>OX388341.1:123285116-124492381 GCA_947579665.1 Sympetrum striolatum
AAAATCAAGATTTAGGGCCCTTCTGCGTGAGGTAAGCTTCAAGGAAGTGAAGGAGATGACATTGAATAGGGTTTAATGAAGCACATGAACTTACCAAAAGGTAGTTTCATGCCTCATTCATGTATGTATAGCAAATTCTAGTTTTCTGCATCGTATCTCCCACATGTATTTAGAAAAATTTTCTCAACATTATCAAGTGTTGAGAAAATGAAGTGTGATTGTGATTTTTTGGTTCAAATATGTTTTGATTACTCGTTTGTGATAAGCAGATAAACCTTTATTAACTTAAGCTGGATTGCATTTACTTAAGGCTGTTTAAGTTTTTGTCCCTTGCCATTTCTTAAGATTGTAATACATCTTAGGTTTTAAAATCATATTGAGAAAATGAATTCATATTCCTTGCAATTTTAATGTAATAATATTAAGAAAATTGTAGCAAAGTAACCATTTTGCGGTAATGGTGTGAAGCAGATTGTTACCTGTAGGACTAGCATACACTACGATAGAGGCTCCAACCCCTAGGTCCCGGGTTCTAATGATCGGATTTTTCCGATTCAGGGAATGGTTGTGTGTGTTTGTTGTTACTGTTGCCTCAGTGAAGCACCTCCTGATAAGTTCATCAGAGCTTAAGAGGACTTCAATGGTGAAGGGCAACAGTAGCTAGGCATGGGGGAAAAAAATGGGAACTCCATTAAAAATTCTGTAGCTGATTAGATGAGATGTAGCCAAAAAGAAGCAAGTTAGGAGGGGAGAAGTTTGCCAAGGAAAGGTGAGGTGAATTGTGGGAAACAAATGCATGAATTAGGTGACAATTTTTTAATTTAATTTTTTTCTGCTCTTTGAAGGGATGATGTGCCTCAGATTACCATTTGCTTGTCTGACTTTGTCTCTCGTGTCAATTGATGGTTCTGAGATATGCCTCCTGACAAATATAGAAACGTGATGCTCATTATTCGAATACTTCAGAAATAACCTCTTGTTATAATGGATCCTTTTTGCTGTGAGACAGAAAAGGACAAAAGAATCACTTGCTATAATGCAACACTCGTTATACGCTATACTATTTTCAAACTGTATCATAAATAATTTGAAATTCCCACTGTAGTTTTGAAATAGTAGAGACGCCTGGTGTCGAACCCAGGATCTTTTGAAACATGTGAATACATAAAAAGCCCTGGTAGAAATAAAACTTATATAACACATAGATATACACTCACTCATTCATAAAAAATCGCCACAGTGCATTTTGAATGAGAGATATTTGCCCTGACCTAGCGTCGAACCAAGAATAATCTACGAAGATATCTTAATGGTTTTCAGCAGATATACAGGGCTTCTAGCAATCCCTTGAAATTCAACTGTCTGCTTTGCCGAAAAGTGCCTCAAAAGATTTTCGAAAATCCCTGCAATGCATCTTTATGGGAAAGATTGGGACTTAGGGGCCTTCTGGAATGGAACCCATGACACTGAGGTTCAATGTCGCTTTTTAATCTGGCAGTTAGATGTTATGGCCAGTAAACAGTAAAAATTTCAAGTCAGTGACACTTATGGAACATGGTTAGAATTTTGATCCCCTATGAATGAGTGAGTGTATATCTACCTTCCACAACTCACCTCACCTTTCCTTGGCAAAAATGCTTCCAGGAGCTTTGATTAGAGGCTTCTGATGAGTTTCACTCTCCCCTTTGTCCTTCTATACATCTTCTCCCCTCCTAACTTGCTTCTTTTTGGCTACATCTCATCTAATCAGCTACAGAATTTTTAATGGAGTTCCCATTTTTTTCCCCCATGCCTAGCTACTGTTGCCCTTCACCGTTGAAGTCCTCTTAAGCTCTGATGAACTTATCAGGAGGTGCTTCACTGAGGCAACAGTAACAACAAACACACACAACCATTCCCTGAATAAAAAAAATCCGATCACTAGAACCTGGGACCTTGGGGTTGGAGCGATAGCTTCTATCGTACTTCTAGATGTTAATGTGACTCACATTTGGGAGCTGCACAAGTTCCAATTTCCCCTTACGATACGAATCCTCCACTATTGTCTCCATCTGTTTGATTGAAAGAAAAAAAAATTAGACTCCTCTATCCGGGAGGCTGCTTTAACCATGTAAGCTACCCAGCCAGAACATTTTAACACCTCTTTGTGTTGCCGGTGCCTTGATGAGGCCATGGCATGGTCAATGCTGCATAGTTGGACTAATTCACACATGCCCTTGCACACAAAGTCCCCAAAACGGCTTGTTAAAATGTTCTAGCAGGGTAGCTTAGATGGTTAAAGCAGCCTCCCAGATAAAGGAAGATCCCTGGTTCGATTCCCAGCCCCATCAGACTTTTTTCAAGTCTGTTTTTCCTTGGGAGTTCGAATGAGTTACAATGACAAGATGAAGCGAGTTGAAAACAGATAAAAACTTGTGAGTTGTATCCAACTCATTTCAACTGGAATTTCCTGCGGGGTAGTATCTAACAAATTTTGCAAGAAGATCAACAAGAGGATGTAAGGAACGAAAATGAGTTTGATAACTTGAAATATTGCATTGATCTACAAATAATTGAAAATGAATGGATATAAGAACATGAAAGTATCATTGTTAATAATAGTAACTTCTCATACGAGCTCATTCTTGAGGTTTTCGTAAGGTTAAATATTTGTAAACTTATATTAATCAATCAATTAACAATACAACCACATTAAGCGAGGAAAATATATTAGATGTATGACTTATTTAATTCTAGCAAGCTCTGAGCTCTGACAGAAGAGAAATGTAAATACGTTACAACTAATTTGTTTCGTAGCCCAGCATAGTATGAGCTGTGTAACAGCAATAATAATTTGAAATTAGGAAGCCCCTCAAATAGAATAAAATAAAAATATAATCATTCTCGACATTGTGAATATCTTTTGCAATTATTTACCAATATGATTTATGAGCTACATAATCTGTGAATTTCTATTGGATTTACTTTTTCTGATACTAAAATCCATCCTTGTCTCTTAAATCTTCCAAACATCTGATTTTGTTATCCACCATATTTAATACGGAACTCATAAGCGATTTAACCTTGCTGATTTGGTCTGATAAGTTACAGAAATCATAAACTTATTGAATGTTCCTGCAAAGCTTATTGAATGGTTACCAAGATTTATAGATATATAACTTTATTGAGTACTTATGTATTGCAACCGGGCATAAATGTATCATATGCCATTTTCTGTTGAAAATGTTACAATATATTGAGCATCATTGAAGCATGAAAAGCAACTGATAATATGCTGTAATACTTGGAAATATCACAAAGCCTTAACGAAGGCTTTTGCAAAATCAATTACCACCGCTCCCACTTCCTCCCGTATATCCATAGATTCGGCTATATCTTGAACTAGTCCGAGGAGCTGCATCTCGCATAAGTAGCCCGGTCTGAATCCGTGCTCTCTAATTAATCATGAAACTTAATTGTGGTAAGAGTCTATATTGTTAATAATGGTAATATGCATTTAACAAAGTAGAATTGAACATGTTTAAGGTATTCAGAACTGAGGGTGTTGACTCCAAAATCTTGGGGATCGGTTGTTATTGGCTCTTATAACATTCCAGTCAGGAGGTATTAACTATTTTAATGCGTGCACATCTTCACACCAACAGAACTTCTGCTTATATATGTAGACTAGCTGAAGTACATTTGATTCTAAACAGGGGAAGTAGATTAACCTCTCATTACCATCAGTCAAACTATTATGTCTGATGTTATTCTTCGGTTCTTCGTCTTATAGAAGCTTTATTTCCATATAATTCCATAATATTATTACATAATATTCACATATTCTCATCAAGCAAGAGTTTCATGTATGCATTTGTTGTTATGTAATATACGTACTATATCAACATAAAGTTTAGGAATATTTATCCCAATTTTATCACTCATGATCTTTTTTAAAACTGCTTTTACTCTCTACCAATCCAATATAAAATTCTGGTTCTTTGCCCTAGTTTTCTCTGTATCATTTGCACTTGTAAAAATCTCATCTAATTTAGTTTAGAGAAACTATAACTAAGCAAAAAATGTTTAAGTGGAGCAAATTTGTTAGGCACCCTAATTTGCATTGTTTACAACTTTTTTATTTCTCATGAACTTGTGGCAAGTGATATTGAAATGTTGAAATTGTCAGTTGTTTTTGAATTTCCCTGACCCTGGTCGTTATCTGGAATAGAACTTTCTCCAACAAAATTCTAAGAAAATTACCCTTTCTTCACATAGGTTATAATTAATACAGACCATATGCTTTCTAATGTAACACCATGAGCTTGGATTTAACAATCACATTGGACTTCAGGGTGTTTACATTCTCAAAATGTTTGCAAACGTTTTGGAAATTTTGTCAACATTTTTGAAATTTGGATTAAAAAATCAATTTCCACAACCAAAGTTAGAATCTATATACTTGTTATTTTGGTGCTTATCTCCCTTCTACACGACTTTCTTCGAATTTTATTCTTCAAAAGAAAATAAGCCTATGACTGTGAAAATTGCAAGTTAACATGAATATCTTATACTATTAACCTTAATAAGTTAACATGTCTACTTTTAGAAACCATTCTGAGCAATCTTGCAGATCCTTAGTTTATACCACTACATTGTTTGCATTTATGAAATCAAAATACTTAGAAATGTAAAGTGCTCTGTCCAATACTACACAAAATTTCCCATTATCTACTTTCACAACCAGGAGATCGTTATTTTTCAGGAAAGTTCTCACTAGCAGAACATTTGTTTCTCTCTTAGGGGCCACATAAGAAGAATACCATTTGCTAATAGCGTCTGCAAAAATGCATTTGGTTGTAATACTTTCACTATGGAGGGCAACTTCATAATCCACAACCAAATTTTTAAAATCACGTCATCACATTTCCGATAATGTTTTACCTGATGATAGCTTGTAGCTGAAACCGGTCGTCTATTAAAGTTTTATTGTGGAAATTATAAATTTTGTTTTATGGTTACTAAAAATATGTTGCTATCTACTGATCTTTTCTAACATCCAAGGGTATTTTCCATTGTCACAAATAGTGCTTGTTTACGGTTATTATAGTTTTTGTTTATTTGATTGCTACAAAAATATCGTGCTTGTATACATTGCTACCTTTCGATTGATTTTGATGGCAAAATGGTTTTATAGAACAAAAACATTCAAATTCTATTTACGAACAAATTTTATTCACAAAGCCAAATTCAGAAGATATTATTTGTAAAATATATAGTTGGATTTTAATTTCCAAAGTTTACTAATGTTAAAGGAATAATATGGGGAGGTGTTACCATGTGGAAGGCCATTACAATGAAAGAAAGACTGTTTTGTACACTTTTATTATGGCAACATCAATGCAGCATGTATGCAATGTGTAATGCAGGGGGGTGTTATAACTTTATTGTGAGACCTGTGATGCACGGTACATTGGAAGATTGCTAAAAACAAAAGCCAAGGAGCACAACTGGGATTTCCGTCTATAGAGGGGGTCACCAATGTCCAACTTCATGGTGCACCTGCTGGAAGTAGGACACAATAGCACCTTCATCCTGAAATGTCTTCATTGGGCCGTCGCTTGGACCTCCTAGAGGAAATGGAAATAGTGTGGTGCTCAAATAATACAAACCTTACAAATGAGCACATTTATTCCAATCCCTCGCCCCTTCTTTCCCTTCCAAGTAAACTCTTTCCTTCCTGAAAAATACCCTTTCTCTAACCCTATTTCTAACCCTTTCCCCCCCTTCCTGGTTTCCTAAATATTTGCAAATGTAAAAAAAAAAATTTTTTTGCCTGATGATGACCTGATGGACACTAGCAAAACATTTTGCCGTAATAAAATTGCTGTGGAAGTGTACGAAACTTTCTTTCTTTCATGTTATTGATGTTTTATTTTCTTCTTTATACATTATTTTAGGAGCACATCTTTCCCATATATTCACATGAGAGTTGATTTTGTCAATCACCTTTGTTGTTAGGGAAAAATAATTAAAAATCACTGTAATTATTTAAAATGGAAGTTTTGCGCACATCTGGCATTAAACTCACGCACATTAGTGACATTTCTACAATTATTAATATAGAAGAGTACATTTTTTGGGCTCTTCGTGATTTTGGATTATTTATTCTACTGGGAATTCCTTAAAAATCTTCTTGAAAGAATTGTAAAATGGCCATAATTTTATCCCTGCTACTTATGATTCATTATTTGCATATGTTGACATCTCAGTAAATTGCCCTCTTTTCATTATATTTGACATGAGTCTCTACCGTAAATTCGGTATGGAGATAAAATCCCTGTTTATTCTAATGAGAATACTCTAAAGCTATGTCTACACTTGTGCGCTTTCCTCTTCCCTTTCCCTTTCAACTTGCGCTTCCTCTTTCCCTTTCAACATGCGTTGCACGTGCCTCATGAGGCATTCAATTTGTTGTCCACACTGCATCATCTACTGTGCGTCATGATGGATACAGAATTGGCAAGTGTGATAGCCATTTGTGCAGGTTACTTGTTTTTAAAAAATGCACGTAAAAGAAAAAAGCAACGGGTCCTGTGGACAAAGCAGTTTTACAAAAATCGAAATATTGGGCTACTCGGAGAACTTCAGCATTATGTAAACGTATTCTGGAATTTTACACGCATGTCAAAGGAAAACTTTTACAAGTTGTAACGAATAATAGAACCAGTTATTTCAAAGAAAAATATTAGTACCCGAGAAGCTATTCCAGCTGAAATGAAGCTATTGACAAAGTTGAGGTTGAGGAGAGGGGTTTGAAAAAGATATTAATTACTGAGAGAGCAATTGGGTTTAAACAAAGTATCGAATAATCTCTGTGAGAGAGCAATTAGTTGATACAAAGTATTGAACAATCTCTAATTGTTCGAATGCGTTTATCATTATCTTCAAAATATTTGTTTACGTTAAGGGATTTCGCAGAGTGGGAATAAGATGAAGCATAGATGAATGCATTGAACTGTTCTTTAATGCGAACGTTAAAATTTATTTCTAAAAACTGGCACAGTATTGAATATTGTGAAGAGATGGCATGTTTGTGCGAAGTATTACCTTTAAACGGATCGACAACACGTCGTGGGGAATCCATCTGATATTGGGATGCAAGAGGAAAAAGTCGATTGTTGACAATGCGTCTTTCTTTCTGTTGAACCATTATAATAACCATTTGCAACAGGTATTTCTTTAATAGTTTTAAGCTCGCGAAGAAATTTTATAGTAGATAAAGAAAATATTAAATAATCTGTGGATAAGGCAGTGAAAAGCGGTTAGCTTATGTGAGTAGTGCTGATTGGAAGTAAAGGGGATGGCACTGTTAAAATAAGTTGATTGTCTGTGTAATAATATAATTATAAACATTGAATTCGAATTTTTGATTACCTAGACGTAGGGTGAGGTCAAGAAAGTTCAAAGTATTATTAGTTTCAATTTCATGGGAAAATGAAATACTAGGATGGATAGAGATGAAGGAAGAGAGTTGTCGGTTTTTTCTCACCCCAAAAACAAAAGATATCATCAACGTACCAAAACCAGCATAAAATAAATTTTATCAAATGGGAATTTGAATAAAACAATTTCTCTTTTAGAGACTCCATGAAAATGTTAGCTAAAACAGGGTAAGACCATATTTTTGTTCATAAAAACCACCTTGGAACTGAAAAAAAGATTTCTTTTAACACACATTCGCCAACGACAACAGGTTACTAGTTATTACTACATCTGCATTGTTCCTTTTAGTAACCCTTCCGACACAAAAACAGACTCTACACAAGGAGCTCTGGTAAATGAGTTATAAATATCGAAAGAGTTTTACATTGTTAGGAAATTTCAAGTATTTCACTTTTTCGTGCAAATTCCACTGAGTTTTTCACACAATGGCATAAAGTCTGATAAATTAGCAATTAAATGATTAAATTCGGTGTCCAGGTTATGACACGGGGAAGAAATGTTTGAAACCACTGGGAGGATAAGGATGTCTTCCTTATGTATTTTTTGGAAGTCCATAAAGACGCGGGGGTAAAGGGTCGGATTCGGAGAGGTGAAGTTTCTCAGTCTTCAATAATAATCGATTTGAACGGAGCTTCTTTAATGTTGAAGTAGATATTTTTGACACTATTGCACAAGAAAAAATTGGAAATATCTTAATGTACGATAATGGAACCAAGGAATTTCTTTCATACCATTCGGACTACTTTATTCAACTATCG
This sequence comes from Sympetrum striolatum, assembly GCA_947579665.1. Taxonomy (NCBI): domain Eukaryota; kingdom Metazoa; phylum Arthropoda; class Insecta; order Odonata; family Libellulidae; genus Sympetrum; species Sympetrum striolatum. The sequence continues at coordinate 123,293,360 of OX388341.1, forward strand.
AAGAGCTATAAATGGTAGAAATATCATACAATTATTTTTACAAAATTTTATTAATAGAAAAAGTGATGGAAGAATAATTAGTTAGAAGTTGCAGGGAGTGACGTAATTTCAAGCGAAACCTCAGCCGAGAAAAAGCTGCGAAAGATGAGGAATAATGGATAATAATCAGATATAGACATAAGAAGCTGCAAAGGGCCAAACTGTGACTCAGACTATTTAAAGCAAGAGTAAGGGAGAGAATAATTAAAACAGAAAAAGGTCCAGATATAGTTAAGAAAAAATGGTACACAAATTAGTTAAATGAAGACTACGAAGTCACGAAGCAAAACCAAAAAGGATTAGCTAGTAAAATGCAAACCAACGGCCGATGAAAAAAGTTATAAAATAACCATAGAAAAAGAATGGGAAAAATAGGGAAAGCAATCAAAGAAGCTGTGGAAGAAACTATTGGAAGAAGCGAGAATAAATAATGCTGATTGGTTTAACAACGAGTATGCCCAAATTATACAGGAGAAGAATAAAGCTAGAGAAAGCATGATAAGGAAAGAAACCAGAACGAACACTGAAAAATATCAAGAAATGAGGAAGGAAGCAAATAGGATATGCAAAAAAAAGGAGAAAATGGATAACAGCTAGAGAATATAGAAGAATACAGCAAGCAGAATAAACAGATATAGTTCTACTAAGTTTTAGAAAAGGTGAAAAGAGGATACCAACCAAGAATGGAAGGATTTAAAAATACGAAGGGAAATGTAGTCCAAGAAGAGAATAAAGTTCTGGAAAGATTGGCAGAACATTTCAAAGAACTTCTCTGTACAGAAGATAAGGAGAGAGTAACAACTGAGGAAAATGACAGGCTTAGGAAAGAATCAAATATAGAATCAATCAAATCAAATATATCAAACTTGCTCAGAATTAAACCCACTAGGCTGGAAATTGCACAATGCATACAAAAGTTAAAATATAATAGAGACCCAGGGAAGAAAATATTGCAGCAGAGCTAGTAAAATATGGAGGAGATATAATGAGTGATGCTATACATAAACTTAGTAGTATAATATAGGAAACAGAAAAATGCCAGAAGGATAGAGCATGGAAATCCTAAGCCCAATATATAGAAAGGGAAATAAACTGGTTCTTGAGAAATATAGATGGAAAATACTGTTAAATATAGTATATGAAATCATCATAAAAGAAAGGCTGAAACTAATAACTGGGAGGATAATTGGAGATTCTCTGTGTGGGAGTAGATCCAATAGAAGTACATACAATAGACCAACTGTTTGTAATCAGACAAATTTTAGATAAATGCTATGATCATGTTTAACTGCATATGCTATTGTAGATTTTATACAAGCATTTGATTGTATAAACAGGATCAAATTCTGAGAAGCAATGGAGGACATGGAAATTCCATCCAAAATAATTCTATTGATTCAAAAGGCATTGAAGAAGAGCATGGCTAAAGTAAACATACATAATAAACTGAATTTGAATTCAGCACTGGACCAAAGCAAGGATATTCTACGATTACACAAATCTGAAGAAAAAAATAGATCAAAGAGGAACAATATTTAACAAATAAATAGAAAGAAGCAAGCAAAATGGGATTGATAGTTAATACCAGTAAACCTAAATATATGCTTCTGGCAAACCTATAGTCACCCAGGATTTGGAGATAGAACAGATAAAATTTGAAGGAGTGGAAGAGTTTAAATATCTAGAATATATAACTTACAAAAAAAGCATAATATGAATAAATGAAAGAATACAAGCAAGGAATAAAACTTACTTTGCAAATATGAAGATACTCAAGAGAAAGTTAATAAACAGAAACACTTAAATACAAATATATAAACCAATTACCAGACCAGTGGTAACTTAGGGAGCATAAAAATGGACACTAACAATCCCACAAGAGTATGGCCGTGGTAAGATTTGAAAGCAATTGCAGAGAATATACCGACCTGTTATTGAGAATGGATTATGGCAAAGGAGAACCAAAGAGGAGTTAAAGACAATAATGAATTGGGGAAGATGTAGTTAAGTTCACAAAATCTTTGAGAATATAATGTTTGGACCATGTGGAAAGGATGCTTGAAACAGCAATGCTGAATAAGGTGATAGAAGGGAGACTGATGCCGCTATATGGAGAGGAAGGTCCAGATTGAGATGGCTAATTCATAAAGGACATGAAGAAGATGAAAGTGAGAAGACAGAGAAGTGGAGGCTGATCGGGGTGGAAGTTCACATAGGGTTGTAGCTCCAAAGAGAGAGTTTGTCTATAAATTGTGACTTAAGGACAATTTTTAAGTAACTTCTTATGAGTTTGGAACAAAAAATATTAAATGTTATCACACTTTCTATGCCTTGTGTAATATTTTGTATCTATATATAGTTTAAATCAGTCTATATAATATTTACATAAGTACACCATACAACAATTGAAAATCAGGAATTAACAGATGAGCCAAGAATTGCTCACATGGACCTTAACCTGTTTTCCCTGACTTTTATTGTAAATATTAATTTATTCTTTATTTTTCATACTTCTTTATTTGCCAGTAGCTCTTTTACTTTTACCAATTCACGTTTTATTTAAGATTGTTTGTACAATAACTATACCTTGTATTAAGAATAAGATAGTTAAATAATATATTGTACCAAAAATAGCATTTTGAATTTAGTGTTTCATGTCAAAATAAAATCTACTTACACTATAGGCCACTTTCATATCAATGAAAATTAAATGTATTTTAAAATCGTTTTTTAAATCATACTGCTTATCGGAAATAATAGTTTAAATGAAAATTTTGTAATATCAAAAGTTTATTTCAAATTTTTTTACAATCAAGAAAATAGCAAGAAAACGATTTAAGTAGTCGCGATAGTAATCAAAATAAAACCTATTTTATAACAACCATATTTCATTTAAAAGAGCAAAAAGATATATTTGAAAATCTTGTTTTAAATTATATCGCTCACCAGAGTTAATGGTTTAAATCAAAGCTTCCTAATTAAATATCAAGTAAGTAGTCGAAAAACGACTTTCGTAGTGCTGTCAAATTAAAGTCTACTTTCATTATAATCAACTTTAATTAAAAAAAACAAACGGATGTATTTATAAATCTTATTTTTAATAATAATGCTTTCTGGACGCAATATTTTAGTTACATAGTGTGAATACATATATTAAAAAGAATAGCAGTTTGACTCCATCGAACCCACATTTATTTAAACAACTACTATGCTGAAATTAAAATTAATAGCTTACAGTCGTTTCTCTAGATAAAACTATACAACAGGTATGAGTAATTTAAGTTCGGATGTTTCAGCAGAAAATACTCTTCAATTCTAAAGAATTACTTTTTTACAGGAGCCATCATGTGATTAGATAAAATCTGCATATCGTCATTATATCAGCTAATGCATTACTTCATTTAAGGTCTTTTGTTTTAATAACATTGTGATTCAATAAAAAGCGAATTACTGGAACGTGAGAACTTCCGTATGTGGTGAGAAATATGATAAGTCACTTGATATATTTACACTAAAAAATAGCGATTTGTTTAAAAAATACGGCATGAAGTACCTCGCATAGAAGCAATTGATAGTATTTTCTTACCTCTTAAGATTTCCTCAAATAACGCTGTTAAATAACTAATCACAGCACTCCTTACAAAACTTTATTTTGAGTGAAAACATTACAAAATATCTGATGACCACTGGTGACGAAAAAAACAATTTGCCGAGTAATTGCTGAACCTCACTGTATCCATTTTCGCTCACAAAAGCAACACCTCTTAACACGTATATTCTTTCGCCTAACATTCTCCGTTAACTGAGTGGATTAAGTGTACTTTGAAAATTAAAGACAGAAAATTAATGATATTTTATAAATAAGCACTGCAGTCACAATTCCACAATATTTCTTAGGGCAATTGCTCGACACTCGAATTATTTTCCGCAGCACTTCGTAAACCAACTAAAATCCTTGTATGTTCAGCAAGAAAAACTGGAAGTACAAATTCTTGGTGATAAGGCACGAAACACACTTGCACTTTGTCAATGTAGGTAAGTCCTCTGAAAGATACGTTTTCGATGTGAACAACTCGATTGTACGTGAAGAACTGAAAATGAAGGCCAAAAACATGACTACACGCAAAGCATTTCTATATTTCTTGTTTGCGAAATCCACCTTCCTAGTCACCCCTTATCTACTACCCATAGGGATAGAATAGCCACCAGAAAAGCAGGCTGAAACATTCGGTCTAATTGCGCAATTGAATATTCTTATCTGTGGTCAGGTCCCTCAAACAAATGAAAGGAAATGAGAGCTCAAACGACTCATCCCTTTTCGAGACAAAACTATTTAATAATATATAATTAAGATGGTAAAATCTTTAAATCGATTGCGCTTCAAATTCTTAGAGATATTAATCGTTGCAGAAGTCTTTCGGTTTCACTAATTAAATTACACTGATGCCTGATGCGGTTTACACCGTATTTAGAGTGAAATTATGCCTTTGCGTTTTATGTAGCAATGGGAAGTTACGCATTTAATTTTCTGTCTCAGCAGAGAGTGGATTATCCTGAGTTATGATGGAATAAATATAATATTTGAGCCACAGAAGTTGCACTATAGTTCACTTGCACGAAAATTAAATTATACTTTTGCTCTATGAGTTTAGAAAGATCATAACCAAAATGTTTATTTTCTGGGAGAAGAAAAACGGACATACACTCTCACTTTAAAATATTGAAAATTAAGATTGATGCTTCCTTTTGCAATAAAAACTGGTCAAGTGAAAATACATTTCTTTCAATCAATTCTACACAGAGATGAATATGAAGATATAATATTGAGGTTGCACAAGAAGTGAAAAATAGTGTCTTGGCTGGGGCTCGAACGGAGATCCTCACTGAGGCAACCGAAACACAAATCGATACGTAGAGTTTTCCCCTCCAGATATAATATTTTCACTTAAATGTGAAACAGAATAGCCGATATTTCTAAGGGCGGATCCAGGCACTAGGCATCGAAGGCACTTGCCTAGGGGCCTCCACCACTTGAGAAATTTTGTTATATATAATATAATTTGATCATAAGTGATAAGAGAACTGAAGTTATGTAACAGTAAGTATCAAATGTATACTGAATTTGTATGTAATTCCATGATCATTTATAATAAATGGGAAATGTTGGATTTCTCCGCCTTTAAGTGGGCCTCCACCAGTTATTTGCCTGTGGGCCCTCGCACCCCTTGATCCGCCCCTGGATATTTCAATAGTCTTACTAGCAGTATTTGTGAAAGAGTATACATTTTATACTCGAATATAAGCCGAACTCATTACAAGCCGAGGTATGTACTTAATTTTATTCCAAAAAACTGGGAAAAGTAACCGAGTCGAATAAAAGCCTAGGGTGGGAAATGCAGCAGGTACTGGTACACAATGAAAAGAAGTAGCTATGAAATTACAGTAATTGAGGCATCGGTAGTTTAGTAAGAGAGAATTGACAAGGAATTGTTGAATGACCAAGTGAGGAATTTTTCAGCCAATTTACGACAAAGACGCTTCTTTGCCACGGGAGAACTGATAAGGGGAGCCCTCCCTCGAGTTTAAGAAGAGGGACCTTGTACTCAGCATAAAAAAGTGTGCGGAAAAAACTCGGCTTTTGCATATGTATATAATTGTATCCACTGTTAAATTTATTTTCATGTATATATAACCATAGGGCACTAAATACGTTTTTACGCGATGTAAGTTTATCGCTATTAAGGTATTCGATTTAAAATGAATTTAACACAGCAATGATCTGCTTTGGTGGGGTCACACTTTATGGCGGAAATTTCATTTATTGATATTTAATATTATATATTTATAAACAAAATTATGTATTTGTTTGATTTATTTTATAACATATGTGTTTGTTTTTGTGGACCTGAAAATGATCGTAGTTTTATTCCAATGAAACTTGTGGAGAAGATAATACCATTTTATTTCATTCGTAATGAATTTACTCAATATCAATACGGCCTCAGTCGAGTTTATTTAAAAACTAAATAAACTGATATCGAAATCTCTGGAAAGACGCACTGAATGTTGAATGAAAATCCAACTGGTTGGATTTACGTGCGCTGAGGCATGTGTCATGAAAAATAGGTCCAGTCAACTCGCGAGAGGCATGCAATAGTGCATGCCTCTCCTTCATCATACCGTGCGCTATGACGCATGCCTGTGTTGAATAGAAAGTTGCACAAGTGTGGAGATAGCTTATAGCTAATAGCTAATCTGAAATGAAATAATCCTTGAACTCTTCACGTATCTTCTTTGCTGCTATTATGGGGTTCCGTGGTAATTGAAGTAGGGGTCGCATACCGCTATCATTTACAGTAACTTCTCTCCATGTACCATGAACAATTTCACCGGTATTTATAATTGTATCCCTGTTTAGAAAATTATGAAAAATGTCCCATTTTGAGGCTATTAAAAAAAAACAGTTCTTCTATGTTTTCTATCTATGTCTTGCCGTAAATCTCTACTTTCTCGGTAAATGTATCATAAATAAATTGAAATTCCCGCCCTTCGTTTCAAATGGTATAGTCTCCTGGTGTAGAACCCAGAACCTTTTAGTTAGATGAGATTGCGCGTTTGTATGACGTTTTCATGACTACTATTCACATTTTTCGGGTTATGGATTTATTCTCATATACACACATACAAAATATATTGTTACGAAGTATAGTTCCAGTTTTGATCGGAACAATGTTTTAGTATGAGAAACACTGGAAAGTTCGAGACATTAGTCAGCATTTGCTTATAAATAAACCTTTAAACAGTTTAAAAATTAAAGGGTATGATAAATTTTAGACTCTACTCTTTATTTTGGATAGGTTAAACAAATTACATCCGTATTTAAAGGGCTGAAAACATTAAAAGATCTTTAGGGTCATATCGACCTCAAGCTACTAATTTAGGAACTTTTATAACGTTTTTATTTAAGAATTGCTTATCATGTTCAGTCAAAAATGAATATTAAGATAGATGCAGAAGTTTTATGAGTTTATCTGGCTAGTTTGGTTTTACTAGCTGAGTTTATTACAGCTTTTTCTTCTCGTATTAAAATCTAAGAATTTACTTCAATTTTCTCGTATATATCTATATGGTAATAAACGTCAAACGTCTTAAACGTTCATGCTATTTAAACGGTATTCAGTTATTATTTCTTGATTATTTTAAAAATATAAATGTTGAGTGACTCCCACCCAGGTTAAGTGAGCCTCGCCCGGCGGGCAGGAAGCAATGTACAGTGACCGCCACCTAGGAGACGCTCACTGTACAGTGAACGCCATCTTAGGCGAGGCCAACTGTACAGTGGACCCCACCCGTTAAGTGAGCCTCGACTCCTAAACCGGCATTGATCGGAGCCATATTTACGGGCATGCAAAACTTTCGCTGATTTTATCAAGCAAATGATTGAGGTTTTGTAATCTTCAGCAGAAAAAAGCACAAAGCTAGTCATAGGACTTGACTCTTGGGGTGGGGGGTTTGATCCTCTAAACCCCCCCCCCCTCGCTGCGCCACTGAGCAGCACTAAACGCTGCAGTTCTTTAAGCGTAAGATTCTTGGTCACTTCAGTCTCAAACTTATCGACTAGTGATTTTTACTGAGGTAGCGCAGCTTTAGTGGCTATTTCTTCCACAGGGAGCGAAGTACTTCCAGAAGAACCCAGAGCCCCAATGGACCTCTTTACACCAAAATTCATAGCCCCTGAGCAAAATAAAATTCATTTTGAGTGAATTGATCTGTAATTACACTACCTATATTACTATAGTGGATACTTTTGGTTACCTGAAATAATTATCCGTGCTGAGCTAATGTAAATTATTAATTAATATCGATAAGTAAGATTTATTGAGCTTTCAAATTTTTATCTAACTGTTTGTAATTACAATAAACTTTAAAATAAAAGTTTCTTCTGAAAAACAGATTTGCGTTTTCAATCCATACAACTCCCATTAGCCTAGTAACAGTTAACTCCAAATTTATGCAGTTTTACGGTAATGTTTTAAGAAAGGCAGTAAATTGTACATACAGAATTGAAAATTGGAAATCACAATGAAAAATATAGTTACTTAATATTATTCATAACAAAGATTCTACTCGGTATTTCCCTTCTTTAGGTAGAATACACAACAAATGAATGAAATGCATCTGTGCGGAAAGGGTTTTCTAAGAGGTTCTTCTCAAAGTAACCTAGAATTCGCTTGACAGTGGGATTTGAATCTCCTTTCAAAGCTGCCAACAATTTCCTCACCTAATCCAGTATTACGATCTTTTTGTTTCCCGTTTCTTTTATGTCAATTTTTTTCCTCAGCCGTGTTTTCATATTGTTAAATCTTTTTATTACAGATCTAGCGCCTATCTCCTTATCAAATATTCCTTTTTATTTTAAGATAACCTTTTCGATTCTTCATTTATTTTTTTAACTCTAGGTAGCTGCGATTTTTCCAGGCATTCTCGCCATTCGCTCGCTAAAAACTGTAACTCGTTGAGTGCTTCTCGATTCTTCGTCACTAGATCCCATCGTAACTGGAAAAAGTTGTGAAGATATCGAATCAGGATTACTTGAAGATAACATAGCTTTTAACTCGGAAATAATATAATAATATTAAAATGTGAGAATGTTATTATGAATGTTTATGAAAATTTGAGAGCAATAAATTAGCTTAAAAACCCAGAAAGTTCATATTCATTTTCGAAAAACGAATATGAAATTCCAATTGAATTGTTTTGAACTGTTTTCATTTTTGGCACACTCTAAATCTTTTGATGATGTTTTTTGTAAATATCGGTTCTTTTGTATTAAACGACAAAAGCAGAAGCCTACAGGAACTAGGAAACTTAGTCAATAGCAAATTTTATTCATGGAAAAATTCAATAGAGCGTTTGGTCTGTATAATGATCCTTCATTTTAAAAAGAAAGCGTCCTAACCGATGTTACGCTGTTACAAATGGAAATGGAAGAAATTATTCCCGTAAATTTACAAATTGATTATGAGCAGCGTAAATAAGAGGAAAATAACCGAAAGTTATAATTCCGATTATTAATACAATTTTATTATGAGGGAAAAAAAGGTTATCCTTATGGGAACATAAAGATGGAGGTCCAGTCTCTGTGGACGGAGAACCTTAATAAATCCACAGGAATGTTCTAGTACTTGTTAGATTCTGTTCGAAATACAATGGAAGTTCACATTAAAAGAACCTACACTTCCCAAATTTTATCCGTACATTAGCTCCATGTTTCAAAAGGAAATGATTGAAACTGTAAGAAATTTAATAACATAGCATATAGTCGAATACATCGTGTTTTATGATAGCTGCTGATAAAACTGTTGATGTTGGAGGTGTTGAACACATATATGTTTCCGGTATTTAATTTTCAAAGACTTCCAGCCAAAATTGTGCTAAAGAGTTTCCTGACATGATTGCGGATGGAGTAGCAACTAATATATCGTCAGCAATATCACATTTAGGAACAAATTTAAAGAAAGTACTTGGCCAAGGCTATGATAGAGGCCCATTAATGAGTGGAAGCATCAGATTCAACCTATTTTCCCAGAAATTTCCGAGTGCTATTTACATACATTGTTCAAACTACAGCTTAAAATTATCTATAACTAATGTTTGTGATGTGTGCTCGATTGATCAATGCATGAATCTATTTGGATAAATATATCTGTTCTTTAATTTGCTTGGAAACAGGGAGCTCTACTCGATACATTTATCCGAAAACTAAAAAATCAAAACTTGTCAATTTAGAGCATCCAGATGAGCTGGCAGTCGTCATTTTTGGAGCTACAAGATGCTGTAATTCATTCCTTGGCACTAATGGTAAATTGACCACAAATTGCAACATTCAAGAGCAGATACTGCATGTTCTATTTTTGAATAGTCTTTTAATGGCACTTTTAAATCATGTATTTTATCAAAGGATTATTCTTCATAATTACATACAAACTAGAAACTATAGCTTTAAATGAATCGATAATTCCAGCTGACAACCTAGTTGGTACATTAAGAAGAATGGCAAATAATAAAACCGATTTTGAAGCCAATTTTTAATACTCTAAATCAGGGGTGGGCTTATCTTTTCCTTTTATTCAATGACGTATTTCCACAAGACATGAATTATTACGAACTTTTCTGTATATAAGATCCACTTTTATCTTCAAAGTGTGTCGTAATCATATTATCGATATTGTCAGAGGCGTTGTATAATGGGGAAGAAGGGGTGAGAAATGCAAACCATGTTTCAGTATAAGGTGAATTCCAGCGAGGTATGGGTAGATAAGGAAAATATATTATTTTTAAATCACTTATTAAGTTTTCGAGATATAGGCTCGTGAAGAAAATAAATTTCCAGACCCAACTTTTGATAGCAGCATTCCGTAAATGCGGTTTGCAGTGATCTCATTTTGGAGATTCGAAAGTAAAAACACATCGGCAGATCGCATAATCGCTTGAGCTGGGTGCCTAGCGAGATGCCGTACACACGCAGTGACTATCTTTTGGTCACTTGTTGGCGCTTAAGATGGCCATTTCCAGCGATGGATAGCTCGTTTTAGTTTTGCTAACAATTGGTTTTTATTGAAATAAGTGCACGCGAGTGTCATGTTCATCTTGTGAATCAGTGAAGTATGGTTTTTGGTGATTGCTATAATCTGCATCAAAAGCTAAGGAATTATCCAGAAAGGTCCTTTCATTAATTAGAATGGAAACTTTTGATTATATTTAGTTTCACCGAAACTTCAATAGAACCGGAGAAGACGCCTGAGCCCGCTTACAGCGACCCGCTTTGCTCACTGCAGCGACATGCCACATTGTGTTTTTACCCTAACTTCGCCGATCATTGTACATACCCATTCTTAATTTATTGGATTTCTTGAAAAGATGCGGTTCCTTCTATTTCTGAAAAATGACATTTCTTTTCTTGAGGCTGCTACTAAACGATATAATGTATCCACCAGCCCACCACATTGGAATTTAAATTTCCTCGTTTTACGTAAACTAGATTTGATTAACTTTTTTCATTAAAGGCTGCAAATTTTTTAACGATTATGTAGTAATGGTAATTCAATCGAATGAACATTGTGGAATTCAGCTAAATATATTATCGGTAAAAGAGCCAAAAGAGGCATTTTGACTTTGAATCGTTCAAGTTACAATTATTTCGTAAATTTTTACTCCACCATTACGGTCACCCGCCGTTGACCCTAGATCAGTAATATTTAGATGGCGCTTTGCGCCTTCCCCTTACGGGGAGCGCGTGAGAAACATACCGGAGCGGAGTGTCACGTGACTGGGGTCAATTTAATGGCGGCGTTTGAAATCTCGCCGTGCGTAGTTTGCTTTCAGCGAGATGAGACGTTATTTCTAATGAAAATAACTAACTGTAAACTGTCAGTATCTGCAGAGAATACATGGCCAGGCACAAACAAAACATAGTTATGGTACGTACTGCTTTTCTACCGACCGCGGTCGCCCTTGGTGACTCGCAAGCGGTTGGATTGGCCGTCATGCGTCGCCTTCAGCGGACTTCGGTTTTGGTTAAAAATTTCCCGTTTTACCCATTTCTGTTGTCTTTGTCCGTCGCACATTTTTACTCCTCTTCATTTTAAATGGTATGCCACATGTTAACCCTCATCCGCCGCACACCTCCAGGCAAAAATTGCACGAGCTTTTATGAATGTGACGGTAAACTACCGTCCGCGCGCCCGGATGAAGGTTAAAGAGGTATTAGATTCGCATGCCTCCGTCTCAATGCATGCACTCCTTCAAGGCATTGGGGGAACATAAATTGTTATATGAGATTCTTCTTGCTTTCGAAGTGCGAGTAGGATTGGCTCCGACCACCAAGACGACGACAAAATATGATGTCGGTACTTTTGTCAGATGAGGACAGTTGCAGTATTCCCAAGGAAAAACGGTCTTGAAAAAGGTCTGACAGGGCGGGGAATCGAACCCGGGATCTTCCTCTATCTTTCGATCCGGGGTTCAGTTTCAGGCCCTGCCATACTTTTCTCAACCCCGTTTTCCTTTGGTTTTTTCCTGGGCGCACGCCCTTATGTGCAAAGTAGCTTAACCCTTTCCTAGTTGTAGTATTATTAAAAGTGCTTCGACAGCTAAGGTAACTTCACTTGTGGGCTTCCACCGGTAATCGACCACCTTCGCCGAAGCCGTACACACTGCCGACATGACTAACCAGGAGCCCAGGGACTAGGAGAATATTAGAAATTCTAAATTAATTCCGTTTTAATGCCCTTCCGGAAGAAAGTTAAACGCTGTCCTTAGGATAACGGGAAACACTACGAAGACGTTAGACCTTCGTTTATAATTATTCAAACAGATAATGCTTTAATACAATACAAATTATATTAAAAGCTGATCTTCTGGATATGCGTTGGATCATTCCTGTCTCGGGTTACCCCATTTCTCAAAAATACGTAACCTTCACTACAGGGCCGAACTAAGGTTTCTGGGGGCCCGGGGCCAGAGAATGGTGGTGGCCCTTTTTTCAATTGAAAGATAAGAGGATGAAAATTCAAACAATAGCTGAAAGTAAAAAGGTTATCAATTATAAGAATGAAAAGAGTTTTCAATGTTCTAATTTTGTTTATTTAACAGTTTTCATAAAATGGTCTGTTTTTCAAGTAAAATTGTTTTTTTTAAATTCAACGTCTTTTCAACCCACATGAACTTTTCTCGATTTTTTCCTAGCGAATACATCAATGAGATTTTCAAAAGATAAACTTTTTAATATGTCGCTTTCGACACTCAGAATCATCAAACTAGTCAGACTTTCCTGTCCTATGCTCGTCCGTAATCTGTTTTCGATGATTTTCATTTTTGAAAACGATCTTTCTCCACTGCAATTTGTCACCATCATGGTCAAGTAAATGCGAAGTACTATCTCCGCATTAACAAAGGCTGAGCGTAAATCATTCTCTATGATCATGCGGTTGAGAAATGTCTCAATTGATTCTTCTTCAAGCTGTTTATACAACTCTGACAACTTGGCAAGTTGAAGCAATTCGAGAGATAGAGTTGATTCTAAATCCTCTGGATAGAGTTCGATGAGATTTTTCGCTCAACTCTTCAGGTGTTATTGTCGGAAGCTTACTCAAAAAACCAAATCTTTCACAAGCGACTTCATATGCTGCGATGCGTTGTGACAGTGACGTAAGTGTGGAATCTACAACTGTGAGAAAGGCTTCAGTGCGAAATTTATCTCTTGGTGACAGCTGCGCAGGAAGTGTTTTTCCATAGTCAAGTGGCTGCAGTCGAACATTCGGTTTCTTGATTCTTGAATTTGTATGATATTGCTCAGTTTTTGACAATTTTTTCCCTTCATTCTCGTAGACTTCAAAAGAATATTTTTTTATTCAACGAAAGATTTTAAAGATTTCAGCGATTTTACAGCACTGCTGAGTACGACCGTAGGACTTTGCAAATATTTGCTTGTAGCATTGAATCTTTCAAGGATATCGTGCCAGATACATGTGTAAATTGCAGTTTCGAGAAGACCCATGTATCGAAGAAGTCCGAGAGCTTCACTTTTGACAATGGCTTTTTGCTCTTCGTCAATGCTGATTTCAGTCAAAGCTTCTTGAACTGGATGATAACCATAATAAGGTGCTTTGACTGCTTCCAAAAATAATTACTTATTTTTGGAATTTTCGACAGCAATTGCTCGTGGTGTTTTTCCTTCTCGGAAGCTTCTTTTCTTTTTTGTGCTCCAGATGGATGGTTACGCTGAAACTTATGTCGATCTTCTTTTCGATCAGCCATATTAAACTGCTAATACTTCTGTAATTCGGAAACGTTTCATTTGTAAATAAAAAAATCTTGTTTAATTATCTATAAAATCTGTCATAGAATGAATCAAGTTTGAACCATTTGTGCCATCCAACTAAAAATTAATCGCTATTTCCGAGAAAAAAATCCTGATTCCACTGGGGGCGAAACCCAGGACCTCTCACTTTCCGGGCGAGTGCTCTGACACTGAGCTATGTAACCATTAAATTTTCTTCTCGGAAATATCGATGTCACTTTTATTTTTCGTATTTTTCCCTCGTTCAAATCTTATCATTCGAGGAAACAGCTTTGAGTTTCGTGAATCTAAATTTTATTTTTATCATCAAGCTCGGCTCTTTGTTTTGGAACAGTCCCACTTGATGTCCCCCCTGCGCTATTTTTCAACCTAAGTGCGAATAATTATAAAGCACTATGTCATTAAAATTTACTCAAAAGTCCTTTACATATATAATAAAAAAATATGCGCATTATGTAAACATATATCCCAGAAAAAGGGATAAACGAAAATCATTCCCCAATCATTTCTGTCTACGCTCATAAATTACGAAAACAAGGAAAAATAAATATCATGGCTATCCGTATTCGAAAAATCCTTTCAACCAGAAAATCATGGCACAAAATTATTTCCACTTTTTCCCTTACAAAATAAACACAACTTAAAACAAATCGTCATAAAATAAATTATTCCGCAATACAAATCTACTGCTACACAAAAAAAAATCCGTTTTCCCTCGTACCTAACGAAAATTGTACAATGGAAAATACTAGAAATCCCAACACTGGACTTCATCACAAAAATTGTCAAGATTTTCTTGACAAATGTGCAAAAAAATACCAAAAAACAAACTATCTCACCAATTACTCTTATCCATGATAACTGTCACGAGAATGTGAACAAAACAGTTATGTTTATAAACTCGATGAGGTACAAAACATGAAGATGCATACAATATACGGAACATAAATTTTCGTAGCAGCCATGACAGGGCGCAAGGTTGTCAGTATTAAAATATAAATTGTCGCCAGTCGACTCGCTGGAAATCGCCAAAATTGCCACCTACAACTCAAGTTATCGCCACATTGGCGCCAACAGCTAATCGTGTGAAATTTACATTTTTAGAGGGAATATTCAAATAAAAACATGGTGTTTGACCGGTTTGGCGCATAGGAAAAATATAGGAATTGACTAGGACAGACGTATGGGGTCGGAAAAAAATTTTAAAAAAATGATTTTTTTTATAGAAAATCGCCAAAATTGCTGCAAAAATATAAAAAAATCGCCAAAAGTCACCAGTCGCCAGGTCGCTAGGCTCGTAATTTTGGTCGCCAAAAGGTTGACGAAAAATCGTCAGAATGGCGCCAAATCGCACATACCCTGGCAGGGCGTGAAAATTGTGCGAGAAATTCTCCCACTCCTCATGTCCCAATCCCCACTCACTACACCATCTCTGGCACAGACTTGTTCTCACCACTGCCCACCCACAGCACACTTCTCCTGCTTTCCCTTTTCTTATACTTTTTCAAAAGCATATCGATACTTATACTTATATTTACACCGATTCTAGTATCAAGTCAGCCGCAAACATAAAGAATATAAAGTGTACATGGCTTTTGAATGCTCAAAATTTTGATACATTAGTTCATTATATTTACCACTTATTGTAACTGGAAAACTTGATTATTAAGCAATTCATCGAGAAATTTTTGTCTATTTTTTCGAATTAAGATTTACTATGATGTGCTTAATCATTGAAAGCTAGTTTTTTGATCCAAGGTACAAACAAATTGTTTTCGACAGAAACTTTTATCACTTCTGGTGGGGGCCCCCAAGTGGTGGAGGCCCGGGGCCACTGGCCCCCCCCTTAATACGGCCATGCTTCACTACGATAGTCAGAATTCACATTTCAACAGTTGATCGCATCGCTTTGGCATCTGCTTCGCATCGCGGGCAGTATGTATGGACTCTTGGTTTTTGAGCTGAAAGGATATTTTTTGTAACTGAAAGGAACGATCTCTGCATTACGAAGAAAAGGACTTTAAAGTGTCATTTTATTGCATCATATGACGGACCCGTTAAACAGTGAACATTCCTCACGAAGGTGTGGAAGATAGGGAGTGGATGGAAGAAAACCTACTCCATTATTCAAATCCATGTCTTCAAACTGCCTTATTCGCCCGTTAATATCTCCATAATGTAACTAAATAGGATTCCGTCAAAATGATATTTACGAAGAATGAAATGCACGCCGGCCGAAGAGGTGTGTTAAAATTACTTATTTAACCGTAACTGGTCTTACTTGAAAATACTTTGTGGGAATATTGACAATGATCCCTCTTTCAGTATTACCTTAATATACCCAATCAATAAGTGTGGGACAAAAGCGAGGATGTTCAAAAATTTTGGTTTGATTGCGACTTTCCATGGTTCTCGAAATCTATTGCGATAAAGGAAGGAATATCTTTCATGTAAATTAAGTTAGATGATACTTTTTCGTAATGCATACAATGCGAAAAAATGCAACTGTATTTTAACAACCACCTTCTACTGATCCAGCTTTGTTCCGTAGACCACCACCGAAAAGTACTGAAAACCTATAGACAAATGTACCTAGCATTAGCTCCAAAGCTCTGACCACCGTGAACATTTAAGTGATTAACTTTTGATAAATTTATCTGAAAATGTGTGTGTGAAAGAGCATATAAGTGAAATGAACGAGTGATACCATTCCAACGAATCCGTCCGACGATCACGAGCCCCTCTTCCCCTCCACGACCTTCCTTCAAAGCCTTCTCCCTCCATATCCCGCATATAAACCCTGCGAAACATCCTTCCGTCATATTTTGCGACGTGTGGGCCGACGAGAGCGAACATCCGAATTTCTATTTCTTGAAACCTCTTGGTGACGACTAGCTCTTCAACTTGCATTCCCTCTCATCGCTACAGAGAAGGTTCATCCCGCAGTAACACCTTCCGAAGTCGACGCGGAAGAATTGTACTGTCGATACTCGTCAGCTTCTGGGCGAATCAGTTTGGGGCAGTCCCAACGAAAGGAGCATCCATCTCTTCACGAAAGACTTCCATAAAAGCAAACGTCCACAGCCGGAGGTCGTGTCGCTCCTGACAAAATCCACGCCGTTTTCCTGCAGTCTGAATCGTCTGTGCCATTCAATATATGATGGCGAGTTTAATGGCGGAGGTGGCCGATCGAACTCTTTTTCTCTAAGACTACGATTTGACCGAACCCACGATAGCCAGCCCGATTCCCCGGGTTCCATGAACATTCTTCACAAAATCCTAGACGAAAAGAGTGCTTCCAGAGAATTCGCCCAAGGATCGAAGCTTCTGCAGCATCACAAGCCTCTCGGTGAGAAGATCGAGAAGAAAATGAGTGGTTTTAGTGTTGTGAAATATGGTCATTTTAGTGCATAATAGTGAAAATAGTGAAGTGAGATCAAGAGGAGGTTCAGTACGCCGATGGAACGCTGAGCACACCCCACGCTGGAGGAAATCCACAGCACGAGGTAAGGATCGACGTCTTTCAGGTGAAAAGGTGGTAGGTTCTTTAGACAAGGGCCCGACAAAGGGCGATAGTGAACAGGTCTGCGTTTCGGGGGGAGTGGGAAATTAAGTGAAGTAGGGCCCACTTGATGGGCGATAGTGATATTTGAATTGCATTGTTTGGGGGGAGTGGGAAATTGAAGTGGTAGGCACTACACACACTAATACACACAGGCTTTTTAGCCAATAGAATAAATTTAGTCTTCTAAAAGTCTCCCTTCTCTATCTTTTCCGTGGCAATGGTTTTCGTGCTATTGCCACACCATGGTTTTATAGGGCTGGTTAATTGCAATCGTGGCGCGCGTCCCCCGAATTGTTTAACGATTGCAATTCTCTGGCGACATCCCTCCATTCAAAAGGGGAACGAGCTGGCACGGTACGTCATTACGTGGCTTGGAAACTCGTGCATAATTATTCTAATCTCTCTTCATTTTTGTAATCTTTTATTTTAAAGTGTTACTAAAACTGCTTAGAATTGTTTTAAAAGTTGATTCTATAAATTGAGTGATTGACATGTGGATTTGCTTAAGATCTTATCTTTCTCTTACTTCCAGAAGCTGGGAATATTATCAACGAGCGACAGAAGTAATTCAACAGCCTGGAGAATCTTTCATTCGGAGAAATGTCTGAATATAAGAATTCAATATATTTTGATTTTTTTAAATCTATCGAGACCTTGGAGTTGAGACTTCAGTGACACCGGCTGGCCAATCAGAACTACTCCTTCCCTCCACTTGAGTTCACGTACTCCACGTACGTGCGAGATCCACACGAGCTCACAGTAGCTCGGGTAAGGTGGGTTAACCTTCGGGCAACGTTGTCTATGTATATTGGATCAAATAAAACTTGGAAATCAATCTGAACCTTCTCATTTATTTTAGTCAATTCCGTCTGACGAACTCTGTCGCGACGTCGGAGGATCTGCGATATCCGTCGCAGACTTGATCCATCTATTTACTAAAATGAACTTTCGGTAGTTCTTAATGAAAACTTCCTTGCTTTCCAATTATATCTAAAAGTTATTCCCGATAAAATTTCATGGCTTATTCCATCTTCTAAGATTTCTTTATTTAAATATTAGCGGTCGCTAATGGGAGAAAATTCATTTAAGCGTTTAAATGTAAATGAGTAATAATGCATGGCTAGCGATAGCAAATGCTGATTGCTGGATCATTGCTTTCAGGAACCAAAAGTTACAATGAAAGTGCTTCTCTCCATGGGTTTTAATTAAGGAATTTGAAGACCAACATAAATTTTTGCCAGAATTTGTATACGATGGACTGTATTTAGAGAATTTGGATATTGTTGATATTCTGGAAAAAATTCTTGGATTGTGAAAGCATTATATATTGTCTATGATATATAAGCTTACGTAAAATGAATAATACAGAATTAAGTAAAATTATTTTCATGTATGTTGAAGATATCATCAGCTTGATATCACTAGTTATTTTGATTTAGCTTAGTTTTGCACTACTTTGTAAATTAAAGAAAATTTATTCAATCTTGAAAACAAGACAATGTGAAATAGATATGATGATGGAAATTTATTTACATCATAGGTAAAACCTGTTTTTGGGTTACAATCAAACTCGTATATCCGAGTTTGATGGTATACGAGTAAAATGTTGCTTGCATACTGCAAGCAGATCGACAACACTATTTTCATGTCGGCATCATATCGGGACGGCCATCAAAAGAAAATAAATGGATTGAAATTTTTCTTAAAATTCGCTGAAATTCCTTCGTCTGGCATCGAAGCCGGGTCTTTACTGTGAACTTACTATGCAGCACAATAGAACATCACCATCTCTAACTATGTGTGAAAATTCAAGAAGAAATATTGGCTACAACTGCCTTAAAAGACGCTCTAATGTTGACGAATGTAAATGGCTCTCGGGACTCGAACCAAGGACGATCTTGGAAATCTAAAAAATGTTTTTGAAAGATATTTATGATCTCTATATATATGCCGAATTTCAAGTTTCTATAATATAGAGAAAGGTTTCAAAATAATTCCTAAAAATCGGATCAACTTCTGATTGCAGAGACACCTTGTGTCGAACCCAGGACACACTGATAGCTGTGAATGCACTGTTTGATATGTATGGACTTGATCTTTCTATATGCAAAGTTTGAAATCGATATCGTGCCGGAAAGTACCTAAAATTTGTTTCCGTTATCACCGTAAGAAATGCATTGAGGAATTCAAATGTCCCTCTGGGATCGAACCAAGGACCATCAGCGAATATGTAAAATTCGATTAAGATATGTTTTTATGGTGTCTAACCTCATACCGAATTTCAAGTTTCTATGCCATCGGAAAAGGATCCAAAAAAAATCTTAAAAATCGCCACAGTGCATTTTAAACGGCAGATTTTTGCCCCGACCTAGCATCGAACCAAGGACAATATTCGTAGATGTCTTTATGGTTTCCTTTAGATATGCGCGGCATCTAGCGATCCCTCGAGTTTCAACTCTCTCCTTTTCCGGGAAGTGCCTCAAAAAAATTTTCGAAAATCCCCGCCATGTAATCTTATGGGGAAAATCGCGACTTTGGGGCCTTCTGGAATCGAACCCTTGACACTGAGGTTCAAAGTCGGCTTTTTCCTGGAGGTTGCACGTTATGGCCAATATGTCGTAAAAATTTCAAGGCATTGGCACTTGTGGAACATGGTTAGAATTTTGATCCCCTATATATATATAGGTATATCCGGAGAAGCGTCTATATATAATAGATAAGACTGGTTAGTGGTGCAGGTACAATATTTAACTTCCAAAAAAAAGCAAAGGAAGTGATTTAACACGAAAAAGAAAATGTGTGATCTTTACACTAGTTCTTAAAATTTAATGCCTGTAAATCTAATAAATTAGAAGATAAATGTATAAAACAATAATAAAAAATAATTTAAATATTTCTGTCAAATAGTTTTATAACTACTAAATTATATTTTCAAAAACTAACTATTTTCATTTGCCAATTTCCAAGACTTGGCCAACTTAAGATATGCATGACAACATTTTTCATTCTTATTTCTTCAGGCAAGATATTTTAAATATTTGAGCCTATATAAAAAACAATCATTTGGCTTAATCAAAGGTACATTTCCTTTTCTGAATTATGCTCGTATGTATTACTTATTTATCAGAGATAATTGGCATGCTATCACTCATAATATAAAACATGCAATTTGAAGCCTTAAACATATACAAGTGTTATAATGTGAGCAATGTCAGATATACAAATAATGGATATGTATGCTTAAATATATTTTATAAGCTAATAATTCTGATAATCCTTTTTTGCAGGATTAATGCAAAATTTAATGTATGTCCTACCCCAGAATTCTTATACAAAATTTAATTTGGATTAGATAAATTCATTTCATCGAGTCAAGATTTCAGGTCCAACAAGTTTCATCGCACATTCAAAATGAACATTGTACTGTTCTCATGAGAGGATCTTCTAGATCGTCCAAACCATGGATCTCATGTGACCCATTGGTGGCATGGTTGCCATTTATTCTCGATAAATTAATTGAATGCTGTATGTCAATTTTTAGTGTAAACAATACATATCTAGCCAATATTTGCATCTATTGAGCCCCTAGCAGTTCTACACAAGTGTTTCTAGTAATAATCCGAGTTTTATTTTAGTACAAAGCTATTCAATGAATACAAGTAAAGAAGACAATATCATCATGTATAGAATAAAAACAATCTTAGGATATAAAATATATACATGCATACTATTAAGATACAAACAATGCAAAAGTTATAAAAACTTAAAAAGGGAACAAAAATCATAGTAACTCACATTAAAATGAAAACCAAAAGTTACAAACATAAAAAGGCACAGGAGAGAACAAACAATACTAATATAAACACAAGTACATTAAGTGTCTACAGAGTAACTTAAATCACATTTTCAAATAGATACTTTTTTAGTTTTCTTTGAAAAATCAACAGGCCTTGAAAATCTTGAACCTCTGGTAGAAGTGAATTATTCCTCGAAAAAATGAGATTTGTGTAGATGATTTTGAGACAAAAGAGATATGGAAATCACTTGTACGTTTTGTGTTAGATGGTCAAAGCAGCCTCCTGGATAGAGATCCCAGGTTTGATTCCCAGCCTCAGACTTTTTTCAAGTCTGTCTTTCCTTGGGATTGTTTAATAGTAGTGACAAACTTTACAAGTACAGTACAAAAAAAACAGCTTGGACTTCACATGTACCACGGTAGATTAAAAATAAACAATTAGGGTCCTTTCTCATGGTAGTGAAATGCTATAATAGATTACCAATTTGTATAAAGTCTCTTGCTAGTATTAATAACTTAAGGAAAGCCATTTTTAACATGTTGATAAATGAATGCTTTTACTGTGTAAATTATTTTATCAATTGAATGTATTTAAATGTAAAATAACCTGTCCTATATCTGTTTTCCACAATCACTATGGACCAATAAAGATTATTATTATACCCTGCGTACGAAATGGCAGTATACATCTATGCCAAAAGTCCTACATAAGTGAGCACGCTAACCAATTCAAAATTGGTCATTTAAAAAGTTTGATGGGGTAGCCAATTCTTTTTCAATTAAGAGCTATTGTTTGAAAGTTTAGTCTGAAGACTTCGGGGGCTCTCACAGTTGAAAAAAGACCTGCATTAGTGGAACATTAGACAAGTTACATGGAACCAGGATGAGCTGAGGAGGCCCTGTGATAGCCTCATGTTCTGTGGCTCATTTTTACTAGCTGTATTTTACCTGACTCTAGTGTGCTGTCGATTCTAATGCCCACCCCGATTTTTGAGCCCAAAAAAGAGATAAAAGGCTGTATGTCAGCATAGTACATGTTCATTAGGGTACCATACCCAAGGGTAATATTTTATTTACTCTTAAATGTTATTTCAAAATCTGTGGTGAATACAAAAACATGGTTTTATTTCTACAAATTGGCTTGAGAGGTTAAAAAAAAACTGTTTAAACAGATGTGGTCCTAGTCAGTAATGTTAGAAGTTAGAATACATGTTGTCCTCTTAAATTTGACTTGAATGCATAACTAAACAGAGATTCTACATTCAAAATAGCTTTCCTGGTCCAAAATTAGATTATATATTCTGCAACTCTCCTCAAAAATTTACTTTGTTTTATATACATAGGAAATACTTTTTCTGGATCCTGTGTTTTAATTCTATACAACTTAATCACCTGCTTAATTTGTAAGTTTATTCAAAATGTGAAGTTATCAACATAAAGTTGAATACTTAAGCATTCTTCTTATGTACCATTAAGTAAAACGTGATAGGGCACCAACCGTGAAATGGTTTACACATGATCATGAAGCTGCAAGGAATCACTTAAAAAGTGTGTACTCTGACTTTAAGAAAACAGATGATGAAACTCTTAAACAACTCTACATAAACTTGTTAAAAGACTACCGTAAAAATCTCACTTATGCTAAGTTAAATGCTAATGCTAATTTTATTGACAACTCTTCCAATAAGCATAAAGCTGCCTGGTCTGTTATCAAAAACGAAATTGGTAAAAATAATACTCCACCTATTATCAATATTGATCCGGATGATTTTAATCATCATTTTACCTATTCTGTCGAAAACAAACTCTCTAGCATTAAGGAACATAATATGTCCTATCTTAATTTGCTCCAGAAATTCTCCGTTAACACCACGCCATTCCATTGGAAATGGGTATCATCTTCTGAGGTGTTTAAAGCAATTAGAAATTTAAAGAACTCTAGGAGTAAAGATATTTTTGATTTATCCACTAATTTCATTAAAACAATAAGTCATCTGATATCACATCCTCTATCAATTGTGATTAATTCCTGTCTTCGGTCTGGCTATTTTCCTGATGTTTTGAAATACTCTAAAATCATTCCAGTGTATAAGGGTGGTGATAGAAACAACCCTAGTAGTTACCGCCCTATCTCACTAGTACCAATCTTTGCTAAAGTAATTGAATCAGTAGTAAATTCTCAAATTATTACCCACTTTGAAAACAACAAACTCTTCTCTTCCTCACAATATGGTTTCCGTTCTGGGAAATCAACAGTTAATGCAGTTGAACAAGTCGTGAAACAAATAATTTTGGCTTTTGAGCTGAAAGAATGTGTACCCGTTACTCTCTGTGATCTCTCATCGGCTTTTGATTGTGTGAATCACTCAATTCTTGTGAACAAACTCCAGTACTATGGTTTTGATGATATGGAACTGAAATTCATGTGTTGTTATCTATTCAACCGTAAACAAAGTGTTCATGTCAATGGCTGTCACTCTAATTACTTGACTATTCAACAAGGTGTACCGCAAGGCTCTATCCTTGGGCCTCTTTTATTTCTTGTAATGATTAATGATCTTCCTGCTAACATTACCGCTGATTGCATTTTGTATGCTGATGACACAACTTTTTTTCAGAATTGCTCAAATCCAAAGGAAGCACTGTCTCTTTCCAATGCCACTCAGGCTGAAGCCAATACTTGGTTTACAGCGAACAAATTTATATTGAATACTTCTAAAACCCAGTATTTGTTATGCAGCCTAAAGAGACTGGATGACCCTTCTGAAACTGTAAAATTACTCGGTTTGACTCTAGACACTAAATTAACCTGGAGCCATCACATTTCCCATATCTGTAAGAAACTCTCCAGGTCATTGTTTCTTCTGAGGAAGCTTAAGCAGTGTGTTCCCGGTGGTTACCTTCGATCTGCCTATTTTGCATTCTTTCAAAGCCACCTTCTATACGGATTAAAGCTTTGGGGTCATGCTGCAGACGTTAAACATCTGTTTACTATACAAAAAAAGGCTATCCGAATCATGAGTGGATCTGATTCCCTTGCTTCCTGCCGTCCCCTTTTTAGAGATTTAAATATTATGTCCATTTACAGTTTAAGTGTGTATAATTCTTTAACTTGTGTAAAAATGAACCAAAACAGGTATATGCACAGGTCAGACATCCATAGTTTTAACACAAGATCCAGAAATACTATAGATATTACTCCTTACAGACTTAGTAAAACCTTTATACAGTCTGATAACCTGTGCTTCAAAATGTTTAACAAGCTTCCACAGTCTGCTTTTAGCATTGATTGTAAAGAATTTAATGTGATTATTGAACAGTGGTTGTTAGCTAATCCACTATACTCCTATAAGGAGTTTTTTGACTCTAAACTAAATGATATGATATTTGTCTAAGTCTCTAGCAATTGTAAATATTACCTGTCAGTTTTTATTAGTGATTTCACATGTATGTGACTTTAAACATACCTATTATATTTGACGATGCTATACATTTGTAATGTCTTATGCAAATAAATTATCTATCTATCTATCTATTCAATGATTCTCTCTGTAGTAAAATTATTTTTATGAACTGTAAGTTGATACTGTGGAAAGTTGTCTTAAATCAGCAAGTCCAACTTTGGTATCCTCTGCCCAAAATTGTTATATGAGTTATAGTTGTTAGTGAGGAGAAAAGTTATATTTTGAAATTCATGCTTAATATATTATTTTGTTTATCAATTATAACATACATATCTGTACAAAAGAGAGGAACATATATTTTCAATGCTTTTATTATTGTCATTCTCCTATGCAAAAAACATATTGAACATTTTAGTTAATTGGTCTGTTTGAAAATATATATTTTGAAAACTAGAGCCATCATATTTTTATGTAAATAGCAGTACTATTGTTTAATAAATCATACTTGTATACTGGTATTAATCTGTACATATTTTATAAGCTTTCTAATACAGTTTTGTAATTTAACTGCTGAATTGCTGTTAATGAGTTCATATTTGTATTCTCCTTTCATATAATATTCGTACATCTCCCTGATGCTCTGCTTTGTTAAATCTTTTCAATAATGAAGGAAATGAATTTACAATAATAATCCTATAGCTACTTAGGAATGGACAGAGTAGATTTTTGAGAAATGTTGGAATTCAAGTTCAGTCATAAGATATTTTAAAGTATTTGGCACATATGTTAAAAGATGGAGAGGAGCAATTATATATTTGTTTCTCAAAGGAATAAAAGTCATCATGTATTCCATAATAAATTTTTACTTTATTTATTGATAATCTCTGTGAAAATAATGTTGTTTTGTTCCACAGTGACTCATTTGAGATTAAAAATTTATTAGATTTCCTTACATGTTCTGATATTTTAAAAAAGACAACTCCATCAGAAAAAGATGCATTAACGGGTACATAATAACTGGGTGAGAAGGTAATGTATGGATGGAATAACAGATCTTTCAACTTAAGGTAGCTTAATATTTTTGCAGTAGAAAAAAATAACCATTTTAAGTTTATAATTACTTGGTAGCAGACTTTTACCAGCTTAGTAGTTGTATGTCCTGTTCAAAGGGATTTTCAGTTCAAAGCAATTATTTCTTCATTTAGAAAAATCTATCATTTATTTGCAATAACCCTTTATTGGAGGCCCTTTATTTTACCTTAATTAAATCATAGTACTTATTGTGAGAGAATGTATACATAAGTGAGCACATAAACCAATTTAAAATTGGTCATTCAAAAAGTTTGATGGGATAGCGTATTCCCTTGCAACTAAAAACTATTGTTTGACAGTTTAGTCTTAGCCAAGGATGCAACCGGCCCTGGAATTTTCCCCTGCACCAAAGGACATGTGCATGAGTAGTATTGTTCCCAAATGTAGTCCATTCTAATGCTCATCCAGATTACGGAGCTGGAAAATACCCAAAATGGTGTATGTTATTTTCTAGAAAATACGGTAATTTTTATATATTCACAGGAATTTCTTTAGATGTCAGTATTTATGGTATTACCAAGACGTGTAAATGATGACCAACTATTATGGATGGCAGCTGCACAAATGTGAGATTCTCTAGGGAGGGTGATTTCCAAATTTCATTTCAGTTATGAATTATAGAAGTTATTGTGATTTAGAACCAACAAGATTATTGTATTTATGTATAGGTATAAATGAAAATGGTTGTCTTTTGGGTCTCTAGATTGTAACATAAAAGGCATTATTTACTTACTTTGATGCTTGTCATATTATTATTTTTGTGTGTATTTATATGAGTAAAGGCTAAAATTTTACTCAGAAGATTACATATTTCTAAGGATCCATGTTACTGTCATAATGTTGATGGGTTTAATGCTAATAAATGTAAACATTTCACCAGAAACTTTTTATCATAATATTTGATGGAAATATTTTATAAATTTATTTCCAGAAGACTCCCTCCAATTCTTTTTTTAACAATACATACAAATATTCATTCAAAATGAAAAGAAAATCTTTATATATATATATATATATATATATATATATATATCTATTATATATAGATGCTTCTCCGGATTCATTCATATATATACCTATATAGATAGATAGGATACAAATTCACAGCCTAAACTACAAGCGTCATGGATCTGAAATTTTTATGACATATTGGCCATAACGTGAAACCCCCAGGAAAAAAGAGACTTTGATCCTCTGTGTCATAGGTTCGATTCCAGAGGGCCCCAAAGTCCCGATTTTTCCCGTTTGAATGCATTGCCGTGATTTTCGGGAATTAAAAAAAAATACTTTCCGGATAGGTAGAGAAGTAAAACTCAAGGTGCCTATATTTATGGTCTTGGACTTTCGAAAACATCAATGACTTTTACAAAAGTTATCCTGGGTTCGATGCTAGGACGATGCAAAGATCTGCCCTTTAAAATACATGGGAGCCGTTTTTCATTATTTTTTTAGATGCACTTATCGAAATGATAGGATGTTCGTGCTTGGCTGGAAGTTGTATGGTACGAATAAGTTTTAGAAAAAAATTTTCATAAGACCGTACTGTTCCTGGGTTCGAAGCCAGAGCACAATAACGTTTCTCTCATAAGGAATATAAAGGAAAAGTAGGACGTCATTTGAGGCAGTTGTAACCAATATTTCTGCTTGAATTTGCATACGCGGTTAGAGATGGTGTTTTTCTTTTGTGCTGCATAGAAAGTATTGCCTGAAAGACCCGGGTTCGATGCCGGGCGGTAAAAATATCACCCATATATAATACTATGGGGTATCTTTTCATAATTTTTTTATGCATTTATCGATATGTAAGGGAGCTCTTGCTTAGATTGAAGATGTATATTAACACTTTGTCTAAGAAAAAAAATAGATAAGACCATGCTGTTCCTGGGTTCGATGCCAGAGCACATTATAATTTCTCAAATAAGGAGTGTATGTGAATAATAGGACGTCGTTTGAGGTAGTTGCACCTAATAGTTTTGCTTGAATTTTCACACATAGTTTGATATGGTAATTTTCTATTTTGCTGCATAGTAAGTACACCAGGAAGACCGGGGTTCGCTGCCAGGTGATTAAATTGCAGCGAATTCTACGAATATTTTGAATTTTTTTTTCTTTTGATGTCCGTCCCGATATGATGCCGATATGAAATTAGTGTTGTCGATCTGCTTGCAGTATGCAAGCTACATTTTACTCGTATATATATATATATATATATATATATATATATATATATATATATATATATATATATATATATATATATATATATATATATATATATATATATATATATATATATATCTATTATATATAGATGCTTCTCCGGATTCATTCATATATCATATATATATATATTCATATATATATATATCTATTATATATAGATGCTTCTCCGGATTCATTCATATATATACCTATATAGATAGATAGGATACAAATTCACAGCCTAAACTACAAGCGTCATTGATCTGAAATTTTTATGACATATTGGCCATAACGTGAAACCCCCAGGAAAAAAGAGACTTTGATCCTCAGTGTCATAGGTTCGATTCCAGAGGGCCCCAAAGTCCCGATTTTTCCCGTTTGAATGCATTGCCGTGATTTTCGGGAATTAAAAAAAAATACTTTCCGGATAGGTAGAGAAGTAAAACTCAAGGTGCCTATATTTATGGTCTTGGACTTTCGAAAACATCAATGACTTTTACAAAAGTTATCCTGGGTTCGATGCTAGGACGATGCAAAGATCTGCCCTTTAAAATACATGGGAGCCGTTTTTCATTATTTTTTTAGATGCACTTATCGAAATGATAGGATGTTCGTGCTTGGCTGGAAGATGTATGGTACGAATAAGTTTTAGAAAAAAATTTTCATAAGACCGTACTGTTCCTGGGTTCGAAGCCAGAGCACAATAACGTTTCTCTCATAAGGAATATAAAGGAAAAGTAGGACGTCATTTGAGGCAGTTGTAACCAATATTTCTGCTTGAATTTGCATACGCGGTTAGAGATGGTGTTTTTCTTTTGTGCTGCATAGAAAGTATTGCCTGAAAGACCCGGGTTCGATGCCGGGCGGTAAAAATATCACCCATATATAATACTATGGGGTATCTTTTCATAATTTTTTTATGCATTTATCGATATGTAAGGGAGCTCTTGCTTAGATGGAAGATGTATATTAACACTTTGTTTAAGAAAAAAAAATAGATAAGACCATGCTGTTCCTGGGTTCGATGCCAGAGCACATTATAATTTCTCAAATAAGGAGTGTATGTGAATAGTAGGTCGTCGTTTGAGGTAGTTGCACCTAATAGTTTTGCTTGAATTTTCACACATAGTTTGATATGGTAATTTTCTATTTTGCTGCATAGTAAGTACACCAGGAAGACCGGGGTTCGCTGCCAGGTGATTAAATTGCAGCGAATTCTACGAATATTTTGAATTTTTTTTTTCTTTTGATGTCCGTCCCGATATGATGCCGAAATGAAATTAGTGTTGTCGATCTGCTTGCAGTATGCAAGCTACATTTTACTCGTATATATATACAATATGCAAGCTACATTTTACTCGTATATATATACGAGTAAAATGTAGCTTGCATACTGCAAGCAGATCGGCAATACTAATTTCATATCGGCATCATATCGGGACGGTCTTTAAAAGAAAAAAAAGGATTTAATTTTTTCTTAAAATTCGCTGAAATTTCATCGTCTGGCATCGAACCCGGGTCTTACTGGTAAACCTAGTATGAAACACAATAGAAGATCACCATCTCTAACTATGTATGAAAATTCAAGCAGAAATATTTGCTATAACTGCCTCAAAAAACGTTCAAATTTTCACGAATGTTAATGCCTCTCGGGACTCGAACCAAGGACGATCGTGGAATTCTAAAATATGTTTCTGATAGATATTTATGATCTCTATCTATATGCCGAATTTTAAGTTTCTATTTTAGTGGGAAAGGTTTCAAAATAATTCCTAAAAATCGGATCAAATTCTGATTTCAGAGACACCTGGTGTCGAACCCAGGACACATTGATAGCTATGAATGCATAGTTTGATTTGTTTAGACTGGTTCTTCCATCATGCTAAGTTTTAAGTCGATAGCATGCAGGGAAGTACCTAAAACTTGTTTCCGTTATCTTCATAAGAAATGCATTGAGGAATGTAAATGGCCCTCTGGGATCGAACCAAGGAACATCAGGGGAAACATAAAAATCGATTATGAAATATATTTATGATATCTAACCCAATACCGAATTTCAAGTTTCCATGCCATCGGGAAAGGGTCCAAAAAAAATCTTAAAAATCGCCACAATACATTTTAAACGGCAGATTTTTGCATCGACCTAGCATCGAACCCAGGTTATTTTCCATAAAACTCATTTATGTTTTCGATAGATCATGACCATATATAAAGGCTCCCTGAGTTTTGATTCTCTACCTATCCGGGAAGTATTTTTTTTTAATTCCCGAAAATCAAAGCAATGCATTTAAACGGGAAAAATCGTGACTTTGGAGCCCCCTGGAATCGAACCCATGACACTGAGGATCAAAATCGCAATTTTTCTGGAGGTTATACGTTATGGCCAATATGTCGTAAAAATTTCAGCTCAATCACTCTTGTGGTTTAGGCTGTGAGTTTGTATCCTCTCTATATATATATATATATGGATACATGAATGAATCCGGAGAAGCATCTATATATAATAGATATATATATATATATACGAGTAAAATGTTGCTTGCATACTGCAAGCAGATTGACAACACTAATTTCATATCGGGACGGACATCAAAAGAAAAAAAAATTCAAAATATTCGTAGAATTCGCTGCAATTTAATCGCCTGGCAGCGAACCCCGGACTTCCTGGTGTACTTACTATGCAGCAAAATAGAAGATTACAATATCAAACTATGTGTGAAAATTCCAGCAAAACTATTAGGTGCAACTACCTCAAACGACGTCCTACTATTCACATACACTCCTTATTTGAGAAATTATAATGTGCTCTGGCATCGAACCCAGGAACAGCATGGTCTTATCTATTTTTTTTCTTAAACAAAGTGTTAATATACATCTTCCATCTAAGCAAGAGCTCCCTTACATATCGATAAATGCATAAAAAAATTATGAAAAGATACCCCATAGTATTATATATGGGGGATATTTTTACCGCCCGGCATCGAACCCGGGTCTTTCAGGCAATACTTTCTATGCAGCACAACAGAAAAACACCATCTCTAACCGCGTATGCAAATTCAAGCAGAAATATTGGTTACAACTGCCTCAAATGACGTCCTACTTTTCCTTTATATTCCTTATGAGAGAAACGTTATTGTGCTCTGGCTTCGAACCCAGGAATAGTACGGTCTTATGAAAATTTTTTTCTTAAACCAATACTTACTATATATCTTCCAGCCAAGCACGAACATCCTATCATTTCGATAAGTGCATCTAAAAAAATAATGAAAACGGCTCCCATGTATTTTAAAGGGCAGATCTTTGCATCGTCCTAGCATCGAACCCAGGATAACTTTTGTAAAAGTGATTGATGTTTTCGAAAGTCCAAGACCATAAATATAGGCACCTTGAGTTTTACTTCTCTACCTATCCGGAAAGTATTTTTTTTTTATTCCCGAAAATCACGGCAATGCATTCAAACGGGAAAAATCGGGACTTTGGGGCCCTCTGGAATCGAACCTATGACACAGAGGATCAAAGTCTCTTTTTTCCTGGGGGTTTCACGTTATGGCCAATATGTCATAAAAATTTCAGATCAATGACGCTTGTAGTTTAGGCTGTGAATTTGTATCCTATCTATCTATCTATCTATATAGGTATATATATGAATGAATCCGGAGAAGCATCTATATATAATAGATAAATAGCGTCTAGGACACCATGAAAAGTCTTAAAGAGCGATGGATCCTTCATTATTAGCTTTGACTGTATTTATAGAAGACAAGACATTCTATATTCTTCCCTGGCTGAGGATTGCACCTTTCAGATCTGTAATTATAGGATACGAGTAAAATGTTGCTTGCATACTGCAAGCAGATCGACAACACTAATTTCATATTGGCATCATATCGGGACGGACATCAAATGAAAAAAAAATTCAAAATATTCGTAGAATTCGCTGCAATTTAATCGCCTGGCAGCGAACCCCGGTCTTCCTGGTGTACTTACTATGCAGCAAAATAGAAGATTACCATATCAAACTATGTGTGAAAATTCAAGCAAAACTATTAGGTGCAACTACCTCAAACGACGTCCTACTATTCACATACACTCCTTATTTGAGAAATTATAATGTGCTCTGGCATCGAACCCAGGAACAGCATGGTCTTATCTATTTTTTTTCATAAACAAAGTGTTAATATACAACTTCCATCTAAGCAAGAGCTCCCTTACATATCGATAAATGCATAAAAAAATTATGAAAAGATACCCCATAGTGTTATATATGGGGGATATTTTTACCGCCCGGCATCGAACCCGGGTCTTTCAGGCAATACTTTCTATGCAGCACAACAGAAAAACACCATCTCTAACCGCGTATGCAAATTCAAGCAGAAATATTGGTTACAACTGCCTCAAATGACGTCCTACTTTTCCTTTATATTCCTTATGAGAGAAACGTTATTGTGCTCTGGCTTCGAACCCAGGAACAGTACGGTCTTATGAAAATTTTTTTCTAAAACTTATTCGTACCATACATCTTCCAGCCAAGCACGAACATCCTATCATTTCGATAAGTGCATCTAAAAAAATAATGAAAAACGGCTCCCATGTATTTTAAAGGGCAGATCTTTGCATCGTCCTAGCATCGAACCCAGGATAACTTTTGTAAAAGTCATTGATGTTTTCGAAAGTCCAAGACCATAAATATAGGCACCTTGAGTTTTACTTCTCTACCTATCCGGAAAGTATTTTTTTTTAATTCCCGAAAATCACGGCAATGCATTCAAACGGGAAAAATCGGGACTTTGGGGCCCTCTGGAATCGAACCTATGACACTGAGGATCAAAGTCTCTTTTTTCCTGGGGGTTTCACGTTATGGCCAATATGTCATAAAAATTTCAGATCAATGACGCTTGTAGTTTAGGCTGTGAATTTGTATCCTATCTATCTATCTATCTATATAGGTATATATATGAATGAATCCGGAGAAGCATCTATATATAATAGATAGAGAGGATACAAAGTCACAGGCTAAACCACTACCGTCAATGGCTTGAAATTTTTACGACATATTGGCCATAACGTATAACCTCCAGAAAAATTGCGATTTTGAACCTCAGTGTCATGGGTTCGATTCCAGAGGGCCCCAAAGTCCCGATTATTCCCGTTTAAATGCATTGCTTTGATATTCGGGAATTAAAAAAAAATACTTCCCGTATAGGTAGAGAATTAAAACTCAAGGAGCCTATATATATGAACATGATCTAACGAAAGCATAAATGGGTTTAACGGAAAATATCCTGGGTTCGATGCTAGGTCGGGGCAAAAATCGGCCGTTTAAAATGCATTGTGGCGATTTTGAAGATTTTTTTTGGACCCCTTTCCGAATGCATGGAAACTTGAAATTTGGCATGGGGTTAAAAATCATAAATATATTTCATAATAAAATTTTACATATTCGCTGAGGGTCCTTGGTTCGATCCCAGAGGGCCATTTGCACTCCACAATGCATTTTTTATGGGGATAACGGAAACACATTTTAGGTACTTCCCGGAATGATATCGACTTCAAAATTTGTATGAAATTAGATCAAGTCCTAGCAAGTCATTTTGTGCATTAACAGCTTCCAATACGTCCAGGGTTCGACACCAGGCGTCTCTACAATCAGTCACTGATCCGATTTTTAAGAATTATTTTGAACCCCTTCCCAATAATATTAAAACTTGAAATTCGGCATATATATAGAACTTATAGATACATTTCGAAAACACATTTTATATTTCCTAGATCGTCCTTGGTTCGAATCCAGAGAGCTATTAACAATCGTGAAAAGTAGGTCTTCGTTTGAAGCTTTTGCAGCCAATATTTCTGCTTGAATTTTCACACGTATTTAGAGAAGATGATCTTCTGATGTGCTGCATAGAAATTTTACCAAAAAGACCCGGGCTCAATGCCAGACGATTAAATTGAAGCGAATTTTAAGAATATTTTAATCCTTTTTTTCCTTTCCGGGACCGTCCCGATATAATGCCGTTATGAAATTAGTGTTGTCGATCTGCTTGCAGTATGCAAGCTACATTTTACTCGTATATATATATATATATATTAATATGCCTCTTCAGGCAACTTAGGTACATCCATTGACTAAAAGGTACACTTGCACATACATTTTGGAAATGAATAAATATGTCATTTCCATCAAGGTGTAGCAAGTGTAATAATATAAGTTTTAGTATCTTACACTTTCCATACATTGTTTTATCTATAGGAAAAGAATTTTCTCACTTTTGGAGTCATCAATCGAATAAAGGAACTAGGTAGAATCTTTCTCTGGTCACTTGCATACTTGTAATAATTGATGGTTGTGCTATGACCTCCATCAGAGCCAGTAGAAGTTTTCTATCCTGGAATAAAAGGGAACTTCTTCTGTAAGTCATCATAAACCTTGTGATAGACATCTTTAGTAAAATTAGAGACAAAGCAAAAAGTAAATGGAGAACCAATTTTGCCCAATGGATTTGCATGCAACTCTTTCCTCAAGGAGTATTTTCTCTCCTCTGAGTTTGAGATACTTGCATTGAAATAGGACATTTTTCATCTGCCTCGTTTGATATAAAGACATTTAAATATCCCAATATAGAACTTTATTTCTTTTCTTGTTGAAACATATTGACTACAGGTAATTATATAACTCTAATTATGGTTTCTATTTGCCAATAGAATTTATTGTCATTCAGGATGTATTCTTATTTCCATTTATCATACTTTGAATTATAAAATTTTTTCTCTTATCACTTCAATGAAAAGTTTTATAGCTTAAACAGAAACATCTCTACTTATTATTGGAATGAAATCAGTTTTTTTTAATCAAGCATTTCAGCCTGATATCAATCAGTTAATTACTCTCACATGAAACATCGAGGCGACAGGAATCATCCTTCTGGGTAACTAAGCCTTAGTGAAAAGTACTTTGTAATGAATATCTGGCAATCAGTCATATTCTTGTAAGACTCTAATGGCCAGATTTAAAAATTTGAATAGTGCATTCAGATCGTTTCAATTGTATTACCAATCATCATAATTAAGATATCCTTGATGCTTTTACCTGCAGTATCCTCAAATGATTCACTGATGTGTACAGCCGGCTGTCTTGCACAATATCTTCTATGAGTGATTAAAATCTTCATTTCAGGATATACAGTCAAAATAAGTTCATCAATTATTCCTATAACATAGCACTGACATACTTGACTAGCGGACATACAATTCAAAGTAATGTTCTCACCATTGTAAGTAACAAAAGGTATTTGAAAGCCCCCTGCTGTGTTGTTTCCATTTGATTTAAACCGCATCCACAGTCTTTTAGATCTAGCCGTGAAAGCAATGGGATGATTTGAAGATTTGCATGCTTCATATGTTGTCACAGAGTATGGTGATTCTGAAAAAATAACAACATACCATATTAACTCATGTTTAAACTGACTTATAGATTTAAATAATGATGAAAAAATATCAAATCATTGTATATAAGAGATGTAAGTAGTAGATCAAATAATGTATATTATTATAGAGAAAATACATTTTCTTCCATAGTTATTGTTATTCAATTTCATTTTTATTGTTTTGAAAATAATGTAAAGAAACATTGATTGTGAGCATAGTAATAACTATCAAAATTTATAAGTAATCGATGTAAGGGATGGAAAATATCTGTTTAGGCGTAGATGTGTATGAACATGCATAAATTAAGCACTTATTTATCTTTTTTTTAACTAAAGCCATCATTAGTGGTATTCGGTAATGCATTTTTGCTAGAAAAAAAGCCCTTGGCTCATAAATTATGCAATCTAATGTCAAATCCATAAAATCCAATTCTGAAAGAAAATAAATCTTTATTTACTAATTAATCTTTTTTAATTTACTAATTAATCTTTTATTTACATACTGGCTTTTCTCATCACCAAGTAATCTCCACAGTTATCGTTTGAAAGTTTAATATCGGGCACAATAACTAACAGCCTTCTGCCTCTCCCAGGTTTTACTATCCATGTACAGTCAATGTTGTTTGGATAATTTCCTGGTGATTCGATAACGCCATACATGTCGTAGATGAAGCTAACACAATTACTTCCTGAAAGAGATTTCAATGATAATTTATTACCAGCTGATTCAGCAATTGCTGTATATTTGTTTCCTGCTAAGATATATGATAATTAATTTGATTCCATTATAAAATTAAAAAGATATTTTTGCTTACTTTTACATTCGTTCACAGTGCCAACGTAATCTGAGGATGAGTTTCCTGGAAACAAACATTCTGCCCACTAAGATGTTGGTTCCTTTTAGACAAAATTCGCAGTATCTTACCTCTTTACTGTAAAATTTTCCTGGAGGGCATTTTTCTGAAAAATGACATCTATAACAATCAGAATGTCCAATTCACTTAATTTCTATAGTCATCATTGTGAGTAAACTTATGGCAACATTAGGATATTATGTGCTCTCAAGTCTCGGTAAATGTGAGACAGAAATACGTGTATAAAGAAGATTTTTTCTTCTTTTGATAATTTCATTGATGTTAAATAACAAAAGTTGGTTAAATGCATGTACCTTATCACAGGTTGGTTATACAATATGTAACCATTTTCATTCATGTTGATTGATTCAACAATCCATCAAAATCTGTTTCAGATGAAAAAATGTGCACTTGCCTATATAAGATGCCTCTGCAAATGACTTAGCCCCTCTGATACCATTGTTTTTGGCTAGAATTGGTACACAGCTCATTTTCCCATGGTGAGGTTGGTGTGTGGGCATGGATGGCAAGGAGCAAAGCCATTGCTACCAGGGGAGCAGAATCCTTCAACAGAATTGGTAACAGCATAAGAAAATACAGTGAAATGTATTTTTATTTTGTGGGACGAATTTGTAATATATTGTTAATATATAATTGCATAAGTTTAGCAGGCATTTAAGATTTTGGTGGAGAAAGTATTTTTGTTTAAGGCAGGGATCCTTAAAGTAGTTGATATTTACTCCCAG
This sequence comes from Sympetrum striolatum, assembly GCA_947579665.1. Classification (NCBI taxonomy): domain Eukaryota; kingdom Metazoa; phylum Arthropoda; class Insecta; order Odonata; family Libellulidae; genus Sympetrum; species Sympetrum striolatum. The sequence continues at coordinate 123,330,343 of OX388341.1, forward strand.
AGGTTAATATGACATTGTTATGGGTCTATTTTAGCCTTGGAGTTGCTGAAAGGGTGTTAAATTTAAAATTGATCATGCTTTATAAACCTGAAATATCAGTTTAATAATTAAAGGAACCAAAATCTAAAAATCACGAAGCTTTTTCAGATTTAATTACGCATTATTAAATAGAAATGATAATCATAGTTATATTGGAGGGATTGTATTCCTTTGTTTAACTCTTGTAGAGGGGGTTGGCTGAAAAGTAATGTTTCCAAAAGTGACCAAAAGAAATTTGGGGTCCCCTAATTGGGACGTTGGACTAAATCCCACCTCTTCTCAAAGGTAAGGGATTACACAAAGCCCCAGATTTCAATTTTCTCAGGGCCTTGAAAAAGTATACCACGACATTTCCTTGTTAAGAATGGAATGAAGACTAATATTGGTTCACCCAACCTTCACAAATATTATGTACTATTCTCAGGGAGAACTGTTGAAAATAATCCTTACGACACATATCCTTAGATTTGTTGGTATTATCAGGACACGCTGGTTGGATATTCTTGCGAGTTTGAAAACTCATTGGAATAATGACCAACTCCTCATCCAGAGGTCTGAAATATGAAAATACAGGATATATAATTTCCCATTTTAAATAAAAATGTTGTATTTTTTGTGGATGTTATTAATGAAGGATATTATAATAAAGTATAGTATTAATAATAAAGGATTTGACGAGTTGTTTCACATTCTAGGTATGGGTTAAATAGTTTTTCTTCGATATATTATGTGCATTTAGAATACCCCAAATAGCCAAATTCTATTGTCTTTTATTCATTAATGACCCATTATTAATATTTTAAAGGAATATTTTTCTTATTTTCAATTATGATTTGAGGATCGTAGTAATTGGTACAAATGGTATTTCCGTTTGAATAGTATTGGCTTTTTGCATAAAAGCTTAAGGTATATTAATGAGGCGAAGGAGTTCTAAATTAGCTAATTAAACAGTGAAACTGCTTGGCATGATAGATCCCAAAAGTGAAAGCTCTGGTCACAGTAAGGCTTGTTATTTCATTCACATTTTGGAATCCAGGACTTAAGCCTCGGTTTATTATTTTTTAAACATTTTACAATAACTTATATTTAATTCAAAAAATGTTCTGAAATTTGGTTCTGCAGTTTAAAGATATAAGATCATTGTTGTCTTACAATGGCAAAGTTTTAATTTGGCAATACTCAAGGTGTACATTTTTATTGTTTTACTTACTTAACTGAAAATCTTGTTCCATTCCAAGATTTTTGTAAGTGTGTTTTTGCTTGCTAAAGTATTTTTGATGATGATTTCTTGACACAGTTCCCTCTGCGAGATGTTGTGTTATTTGATGGCTGCGACACAATTTGAAACACAATGCATACTACTTCTCCCTTCTCTTTTCCAAGTTTTTTCAACACTTTTCTTGAATTCTCACACCTCACCTTGCTAACTTGTAATCTGCATTCATTTGAACATGTTTCGATGTTGTTTGCTGGAAGATTGATTTCTTACTTTAGAAAATGCTTTACTTACAAAATCCTTAATGAAAATACTTGTAAAATAAGTTCTTCAAAATGTACCATTCAATTCCTCTATCAATGCATCAGATAAAGCTTTCATTTGTGCTGGAGATGAGCATTTTGTGCCGGTAAAGAAAAATCTCGCAGTCATCATGTGAAGAAACAGAATCTGTAAAAGAAAGGAATATTCTATAAATTTCGAACATGAAGTGTAAAGCATATAAATGATATGGTTATCTGCCATGCTATAAAGTATTTTTATAACTTATCTTACCTAAACATCTTTGTGAACCTGAAGTAACCATTTCACCAGAAGTCTCGGAATATACTGATTGGTACTTAGTCTGCTGCCCACATGAGAAGGAATTTGGGCTTTCAACTCCTGAGATGAAACGAGCTATATTTTTCACTCTGCACCTGATTATTTTCAGGAAAGAAGTCATTGCCTCTAGGGCATAGTAGCAGCACTTTCATCTTGCTTTCATAGTTGACACAGTGGTATATCTGTTCTACTTAATTTATACTATGAATATTTGGATCTAGAATAATACTATTAAGATCTCTGATTTTTCAAATTCAAGCTTTATATTTGATTTATCTGGCAACTGATATTTTTTAGAAAAAGGATTTACTTACCTATACAGTCTTTTCCATTTGCATGTAGCTTGTATTCATTATTGCATGTACAGTAATAGCTTCCTTCACTGTTAATGCAATTATGACTGCAACCACCATTCTCAACTGCACATTCATTGATATCTAAAATCAACATTGAAATTTGAAATATAAGAATATTTAATAGACAAATTAATTTTTATAAAAATTTTGAAAAACTCTAAGAGGTATCATTTATTAACGAAACATGAAGTATGTTAGGCATGGGAGGTATGAAAGCAATGTATTACAATGAATTACGTTCCTTAATAGCATACATTTCTCTATTTAGCTCAATCCTATCATTATACAAAAATATTCCTCCAAGGAATTAATGTTTACAAAGTTTCATCCGAGTCTTTAAAAATGTTAACCTACCTCCGCAATGTGAGACCCTAAACAGTTGGTAACCTTCTTCACATTCACATCTATATGATGAAGTTCATTCGGTTGAAATAAGGTTATTCAATCGGATATCGGGTGTAAGAATGGAAATATTGTCCTCGAGACTACCGGTGAGTAACAAGGAAAACATACAACGAAATAAAATGAAAATAAGAGTGGATAATCACTCGCAAATAGCGGGTTATTCCTTGCAGATAAGGCTAGCGTTTGTGAGTTACGCGGGTTTGCCTATGTGGGATTCAGGCTTTTATCGGTTTTAATTTCTAAATTAGCTCAAACTTTCAACCCTCAGACACTTTCAAACTTCAGTCAAATATCGCTCTCAAAGAATACCCAATCACTTGTGCGAAATGGGGAATGCGCACCGCCTAATTTTGCATTTTAGATTCCATTATGGAAGAAGGGAAGGTTAATTGTTATTTTATAATGTGTCCACGGATAGTTCATTCACAATAATTTTCCGATAAAAAAGCCGCATGAGAAATACGAATCGCTTCCGTCGACTACTAAGATTACAAGGCTCATGACCGCGCCTGCGTTGCGTGAGGCGCCGCATCTGGGCGCCGAATATGAGGGCAATTATGAAGTATTTGCCTCCTCATTGTAATTTTGTTTTGCGCCTTTGATTTCCTAAGATAACGGAATATTCGAAACAAAGCTTGGTACAGTCCTGGCCAAAGTTAACGCAGCACCTCCCTAGCGATCCTAACGACCCCTAGATCAGTAATATATAGATTGCGCTTTGCGCCTTCCTCTTACGGGGAGCGCGTGACAAACATACCGGAGCGGAGTGTCACGTGACTGGGGTCAATTTAATAGCGGCGTTTGAAATCTCGCCGTGCGTAGTTTGCTTTCAGCGAGATGAGACGTTATTTCTAATGAAAATAACTAACTGTAAACTGTCAGTATCTGCAGAGAATACATGGCCAGGCACAAAAAAAAACATAGTTATGGTACGTACTGCTTTTCTACCGGAGAATACTTGATTCGAAGTTGTGTGATAACTTATGAACGCCTCGCTGCGAGTAACGCACTAAAAACAACCGATTTCTACCACAAATAATATAATTTACGAACTGGTAGAATTCACTCCCAGAAAAAAGTAGGTCCCACCACTTCCGGCCGGTATGAACATTGAATAAGAATTTATAAATTACGTCGCAGCTCATAAAAAATAAGTCATAATCTAAGGAGCGGATATTGTGGGGAAATGTTCTCAACGGCCGAATAAGAAAGGTATCTCGCTTATATCGACATTGCAATCTGTGCACCACTTATTATTTACCTTCAACCCTTAAAGGTCCGACTTTTTTTGGTTATTTCGCGGAACAAGAGAGGGACAAAAAGGTCTATACACTGTCGTTGCCGTTGACGCGTTCCTGTCACTCATAAAGGGCTCTGTTTCTCCTGAACAAGCGCACCACTTATCTGGAATGGCCTCGTCTGCACAAGTTCTTTCCAGAGGAACGACTTCTTGCAGGAGGTCGAAGCATCTGGACGACCAAAGGGGGCGGGAACCCCTACCGTGTAGCAGGGCGTGTAATGTGAAGTGGAGGTCAAAGGGTGAAGTCAAGCGGTGTCTGTTTTTTAGAAGATTCGGATACTGCTCCTCTACCTTTTCCTTGGGCTCTCGGAGTGGTGGTCGAATGAATTAGACAATTCCATATCGAAAAGCTCGATTTCGGGAGCATTTTCATGGGTGACACCGGTAACGAAGAGCAATGAGAAAAATGGAGCCTTTCCTTTGTATGCTCTCACAAATGAACGATTGTAACCCAATAGCCGGCTAAGTGTTCCTTTGTTAGCGTAGCACCAAGTATACTGCCTCGTCTTTCTTTGTAATCTTTTTTCCGCGACAATAAAGAGAGGCCTCAAGTAGTGGTCGGTTGGCTGAGACCTGAAGCCACGTCTGTTGCAATTGAAGATGGCGATCGATGGCTCGTCCTCACCAAACATAACCTTTGTCAGAAAAATTTCTCCAAATGAAAGGGCACTTATCAAATGTGTATTTATTGTTTGGCCAACAGAATACACCATGAGCCTCTTTGGTGTTGTCTGTCTGTTTGCATCAGTCATTGAAACTCCTGTGAGTATTGGCAGCAGATTAGGTAGTGTATTATCCCCAACCTATTGACAAGTAAAATTCTATTTCAAGCATTTCTAAGCCTTATAAATAATTTGATTTTATCTATCTATTTTTTGGCTATACTTTATTATCATTCATAAAATCAAATTTCTGAAACGAGTATGCTCAAATATGTATTTTGAGAGTTTCGGAGGAAATCAATACTCTGCGTAAAGATAATTCTTTTAGTCTTCACCTCAGGATAATAACAGGTTTGTTCTGAAATAATAGGAAACGAGAAAAACTGATGGACATTGAAAATGAGGTTTGTTAGGGAGGTTCATAAATCTATGTGTTCAATTGGAACAAGAGAATTATCATATTGATCATCGGAGACACTGTGCTCACAATATTGTTGAGGAACCCTTCGAGTAAAAGATTTACTTAAGTTTCAAAAGAATTTTAAATATCATTTACTAATTACTTGTAACTGGACGGTTGCTAAAGTACTTATTGTTACTCAATAATGTGGCAAATAGGAAAATAATTTTCACCAGGTTTCGAAAAATAGAATATCTTGGTAAGGGTTGCCTGAAAGATACTTCCGTTAAAAGTAGAGACACGATAAAAAGAAACCGAATTGGGGGAAAAGCTGACTGAGGAATTTCTCAATGTTAGAAATAGCGATGGGTTACCAAGATATGCACTTCGGACAATGAAAGGGTTAATTTCTTAATCAACTTCATATTTGCTGAGGATGTTCAGAGACATCATTCGTGAGAATATTAGTTTTAAAAAATCAATATATTTATATCACGAAAAGGAAATAACTTTGGAAATTTGATTTTCCCCTAAAGGAATGGCATTATGAACTCAACCTTATTGTAGGAAGTAAAATCGACAGCCCCTGTATCCATCAGAGCTTTGGCGCTGATCTGAGGAGATTCAATCTGGAGGAGGAGTATATGCCGAGAAGAAGAACGCTTGGCTGCAGTGGTCTTTTGCCCCAGTGATCTTGCTCTTGGATGTCTTCGTTGGCACGATGGCGGCATACATCTTATCTTATCTATTATATATAGATGCTTCTTTGGATTCATTCATGTATATAGGTATATATATAGATAGGATACTAATTCACAGCCTAAACCACTACCGTCATTGACTTGAAATTTTTACGACATATTGGCCATAATGTGTAACCGCCAGAAAAATTGAACCTATGGGTTCGATTCCAGATGGCCCGAAAGTCCCGAAATTTTCCCGTTTAAATGCATTGCTTTGATTTTCGGGAATTTTTAAAAAATACTTCCCGGATAGGTAGGGAATTTAAACTCAAGGAGCCGATGGATATGGTTAGGATCTATCGATAACGTAAATAACCATCTCGAAAAAAGTTCTGGGTTCGATGCTAGGACGATGCCAATATCCCGTATTTAAAATACATTGAGGTAGATTTTCATTATTTTTTTTGATGTATTTATCGAAATGATAGGAAGTTTGTGCTTGGCTAGAAGATGTATGGTAAGAATCGGTTTTAGAAAAAAGTTTAGATAAGACCGTACTGTTCCTGGGTTCGATGCCAGAGCACATTAAAATTTCTCTCATAAGGAATATAAGGGAAAAGTAGGACGTCATTTGAGGAAGTTGCTCCCAATATTTCTGCTTGAATTTTCACACATATTTAGAAGTGGTGATCTTCTATTGTGCTGCATATAAAGTATAACCATAAAGTCCCGGGTTCGATGCCGGGTGGTAAATAAGTCTCCCATTTAAAATACATAGGGTTAGTTTTTCATAATTTTTTTGATGCACTTATCGAAATAACAGGTAGTTCTTGCTTATATGGAAGATGTATATTAAAACTCGGTTTAAGAATAAAATTTAGATAAGACAATGCTGTTACTGGGTTCGATGCCAGAGCACGGTACAATTTCTCTCATAAGGATTATAAGGGAAAAGTAGGTCGTCATTTGAGGCAGTTGTGCCCAATATTTTTGCTTTAATTTTCACACACAGTTAGAGATGGGGAAATTCTGTTGTGCTGCATAGTGTGTATCACCAAAAAGACCCGGGTTCGATGCCGGACGAATTAATTGCAGGGAATTTTAAGAATATTTTCAATCCTTTTTTTTTCTTTTGAGGACCGTCCCGATATGATGCCGATATGAAATTGGTGTTGAAATGAAATTAGTGTTGTCGATCTGCTTGCAGTATGCAAGCTACCTTTTACTTGTATATATATAAAAATGGCTGTATATATATATATATATATATATATATATATACGAGTAAAATGTTGCTTGCACACTGCAAGCAGATCGGCAACACTATTTTCATGTCGGCATCATATCCGGACGGCTATCAAAAGAAAAAAAAAAGATTCAAATTTTTTTCTAAAATTTGCCTAAATTCCATCGTCTGGCATCGAACCCGGGTCTTTACTGTGAAATTACTATGCAGCACAATAGAACATCACCATCTCTAACGATGTGTGAAAATTCAAGCAGAAATATGGGCTACAACTGCCTCAAAAGACGTTCTAATTTTCACGAATTTAAATGGCTCTCTGGATTCGAACCAAGGTTGATCTTGGAAATCTAAAAAATGTTTCTGAAAGTTATTTATGATCTCTATCTATATGCCGAATTTCAAGTTTCTATATAATTGGGAAATGGTTCCAAAAAATTCTTAAAAATCGGATCATTTACTGATTGTAGAGACGCCTGGTGGTAAAACCAGGAAACATTGGTAGCTGTGAATTCACAGTTTGATTTGTAATGACTTGATCTTATCTTATGCAAAGTTTCAAGTAGATATAATATCGGGAAGCACCTAAAATGTGTTTCCGTAATCTCCATAAGAAATGCATTGAGGAATGTAAATGGCCCTCTGGGATCGAACCAAGGACCATAAGGGAATATGTAAAATTTGATTATGAAATATAATTATGATATCTAACGCCATGCCGAATTTCAAGTTTCTATTCCATCGGAAAAGGGTTCAAAAAAAAACTTAAAAATCGCCGCAATGCATTTTAAACGGCCGCCTTTTGCCCCGACCTAGCATCGAACCTAGGATAATATTCGTAGATATCTTTATGGTTTTCTTTTGATATTGGGGGCATCTAGCGATCCCTCGAGTTTCAACTCTCTCCTTTTCCGGGAAGTGCCTCAAATAAATTTTCGAAAATCCCCGCCATGTAATCTTATGGGGAAAATCGCGACTTTGGGGCCTTCTGGAATCGAACCCATGATACCGAGGATCAAAGTCGCTTTTTTCCTGGGGGTTTCACGTTATGGCCAATACGTGGTAAGAATTTCGAGTCAATGACGACAGTAGTTTAGCCTGTGAATTAGTATCCTATCTGGGTATCTGGGTATCTGGGTATATCATGAGTGAATCCGGAGAAGCATCTATATATATAATACGAGTAAAATGTTGCTTGCATACTGCAAGCAGCTCGGCAATACTAATTTCATATCGGCATCACATCGAAACGGTCCTCATAAGAAAAATAAAAGGATTTAATTTTTTCTTAAAATTCGCTGAAATTTCATCATCTGGCATCGAACCCCGGTCTTACTGGTAAAACTACTATGAAACACAATAGAATATCACCATCTCTAACTATGTGTGAAAATTCAAGCAGAGATATTGGCTACAACTGCCTCAAAAAACGCTCTAATGTTCACGAATGTAAATGGCTCTCGGGACTCGAGCCAAGGACGATCATGGAAATTAAAAATATGTTTCTGAAAGTTATTAATCATCTCAATCTATATGCCAAATTTCATGTTTCTATATTTTTGGCAAAGGTTTCAAAATAATTCCTAAAAATCGGATCAACTTCTGATTGCAGAGACACCTGGTGTCGAACCCAGGACACATTGATAGCTGGGAATGCATAGTTTGATTTGTTAAGTCTTGCTCTTTTATCATGCAAAGTTTGAAGTTGATAGCATGCCGGGAAGTACCTAAAATTTGTTTCCGTTATCTCCGTAAGAAATGCATTGAGGAATTTAAATGTCCCTCTGGGATCGAACCAAGGACCATCAGCGAATATTTAAAATTCGATAATGATATATTTTTATGGTATCTAATCTCATACCGAATTTCAAGTTTCTATGCCATCGGAAAAGGGTCCAAAGAAAATCTTAAAAATCGCCACAATGCATTTTAAACGGCCGATTTTTGCCCCGATCTAGCATCGAACCAAGGACAATATTCGTAGATGTCTTTATGGTTTTCTTTAGATATGCATGGCATCTAGTGATCCCTTGAATTTCAAATCTTTCCTTTTCCGGGAAGTGCCCCAAAAAAATTTTCGAAAATCCCCGCCATGTATTCTTATGGGGAAAATCGCGACTTTGGGGCCTTCTGGAATCGAACCCATGACACCGAGGTTCAAAGTCGGCTTTTTCCTGGAGGTTGCACGTTATGGCCAATACGTCGTAAAAATTTCAAGTCAATGACGCTTTTGGTTTAGCCTGTGAATTTGTATCCTATCTGGGTATCTGGGTATCTGGGTATATATATGAATGAATCCGGAGAAGCATCTATATATAATAGATATACGAGTAAAATGTAGCTTGCATACTGCAAGCAGATCGACAACACTAATTTCATATCGGCATCATATCGGGACGGACATCAAAAGAAACAAAAAATTCAAAATATTCGTAGAATTCGCTGCAATTTAATCACCTGGCAGCGAACCCCGGTCTTCCTGGTGTACTTACTATGCAGCAAAATAGAAAATTACCATATCAAACTATGTGTGAAAATTCAAGCAAAACTATTAGGTGCAACTACCTCAAACGACGTCCTACTATTCACATACACTCCTTATTTGAGAAATTATAATGTGCTCTGGCATCGAACCCAGGAACAGCATGGTCTTATCTATTTTTTTTCTTAAACAAAGTGTTAATATACATCTTCCATCTAAGCAAGAGCTCCCTTACATATCGATAAATGCATAAAAAAATTATGAAAAGATACCCCATAGTATTATATATGGGTGATATTTTTACCGCCCGGCATCGAACCCGGGTCTTTCAGGCAATACTTTCTATGCAGCACAAAAGAAAAACACCATCTCTAACCGCGTATGCAAATTCAAGCAGAAATATTGGTTACAACTGCCTCAAATGACGTCCTACTTTTCCTTTATATTCCTTATGAGAGAAACGTTATTGTGCTCTGGCTTCGAACCCAGGAACAGTACGGTCTTATGAAAATTTTTTTCTAAAACTTATTCGTACCATACATCTTCCAGCCAAGCACGAACATCCTATCATTTCGATAAGTGCATCTAAAAAAATAATGAAAAACGGCTCCCATGTATTTTAAAGGGCAGATCTTTGCATCGTCCTAGCATCGAACCCAGGATAACTTTTGTAAAAGTCATTGATGTTTTCGAAAGTCCAAGACCATAAATATAGGCACCTTGAGTTTTACTTCTCTACCTATCCGGAAAGTATTTTTTTTTAATTCCCGAAAATCACGGCAATGCATTCAAACGGGAAAAATCGGGACTTTGGGGCCCTCTGGAATCGAACCTATGACACTGAGGATCAAAGTCGCTTTTTTCCTGGGGGTTTCACGTTATGGCCAATATGTCATAAAAATTTCAGATCAATGACGCTTGTAGTTTAGGCTGTGAATTTGTATCCTATCTATCTATATAGGTATATATATGAATGAATCCGGAGAAGCATCTATATATAATAGATATGTTTGTATGTATATTCCAGATAATCTCGAAAACTAGACGACGCACAATGTTCTAACTTTTACCATCATTAAATGTCTTCCCGGGGATGAACAAGTGGTACTTAGAATTTGCCTAAAGTCCACGGTTCGAACCCAGACGAGTAAAAAGGTTTTTGCATAAGAAATACACGCAAAGTTCGTTTTTTTCGTAGTAGGGTTCATTTCTTTTTCAAAACTAAATTAGAAAGAACAGTCGTAGGAAGTCGAAACTAGCATAAAAAGAAGGGAAATAGATGAAAGACTCTTATTATGGTCGTGGAATATCGTTTTCTATTCGAAATTGCGAGAATTTTGATAAAAAATACGAAAATTTTGTCTAAATTTCCATGTAGTAAACAACTCATTCCCTTGACGATAAAGGCGATTGTTGATTCCGAGCTCAAGCGTAATTCCATTAGAAGACGGGGAAAATTTCCAAAATTTCGAATTTTGTTGACGAGTCTGTAGCAACCAAGTTTTATTTATAGCAACATAATTGTTTACCGTCTTTTTCGTAAAATGAATGAGTTTTATATTTGTGGTTAACCAAAAATTGATTTTTCTCGAATAATTCAACGAGCTGCGTATACATATCCTGGTAAGTTGCGGACGTATTGAATATATATTTTTCTGAATTAAGTATTAAATCTAATCTATTTGCAATAATGTATATTTAGCGATTTACGGAAATGGAGTTAGCGAAGAACGTAAAGATTTCTCAGATTCGGTGTTTGTAATCTTTGAAGAGTTGAACAGCGAGTTGTAAATTTGTAGCAAACCTCCAGCATCGTACGATAGACCAAAAAGGTAAAGAAATTTTATTTTGTTATATGCAGAATGTAAAAATTGATTTATTCGTTGCTTTTAAGTGCTTCCACTCCATAATCATTTACTATCCTTCTGTTATTGGTGTTTAATTTTTGTTCTTATTTTGATATTGCGATAACTTTTGTGTTATTTGTCTTCCGTGTGTATGTTGCACGTATTAAGATTGAGAAGCAAGTCAGCTCCATAATACACTTACCTTCCGCAAAGTATATTCATCGGTGCTTATTAGAGAGATATATAATTTATTTCTGTCATTTAGGTTTGATTCATTAGTACCCCTGTACCTGTCTGAAAATTTCTCTTTAAACGTGGTACCTATTATCTTAATGTGATATTACAATATATCTTTATATTGCCTCAGTTGGAGATATTTTTTATTCAGAGTATTTGAGATTGAATATTGAGTTGGTGCGGCTTTGTAGAAATCATTGTAACTTAAATTTATTGGTATTTTGGCTTGAAAAGTCTGGTATTTGCTATCAATCAAAAATTGTGAAGTATGTGTTACGATCATGATGTTTATGAAATGTGATATCCCCGTTGAGAATCAACGGGCACTTCAGCTAGTATCTGTATAAACTGTCTTTTCCCCGCGTTTACATTCTACCAAGGCGAAGTCAGAGCTCATATTCTGCAGAGAAATAGAATATGATAAATGATCTGTAAAAAAATAGCTACAAATCTGTAATGAGTTCCGGAATATGAGACTTTATATCACTATATTCACCCTTAGAAGCTCCTCATCATGAATTATGATGAAGACATAAAGATATATAGATGTATATAAAAGTTCTTCAGACGAACAATATATTTAAGGCAAAGAAAACAGGGGAAGAGAGAGCCGTTCATCTCCATTAAATAAAACCCAAGTCTAGTCAAGTCAAGCAAACGTTGAGAAAACACCTTAAATTCTAAATGACAGGCATAAAATGCTAACAGGGTTTTTCTTAACAAAAAACAGCAATACTACGTGATATGAATTAAAATGTGACCTAATAATTATTGGTGGGTCCTTTAGTCTTAAACAGCTTCTTATCTAAAATATCTAAGGAAACTTAATCTTCTCTATAAACTACAGGAAATGCCATTGAATAGTTCCTCTCAACTCGCCGTGGAGGGCGGTGCTCCGGATTTTGCCTTTGCAGCGTTTTCGAATTCATTTATCATTTTCGCATCATTCTGTTTCATAGGAATGACAAAAATGATTCTACCAAAGTGATTACTCAAAACCAATGAGCTCTGTACATTTGCAGGCCAACCCTAAAGGCAAAAAAAAGAATTGCATCTAGATAAGGTTGATATAATAAGTTATCTATAATATTGCACGTATACTGAAGTATCTAACTAAAATAATTCTAAATTTTTAACCCCAAATTTTATAATTAACAACGTCTTCTTCATGTAATATATTATAGTATAATTTACAACAAATATTAATTATAGTATAGTATATTATATATATTAATTATAATATAACGCTATATAGAAATATACGTAAGCATTCTGCGTGAGAAAATTATAGTACACTAGTAGTGCAAAGAACAAAGAAAAAGATTCTGTGAAAGGAAACAGAAACAATATTCATGATGTGCGTCGTTTTGAGCAAAAGATTTGTTTACGATAGAGGAGATGGAATGTCACTCAAGTGAGACGGTTGAGAGTCAAAATCTTAGCTCTCCTGCGGAATTTTTATACGTGGTCCTAATGCTATTTCTGTAAAGTCTTATAGAAGTCATCTATAAAGAGTTTTTACCAATATAAGTAAGTAAGTGTGTGGGAAATAACTTAACAAAATTTCAATGTTTAAAAGTTTTTAATATCCGCGACCGGTTTCGGACGTTAGTCCATTATCAAAAACAAGAGTTAATCAGGAGTGCACATACAAAGAGTACAAAACCAAGAGACCAATCAGATTAGCTGTTGCCGATAGTGGGAGCGGTGTTAGGGGGAGGAGGAAGGGGAAGCAAATTAACAATGGACAACAGGGAAGAAGAATTAGGGAATAATGGACTAACGTCCGAAACCGGTCGCAGATATTAAAAACTTTTAAACATTGAAATTTAGTTAAGTTATTTCCCACCCATTTATGAGAAGGTAGACTGATGCACAGCACCACAAAAATTTAGTTGGAATACAAATTGTGAGCCTAGCAGTGACAAACAATTGCTTGCGATATATCTAATTTTGACTGAGAGATGATTTGATTGTCTGGAATATTAGGCACCTAAATAAAAAATCTCCCGGAATCACTCGGAATGATGACCTTCAGAATTATGGCATATTAGGAACGATTCCTTTACGACTGACTATACATTAAAAATTAATGTTGCGTAAATTTACGTCATATATGTGCAAAATTTTTAATCTCTTTAAGAAAATTATAAAGAAATTATACGCTGGCATGATGAAAACAAAATCAAGTATATAATGAAAGGAAAGAAAAGATAGCGTGGCAGGAGTGGCGATAGAGCTAGCTAACAGTTTGGTGCTCAATCGTACGTATAGTCTATCGGCGTACATGGAAAAAATAATGAACAGTAGAGGGGTTCTGAGAAGAGGTAAACATTGTTAAAACATCAAGAATCAAAGTCTCATCCTCTTTTGCCGTAAATCACATTTTTGGCACAGTAACATGCGAAACCAAATGTTCGTCCTCGGCTCCTCACTGACAACCTCCTCAATACTGGATGATACTGGATGCCCTGACCGTCGCAGCTTCAGTGGACAGGGAGCGTCACCTAACGGACATCTTCCAAGCGTCATAAAACAGCGCGCCGGAGCGTCGACGCACGATGAGCTCTGCTTTATGAGGTAGAACCTATTTCTTCGTAAGTTCTTTTGAAGAATAAGGAAGCGATCTAACTTCAAAATCGGTACTTCAATTTAGGATTCTAAATGTCTCTCATCCACCAGGACACAGACGCTTTGCATATTTTCTAATCTACCTTATGTGGTAGTTTGTGCGAGTTGAAATAGAGAATGTAAGGACATCAAAATGCTCTTAGGCATAGCTCTGGTCGGTGTCCTTTTCTGATTTCACCTTTCCTCTTGTGACCACCGATACGCAGCACTCGAGCTGACCGTCCTTGCCATAGCTGCTTACCAAGGAGGGCTCTATGCTGATGGTGGGCTAGGTGAAGTGTTGTAAGATACTTCGGACAGGAGAAGGCCTTGGGTACGAATGACTTCGTCCCAAGGGTTCAGATGTGGTATCGTGCATGTTGTCTTCTCTTCTTCGGGGCTCCCTGAAATAAAAACAAGCCATGTTTAAAGTTATGACCGACTGAATTCGTTCGAAGGAAAATATGAATATACGTAGTTATACGTACGTAAAAGTTTCTTTATTCGAAAATTTGGGCCATCTTATGATAACAACTCATTTCTTATCAAAATATATAGCCTAATTACGTAGAAATTATATGGGGCATATGCCCCATATAATTTCCCAGTAATGTCACAGTGAAAAATGCTTAATACAATAAATTACTCTAGTTTCCTTTACAGTGATATGAGTTTTTGACTGGAATGCGTCTATAATCGATAAATATTAAACAAATAAAAAATTTATAAATAATATATTGAATGTGACATGGATTGTTTTTGTGAAGTAAATAAAAAATAGTGGTTCCCTATCTACGAAAAACTTGAATTTTCATAAAAGAAATTAAATACATAATTCGATGTGAAATACTTGAATAATCTATATATATAAAGCAGAAATTCTGTGGGTTTGTGGGTTTGTTTGTTTGTCTTGGATTGGAGTCTACACCGTTTGCCCGATTTGTCTCAAACTTTGCATACGTGTCCATTTATATCAGGAAGGAAGTACTATCGCATTTTTATTCAAGAATTTTGCTGGGTTCGAACCAAGATCGCTCAGATAGATTTTCATAAGAAATACACGTAAGCTTCACTTTTATCGGTTGCAGGCTTTATTTCTTTTGAAGAATTAAATTAGAAGGAATAGTCGTACAGAGTCGAGACAAACACCGAAAGAAATAAAATTGAATAATGATTCTTATTTTGGTCGTGGAATCTTACTTTCGATTAGAATTTGCGAGAATATTGGTAAAATATACAAAACTTTCGTGAAAATTCGAGGCTGTAAACAACTCATCCCCCTGACGACCGATTCCATTGTTGAATCCGAGCTCATATTTTATCCCGTAAAAATACTCGTGGATTTTAGGCCCATAATGCTGATGATTGCAGAGGACGATATATTACATGGATAACGAGAAATTTTCTGTAAGAAGGTAACCAGCTATTGCAGGTACGTAATTACAGTCAGGAGATTGTGTTTCTTCGATTTTAGTACAAACCGTTTGCCAGATTCGCGTCAAACTGTGCGTACGTGTTTTCTTGGACCAGGAAGGACGTACTGTCTCAATTTTATTCGATAATTTTGCTGGGTTTGAACCAAGATCGCTCACATGGGTTTCCATAAAGAATAAATCTAATCTTCACTTTTATTAGTAGCAGGCTACAATTCTTTTGAAGAATTAAAATAGAAAAATAGTCGTACGGATTCGAAACAAGAAGCAAAAGAACGGAAATTAAATGAATATTCTAATTTTGATCGTGGAATATTGTTTCCGAATCGAAAGTTCGAGATTTTGATAAAATACTCGTTAATTATCCAAAATTGTTGAGGTTGTACACAACCGATCCTCCTCACGATCAATGCGATGGTTGAGCCGAGCTCACGAATTTTCCTTTGTAGAATAGCTTGGGATTTTAGACTGTATTCTCAAGGGAATTTACGCATTGCACGACCGGTAACTTGAATTTAATCTACATCTATATTCCCCTTCAGCTAGTTATGTTCTTAAGTATAACAGTGTAATATAAGATTGTTCTAGTGAAAATAATGAGAAAGAAGTATTCCTTACATGTGATAATAGTAATTTTACATGTGCGCGTGCATCTTATTTCTCCTATTTTACTTTTGATTTTGTAAAAAAACCTGATGTGATAGAGAAAACCTTACTGCAGTTTCGTAATCAGCATGCCAAAGATATAATAGATCACTATTAAAACATTATGCAATGATCGGAAAGTTTAAATTCGCAAGTCTGTGTTATCAATCGTCAGTTCGGCTTATTTAGAACCGTCAGTTCAGCATATTTCGTAATTTCAATGAGAGAATAACTTTCGATGATAAAATTTGGATTATGTTTAAAACGCTCTCTTATATTCCGATTTCCACTTATAATATTCATAACAAAGTGAGAAAAACTATCTGCAACCAAGGAGAAGTCCGTTCTATGTTTGATCTCATCTAAGTAATTGATACCTGATTCATTAAATAGATAATAAATGCACAGATGACGAAAATGACTGCAATAGATGATTCGTTTTTCTTTGAGCATTGCGTACTTAGATATTTAAACCGGGGAACAAGGTCAGCGTGAAGAAAGCGGATGGAAATACTTTTCATTCCTTCCGTTTCAGCTCTAACATCACCTTCTATTTTTTCCTATTTACTTGGATATATTTGCTTTCATTACCTCAGTGTCATGGGTTCGATGCCAGAAGGCCCCGAAGTAACGATTTTCTCCATAAAGATAGATTGCGGGGATTGTTTAAAGACGACTAACATTAATATTTCCAATGTTCATCAACGAGTTACAAACAATATATTAAATAGGATAAAAGAATAAATAAATAAATAGTGAAATTAGAAAGTATTAAGTTAAATTTCCGTCCATAAATAATAAATAAGTGCTAAAAGACGCTTTAATTTCGTTGATACCCGTCAAAATAATAAGGCGAACCTCGGCCTAGCATACTTCGTTTGGCTTTCGTCACATTCATAATTCAAGATATTTCTAAAAATTTCTGTTGGCGCAGCAGGGAGTTTATTGTTAAAATTTCTCGTGGCCTGTGCAATAGCCTCTTTGGTAAAATTCTCTATTGCATTCATCGAGAATTTTACCGCCTCTTCCAGTGGAGGAGGAAAAATACTCCCGGGATGCGAGAGTATTTTTCTTTCGCAACAGTCGTGTGCGCTTAGAGAAACGGTCCATTTTCCTGGAGGGTCAGACTAGCCCTAGCAGGTAGAAAACCCCTAGCATCCGGGTAGACCTTTTTCCGGTGCCCGCGGTCAGCGGCTAATGCTCAAGACATTTGGTTGCTCCTCTAACGTGGAAGCAATTTCCAATGATTTAATTGTCTTATTTTTTTTCCCTTGCTGTTAGCTGATTAATTTGATACCAAACAGTTAGGAGATACATTGATTTTTAACGAGTGAGGAAATATGAAAGTAATAATGCACTGCACATCTTGGAATTACCCAGAGGCCGGAAATCCCCGGGGAAGGGTTTTCCACATTTAGGACAATGCAAAAGATTTTGTGAGGGTGCGTCTCATTCACAGGCACTGCCATAAAATTGGGGATGGCCAAGCATGGGCAAGGAAGAGCAGGTCAAACGTAAAAGAACGTTTTCCCCGCAGTTCTCGCACTTCGGCAGGAAAACGTTTTTATAGGTTGCCCTCAGCTTAAGGGTTAAATTATGTGCCATGTAAATCTCACTGGTGGAAGTGAGCGTCGGTAAATTCAATTTTTTTAAAACTAGGTGATATATATACCGAAATAAAGCAAATCCTAATGCAAAACCGAACCCAATCGAAGAATTTTTCACCGCCATCGCACGTCTTTCGCCATATGATAGCAAATAACGTAGCAACAATTTTGTTAAATGAAATCACATAAACCGATATTAAATAAAACAAACTTTACCTGCGAATGCAATACGAAGATCAGCCTAGCTGCAGGTCTCGCTGGCGAATGCTGAGGAGATATTTCTCTCGGTGAAGGTACTCTGCGTAACTCACAGGCACTCCAAGGAGCTCGAAATGAAAAAATAAAAGAATGCGAATGAATACAATGAGATTAATGTTTTCCGAAGGTAAATGAATATAAATGCAGAATGCAGAAGATGTATGAACGAGCAATGGAAATCCTTAAAAGAACTGTGGTGTAGATGAAAAGGAAAGTTGACTATACGAAAAGAGGATGAAAACAAGCAACCAAAGAGATGTCGTACCAAGAGGTACAGTGAAGATCTCACTCAAAAGTACCTCGTCGAAGCTTCCCTAGCTACATTAGCGCCACGTAGCGGTAAACGGCAGCAGTTCAAATTCTCTTAAGGCCGTCATACACGGGCAAATTTTTTCGAAAATAATTGTGAAAATTATTTTCAAAATATTCAACATGGCGGATCGGCCATACACGGGCGAATACTTTTGAAAATTATTTTGAAAATTATTTGCTAACATGGCGGATCCGCGATTCCGGATTCACGAAAGATCGCGCGGTTGTTTTGAAAATAAAAGAGCATAGCGGGCTTGCTTGGTCTTTCCTTCGCGTCCATCGTATCTTGCTCAGGCAAAATGAGTAACTTATTGAATGATTAACTCTAGCCCATACTGAGAGAGACCTTTTTCGAGCGCTTCAGGGAAATTAAACGCAATTTAAATGCTGCCTAAGTAAATTGTGATTAAAAAAGTTCTTTATCCAGAAATATGGATAACTATCATTGGATAAAGCTTCTTTATATCATACCAAGAGAATTAAAATGATAGAATAGAAATAAAAATGCTTTATAAATCCTTAAGTAGAGGAATCATCTATATATTAATACGTGAAGAGAAAACTTTGGATCCCTTTTTGAGGATATTGCGCGAACGAAGGAGTTTGAGATTTGGCATAGTTGAAGTTTATATGCAGAAGGAGTGCAGAATGCTAAAATCTTTGTCCAAATATCCTTGGTTCGACTCTGGACCAGTATAATCGTCTCTCATAAGAAATGCACGCCAAGTACATTTTGATCAATTAGAGACATTTTTTCTTTTGCAGAATTAAATCAGAAATAATGGTCGTACGAAATAGTGATAAGTACCAAAAGAAAGTAAATTGAATAGAGTCTCTCATTTTGTTCGTAGAATATGGTATTCGTGTCGAAATAACGAGAATTAGGGCAAAATGAACGAAACTTTTGTGAAATTTCTTCGTAGTAAACAAACCAGTCCCCCTGACGACCAAGGCGATTGTTTAAACCGAGCGTATGCGTTTTCTCATTAGAAAATCTTTTCTCATTTTGAAAATATGGCAATTAACTGAGATGCCAACATATGCTAACTGCTTCATAAGTAATAGGGATAAAATTACGGCGATTTTACAGAGTCTTTTGGAAATCAATCTACAAAATTAAAACTGACAATGAATTGTATAAAAAATTAATGAAGCTAGAAGCTGTAATTGTCTTTTTTATTGTTACTTACATTAAAATTTTAAATTTCGTAGGTATCGACGGGAATCAAGGCTAACAACACACCCAAATTACGTATTTGTACACGCTCACAGCTGACGTAATAGAAAAATAATGAAAAAATATAAGCAATGATTATATAGGTATACTCTTTGACGAAAGAACCTCAGTAAAGTTCAGACTTAAAAATTCAATGAATTACGGTTGAATTTTGACCTCTGGGCTATCACTAGTAAATATAAATGGTCCAAAATGTGATAAAATATTCTTAATTCTTGTCACACGTGAGTACGATTCTCGTGAACAATTTTCAAAGGTTAAACTGTGTAAACTTACTAGTAAGAATAATATGCATTAAATAGTTCTTTTGTCAGTATTACGTCTACTCCGTTTTACTTTTACAGTATACAATAGGTAGTAAAAAGTTTTATTCCATCGATGGTGCTCATTTTCAGTATCTCCTTTTGCGATGATGGTCAATCTCGATTGATTTCATTTATTATCATAAGCGGTTTTCATATCTACATACCGTTGATTACATATCCATTAGTCGATTTTACTTTTCGCAAACTTGTCCATGTGATTTGGATCAAGAGCTAAACTGAAAGCTGGAAAGCAACAAACACCTCCAAAGGTAAACAAAGCAGATTACAGCATCCCTATCCTTCCCCATTGGTGTATTCTAGACGGAAGTCGACAGTGGCCAATGGGAATGCTCGATACATTACTATGAATTTATACAAATTCAACAAGTTCTCCATGCTGACGACAAGGTGGCAGAATAGTCAAATATTTGGTAACATGGCCGACTGAAAATATTTTCAAAATAGAACATGTTCTATTTTCAACCAATCAGGAAAGAGGGTCGGCCATGTTACCAAATATTTTCGAAAAAATTTGCCCGTGTATGGCAGCCTTTACAAATGTGGAGAGACGTTCTTTTATATATAAAATACGGATGGTAAAGGTGAGCTCCGCCATCAATATCTTCTGCGGGAAATTCTTGGAATTGGAGAATATCTCAATTATTAAGTTGCATTAATTTCGCATATTTTGACTTGATGGATGTCACTCGTGCATATCTGCACCAGATATGCACATGAACTTCTCAACCTGTGTTGTCTGGGAAGGCGGCCATACACGGGGAAATGTTTCCAGGAAATCTTTCCTGGAAATGTTTCCAAAAAATCCAACATGGTGGATCAGCCATACACGGGGAAATTTTTCTGGGAATATTTCCAGGAAATATTCCCAGTTATGGCGGATCCGCGACGATTTGGTCTTTCTTAAGCGCAACTGCAGACATTTTTTCTTTTGCAGAATTAAATGAGAAATAATAGTCGTACGAAATCGAGATCAGCACCAAAAGAAAGGAAATTGAATAGAGACTCTTATTTTGGTCGTAGTATATTGTATTCGGGTCGAAATTACGAGAACTAGTGCTAAATGAACGGAAGTTTACGACCAAGGCGATTGTTGAATCCGAGCTTATGCGTTTTCTCATTACAAATATTATTAAAGATGGCAATTAACTGAGATGCCAACATTTGCAAACTGATTCATAAACAACAGGGATAAAATTATGCCGATTTAAGGAGTTTTTGGAAATAAATCTACAAAATTAAAACTGCGACAATGAATTGTATTAAAAATTAATGAAACTACAAGCTGTAATTGTCTTTTATATTGTTACTAACATTCAAATTTTAAATTTCCGAGGTATCGAAGGGAATTAAAGCTAACAACACACCCTAATAACGTGTTTGTACACGCTCACAGTTGACGTAATAGAAAAATAATTAAAAAATATATAAGCAATGATTACATAGGTATACTCATTGACAAAAGAGCCTCAGTAAAGTTCACACTTAAAAATTCAATGAATTACGGTCGAATGTCGACCGCTGAGCGATCACTAGTAAATATAAATGATCCAAAATGCGATAAAAATATTCTTAATTCTTATCACACGCAAGATTCTCGTGAACAATTTTCGAAGGTTAAACCGTGTAAACTTACGAGTAAGAATAATATGCATTAAATAGTTGTTTTGCCAGTATTACGTGTACTTCGTTTTACTTTTACAGTATACCCTATAGCTAGGTAGTAAAAAGTGTTATTCCATTTAGAATATACGGGGATTTTATCTACATACCAAATTAACGGTAGGGACTTATGACAAAAATTATAAAAAGGTGGCAATTAACTGAGATGCCAACATTTGCTAACTGATTCATAAATAATAGGGATAAAATTACGGCGATTTTACGGAGTTTTTTTGGAAATAAACCTAGAAAATGAAAACTGCGACAATGAATTGTATAAAGAAATTAATGAAACTGCAGGCTGTAATTGTCCTTTTTATTGTTACTAACATTAAAATTTTAAATTTCGTAGGTATCGAAGAAGGCTAACAACACACCCTGAGTAACTGACGTAATTGTATACTCTCACAGCTGACGTAATAGAAAAATAATGAAAAAATATATAAGCAATGATTATATAGGTATACTCTTTGAAAAAGAACCTCAGTAAAGTTCAGACTTAAAAATTCAATGAATTACGGTTGAATTTCGACCACTAGTAAATATAAATGGTCCAAAATTTGATAAAAATATTCTTAACTCTTTTCTATATTATCACACGTATGATTCTCGTGAACAATTTTAAAAGGTTAAACTGTGTAAACTTACGAGTAAGAATAATATGCATTAAAGAGTTGTTTTGCCTGTATTACTTGTACTCCGTTTAACTTTCACAGTATACACTAGGTAGTAAAACGTGTTATTCCATCGACGGTGCTCATTTTCAGTATATCCTTTTAAGATGATGGTCAATCTCGATTGTTTTCATTTATTATCATAAGCTGTTTTCATATCTACATACCGTTTTATTGCATATCTATTCGTCGGTTTTACATTTCGCAAACTTGTCCATGTGATTTGGATCGAGAACGAAACCGAAAGCTTGAAAACAACAAACATCTCAAAAGGTAAACAAAGCAGTGAGGACAGCAGAAGACAGCGTCCCTGCCCTACCTCAATTCTTCCCTATTGGCGTTTTCTAGGCGGAAGTCGACAGTGGCCAATGGGAATGCTCGATACATAAGTCATGATTTCTACTTACTCAACAAGTTCTCCGTGCTGATGCCAAGGTGGCAGGATAGTCAAATATTTCCAGTTATGGCGGACTGGAAATCTGTAGAAAATAGAACATGTTCTATTTTCGACCAATCAGGAAAGAGTGTCGGCCATAACTGGAAATGTTTTCTGGAAATATTTCCCCGTGTATGGCGGCCTGGATGAAGATAAGTTTTGCACCAGTTGAAAAGAAAGCTTAGCCGTTTTCTTTTAAAGTGATATTTTTAATTATTATTCTGTATCTTTTATGTGTTTGCTTTAATCATTCATGTATCATTCACGAGGTTATGTGTAATGAAGATGTATTTTTTATGAAATATAAATTCTATTGAGGAAATTCAGTTTTGTTCTTTGAGACAGTACAACAATTTAGATGAAAATCCAGGCGATGTTAATGATCAATTAACATACATGTGATACAAAAAACAGGGCATGGGCAGTTCTTATGATTCACATGCATTTATCTGAAACTTGAATGATTGAACATTTGCTTAGCTACATGAACTTACAGTAATACTCCTAAAAACAAAATTATTTATCATTTTATTTAGCTAGTAGTGTACGTAATACAAGACGAGATAAACGGCAGCGAAAGTCATAGATTCCAGCAGAGGGGCCGTGAACACGGCGCCACTTTCCTTCCTTTTGTTTACATATAAATTCAAAATTATAAAGTACGTAACGTATAATATGGTTTAAAAACTATGCTAAAATTAATTTAGAGCTATTAATACAAGACAGAATACAAAGTGGCGAAATTCATAGATTGGAGCAGGGGCGCCGAGTGCACTGCGCCACTTGTATGACGCGCTCTCTCTATTTGGGGTTAATCATGAAATCTACTGCGCTAATGTAATTAATGTTTTAAGAAAATCACAGTTAAGGTCTAATAATTTATTAATAAAAAATCAAAACAATTAAAATATAAGAAGACTCTCTAATCACCTGAGACTGCCGAAAAAAGGCCAAAAATGTTGAAAAATATCAACTTTAAGTGCCCTGCTTTTTAAGTCTTTCCGTTTTCCGATTTCAATAATATTTTACACAAATTATTTTACAACCTTTAAGAACAACTTTATTGGGCGTTCCGAAAGAATTTCAAACTTTCGAAAATACACCGAAATAGGACCACCGTAATATACATATTTTATCATGACTGTAATCATGTATACGTATACGTTGACATGTACAAAATTCAAATATTATACAAATACCTAGTCGAGTTTGTACTCGATTTGAAGGATTCAACGAGAATTATCTTATTATTGAACTAAAGCGTCATTTACTCCATGAATGTCCGAAAAAATCAACGAAATCTGTGAATTTTAGCGAAATTATCAGTGTTTTGGCTCTATTTTGCTTGTTATTCGAGTAAACCTTGTCGAGTTAGTACTCGTTTCGAAGAATTCAATGAGAAATATCTAAATATTGAA
This sequence comes from Sympetrum striolatum, assembly GCA_947579665.1. Classification (NCBI taxonomy): domain Eukaryota; kingdom Metazoa; phylum Arthropoda; class Insecta; order Odonata; family Libellulidae; genus Sympetrum; species Sympetrum striolatum. The sequence continues at coordinate 123,354,431 of OX388341.1, forward strand.
CTAAAACGTCATTTTCTCAGGAAATATTAGGACTAGGTATTCAAAAGTATACAAAAATACAGAGGATCTGGTTCCAATGAATCCTCTATGCATCACAATGTCTATGAACAACCTCTTTCACTCGATCGAGTCTTAATTCACGATGTCAGCGTTCCAGAAAGTGCTACATACCGCATTGACTCTGCTTTTATCATTGTAAGCTTGAACAGATTCGAGCAAATTGTTGCAGTTCACACTTTATAAGCTCCATCTGATCAAGTCAAAGTTAGTATCAATCATATACCTATAGCCTGGAAGTACAAAATTGAGCTATACTGAGAACATAGGTCATAATATTTTTAATCTTTCAAGGCAACTTGCCTTCCGAAGCTGAGATATACACAGTATGAGTGGAAGAGAACTTTGCAGCATCCTGTTTTTTTCGATCCCAATGTCTTTCAACATACAGTAGCCCGAAATCAGCCTCCTAACTAGAAGAGGAAGAGGAAAAACATCAAAAGGGCATAACAAGTATAGGATGTTCTTCTTTGTCTTTGATTTTTCATCAAAATGGCTAATTTTATTATGGCTGTTCCATAATTGATGTGAATCTCAATGAATTGCACTGCTGTCTTAATAATTGTTTTTGACTGCATATGGCAAAGTACTGATAGTGCATGAGCTAATAAGGGGCAGCAGAGCCTTGTGCCTGGGAGTTGGATAATTTTCCAAATCAATCAAAGCCACCTTCTTATCTTTAAGTTATGAATTACATTTTTTTATTCATATTTTCTGGACATATTATATATATCTGGACAAAATTGATAAGATATATTATATCATCCTGAATTCTATGATGGAGTAAGAAGGATAAGATAACTAATTAAATAGAAGATTCATTAAAAAGATTTGAAAGAACAGATGTTTGAAATGTTTTAAAAAATTTGTTCATAAATAATATTTATTCTCCTCCATAAATAGGTTTTCTCTATCCAATTTTGTCATCAGGCTTGCTGCTTCTCAAAGCGCAATCTAGGTAATGGATCAACATGATGGCATAAGTATGCCCTTGAATCTTTGTGGCATGAATGCAAGTTGGGTCAGATACGGTATTTGAAGACTTAGAAGATTTTTTATCAATTCTTTCGGAACTTTTCATTTTCTACTTTCATTGATTTTCTCCGTTTTACATAATGTTTTTATCTCGAGGCTAGTCTTTTAAAGAGACCTTTTTATTCTGTAATATAACATTTACATATACAACAATTGAAGCATATTGATCCAAAACTTTTTCATACCACAAAGATGACCTCAGTGTAGTTAAAATAGTTAAGCTATAGCCAATGCTTACGTTTACTATTTTACATCATGACACATTTTTCTTAGGGGATAAAAAGTGTATTGTTATTTAAATAAAACTCCTCTTAATAAATCTTGGCTAACATAGGAGCACTGCGGAAACAGATATTTAATATGACTATCTCCTGATGAAAAGAACATCCTTTTAGTGAACTGAATATTTTTTCATGGTTTGTCTATGAGTTTATATAATTGCATTTACGCTTTAACTATGGAGTATATGAAAACTACTTATTTATGTATCAAAATATTTTCTTAACACTGCCAAAGAAATATGCTTTATTCACGTTTTATATTTGTAAATGACAACTCTTCATAAATTGTCTCACAAAATATTAGTTTCTAAATAAATAATAGTTTCTAGTAAAATTATTGATTGGAGAATATCATGTTCGTACACTTATCCGTGCTGTGGAGATACTGAAAATATGGAGATTATCTGATGTTGCTAAGCAAAACTAAGCTTTTCTTCCTCACTATTTACTAAATATTAAATAAGCTAATATTAATGTTTCCTAACAAGAATGCTGTATTTTAATGGTTATTATATTGATTCACATTAATTTAGAGCAAAAAAAATAAATGCCAGTAATATGATGAATTCAATCGATACAATTTCAGACACAGAGTGGTAGAAGATCAAGAGGAAGGAGCTTTGCTATGTATAATTGCTATGAGAGGGATTATCGTGGAATGAAGATGATAGTGCTCCTCTTAAGGATGTGATCTGCCCCATGACAGGAAGAACCTATCTAGTACTATATAAGCGAATTCTAAACCCCGTATCCCCCTTAAAAGCTTCTCTATGTAGCACAATTTTTACTTTCTCCCTATACGTAGTATAGAGAAAGTATTGTATTCGCAAAAAAATTCGATCTCCAGGTTTCGACGGAAATAGATGTTTTGGGGCCCATAGAGCATGTTTAAGCTATTTTCCCGAACATGTCTGTCTGTGTGTCTGTCTGTCTGTCTGTCTGTCTGTGGTTAAAAAGTTTGTGTGCGCTCTATCTTAAAAAGTAATTATCCGATCATTTTCAAATTTCATATTTAGGATTTCCCTTACAATGCCAAGAGTTGATTAGTTTTTGGAGAATATCCTCAAACCGGAAGTTACGGTTTATCCGGAACAAATTTTTATTTCTTAAATATCTCTGTAAGAATGCAATATAGGTATATACAATTACATACAAAAGTTATAGATAATGTACTTTACTACAACTTTTGTATTAAAATTTTTTTCGTAACACTGATTGTTTAGGAGTTATTCTTCAATAATGGTTATCCGGAAGTTGTTGTTTACCCAGAAAAGGAAGTTTTTCATACATATCTCTGTCAGAATGCAATATAGGTATATACATTTACACACCAAAATTGTAGATTATGTATTTTACTACAACTTTTGTATAAAACATTTTATCGTAACACTGATTGTTTAGGAGTTATTCCCCAATAATGGTTAACCGGAAGTTGTTGTTAATCCAGAAATGGAAGTTTTTCATACATATCTCTGTCAAAATGCAATATAGGTATATAAAATTATTTACAAAAGTTATAGATAATGTACTTTGGTACAACTTTTGTATGAAACATTTTTTCGTAACACTGATTGTTTAGGAGTTATTCTTCAATAATGGTTAACCGGAAGTTGTTGTTTACCCAGAAAAGGAAGATTTTCATACATATATCTATCAGAATGCAATTTTGGTATATACAATTATGTACCAAAGTTGAAGATAATGTTTTTTACTACAAAGCTTGTATGAAACATTTTCCTGTAACACTCATTGTCTTAGAGTTATTTATATATTACCGGCATAGGCTTATGTTTTCAATAAATACGGAGAAAGTCATGTGTTGGCCACATCAGATTTTTTATATTGTATTTTTTATGCTTCTTGGCAGTTATGTCAATAATTATTTGTTTGTAGCTAGTTAAATATTTCTAGAGTACTGTAATTTCTTACTTCTATTCATCATGTTCCCATACTTTTCCTTTCCTATTATATATGTGTAATGTTGTTCTCATTGTCAGCTCGGATATAAATACGGAGATTTTAAAATCATTAATGGTAATAATTTTCTACTTAATCAAAGCCACTCTGTGTTTAGATGTCAATTTCGACTATTAGAATCCTAGTTTAGATTATTGGGTTTGTTAGTAGTTGAAATTTTATTTTATGGTATTTGTTAAGATTTATATTCCTTAGAAAAACCCATTGAGTCCATTTTTTATAAATGAAATTGGAATTTGTGGAGTTTTAGTATGTAAAGTTAAATATTTTACTCTACGGAAATGTTGTTTGAGTTGTTTCTGTTCGTTTAAATATGTACATATGCTATTCCCTCTTGAAGTGAAAGGATTTTTAGATTCACCGAATAAATAAATTATTCCTGTTACAATGTAAATTGGTTAAATTTATTGTTTTCGTATTAGATTTTTCTTCATACACTACAATATAATGAATCACATGAATGCATTCCTTATTCCATTCATGTTGACTTGACATTTGATTCCATTACAGTTCGAAGCTAATTTGTAGGTTTGTAATTTTATGCTGATTATAAGCATAATTATCTATGGTTGAGAGAGATTGTTGAATGCAGGTAGAAGTGAAAATTATTGGAGAACTTTATTCCTATAGTTGAAGTTAAATCTCACTGTGTAAAGAAGTGTCACAGAAATTCTTCTTATTAATAACGAATGGCTTGATACCATTCTTTGTTTGCAATAAATGAAGTAATTATAATTAATTCCTTTAACTTCTCTTTTCTGTGCTCAGATTTTATTCTGGAGTGTTTAACAATAAGATGCCTTTTCAATGTCATTTAAAATTGTACACAAATGTGATAATTCATTAGAATAATGCTTTACGAGTAAATGTAGAAAGAAAATGTGTAAAGAACTGTATTTTGCAAAGTTACATTTAGCTTGATAATTTAGGATATAGGAACCCAAATTTCTCTATGTAAAAATCGACTCTGCATCCAAGTGTTCTGGTGTTGAACTCAGGACCTTTTGTAAGATGAAATTGCATTGAACTATTTGCTTTGGGATAATCTGACCGTTTCTATTATTCCAAGTCGATTATTGGGAATATCTTCAAATGAAATTCCTTATTTGGGTTTAATTGAATTCTAGAATGCCAATGTTGCCATAGCATCGAACCAATGATCGTAAAATAAAAGATAGACGAAGATTATGAAAAAAATATTATTTCTGTTCACATGCCTGGTCATAGACTTCCACCTTCAAGGTAAATGAATCATTCAACATTTTAAATTCCTGCCATACATTTCAAATGCTATAGCCACCTAGTGTCGAACCCAGGACATGTTGGAAGATGTGAATACATATAACAACTTGGTAGTCCTAAAACTTATTTAATCCAAAGTTTGAAGTCAATATCTTACTGGGAAGATCCTAAAATAAGATATCATTAACCCCATTTGTAATTCATAGAGGAGTACAAATGACGCTCTGGCACCAAACCATTTGGAAAACACTAAACTGAAATAAAATTTATTTATTACTTCTGTTTACTTGCCTGGTCTTATGTTTCCATGTTATTGGGAAGAGATTAAAAAAATCTTAAAAATTGCCACAGTGCATTTTAAATGGAAGAATATTTGCCCTGACCTAGCATCAAAGCAAGGGGATAATCTTCGAGGATGTCTTTGTAGTTTTCGTTGGATATGCACTGCTTCCAGCTATCTATCAAATTTCAACTCTCTAATTAGTTGGGAAGTAAATAAAAAGTTTTTCGAAAAGCTCCACTGCATTTTTATGGAAAAAATCAAGATTTAGGGCCCTTCTGCGTGAGGTAAGCTTCAAGGAAGTGAAGGAGATGACATTGAATAGGGTTTAATGAAGCACATGAACTTACCAAAAGGTAGTTTCATGCCTCATTCATGTATGTATAGCAAATTCTAGTTTTCTGCATCGTATCTCCCACATGTATTTAGAAAAATTTTCTCAACATTATCAAGTGTTGAGAAAATGAAGTGTGATTGTGATTTATTGGTTCAAATATGTTTTGATTACTCGTTTGTGATAAGCAGATAAACCTTTATTAACTTAAGCTGGATTGCATTTACTTAAGGCTGTTTAAGTTTTTGTCCCTTGCCATTTCTTAAGATTGTAATACATCTTAGGTTTTAAAATCATATTGAGAAAATGAATTCATATTCCTTGCAATTTTAATGTAATAATATTAAGAAAATTGTAGCAAAGTAACCATTTTGCGGTAATGGTGTGAAGCAGATTGTTACCTGTAGGACTAGCATACACTACGATAGAGGCTCCAACCCCTAGGTCCCGGGTTCTAATGATCGGATTTTTCCGATTCAGGGAATGGTTGTGTGTGTTTGTTGTTACTGTTGCCTCAGTGAAGCACCTCCTGATAAGTTCATCAGAGCTTAAGAGGACTTCAATGGTGAAGGGCAACAGTAGCTAGGCATGGGGGAAAAAAATGGGAACTCCATTAAAAATTCTGTAGCTGATTAGATGAGATGTAGCCAAAAAGAAGCAAGTTAGGAGGGGAGAAGTTTGCCAAGGAAAGGTGAGGTGAATTGTGGGAAACAAATGCATGAATTAGGTGACAATTTTTTAATTTAATTTTTTTCTGCTCTTTGAAGGGATGATGTGCCTCAGATTACCATTTGCTTGTCTGACTTTGTCTCTCGTGTCCATTGATGGTTCTGAGATATGCCTCCTGACAAATATAGAAACGTGATGCTCATTATTCCAATACTTCAGAAATAACCTCTTGTTATAATGGATCCTTTTTGCTGTGAGACAGAAAAGGCCAAAAGAATCACTTGCTATAATGCAACACTCGTTATACGCTATACTATTTTCAAACTGTATCATAAATAATTTGAAATTCCCACTGTAGTTTTGAAATAGTAGAGACGCCTGGTGTCGAACCCAGGATCTTTTGAAACATGTGAATACATAAAAAGCCCTGGTAGAAATAAAACTTATATAACACATAGATATGCACTCACTCATTCATGAAAAATCGCCACAATTCATTTTGAATGAGAGATATTTGCCCTGACCTAGCGTCGAACCAAGAATAATCTATGAAGATATCTTAATGGTTTTCAGCAGATATACAGGGCTTCTAGCAATCCCTTGAAATTCAACTGTCTGCTTTGCCGAAAAGTGCCTCAAAAGATTTTTGAAAATCCCTGCAATGCATCTTTATGGGAAAGATTGGGACTTAGGGGCCTTCTGGAATGGAACCCATGACACTGAGGTTCAATGTCGCTTTTTAATCTGGCAATTAGATGTTATGGCCAGTAAACAGTAAAAATTTCAAGTCAGTGACACTTATGGAACATGGTTAGAATTTTGATCCCCTATGAATGAGTGAGTGTATATACCTTCCACAACTCACCTCACCTTTCCTTGGCAAAAATGCTTCCAGGAGCTTTGATTAGAGGCTTCTGATGAGTTTCACTCTTCTCTTTGTCCTTCTATACATCTTCTACCCTCCTAACTTGCTTCTTTTTGGCTACATCTCCTCTAATCAGCTACAGAATTTTTAATGGAGTTCCCATTTTTTTCCCCCATGCCTAGCTACTGTTGCCCTTCACCGTTGAAGTCCTCTTAAGCTCTGATGAACTTATCAGGAGGTGCTTCACTGAGGCAACAGTAACAACAAACACACACAACCATTCCCTGAATCAAAAAAATCCGATCACTAGAACCTGGGACCTTGGGGTTGGAGCGATAGCTTCTATCGTACTTCTAGATGTTAATGTGACTCACATTTGGGAGCTGCACAAGTTCCAATTTCCCCTTACGATACGAATCCTCCACTATTGTCTCCATCTGTTTGATTGAAAGAAAAAAAATTAGACTCCTCTATCCGGGAGGCTGCTTTAACCATCTAAGCTACCCAGCCAGAACATTTTAACACCTCTTTGTGTTGCCGGTGCCTTGATGAGGCCATGGCGTGGTCAATGCTGCATAGTTGGACTAATTCACACATGCCCTTGCACACAAAGTCCCCAAAACGGCTTGTTAAAATGTTCTAGCAGGGTAGCTTAGATGGTTAAAGCAGCCTCCCAGATAAAGGAAGATCCCTGGTTCGATTCCCGGCCCCATCAGACTTTTTTCAAGTCTGTTTTTCCTTGGGAGTTCGAATGAGTTACAATGACGAGATGAAGCAGTTGAAAACAGATAAAAACTTGTGAGTTGTATCCAACTCATTTCAACTGGAATTTCCTGCGGGGTTGTATCTAACAAATTTTGCAAGAAGATCAACAAGAGGATGTAAGGAACGAAAATGAGTTTGATAACTTGAAATATTGCATTGATCTACAAATAATTGAAAATGAATGGATATAAGAACATGAAAGTATCATTGTTAATAATAGTAACTTCTCATACGAGCTCATTCTTGAGGTTTTCGTAAGGTTAAATATTTGTAAACTTATATTAATCAATCAATTAACAATACAACCACATTAAGTGAGGAAAATATATTAGATGTATGACTTATTTAATTCTAGCAAGCTCTGAGCTCTGACAGAAGAGAAATGTAAATACGTTACAACTAATTTCTTTCGTAGCCCAGCATAGTTTGAGCTGTGTAACAGCAATAATAATTTGAAATTAGGAAGCCCCTCAAATAGAATAAAATAAAAATATAATCATCCTCGACATTGTGAATATCTTTTGCAATTATTTACCAATATGATTTATGAGCTACATAATCTGTGAATTTCTATTGGATTTACTTTTTCTGATACTAAAATCCATCCTTGTCTCTTAAATCTTCCAAACATCTGATTTTGTTATCCACCATATTTAATACGGAACTCATAAGCGATTTAACCTTGCTGATTTGGTCTGATAAGTTACAGAAATCATAAACTTATTGAATGTTCCTGCAAAGCTTATTGAATGGTTACCAAGATTTATAGATATATAACTTTATTGAGTACTTAGGTATTGCAACCAGGCATAAATGTATCATATGCCATTTTCTGTTGAAAATGTTACAATATATTGAGCATCATTGAAGCATGAAAAGCAACTGATAATATGCTGTAATACTTGGAAATATCACAAAGCCTTAACGAAGGCTTTTGCAAAATCAATTACCACCGCTTCCACTTCCTCCCGTATATCCATAGATTCGGCTATATCTTGAACTAGTCCGAGGAGCTGCATCTCGCATAAGTAGCCCGGTCTGAATCCGTGCTCTCTAATTAATCATGAAACTTAATTGTGGTAAGAGTCTATATTGTTAATAATGGTAATATGCATTTAACAAAGTAGAATTGAACATGTTTAAGGTATTCAGAACTGAGGGTGTTGACTCCAAAATCTTGGGGATCGGTTGTTATTGGCTCTTATAACATTCCAGTCAGGAGGTATTAACTATTTTAATGCGTGCACATCTTCACACCAACAGAACTTCTGCTTATATATGTAGACTAGCTGAAGTACATTTGATTCTAAACAGGGGAAGTAGATTAACCTCTCATTACCATCAGTCAAACTATTATGTCTGATGTTATTCTTCGGTTCTTCGTCTTATAGAAGCTTTATTTCCATATAATTCCATAATATTATTACATAATATTCACATATTCTCATCAAGCAAGAGTTTCATGTATGCATTTGTTGTTATGTAATATACGTACTATATCAACATAAAGTTTAGGAATATTTATCCCAATTATATAGGTTATAATTAATACAGACCATATGCTTTCTAATGTAACACCATGAGCTTGGATTTAACAATCACATTGGACTTCAGGGTGTTTACATTCTCAAAATGTTTGCAAACGTTTTGCAAATTTTGTCAACATTTTTGAAATTTGGATTAAAAAATCAATTTCCACAACCAAAGTTAGAATCTATATACTTGTTATTTGTGTGCTTATCTCTCCTCTACACGACTTCCTTCGAATTTTATTCTTCAAAAGAAAATAAGCCTATGACTGTGAAAATTGCAAGTTAACATGAATATCTTATACTATTAACCTTAATAAGTTAACATGTCTACTTTTAGAAACCATTCTGAGCAATCTTGCAGATCCTTAGTTTATACCACTACATTGTTTGCATTTATGAAATCAAAATACTTAGAAATGTAAAGTGCTCTGTCCAATACTACACAAAATTTCCCATTATCTACTTTCACAACCAGGAGATCGTTATTTTTCAGGAAAGTTCTCACTAGCAGAACATTTGTTTCTCTCTTAGGGGCCACATAAGAAGAATACCATTTGCTAATAGCGTCTGCAAAAATGCATTTGGTTGTAATACTTTCACTATGGAGGGCAACTTCATAATCCACAACCAAATTTTTAAAATCACGTCATCACATTTCCGATAATGTTTTACCTGATGATAGCTTGTAGCTGAAACCGGTCGTCTATTAAAGTTTTATTGTGGAAATTATAAATTTTGTTTTATGGTTACTAAAAATATGTTGCTATCTACTGATCTTTTCTAACATGCAAGGGTATTTTCCATTGTCACAAATAGTGCTTGTTTACGGTTATTATAGTTTTTGTTTATTTGATTGCTACAAAAATATCGTGCTTGTATACCTTGCTACCTTTCGATTGATTTTGATGGCAAAATGGTTTTATAGAACAAAAACATTCAAATTCTATTTATGAATAAATTTTATTCACAAAGCCAAATTCAGAAGATATTATTTGTAAAATATATAGTTGGATTTTAATTTCCAAAGTTTACTAATGTTAAAGGAATAATATGGGGAGGTGTTACCATGTGGAAGGCCATTACAATGAAAGAAAGACTGTTTTGTACACTTTTATTATGGCAACATCAATGCAGCATGTATGCAATGTGTAATGCAGGGGGGTGTTATAACTTTATTGTGAGACCTGTGATGCACGGTACATTGGAAGATTGCTAAAAACAAAAGCCAAGGAGCACAACTGGGATTTCCGTCTATAGAGGGGGTCACCAATGTCCAACTTCATGGTGCACCTGCTGGAAGTAGGACACAATAGCACCTTCATCCTGAAATGTCTTCATTGGGCCGTTGCTTGGACCTCCTAGAGGAAATGGAAATAGTGTGGTGCTCAAATAATACAAACCTTACAAATGAGCACATTTATTCCAATCCCTCGCCCCTTCTTTCCCTTCCAAGTAAACTCTTTCCTTCCTGAAAAATACCCTTTCTGTAACCCTATTTCTAACCCTTTCCCCCCCTTCCTGGTTTCCTAAATATTTGAAAAGGTAAAAAAAAAAATTTTTTTGCCTGATGGACACTAGCAAAACATTTTGCCATAATAAAATTGCTGTGGAAGTGTACGAAACTTTCTTTCTTTCATGTTATTGATGTTTTATTTTCTTCTTAATACATTTTTTTAGGAGCATATCTTTCCCATATATTCACATGAGAGTTGATTTTGTCAATCACCTTTGTTGTTAGGGAAAAATAATTAAAAATCACCGCAATTATTTTAAATGGAAGTTTTGCTCCCATCTGGCATTAAACTCACGCACATTAGTGACATTTCTACAATTATTAATATAGAAGAGTACATTTTTTGGGCTCTTTGTGATTTTGGATTATTTATTCTACTGGGAATTCCTTAAAAATCTTCTTGAAAGAATTATAAAATGGCCATAATTTTGTCCCTGCTACTTATGATTCATTATTTGCATACGTTGACATCTCAGTAAATTGCCCTCTTTTCATTTTATTTGACATGAGTCTCTACCGTAAACTAGGTATGGAGATAAAATCCCTGTTTATTCTAATGAGAATACTCTAAAGCTATGTCCACACTTGTGCGCTTTCCTCTTCCCTTTCCCTTTCAACATGCGCTTCCTCTTTCCCTTTCAACATGCGTTGCGCATGCCTTTCGGGCATGCCTCATGAGGCATTCAATTTGTTGTCCACACTGCATCATCTACTGTGCGTCATGATGGATACAGAATTGGCAAGTGTGATAGCCATTTGTGCAGGTTACTTGTTTTTAAAAAATGCAAGTAAAAGAAAAAAGCAACGGGTCCTGTGGACAAAGCAGTTTTACAAAAATCGAAATATTGGGCTACTCGGAGAATTTCAGCATGATGTAAACATATTCCGGAATTTCGCATCTCAAAGGAAAACTTTTACAAGTTGTAACGAATAATAGAACCAGTTATTTCAAAGAAAAATATTAGTTTCCGAGAAGCTATTCCAGCTGAAATGAAGCTATTGACAAAGTTGAGGTTGAGGAGAGGGGTTTGAAAAAGATATTAATTACTGAGAGAGCAATTAGGTTTAAACAAAGTATCGAATAATCTCTGTGAGAGAGCAATTAGTTGATACAAAGTATTGAACAATCTCTAATTGTTCGAATGCGTTTATCATTATCTTCAAAATATCTGTTTACGTTAAGGGATTTCGCAGAGTGGGAATAAGATGAAGCATAGATGAATGCATTGAACTGTTTTTTAATGCGAACGTTGAAATTTATTTCTAAAAACTGGCACAGTATTGAATATTGTGAAGAGATTGGCATGTTTGTGCGAAGTATTACCTTTAAACGGATCGAAACACATCGTGGTGAATCCATCTGATATTGGGATGCAAGAGGAAAAAGTCGATTGTCGACGATGCATCTTTCTTTCTGTTGAACCATTATAATAAACATTTGCAACATGTATTTCTTTCATAGTTTTAAGCTCGCGAAGAAATTTTATAGTAGATAAAGAAAATATTAAATAATCTGTGGATAAGGCAGTGAAAAGCGGTTAGCTTATGTGAGTAGTGCTGATTGGAAGTAAAGGGGATGGCACTGTTAAAATAAGTTGATTGTCAGTGTAATAATATAATTATAAAAATAGAATTCGAATTTTTGATTAACTAGACGTAGGGTGAGGTCAAGAAAGTTCAAAGTATTATTAGTTTCAATTTCATGGGAAAATGAAATACTAGGATGGATAGAGATGAAGGAAGAGAGTTGTCGGTTTTTTCTCACCCCAAAAACAAAAGATATCATCAACGTACCAAAACCAGCATAAAATAAATTTTATCAAATGGGAATTTGAATAAAACAATTTCTCTTTTAGAGACTCCATGAAAATGTTAGCTAAAAGAGGGCAAGACCATATTTTGTTCATAAAAACCACTTTGGAACTGAAAGAAAGATTTCTTTAAACACACATTCGCCAACGACAACAGATTACTAGTTATTACTACATCTGCATTGTTCTTTTTAGTAACCCTTCCGACACAAAAACAGACTCTACACAAGGAGCTCTGGTAAATGAGTTATAAATATCGAAAGAGTTTTACATTGTTAGGAAATTTCAAGTATTTCACTTTTTCGTGCAAATTCCACTGAGTTTTTCACACAATGGCATAAAGTCTGATAAATTAGCAATTAAATGATTAAATTCGGTGTCCAGGTTATGACACGGGGAAGAAATGTTTGAAACCACTGGGAGGATAAGGATGTCTTCCTTATGTATTTTTTGGAAGTCCATAAAGACGCGGGGGTAAAGGGTCGGATTCGGAGAGGTGAAGTTTCTCAGTCTTCAATAATAATCGATTTGAACGGAGCTTCTTTAATGTTGAAGTAGATATTTTTGACACTATTGCACAAGAAAAAATTGGAAATATCTTAATGTACGATAATGGAACCAAGGAATTTCTTTCATACCATTCGGACTACTTTATTCAACTATCGAAGAGCTATAAATGGTAGAAATATCATACAATTATTTTTACAAAATTTTATTAATAGAAAAAGTGATGGAAGAATAATTAGTTAGAAGTTGCAGGGAGTGACGTAATTTCAAGCGAAACCTCAGCCGAGAAAAAGCTGCGAAAGATGAGGAATAATGGATAATAATCAGATATAGACATAAGAAGCTGCAAAGGGCCAAACTGTGACTCGTACTATTTAAAGCAAGAGTAAGGGAGAGAGATGAAAAAACTTATAAAATAACCATAGAAAAAGAATGGGAAAAATAGGGAAAGCAATCAAAGAAGCTGTGGAAGAAACTATTGGAAGAAGCGAGAATAAATAATGCTGATTGGTTTAACAACGAGTATGCCCAAATTATACAGGAGAAGAATAAAGCTAGAGAAAGCATGATAAGGAAAGAAACCAGAACGAACACTGAAAAATATCAAGAAATGAGGAAGGAAGCAAATAGGATATGCAAAAAAAAGGAGAAAATGGATAACAGCTAGAGAATATTGAAGAATACAGCAAGCAGAATAAACAGATATAGTTCTACTAAGTTTTAGAAAAGGTGAAAAGAGGATACCAACCAAGAATGGAAGGATTTAAAAATACGAAGGGAAATGTAGTCCAAGAAGAGAATAAAGTTCTGGAAAGATTGGCAGAACATTTCAAAGAACTTCTCTGTACAGAAGATAAGGAGAGAGTAACAACTGAGGAAAATGACAGGCTTAGGAAAGAATCAAATATAGAATCAATCAAATCAAATATATCAAACTTGCTCAGAATTAAACCCACTAGGCTGGAAATTGCACAATGCATACAAAAGTTAAAATATAATAGAGACCCAGGGAAGAAAATATTGCAGCAGAGCTAGTAAAATATGGAGGAGATATAATGAGTGATGCTATACATAAACTTAGTAGTATAATATAGGAAACAGAAAAATGCCAGAAGGATAGAGCATGGAAATCCTAAGCCCAATATATAGAAAGGGAAATAAACTGGTTCTTGAGAAATATAGATGGAAAATACTGTTAAATATAGTATATGAAATCATCATAAAAGAAAGGCTGAAACTAATAACTGGGAGGATAATTGGAGATTCTCTGTGTGGGAGTAGATCCAATAGAAGTACATACAATAGACCAACTGTTTGTAATCAGACAAATTTTAGATAAATGCTATGATCATGTTTAACTGCATATGCTATTGTAGATTTTATACAAGCATTTGATTGTATAAACAGGATCAAATTCTGAGAAGCAATGGAGGACATGGAAATTCCATCCAAAATAATTCTATTGATTCAAAAGGCATTGAAGAAGAGCATGGCTAAAGTAAACATACATAATAAACTGAATTTGAATTCAGCACTGGACCAAAGCAAGGATATTCTACGATTACACAAATCTGAAGAAAAAAATAGATCAAAGAGGAACAATATTTAACAAATAAATAGAAAGAAGCAAGCAAAATGGGATTGATAGTTAATACCAGTAAACCTAAATATATGCTTCTGGCAAACCTATAGTCACCCAGGATTTGGAGATAGAACAGATAAAATTTGAAGGAGTGGAAGAGTTTAAATATCTAGAATATATAACTTACAAAAAAAGCATAATATGAATAAATGAAAGAATACAAGCAAGGAATAAAACTTACTTTGCAAATATGAAGATACTCAAGAGAAAGTTAATAAACAGAAACACTTAAATACAAATATATAAACCAATTACCAGACCAGTGGTAACTTAGGGAGCATAAAAATGGACACTAACAATCCCACAAGAGTATGGCCGTGGTAAGATTTGAAAGCAATTGCAGAGAATATACCGACCTGTTATTGAGAATGGATTATGGCAAAGGAGAACCAAAGAGGAGTTAAAGACAATAATGAATTGGGGAAGATGTAGTTAAGTTCACAAAATCTTTGAGAATATAATGTTTGGACCATGTGGAAAGGATGCTTGAAACAGCAATGCTGAATAAGGTGATAGAAGGGAGACTGATGCCGCTATATGGAGAGGAAGGTCCAGATTGAGATGGCTAATTCATAAAGGACATGAAGAAGATGAAAGTGAGAAGACAGAGAAGTGGAGGCTGATCGGGGTGGAAGTTCACATAGGGTTGTAGCTCCAAAGAGAGAGTTTGTCTATAAATTGTGACTTAAGGACAATTTTTAAGTAACTTCTTATGAGTTTGGAACAAAAAATATTAAATGTTATCACACTTTCTATGCCTTGTGTAATATTTTGTATCTATATATAGTTTAAATCAGTCTATATAATATTTACATAAGTACACCATACAACAATTGAAAATCAGGAATTAACAGATGAGCCAAGAATTGCTCACATGGACCTTAACCTGTTTTCCCTGACTTTTATTGTAAATATTAATTTATTCTTTATTTTTCATACTTCTTTATTTGCCAGTAGCTCTTTTACTTTTACCAATTCACGTTTTATTTAAGATTGTTTGTACAATAACTATACCTTGTATTAAGAATAAGATAGTTAAATAATATATTGTACCAAAAATAGCATTTTGAATTTAGTGTTTCATGTCAAAATAAAATCTACTTACATTATAGGCCACTTTCATATCAATGAAAATTAAATGTATTTTAAAATCGTTTTTTAAATAATACTGCTTATCGGAAATAATAGCTTAAATAAAAATTTTATAATATCAAAAGTTTATTTCAAATTTTTTTACAATCAAGAAAATAGCAAGAAAACGATTTAAGTAGTCGCGATAGTAATCAAAATAAAACCTATTTTATAACAACCATATTTCATTTAAAAGAGCAAAAAGATATATTTGAAAATCTTGTTCTAAATTATATCGCTCACCAGAGTTAATGGTTTAAATCAAAGCTTCCTAATTAAATATCAAGTAGGTAGTCGAAAAACGACTTTCGTAGTGCTGTCAAATTAAAGTCTACTTTCATTATAATCAACTTTAATTAAAAAAAACAATCGGATGTATTTAAAAATCTTATTTTAAATAATATTGCTTTCTGGACGCAATATTTTAGTTACATAGTGTGAATATATATAATCAAAAGAATAGCATTTTGACTCCATCGAACCCACATTTATTTAAACAACTACTATGCTGAAATGAAAATTAATAGCTTACAGTCGTTTCTCTAGATAAAACTATACAACAGGTATGAGTAATTTAAGTTCGGATGTTTCAGCAGAAAATACTCTTCAATTCTAAAGAATTACTTTTTTACAGGAGCCGTCACGTGATTAGATAAAATCTGCATATCGTCATATCGTTATCAGCTAATGCATTACTTCATTTAAGGTCTTTTATTTTAATAACATTGTGATTCAATAAAAAGCGAATTACTGGAACGTGAGAACTTCCGTATGTGGTGAGAAATATGATAAGTCACTTGATATATTTACACTAAAAAATAGCGATTTGTTTAAAAAATACGGCATGAAGTACCTCGCATAGAAGCAATTGATAGTATTTTCTTACCTCTTAAGATTTCCTCAAATAACGCTGTTAAATAACTAATCACAGCACTCCTTACAAAACTTTATTTTGAGCGAAAACATTACAAAATATCTGATGACCACTGGTGACGAAAAAAACAATTTGCCGAGTAATTGCTGAACCTCACTGTATCCATTTTCGCTCACAAAAGCAACACCTCTTAACACGTATATTCTTTCGCCTAACATTCTCCGTTAACTGAGTGGATTAAGTGTACTTTGAAAATTAAAGACAGAAAATTAATGATATTTTATAAATAAGCACTGCAGTCACAATTCCACAATATTTCTTAGGGCAATTGCTCGACACTCGAATTATTTTTCCGCAGCACTTCGTAAACCAACTAAAATCCTTGTATGTTCAGCAAGAAAAACTGGAATTACAATTTTTTGGTGATAGAGCACGAAACACACTTGCACTTTGCCAATATAGGTAAGTCCTCTGAAAGATACGTTTTCGATGTGAACAACTCGATTGTACGTGAAGAACTGAAAATGAAGGCCAAAAACATGACTACACGCAAAGCATTTCTATATTTCTTGTTTGCGAAATCCACCTTCCTAGTCACCCCTTATCTACTACCCATAGGGATAGAATAGCCACCAGAAAAGCAGGCTGAAACATTCGGTCTAATTGCGCAATTGAATATTCTTATCTGTGGTCAGGTCCCTCAAACAAATGAAAGGAAATGAGAGCTCAAACGACTCATCCCTTTTCGAGACAAAACTATTTAATAATGTATAATTAAGATGGTAAAATCTTTAAATCGATTGCGCTTCAAATTCTTAGAGATATTAATCGTTGCAGAAGTCTTTCGGTTTCACTAATTAAATTACACTGATGCCTGATGCGGTTTACACCGTATTTAGAGTGAAATTATGCCTTTGCGTTTTATGTAGCAATGGGAAGTTACGCATTTAATTTTCTGTCTCAGCAGAGAGTGGATTATCCTGAGTTATGATGGAATAAATATAATATTTGAGCCACAGAAGTTGCACTATAGTTCACTTGCACGAAAATTAAATTATACTTTTGCTCTATGAGTTTAGAAAGATCATAACCAAAATGTTTATTTTCTGGGAGAAGAAAAACGGACATACACTCTCACTTAAAAATATTGAAAATTAAGATTGATGCTTCCTTTTGCAATAAAAACTGGTCAAGTGAAAATACATTTCTTTCAATCAATTCTACACAGAGATGAATATGAAGATATAATATTGAGGTTGCACAAGAAGTGAAAAATAGTGTCTTGGCTGGGGCTCGAACGGAGATCCTCACTGAGGCAACCGAAACACAAATCGATACGTAGAGTTTTCCCCTCCAGATATAATATTTTCACTTAAATGTGAAACAGAATAGCCGATATTTCTAAGGGCGGATCCAGGCACTAGGCATCGAAGGCACTTGCCTAGGGGCCTCCACCACTTGAGAAATTTTGTTATATATAATATAATTTGATCATAAGTGATAAGAGAACTGAAGTTATGTAACAGTAAGTATCAAATGTATACTGAATTTGTATGTAATTCCATAAGCATTTATAATAAATGGGAAATGTTGGATTTCTCCGCCTTTAAGTGGGCCTCCACCAGTTATTTGCCTGTGGGCCCTCGCACCCCTTGATCCGCCCCTGGATATTTCAATAGTCTTACTAGCAGTATTTGTGAAAGAGTATACATTTTATACTCGAATATAAGCCGAACTCATTACAAGCCGAGGTATGTACTTAATTTTATTCCAAAAAACTGGGAAAAGTAACCGAGTCGAATAAAAGCCTAGGGTGGGAAATGCAGCAGGTACTGGTACACAATGAAAAGAAGTAGCTATGAAATTACAGTAATTGAGGCATCGGTAGTTTAGTAAGAGAGAATTGACAAGGAATTGTTGAATGACCAAGTGAGGAATTTTTCAGCCAATTTACGACAAAGACGCTTCTTTGCCACGGGAGAACTGATAAGGGGAGCCCTCCCTCGAGTTTAAGAAGAGGGACCTTGTACTCAGCATAAAAAAGTGTGCGGAAAAAACTCGGCTTTTGCATATGTTTTTAATTGTATCCACTGTTAAATTTATTTACATGTATATATAACCATAGGGCACTAAATACGTTTTTACGCGATGTAAGTTTATCGCTCTTAAGGTATTCGATTTAAAATGAATTTAACACAGCAATGATCTGCTTTGGTGGGGTCACACTTTATGGCGGAAATTTCATTTATTGATATTTAATATTATATATTTATAAACAAAATTATGTATTTGTTTGATTTATTTTATAACATATGTGTTTGTTTTTGTGGACCTGAAAATGATCGTAGTTTTATTCCAATGAAACTTGTGGAGAAGATAATACCATTTTATTTCATTCGTAATGAATTTACTCAATATCAATACGGCCTCAGTCGATTTTATTTAAAAACTAAATAAACTGATATCGAAATCTCTGGAAAGACGCACTGAATGTTGAATGAAAATCCAACTGGTTGGATTTACGTGCGCTGAGGCAAGCGTCATGAAAAATAGGTCCAGTCAACTCGCGAGAGGCATGCAATAGTGCATGCCTCTCCTTCATCATACCGTGCGCTATGACGCATGCCTGTATTGAATAGAAAGTTGCACAGGTGTGGAGATAGCTTATAGCTAATAGCTAATCTGAAATGAAGTAATCCTTGAACTCTTCACGTATCTTCTTTGCTGCTATCATGGGGTTCCGTGGTAATTGAAGTAGGGGTCGTATACCGCTATCATTTACAGTAACTTCTCTCCATGTGCCATGAACAATTTCACCGGTATTTATAATTGTATCCCTGTTTACAAAATTATGAAAAATGTCCCATTTTGAGGCTATTTAAAAAAAAAACAGTTCTTCTATGTTTTCTATCTATGTCTTGCCGTAAATCTCTACTTTCTCGGTAAATGTGTCATAAATAAATTGAAATTCCCGCCCTGCGTTTCAAATGGTATAGTCTCCTGGTGTAGAACCCAGAACCTTTTAGTTAGATGAGATTGCGCGTTTGTATGACGTTTTCATGACTACTGTTCACATTTTTCGGGTTATGGATTTAATCTCATATTCACACATACAAAATATATTGTTACGAAGTATAGTTCCAGTTTTGATCGGAACAATGTTTTAGTTTGAGAAACACTGGAAAATTCGAGACATTAGTCAGCGTTTGCTTATAAATAAACCTTTAAACAGTTTAAAAATTAAAGGGTATGATAAATTTTAGACTCTACTCTTTATTTTGGATAGGTTAAACAAATTACATCCGTATTTAAAGGGCTGAAAACATTAAAAGATCTTTGGGGTTATGTCGACCTCAAGCTACTAATTTAGGAACTTTTATAACGTTTTTATTTAAGAATTGCTTATCATGTTCAGTCAAAAATGAATATTAAGATAGATGCAGAAGTTTTATGAGTTTATCTGGCTAGTTTGGTTTTACTAGGTGAGTTTATTACAGCTTTTTCTTCTCGTATTAAAATCTAAGAATTTACTTCAATTTTCTCGTATATATCTATATGGTAATAAACGTCAAACGTCTTAAACGTTCATGCTATTTAAACGGTATTCGGTTATTATTTCTTGATTATTTTAAAAATATAAATGTTGAGTGACTCCCACCCAGGTTAAGTGAGCCTCGCCCGGTGGGCAGGAAGCAATGTACAGTGACCGCCACCTAGGAGACGCTCACTGTACAGTGAACGCCATCTTAGGCGAGGCCAACTGTACAGTGGACCCCACCCGTTAAGTGAGCCTCGACTCCTAAACCGGCATTGATCGGAGCCATATTTACGGGCGTGCAAAGCTTTCGCTGAATTTATCAAGCAAATGATTGAGGTTTTGTAATCTTCAGCAGAAAAAAGCACAAAGCTAGTCATAGGACTTGACTCTTGGGGTGGGGGGTTTGATCCTCTAAACCCCCCCCCCTCGCTGCGCCACTGAGCAGCACTAAACGCTGCAGTTCTTTAAGCGTAAGATTCTTGGTCACTTCAGTCTCAAACTTATCGACTGGTGATTTTTACTGAGGTAGCGCAGCTTTAGTGGCTATTTCTTCCACAGGGAGCGAAGTACTTCCAGAAGAACCCAGAGCCCCAATGGACCTCTTTACACCAAAATTCATAGCCCCTGAGCAAAATAAAATTCATTTTGAGTGAATTGATCTGTAATTACACTATATATATCACTATAGTGGATACTTTTGGTTGCCTGAAATAATTATCCGTGCTGAGCTAATGTAAATTATTAATTAATATCGATAAGTAAGATTTATTGAGCTTTCAAATTTTTATCTAACTGTTTGTAATTACAATAAACTTTAAAATAAAAGTTTCTTCTGAAAAACAGATTTGCGTTTTCAATCCATACAACTCCCATTAGCCTAGTAACAGTTAACTCCAAATTTATGCAGTTTTACGGTAATGTTTTAAGAAAGGCAGTAAATTGTACATACAGAATTGAAAATTGGAAATCACAATGAAAAATATAGTTACTTAATATTATTCATAACAAAGATTCTACTCGGTATTTTCCTTCTTTAGGTAGAATACACAACAAATGAATGAAATGCATCTGTGCGGAAAGGGTTTTCTAAGAGGTTCTTCTCAAAGTAACCTGGAATTCGCTTGACAGTGGGATTTGAATCTCCTTTCAAAGCTGCCAACAATTTCCTCTCCTAATCCAGTATTACGATCTTTTTGTTTCCCGTTTCTTTTATGTCAATTTTTTTCCTCAGCCGTGTTTTCATATTGTTAAATCTTTTTATTACAGATCTAGCGCCTATCTCCTTATCAAATATTCCTTTTTATTTTAAGATAACCTTTTCGATTCTTCATTTATTTTTTTAACTCTAGGTAGCTGCGATTTTTCCAGGCATTCTCGCCATTCGCTCGCTAAAAACTGTAACTCTTTGAGTGCTTCTCGATTCTTCGTCACTAGATCCCATTGTAACTGGAAAAAGTTGTGTCTGAGAACAAGTTAATAAAGAATTTTTACCATTAGAAGAGAATACCCAAAAAGATATCGAATCAGGATTACTTGAAGATAACATAGCTTTTAAGTCGGAAATAATATAATAATATTAAAATATGAGAATGTTATTATGAATGTTTATGAAAATTTGAGAGCAATAAATTAGCTTAAAAACCCAGAAAGTTCATATTCATTTTCGAAAAACGAATATGAAATTGCAATTGAATTGTTTTGAACTGTTTTCATTTTTGGCACACTCTAAATCTTTTGATGATGTTTTTTGTAAATATTGGTTCTTTTGTTTTAAACGACAAAAGCAGAAGCCTACAGGAACTAGGAAACTTAGTCAATAGCAAATTTTATTCATGGAAAAATTCAATAGAGCGTTTGGTCTGTATAATGATCCTTCATTTTAAAAAGAAAGCGTCCTAACCGATGTTACGCTGTTACAAATTGAAATGGAAGAAATTATTCCCGTAAATTTACAAATTGATTATGAGCATCGTAAATAAGAGGAAAATAACCGAAAGTTATAATTCCGAATATTAATACAATTTTATTATGAGGGAAAAAAAGGTTATCCTTATGGGAACATAAAGATGGAGGTCCAGTCTCTGTGGACGGAGAACCTTAATAAATCCACAGGAATGTTCTAGTACCTGTTAGATTCTGTTCGAAATACAATGGAAGTTCAAATTAAAAGAACCTACACCTCCCAAATTTTATCCGTACATTAGCTCCATGTTTCAAAAGGAAATGATTGAACTGTAAGAAATTTAATAACAGAGCATATAGTCGAATACATCGTGTTTTATGATAGCTGCTGATAAAACTGTTGAGTTTGGAGGTGTTGAACACATATATGTTTCCGGTATTTAATTTTCAAAGACTTCCAGCCAAAATTGTGCTAAAGAGTGTCCTGACATGATTGCGGATGGAGTAGCAACTAACATATCGTCAGCAATATCACATTTAGGAACAAATTTAAAGAAAGTACTTGGCCAAGGCTATGATAGAGGCCCATTAATGAGTGGAAGCATCAGATTCAACCTATTTTCCCAGAAATTTCCGAGTGCTATTTACATACATTGTTCAAACTACAGCTTAAAATTATCTATAACTAATGTTTGTGATGTGTGCTCGATTGATCAATGCATGAATCTATTTGGATAAAAATATCTGTTCTTTAATTTGCTTGGAAACAGGGAGCTCTACTCGATACATTTATCCGAAAACTAAAAAATCAAAACTTGTCAATTTAGAGCATCCAGATGAGCTGGCAGTCGTCATTTTTGAGCTAAAAGATGCTGTAATTCATTCCTTGGCACTAATGGTAAATTGACCACAAATTGCAACATTCAAGAGCAGATACTGCATGTTCTATTTTTGAATAGTCTTTTAATGGCACTTTTAAATCATGTATTTTATCAAAGGATTATTCTTCATAATTACATACAAACTAGAAACTATAGCTTTAAATGAATCGATAATTCCAGCTGACAACCTAGTTGGTACATTAAGAAGAATGGCAAATAATAAAACCGATTTTGAAGCCAATTTTTAATACTCTAAATCAGGGGTGGGCTTATCTTTTCCTTTTATTCAATGACGTATTTCCACAAGACATGAATTATTACGAACTTTTCTGTATATAAGATCTACTTTTATCTTCAAAGTGTGTCGTAATCATATTATCGATATTGTCATAGGCGTAGTATAAGGGGGAAGAAGGGGTGTGAAATGCAAACCATGTTTCAGTATAAGGTGAATTCCAGCGAGGTATGGGTAGATAAGGAAAATATATTATTTTTAAATCACTTATTAAGTTTTCGAGATATAGGCTCGTGAAGAAAATAAATTTCCAGACCCAACTTTTGATAGCAGCATTCCGTACATGCGGTTTGCAGTGATCTCATTTTGGAGATTCGAAAGTAAAAACACATCGGCAGATCGCATAATCGCTTGAGCTGGGTGCCTAGCGAGAAGCTGTACACACGCAGTGACTATCTTTTGGTCACTTGTTGGCGCTTAAGATGGCCATTTCCAGCGATGGATAGCTCGTTTTAGTTTTGCTAACAATTGGTTTTTATTGAAATAAGTGCACGCGAGTGTCATGTTCATCTTGTGAATCAGTGAAGTATGGTTTTTGGTGATTGCTATAATCTGCATCAAAAGCTAAGGAAATATCCAGAAAGGTCCTTTCATTAATTAGAATGGAAACTTTTGATTATATTTAGTTTCACCGAAACTTCAATAGAACCGGAGAAGACGCCTGAGCCCGCTTACAGCGACCCGCTTTGCTCACTGCAGCGACATGCCACATTGTGTTTTTACCCTAACTTCGCCGATCATTGTACATACCCATTCTTATTTTATTGGAATTCTTGAAAAGATGCGGTTCCTTCTATTTCTGAAAAATGACATTTCTTTTCTTGAGGCTGCTACTAAACGATATAATGTATCCACCAGCCCACCACATTGGAATTTAAATTTCCTCGTTTTACGTAAACTAGATTTGATTAACTTTTTTCATTAAAGGCTGCAAATTTTTTAACGATTATGTTGTAATGGTAATTCAATCGAATGAACATTGCGGAATTCAGCTAAATATATTATCGGTAAAAGAGCCAAATAGGCATTTTGACTTTGAATCGTTCAAGTTACAATTATTTCGTAAATTTTTACTCCACCATTACGGTCACCCGCCGTTGACCCTAGATCAGTAATATTTAGATGGCGCTTTGCGCCTTCCCCTTACGGGGAGCGCGTGAGAAACATACCGGAGCGGAGTGTCACGTGACTGGGGTCAATTTAATGGCGGCGTTTGAAATCTCGCCGTGCGTAGTTTGCTTTCAGCGAGATGAGACGTTATTTCTAATGAAAATAACTAACTGTAAACTGTCAGTATCTGCAGAGAATACATGGCCAGGCACAAACAAAACATAGTTATGGTACGTACTGCTTTTCTACCGACCGCGGTCGCCCTTGGTGACTCGCAAGCGGTTGGATTGGCCGTCATGCGTCGCCTTCAGCGGACTTCGGTTTTGGTTAAAAATTTCCCGTTTTACCCATTTCTGTTGTCTTTGTCCGTCGCACATTTTTACTCCTCTTCATTTTAAATGGTATGCCACATGTTAACCCTCATCCGCCGCACACCTCCAGGCAAAAATTGCACGCGCTTTTATGAATGTGACGGTAAACTACCGTCCGCGCGCCCGGATGAAGGTTAAAGAGGTATTAGATTCGCATGCCTCCGTCTCAATGCATGCACTCCTTCAAGGCATTGGGGGAACATAAATTGTTATATGAGATTCTTCTTGCTTTCGAAGTGCGAGTAGGATTGGCTCCGACCACCAAGACGACGACAAAATATGATGTCGGTACTTTTGTCAGATGAGGACAGTTGCAGTATTCCCAAGGAAAAACGGTCTTGAAAAAGGTCTGACAGGGCGGGGAATCGAACCCGGGATCTTCCTCTATCTTTCGATCCGGGGTTCAGTTTCAGGCCCTGCCATACTTTTCTCAACCCCGTTTTCCTTTGGTTTTTTCCTGGGCGCACGCCCTTATGTGCAAAGTAGCTTAACCCTTTCCTAGTTGTAGTATTATTAAAAGTGCTTCGACAGCTAAGGTAACTTCACTTGTGGGCTTCCACCGGTAATCGACCACCTTCGCCGAAGCCGTACACACTGCCGACATGACTAACCAGGAGCCCAGGGACTAGGAGGCTATTAGAAATTCTAAATTAATTCCGTTTTAATGCCCTTCCGGAAGAAAGTTAAACGCTGTCCTTAGGATAACGGGAAACACTACGAAGACGTTAGACCTTCGTTTATAATTATTCAAACAGATAATGCTTTAATACAATACAAATTATATTAAAAGCTGATCTTCTGGATATGCGTTGGATCATTCCTGTCTCGGGTTACCCCATTTCTCAAAAATACGTAACCTTCACTACAGGGCCGGACTAAGGTTTCTGGGGGCCCGGGGCCAGAGAATGGTGGTGGCCCTTTTTTCAATTGAAAGATAAGAGGATGAAATTTCAAACAATAGCTGAAAGTAAAAAGGTTATCAATTATAAGAATAAAAAGAGTTTTCAATGTTCTAATTTTGTTTATTTAACAGTTTTCATAAAATGGTCTGTTTTTCAAGTAAATTTTTTTTTTTAATTCAACGTCTTTTCAACCCACATGAACTTTTCTCGATTTTTTCCTAGCGAATACATCAATGAGATTTTCAAAAGATAAACTTTTTAATATGTCGCTTTCGACACTCAGAATCATCAAACTAGTCAGACTTTCCTGTCCTATGCTCGTCCGTAATCTGTTTTGGATGATTTTCATTTTTGAAAACGATCTTTCTCCACTGCAATTTGTCACCATCATGGTCAAGTAAATGCGAAGTACTATCTTCGCATTAACAAAGGCTGAGCGTAAATCATTCTCTATGATCATGCGGTAGAGAAATGTCTCAATTGATTCTTCTTCAAGCTGTTTATACAACTCTGACAACTTGGCAAGTTGAAGCAATTCGAGAGATAGAGTTGATTCTAAATCCTCTGGATAGAGTTCGATGAGATTTTTCGCTCAACTCTTCAGGTGTTATTGTCGGAAGCTTACTCAAAAAACCAAATCTTTCACAAGCGACTTCATATGCTGCGATGCGTTGTGACAGTGACGTAAGTGTGGAATCTACAACTGTGAGAAAGGCTTCAGTGCGAAATTTATCTCTTGGTGACAGCTGCGCAGGAAGTGTTTTTCCATAGTCAAGTGGCTGCAGTCAAACATTCGGTTTCTTGATTCTTGAATTGGTATGATATTGCTCAGTTTTTGACAATTTTTTCCCTTCATTCTCGTAGACTTCAAAAGAATATTTTTTTATTCAACGAAAGATTTTAAAGATTTCAGCGATTTTACAGCACTGCTGAGTACGACCGTAGGACTTTGCAAATATTTGCTTGTAGCATCGAATCTTTCGAGGATATCGTGCCAGATACATGTGTAAATTGCAGTTTCGAGAAGACCCATGTATCGATACTCGATCGAGCTCAAATAGAGTCAAAGTTACCTCTGGTGTACCTCAAGGCAGTGTAATTGGACCTCTTCTTTTCCTTATTTATATCAATGACTTGAGTGACGAGATAGTTAGTAATGTGAGGATATTTACGGATGACTCGGTTATATATAGGGAAATAACAAACGAGGAA
The DNA here is from genome assembly GCA_947579665.1 of Sympetrum striolatum. Lineage (NCBI taxonomy): Eukaryota > Metazoa > Arthropoda > Insecta > Odonata > Libellulidae > Sympetrum > Sympetrum striolatum. The sequence continues at coordinate 123,381,157 of OX388341.1, forward strand.
GACCGGACATCTCTCTCAAACGATTTAGTCCTCATCCGAAGGTGGTGCGAAAAATGGGAATTAGATATTAACGTAAGTAAATGCTCCGTAGTTAATTTCTTCGAAAAGAAAAAAATGCGTCCAAATCACCCATACAAAATTAATGGAATTAGTATCAAAGTAGTAGATTCAGTTAAATATCTCGGGATCAACATTACTAATAACTTAAATTGGAGCACGCATATTCGAAAAATCTGCGGCAAAGCAAGTAAAAGGCTTGGCTTTGTAAAGCGTATTGTCGGTAAATGCGACGAAATATGGGATCCGGCGGATGAAACGTGTACTCGCGAACTCGAGAAAGTGCAGCGTAAAGCGGTTCGTTTTGTTAAGAAATGCTACGATAAAAAAGCAAGCGTTACAAAAATGCTCTCAGACGTAGGTTGGGAATCCTTGAAAGAAAGGAGATTGGAAGTTAGGCTGCGATTGCTTAATAAACTCAGGGAAACTACATTTTCCAAAGATACAATCGGTATCATGCAACCCCCCTGCTACGTCGGTCGATCCGATAATGACCGTAAGTTAAGAGAAATAGATGCTAGGACGAATCGTTTTAGAGATTCATTCTTTCCGCGAACAATACGTGACAATAATGGAATAAGGAAGTAATTTAGATTCCACTGGTGTTTACACCCCCTGCCACATGCCGAAAGGCGGCTTGTAGGGTATTAATGTAGATGTAGATGTATCGAAGAAGTCCGAGAGCTTTACTTTCGACAATGTCTTTTTGCTCTTCGTCAATGCTGATTTCAGTCAAAGCTTCTTCAACTGGATGATAACCATAATAAGGTGCTTTGACTGCTTCCAAAAATAATTACTTATTTTTGGAATTTTCGACAGCAATTGCTCGTGGTGTTTTTCCTTCTCGGAAGCTTCTTTTCTTTTTTGTGCTCCAGATGGATGGTTACGCACTTATGTCGATCTTCTTTTCGATCAGCCATATTAAACTGCTAATACTTCTGTAATTCGGAAACGTTTCATTTGTAAATAAAAAAATCTTGTTTAATTATCTATAAACTCTGTCATAGAATGAATCAAGTTTGAACCATTTGTGCCATCCAACTAAAAATTAATCGATATTTCCGAGAAAAAAATCCTGATTCCACTGGGGGCGAAACCCAGGACCTCTCACTTTCCGGGCGAGTGCTCTGACACTGAGCTATGTAACCATTAAATTTACCTCTCGGAAATATCGATGTCACTTTTATTTTTCGTATTTTTCCCTCGTTCAAATCTTATCATTCGAGGAAACAGCTTTGAGTTTCGTGAATCTAAATTTTATTTTTATCATCAAGCTCGGCTCTTTGTTTTGGAACAGTCCCACTTGATGTCCCCCCTGCGCTATTTTTCAACCTAAGTGCGAATAATTATAAAGCACTATGTCATTAAAATTTACTCAAAAGTCCTTTACATATATAATAAAAAAATATGCGCATTATGTAAACATATATCCCAGAAAAAGGGATAAACGAAAATCATTCCCCAATCATTTCTGTCTACGCTCATAAATTACGAAAACAAGGAAAAATAAATATCATGGCTATCCGTATTCGAAAAATCCTTTCAACCAGAAAATCATGGCACAAAATTATTTCCACTTTTTCCCTTACAAAATAAACACAACTTAAAACAAATCGTCATAAAATAAATTATTTTGGAATACAAATCTACTGCTACACAAAAAACAATCCGTTTTCCCTCGTACCTAACGTAAATTGTAATGGAAAATACTAGAAATACTAGAAATAAGAATTCAATATATTTTGATTTTTTTAAATCTATCGAGACCTTGGAGTTAGACTGCAGTGACACCGGCTGGCCAATCAGAACTACTCCTTCCCTCCACTCGAGTTCACGTACTCCACGTACGTACGAGATCCACACGAGCTCACAGTAGCTCGGGTAAGGTAGGTTAACCTTCGGGCAATGTTGTCTATGTATATTGGATCAAATAAAACTTGGAAATCAATCTGAACCTTCTCATTTATTTTAGTCAATTCCGTCTGCCGAACTCTGTCGCGACGTCGGATGATCTGCGATATCCGTCGCAGACTTAATCCATCTATTTATTAAAATGAACTTTCGGTAGTTCTTAAGGAAAACTTCCTTGCTTTCCAATTATATCTAAAAGTTAGTCCCGATAGAATTTCATGGCAGGCCTTTTTTTGTTGTATTCGTAACTTTTAATAGAAAGTCTTCGGAACGCTGAATCAAGAACTAAATTTCTTTCCAAACCCTCATTATCTATAAAAACTCCATATTCGCAAAACTTTGTTTTTAGCATTGATATTTTCAAAAATATTGAACTTTTGTATTCAAGCATTTTATCTTGCACTTCTTCAGTCCTAATAAATGTTTCAGTATTCCATCTTCTAAGATTTCTTTATTTAAATATTAGCGGTCGCTAATGGGAGAAAATTCATTTTACCAGATTGTTCCCATGATTAAAAATCCCTCTTGTTATCGCGGAAATCTTTTCGAGATTACTTGATTGGATCGACCTCTGCTATCGAAACGGACTGTCGAGGTTTGCTGTTGTTTGTGATAAATATAATTTCTAAATCCTTTGTGTGTTGTATTAAGTATATTTATAACTTTAAATGGATTATTAATGTATAAGCTATTAAATTTACGTGGAAATACACTTAAAATATTCTTCTGAAGTGAATCCAAGTCATTATTAACACTAGAAGGACGGAGGTGGTCATTTGACCACTTTTCAGAGTTTGACATCAAAATTTCTTTAGTAAAATACCTCCGATTTTTTTGAAACTTTTTGACTTTGTTTATTACTATCCCAAAATTAGTGTTAAGTATTAAAATATTTTTTTTCACTTTTAGGTTAAATTTTATATCAAAATATACCTAGAAGGACGGGAGGTGGTCATTTGACCACCTACTTTTAAAATTCGTAATTAAATACTTTCATGCTTCTCAAAGACCTGAATTTTGCGTATCTTCTACATTTGACCATTACACAAGTTCTAATAACATTTTTTTCCCCGTAATTTGTTTAAATTTTAATTAATTAAACAAAATGTTGACCTATGTCCTAAATCTGCAGAATTTCATATTCTAGAATATTTAATCTATTTATACTGAACCAATGAAACTCATATTTTCGGAATAAGTGGAAGAAGGTCCGAATTGTTGATAAAAGTCAGTCACGTTACCCCAAGATTGTTATGCTATCTGACGGAAACCATATAAAACCACTCGTTCGTGCCTCGGAAAAAACCTCAATCAAATACGATGGCGGAACAATTTTTCAAATTTCGTCCTGAAAATTTCCTTATGGTGTTTTTATCAATGCCAAATCAATGTATAATATTTAAAAATTCTTAAAACAATTTTTAGCAGGGTTGCCAACATATTGGTTTTATCATTATATAATGTTCTTCCAATTTTTTTCTCTGGTAAATTTCAAACTGATATCTCAAGTTTATATTCAATCACCTTTTTTGAACAATTTGAATTAATTTTAAGGGTATTAACCTTATAAAACAGGGCTACCAATCGTTAGAACAGATCTCTAAACAGAGACTTTTGCGTTGGCAGTATAAATAGCTACAGATATATTTTGAGCACAGATTTGTTTCATGTAATTTGTCTAAACTCTTTGGGATCCCGAATTAGTTTATAAACTATAAAGAAGCAGTGTGACCAACATCTTCGGCTGTAAAGTGAAGGCAGCGATCAGACATTCATGGAAAACCTAGTAATTAATCATGCATTTATCGAGAATGGCCCTTTCTTACTCATATATTATTCGGTGCTTATCCTCTCTGGTGCTCGTTTTATTATTACATATTAAGTTGATATTTATTTTAGACTTACCTTAATACTTAAATCATTCTTCAAATGTTATTTCCTTCCATCATTCGGTATTTTACAATACATCCAAGTCATTATAGAAACACTTGATCATCTTCACAATGTAAGGTTTGAAATCATAATAAAGCTTCGCTATTGTTTTTACAAAGTAATATTTATTCCTTATTAGGTAATGGCGTAACATTTTTAAAATAAATGATAAGAGATAATATCACTCTATGCTTCTAAAAGTACATCATTTTTTACCGCAGATTCTGCACATTGCCACTTTTGCAGAACATATTCCACAGTATATTTTTTTACATTTTAGGCACAAATTATTGGATTTGTTATAACAACCAGGTGAGATCTGACACTTTCTTCTTTTCTGCGGTCTTATTGGTGCACTTTCTTCCCCTGAAGAAATTCCCGACATTGCAAAGGAACATGAGGGTGATGGCTCTATCTCTAATGAGGTTCCAATCATTTCTAATATAAGTCTTTGAATATACTCCTTCCTGCTGAGTTTACGCCCAGTGGTTTCTTTGAATAGAACCCAGCTATTTATTGAGGCCAGGTCTAATATGTTAAAAAATACATGTACTGGCCATCTCCTTGTAGCCTACGAGTTGAATATTTCCGGCACATGCTATCCATTATATCTACTCCTACTTTGTTGTAGTTGTAAAACAAAATTGTATCTGGTTTCTTTTTTTCTGAGTCAGAAATCATCACGTCCTGATGCATCGTACTGATTAAGAGCATATTTTTATTTTTTTTTGGCTTGGTAATTTGTTAAGCTGTGGCCAAGTCTATTTTTATTAACTCTATTTGAGTATATTTCTTTGCTGTGATGAACCGAAGGAGGTAATTCTCTTCTATTACTTCTTATCGTTCCAACCAATGAGATTTTGTTTTTTTTTAGTTTTTCAGCGAGGCTGATTGAAGAGAAATAATTGTTGCATGTTATGTTGATACCGGAGTTTTTGAATGGCTCTGCTAACCGTAGCACAACATATTCCCCAAGAGTCTGCCTTGATCCCCTAGCGTCATCTTTTCCACAATAAGGAAATGCATTTAGGCAATATTTAGACTTCACGTCTGCTAATACCCAGTACTTGATCCCAAACTTATCTGGCTTATTCGGCATGTATTGGATGAATGGGCATCGGCACTTCGTAGGATATAATTGTTCATCGGCCGTAACACTCTCGCCAGGGTTGTAGCAGGCTCGGGAGTTAGTTATAAATTTATTCCAAGGCTCAGAACCTAAAGCAAATTTTTCTTCTCTCAGAGCTTGACTCCGAGTTTCTCTGTGATCAAACCGTAAATGTTTCATTATGCTTAAGAATCGATCCCTATTCATAGTGCTGGAGAATATTTTAGATCCCCACGTTTTGTCTCAACAACTTTTTATTGACAAATGTCGTTGTCCCAATACGCCTCTAGCATATATAAGAGCAATGAATTTCAAAAGTTCTTCCCTAGGTAAAGACCAATTAGCATCTTCAAGCTTCCCATGCTCCGTAGTACATTTTACAATGTTATCTAAAAGGGTTATTAAGGTAAGTCTAAAATAAATATCAACTTAATATGTAATAATAAAACGAGCACCAGAGAGGATAAGCACCGAATAATATATGAGTAAGAAAGGGCCATTCTCGATAAATGCATGATTAATTACTAGGTTTTCCATGAATGTCTGATCGCTGCCTTCACTTTACAGCCGAAGATGTTGGTCACACTGCTTCTTTATAGTTTATAAACTAATTCGGGATCCCAAAGAGTTTAGACAAATTACATGAAACAAATCTGTGCTCAAAATATATCTGTAGCTTTTTATACTGCCAACGCAAAAGTCTCTGTTTAGAGATCTGTTCTAACGATTGGTAGCCCTGTTTTATAAGGTTAATACCCTTAAAATTAATTCAAATTGTTCAAAAAAGGTGATTGAATATAAACTTGAGATATCAGTTTGAAATTTACCAGAGAAAAAAATTGGAAGAACATTATATAATGATAAAACCAATATGTTGGCAACCCTGCTAAAAATTGTTTTAAGAATTTTTAAATATTATACATTGATTTGGCATTGATAAAAACACCATAAGGAAATTTTCAGGACGAAATTTGAAAAATTGTTCCGCCATCGTATTTGATTGAGGTTTTTTCCGAGGCACGAACGAGTGGTTTTATATGGTTTCCGTCAGATAGCATAACAATCTTGGGGTAACGTGACTGACTTTTATCAACAATTCGGACCTTCTTCCACTTATTCCGAAAATATGAGTTTCATTGGTTCAGTATAAATAGATTAAATATTCTAGAATATGAAATTCTGCAGATTTAGGACATAGGTCAACATTTTGTTTAATTAATTAAAATTTAAACAAATTACGGGGAAAAAAATGTTATTAGAACTTGTGTAATGGTCAAATGTAGAAGATACGCAAAATTCAGGTCTTTGAGAAGCATGAAAGTATTTAATTACGAATTTTAAAAGTAGGTGGTCAAATGACCACCTCCCGTCCTTCTAGGTAGGCCGAAACTCCCGTCCTCCTAGTGTTAATGAATAAATCAGTGAAAAATATTTTTAATGATTAGAATTCGCTCCAAAATTTAAATTTTAAATCTGAATCCACCCCCTAATTATATTGTCTTTCCTAGAAATTTACCCACTTAAGTACTATTCCTTGAGTGATACCGATTCCAAAGTTTATCTACTGTACAACAGAGTAACAGGTTCAGCCGAATGACAGATTCATCCTAGCTAGTTCTTTATTGAAAATTATTTTAAATAAACTTAAAGTAATATTTGAGTATCCCTCCTGCCACACACCACTGGCGGATTTAAGCGTTTAAATGTAAATGAGTAATAATGCATGGCTAGCGATAGCAAATGCTGATTGCTGGATCATTGCTTTCAGGAACCAAAAGTTACAATGAAAGTGCTTCTCTCCATGGGTTTTAATTAAGGAATTTGAAGACCAACATATAAAATTTTGCCAGAATTTGTATACGATGGACTGTATTTAGAGAATTTGGATATTGTTGATATTCTGGAAAAAATTCTTGGATTGTGAAAGCATTATATATTGTCTAGGATATATAAGCTTACGTAAAATGAATAATACAGAATTAAGTAAAATTATTTTCATGTATGTTGAAGATATCATCAGCTTGATATCACTAGTTATTTTGATTTAGCTTAGTTTTGCACTACTTTGTGACAATTGAATTGAACAATTGACAATGTGAAATAGATACGATGATGGAAATTTATTTACATCATAGGTAAAACCTGTTTTTGGGTTACAATCAAACTCGTATATCCGAGTTTGATGGTATATAAGACTGGTTAGTGGTGCAGGTACAATATTTAACTTCCAAAAAAAAGCAAAGGAAGTGATTTAACACGAAAAAGAAAATGTGTGATCTTTACACTTGTTCTTAAAATTTAATGCCTGTAAATCTAACAAATTAGAAGATAAATGTATATAACAATAATAAAAAATAATTTAAATATTTCTGTCAAATAGTTTTATAACTACTAAATTATATTTTCAAAAACTAACTATTTTCATTTGCCAATTTCCAAGACTTGGCCAACTTAAGATATGCATGGCAACATTTTTCATTCTTATTTCTTCAGGCAAGTTATTTTAAATATTTGAGCCTATATAAAAAACAATCATTTGGCTTAATCAAAGGTACATTTCCTTTTCTGAATTATGCTCGTATGTATTACTTATTTATCAGAGATAATTGGCATGCTATCACTCATAATATAAAACATGCAATTTGAAGCCTTAAACATATACAAGTGTTATAATGTGAGCAATGTCAGATATACAAATAATGGATATGTATGCTTAAATATATTTTATAAGCTAATAATTCTGATAATCCTTTTTTGCAGGATTAATGCAAAATTTAATGTATGTCCTACCCCAGAATTCTTATACAAAATTTAATTTGGATTAGATAAATTCATTTCATCGAGTCAAGATTTCAGGTCCAACAAGTTTCATCGCACATTCAAAATGAACATTCTACTGTTCTCATGAGAGGATCTTCTAGATCGTCCAAACCATGGATCTCATGTGACCCATTGGTGGCATGGTTGCCATTTATTCTCGATAAATTAATTGAATGCTGTATGTCAATTTTTAGTGTAAACAATACATATCTAGCCAATATTTGCATCTATTGAGCCCCTAGCAGTTCTACACAAGTGTTTCTAGTAATAATCCGAGTTTTATTTTAGTACAAAGCTATTCAATGATTACAAGTAAAGAAGACAATATCATCATGTATAGAATAAAAACAATCTTAGGATATAAAATATATACATGCATACTATTAAGATACAAACAATGCAAAAGTTATAAAAACTTAAAAAGGGAACAAAAATCATAGTAACCCATGCAGCACATGAACGTTCTGGAACCGTTCCCTGAACGTTAGTTTGAGCTTATTGGACGTTACGGTAACTAACCACCGGAACGTTCGCTGGTGGTCAGAAAGGCCGAACCATGCGAACCTTCTCTGGACGTGCGCGACGTTCAGGGAATGCTCAGGGAACGAATACGAAAATTTTTTAGCGGAATGCAATTATCGATTTATATAAATATCGATACATTAAATTTAAATAAAAAATTTAAACTATACGAATTAAGTTAATATGTGTTAAGAAAAAATTAACAAACGGCAAGCTATTTTGAACATAATACATTTCAATAATTGAACGTCAAGCGATCGAAGATATATTTATTTCAATCACTCTCAAATTCAATAAAAGTTTCATTTTCAACAATAAGAAAATAGTCATCACTACTTTTTCCGTCATCGCTAGTCATGGTGGAAAGAATACGTGTTCTTTCCGCCATGATCACTGATGTCACCTTGGAATAAATAATGCTTCGTCTTCCGTTCCATCAAGAGCATTACCGATTCCGCACCTATCTTGAAAAAAACTAACAAATACTACAGTGTTTACGTCTTCCCGCTGAAATCCGCCGAATGTTCATTTACAAACTATTATATGCATCTGATGCATGCAATACGCAATCCTCGGTGATCCACGCGAATCACGCTATGTCCTCTCGAATGGTTCAGAAAATGACCACCAGATGTCAGCCACTTCGGGTGGAAGAGCGCTTCGATATTAAGCGCCAAGCGTTCGCCAAGCAACGTTCCGGGAACACTCTGGTGCGAACCTGAGTCTACCGGACGGCCAGCGAACGTTCCCCTAACGCTTATGTGCTGCGTGGGAACTCACATTAAAATGAACACCAAAAGTTACAAACATAAAAAGGCACAGGAGAGAACAAACAATACTAATATAAACACAAGTACATTAAGTGTCTACAGAGTAACTTAAATCACATTTTCAAATAGATACTTTTTTAGTTTTCTTTGAAAAATCAACAGGCCTTGAAAATCTTGAACCTCTGGTAGAAGTGAATTATTCCTCGAAAAAATGAGATTTGTGTAGATGATTTTGAGACAAAAGAGATATGGAAATCACTTGTACGTTTTGTGTTAGATGGTCAAAGCAGCCTCCTGGATAGAGATCCCAGGTTTGATTCCCAGCCTCAGACTTTTTTCAAGTCTGTCTTTCCTTGGGATTGTTTAATAGTAGTGACAAACTTTACAAGTACAGTACAAAAAAAACAGCTTGGACTTCACATGTACCACGGTAGATTAAAAATAAACAATTAGGGTCCTTTCTCATGGTAGTGAAATGCTATAATAGATTACCAATTTGTATAAAGTCTCTTGCTATTATTAATAACTTAAGGAAAGCCATTTTTAACATGTTGATAAATGAATGCTTTTACTGTGTAAATTATTTTATCAATTGAATGTATTTAAATGTAAAATAACCTGTCCTATATCTGTTTTCCACAATCACTATGGACCAATAAAGATTATTATTATACCCTGCGTACGAAATGGCAGTATACATCTATGCCAAAAGTCCTACATAAGTGAGCACGCTAACCAATTCAAAATTGGTCACTTAAAAAGTTTGATGGGGTAGCCAATTCTTTTTCAATTAAGAGCTATTGTTTGAAAGTTTAGTCTGAAGACTTTGGGGGCTCGCACAGTTAAAAAAAGACCTGCATTAGTGGAACATTAGACAAGTTACATGGAACCAGGATGAGCTGAGGAGGCCCTGTGATAGCCTCATGTTCTGTGGCTCATTTTTACTAGCTGTATTTTACCTGACTCTAGCGTGCTGTCGATTCTAATGCCCACCCTGATTTTTGAGCCCAAAAAAGAGACAAAAGGCTGTATGTCAGCATAGTACATGTTCATTAGGGTACCATACCCAAGGGTAATATTTTATTTACTCTTAAATGTTATTTCAAAATCTGTGGTGAATACAAAAACATGGTTTTATTTCTACAAATTGGCTTGAGAGGTTAAAAAAACTGTTTAAACAGATGTGGTCCTAGTCAGTAATGTTAGTAGTTAGAATACATGTTGTCCTCTTAAATTTGACTTGAATGCATAACTAAACAGAGATTCTACATTCAAAATAGCTTTCCTGGTCCAAAATTAGATTATATATTCTGCAACTCTCCACAAAAATTTACTTTGTTTTATATACATAGGAAATACTTTTTCTGGATCCTGTGTTTTAATTCTATACAACTTAATCACCTGCTTAATTTGTAAGTTTATTCAAAATGTGAAGGTATCAACATAAAGTTGAATACTTAAGCATTTTTCTTATATACCATTCAATGATTCTCTCTGTAGTAAAATTATTTTTATTACATGAACTGTAAGTTGATACTGTGGAAAGTTGTCTTAAATCAGCAAGTCCAACTTTGGTATCCTCTGCCCAAAATTGTTATATGAGTTATAGTTGTTAGTGAAGAGAAAAGTTATATTTTGAAATTCATGCTTAATATATTTTTTTGTTTATCAATTATAACATACATATCTGTACGAAAGAGAGGAACATATATTTTCAATGCTTTTATTATTGTCATTCTCTTATGCAAAAAACATATTGAACATTTTAGTTAATTGGTCTGTTTGAAAATATATATTTTGAAAATTAGAGCCATCATATTTTTATGTAAATAGCAGTACTATTGTTTAATAAATCATACTTGTATTAATCTGTACATATTTTATAAGCTTTCTAATACAGTTTTGTAATTTAACTGCCGAATTGCTGTTAATGAGTTCATATTTGTATTCTCCTTTCATATAATATTCGTACATCTCCCTGATGCTCTGCTTTGTTAAATCTTTTCAATAATGAAGGAAATGAATTTACAATAATAATCCTATAGCTACTTAGGAATGGACAGAGTAGATTTTTGAGAAATTTTGGAATTCAAGTTTAGTCATAAGATATTTTAAAGTATTTGGCACATATGTTAAAAGATGGAGAGGAGCAATTATATATTTGTTTCTCAAGGGAATAAAAGTCATCATGTATTCCATAATAAATTTTTACTTTATTTATTGATAATCTCTGTGAAAATAATGTTGTTTTGTTCCACAGTGACTCATTTGAGATTAAAAATTAATTAATTTCCTTACATGTTCTGATATTTTAAAAAAGACAACTCCATCAGAAAAAGATGCATTAACGGGTACATAATAACTGGGTGAGAAGGTAATGTATCGATGGAATAACAGATCTTTCAACTTAAGGTAGCTTAATATTTTTGCAGTAGAAAAAAATAACCATTTTAAGTTTATAATTACTTAGTGGCAGACTTTTACCAGCTTAGTAGTTGTATGTCCTGTTCAAAGGGATTTTCAGTTCAAAGCAATTATTTCTTCATTTAGAAAAATCTATCATTTATTTGCAATAACCCTTTATTGGAGGCCCTTTATTTTACCTTAATTAAATCATAGTACTTATTGTGAGAGAATGTATACATAAGTGAGCACATTAACCTATTTAAAATTGGTCATTCAAAAAGTTTGATGGGATAGCATATTCCCTTGCAACTAAAAACTATTGTTTGACAGTTTAGTCTTAGCCAAGGATGCAACCGGCCCTGGAATTTTCCCCTGCACCAAAGGACATGAGCATGAGTTGTATTGTTCCCAAATGTTGTGTGCTGTCCATTCTAATGCTCATTCAGATTACGGAGCTGGAAAATACCCAAAATGGTGTATGTTATTTTCTAGAAATACGGTAATTTTTATATATTCGCAGGAATTTCTTTAGATGTCAGTATTTATGGTATTACCAAGACGTGTAAATGATGACCAACTATTATGGATGGCAGCTGCACAAATGTGAGATTCTCTAGGGAGAGTGATTTCCAAATTTGATTTCAGTTATGAATTGTAGAAGTTATTGCGATTTAGAACCAACAAGATTATTGTATTTATGTATAGGTATAAATGAAAATGGTTGTCTTTTGGGTCTCTAGATTGCAACATAAAAGGCATTATTTACTTACTTTGATGCTTGTCATATTATTATTTTTGTGTGTATTTATAGGAGTAAAGGCTAAAATTTTACTCAGAAGATTACATATTTCTAAGGATCCATGTTACTGTCATAATGTTGATGGGTTTAATGCTAATAAATGTAAACATTTCACCAGAAACTTTCTATCATAATATTTGATGGAAATATTTTATAAATTTATTTACAGAAGACTCCCTCCAATTCATTTTTTAACAGTACATACAAATATTCATTCAAAATGAAAAGAAAATCTTTATATATATATATATATATTAATATGCCTCTTCAGGCAACTTAGGTACATCCATTGACTAAAAGGTACACTTGCACATACATTTTGGAAATGAATAAATATGTCATTTCCATCAAGGTGTAGCAAGTGTAATAATATAAGTTTTAGTATCTTACACTTTCCATACATTGTTTTATCTATAGGAAAAGAATTTCCTCACTTTTGGAGTCATCAATTGAATAAAGGAACTAGGTAGAATCTTTCTCTGGTCACTTGCATACTTGTAATAATTGATTGGTTGTGCTATGACCTCCATCAGAGCCAGTAGAAGTTTTCTATCCTGGAATAAAAGGGAACTTCTTCTGTAAGTCATCATAAACCTTGTGATAGACATCTTTAGTAAAATTAGAGACAAAGCAAAAAGTAAATGGAGAACCAATTTTGCCCAATGGATTTGCATGCAACTCTTTCCTCAAGGAGTATTTTCTCTCCTCTGAGTTTGAGATACTTGCATTGAAATAGGACATTTTTCATCTGCCTCGTTTGATATAAAGACATTTAAATATCCCAATATAGAACTTTATTTCTTTTCTTGTTGAAACATATTGACTACAGGTAATTATATAACTCTAATTATGGTTTCTATTTGCCAATAGAATTTATTGTCATTCAGGATGTATTCTTATTTCCATTTATCATACTTTGAATTATAAAATTTTTTCTCTTATCACTTCAATGAAAAGTTTTATAGCTTAAACAGAAACATCTCTACTTATTATTGGAATGAAATCAGTTTTTTTTAATCAAGCATTTCAGCCTGATATCAATCAGTTAATTACTCTCACATGAAACATCGAGGCGACAGGAATCATCCTTCTGGGTAACTAAGCCTTAGTGAAAAGTACTTTGTAATGAATATCTGGCAATCAGTCATATTCTTGTAAGACTCTAATGGCCAGATTGAAAAATTTGAATAGTGCATTCAGATCGTTTCAATTGTATTACCAATCATCATAATTAAGATATCCTTGATGCTTTTACCTGCAGTATCCTCAAATGATTCACTGATGTGTACAGCCGGCTGTCTTGCACAATATCTTCTATGAGTGATTAAAATCTTCATTTCAGGATATACAGTCAAAATAAGTTCATCAATTATTCCTATAACATAGCACTGACATACTTGACTAGCGGACATACAATTCAAAGTAATGTTCTCACCATTGTAAGTAACAAAAGGTATTTGAAAGCCCCCTGCTGTGTTGTTTCCATTTGATTTAAACCGCATCCACAGTCTTTTAGATCTAGCCGTGAAAGCAATGGGATGATTTGAAGATTTGCATGCTTCATATGTTGTCACAGAGTATGGTGATTCTGAAAAAATAACAACATACCATATTAACTCATGTTTAAACGGACTTATAGATTTAAATAATGATGAAAAAAATATCAAATCATTGTATATAAGAGATGTAAGTAGTAGTTCAAATAATGTATATTATTATAGAGAAAATACATTTTCTTCCATAGTTATTGTTATTCAATTTCATTTTTATTGTTTTGAAAATAATGTAAAGAAACATTGATTGTGAGCATAGTAATAACTATCAAAATTTATAAGTAATCGATGTAAGGGATGGAAAATATCTGTTTAGGCGTAGATGTGCATGAACATGCATAAATTAAGCACTTCTTTATCTTTTTTTTAACTAAAGCCATCATTAGTGGTATTCGGTAATGCATTTTTGCTAGAAAAAAAGCCCTTGGCTCATAAATTATGCAATCTAATGTCAAATCCATAAAATCCAATTCTGAAAGAAAATAAATCTTTATTTACTAATTAATCTTTTTTAATTTACTAATTAATCTTTTATTTACATACTGGCTTTTCTCATCACCAAGTAATCTCCACAGTTATCGTTTGAAAGTTTAATATCGGGCACAATAACTAACAGCCTTCTGCCTCTCCCAGGTTTTACTATCCATGTACAGTCAATGTTGTTTGGATAATTTCCTGGTGATTCGATAACGCCATACATGTCGTTGATGAAGCTAACTCAATTACTTCCTGGAAAGAGATTTCAATGATAATTTATTACCAGCTGATTCAGCAATTGCTGTATATTTGTTTCCTGCTAAGATGTGTGATAATTAATTTGATTCCATCATAAAATTAAAAAGATATTTTTGCTTACTTTTACATTCGTTCACAGTGCCAACGTAATCTGAGGATGAGTTTCCTGGAAACAAACATTCTGCCCACTAAGATGTTGGTTCCTTTTGGACAAAATTCGCAGTATCTTACCTCTTTACTGTAAAATTTTCCTGGAGGGCATTTTTCTGAAAAATGACATCTATAACAATCAGAATGTCCAATTCACTTAATTTCTATAGTCATCATTGTGAGTAAACTTATGGCAGCATTAGGATATTTTGTGCTCTCAAGTCTCGGTAAATGTGAGACAGAAATATGTGTATAAAGAAGATTTTTTCTTCTTTTGATAATTTCATTGATGTTAAATAACAAAAGTTGGTTAAATGCATGTACCTTATCACAGGTTGGTTATACAATATGTAACCATTTTCATTCATGTTGATTGATTCAACAATCCATCAAAATCTGTTTCAGATGAAAAAATGTGCACTTGCCTATATAAGATGCCTCTGCAAATGACTTAGCCCCTCTGATACCATTGTTTTTGGCTAGAATTGTACACAGCTCATTTTCCCATGGTGAGGTTGGTGTGTGGGCATGGATGGCAAGGAGCAAAGCCATTGCTACCAGGGGAGCAGAATCCTTCAACAGAATTGGTAACAGCATAAGAAAATACAGTGAAATATATTTTTATTTTGTGGGACGAATTTGTAATATATTGTTAATATATAATTGCATAAGTTTAGCAGGCATTTAAGATTTTGGTGGAGAAAGTATTTTTGTTTAAGGCAGGGATCCTTAAAGTAGTTGATATTTACTCCCAGAGGTTAATATGACATTGTTATGGGTCTATTTTAGCCTTGGAGTTGCTGAAAGGGTGTTAAATTTAAAATTGATCATGCTTTATAAACCTGAAATTTCAGTTTAATAATTAAAGGAACCAAAATCTAAAAATCACGAAGCTTTTTCAGATTTAATTACGCATTATTAAATAGAAATGATTATCATATTTATATTGGAGGGATTGTATTCCTTTGTTTAACTCTTGTAGAGGGGGTTGGCTGAAAAGTAATGTTTCCAAAAGTGACCAAAAGAAATTTGGGGTCCCCTAATTGGGACGTTGGACTAAATCCCACCTCTTCTCAAAGGTAAGGGATTACACAAAGCCCCAGATTTCAATTTTCTCAGGGCCTTGAAAAAGTATACCACGACATTTCCTTGTTAAGAATGGAATGAAGACTAATATTGGTTCACCCAACCTTCACAAATATTATGTACTATTCTCAGGGAGAACTGTTGAAAATAATCCTTACGACACATATCCTTAGATTTGTTGGTATTATCAGGACACGCTGGTTGGATATTCTTGCGAGTTTGAAAACTCATTGGAATAATGACCAACTCCTCATCCAGAGGTCTGAAATATGAAAATACAGGATATATAATTTCCCATTTTAAATAAAAATGTTGTATTTTTTGTGGATGTTATTAATGAAGGATATTATAATAAAGTATAGTATTAATAATAAAGGATTTGACGAGTTGTTTCACATTCTAGGTATGGGTTAAATAGTTTTTCTTCGATATATTATGTGCATTTAGAATACCCCAAATAGCCAAATTCTATTGTCTTTTATTCATTAATGACCCATTATTAATATTTTAAAGGAATATTTTTCTTATTTTCAATTATGATTTGAGGATCGTAGTAATTGGTACAAATGGTATTTCCGTTTGAATAGTATTGGCTTTTTGCATAAAAGCTTAAGGTATATTAATGAGGCGAAGGAGTTCTAAATTAGCTAATTAAACAGTGAAACTGCTTGGCATGATAGATCCCAAAAGTGAAAGCTCTGGTCACAGTAAGGCTTGTTATTTCATTCACATTTTGGAATCCAGGACTTAAGCCTCGGTTTATTATTTTTTAAACATTTTACAATAACTTATATTTAATTCAAAAAATGTTCTGAAATTTGGTTCTGCAGTTTAAAGATATAAGATCATTCTTGTCTTACAATGGCAAAGTTTTAATTTGGCAATACTCAAGGTGTACATTTTTATTGTTTTACTTACTTAACTAAAAATCTTGTTCCATTCGAAGATTTTTGTAAGTGTGTTTTTGCTTGCTAAAGTATTTTTGATGATGATTTCTTGACACAGTTCCCTCTGCGAGATGTTGTGTTATTTGATGGCTGCGACACAATTTGAAACACAACGCATACTACTTCTCCCTTCTCTTTTCCAAGTTTTTTCAACACTTTTCTTGAATTCTCACACCTCACCTTGCTAACTTGTAATCTGCATTCATTTGAACATGTTTCGATGTTGTTTGCTGGAAGATTGATTTCTTACTTTAGAAAATGCTTTACTTACAAAATCCTTAATGAAAATACTTTTAAAATAAGTTCTTCAAAATGTACCATTCAATTCCTCTATCAATGCATCAGATAAAGCTTTCATTTGTGCTGGAGATGAGCATTTTGTGCCGGTAAAGAAAAATCTCGCAGTCATCATGTGAAGAAACAGAATCTGTAAAAGAAAGTAATATTCTATAAATTTCGAACATGAAGTGTAAAGCATATAAATGATATGGTTATCTGCCATGCTATAAAGTATTTTTATAACTTATCTTACCTAAACATCTTTGTGAACCTGAAGTAACCATTTCACCAGAAGTCTCGGAAGATACTGATTGGTACTTAGTCTGCTGCCCACATGAGAAGGAATTTGGGCTTTCAACTCCTGAGATGAAACGAGCTATATTTTTCACTCTGCACCTGATTATTTTCAGGAAAGAAGTCATTGCCTCTAGGGCATAGTAGCAGCACTTTCATCTTGCTTTCATAGTTGACACAGTGGTATATCTGTTCTACTTAATTTTTACTATGAATATTTGGAACTAGAATAATACCATTAAGATCTCTGATTTTTCAAATTCAAGCTTTATATTTGATTTATCTGGCAACTGATATTTTTTAGAAAAAGGATTTACTCACCTATACAGTCTTTTCCATTTGCATGTAGCTTGTATTCATTATTGCAAGTACAGTAATAGCTTCCCTCACTGTTAATGCAATTATGACTGCAACCACCATTCTCAACTGCACATTCATTGATATCTAAAATTAACATTGAAATTTGAAATATAAGAATATTTAATAGACAAATTAATTTTTATAAAAATTTTGAAAAACTCTAAGATGTATCATTTATTAACGAAACATGAAGTATGTTAGGCATGGGAGGTATGAAAGCAATGTATTACAATGAATTACGTTCCTTAATAGCATACATTTCTCTATTTAGCTCAATCCTATCATTATACAAAAATATTCCTCCAAGGAATTAATGTTTACAAAGTTTCATCTGAGTCTTTAAAAATGTTAACCTACCTCCGCAATGTGAGACCCTAAACAGTTGGTAACCTTCTTCACATTCACATCTATATGATGAAGTTCATTCGGTTGAAATAAGGTTATTCAATCGGATATCGGGTGTAAGAATGGAAATATTGTCCTCGAGACTACCGGTGAGTAACAAGGAAAACATACAACGAAGTAAAATGAAAATAAGAGTGGTTAATCACTCGCAAATAGCAGGTTATTCCTTGCAGATAAGGCTAGCGTTTGTGAGTTACGCGGGTTTGCCTATGTGGGATTCAGGCTTTTATCGGTTTTTATTTCTAAATTAGCTCAAACTTTCAACCCTCAGACACTTTCAAACTTCAGTCAAATATCGCTCTCAAAGAATACCCAATCACTTGTGCGAAATGGGGAATGCGCACCGCCTAATTTTGCATTTTAGATTCCATTATGGAAGAAGGGAAGGTTAATTGTTATTTTATAATGTGTCCACGGATAGTTCATTCACAAAATTTTCCGATAAAAAAGCCGCATGAGAAATAGGAATCGCTTCCGTCGACTACTAAGATTACAAGGCTCATGACCGCGCCTGCGTTGTGTGAGGTACCGCATCTGGGCGCCGAATTTGAGGGCAATTTTGAAGTATTTGCCTCCTCATTGCAATTTTGTTTTGCGCCTTTGATTTGCTAAGATAACGGAATATTCGAAACAAAGCTTGGCACAGTCCTTGCCAAAGTTAACGCAGCACCTCCCTAGCGATCCTAACGACCCTTAGATCAGTAATATATAGATTGCGCTTTGCGCCTTCCCCTTACGGGGAGCGCGTGACAAACATACCGGAGCGGAGTGTCACGTGACTGGGGTCAATTTAATGGCGGCGTTTGAAATCTCGTCGTGCGTAGTTTGCTTTCAGCGAGATGAGACGTTATTTCTAATGAAAATAACTAACTGTAAACTGTCAGTATCTGCAGAGAATACATGGCCAGGCACAAACAAAACATAGTTATGGTACGTACTGCTTTTCTACCGGAGAATACTTGATTCGAAGTTGTGTGATAACTTATGAACGCCTCGCTGCGAGTAACGCACTAAAAACAACCGATTTCTACCACAAATAATATAATATACGAACTGGTAGAATTCACTCCCAGAAAAAAGTAGGTCCCACCACTTCCGGCCGGTATGAACATTGAATAAGAATTTATAAATTACGTCGCAGCTCATAAAAAATAAGTCATAATCTAAGGAGCGGATAGTGTGGGGAAATGTTCTCAACGGCCGAATAAGAAAGGTATCTCGCTTATATCGACATTGCAATCTGTGCACCACTTATTATTTACCTTCAACCCTTAAAGGTCCGACTTTTTTTTGCTACTCCGCGGAACAAGAGAGGGACAAAAAGGTCTATACACTGTCGTTGCCGTTGACGCGTTCCTGTCACTCATTAAGGGCTCTGTTTCTCCTGAACAAGCGCACCACTTATCTGGAATGGCCTCGTCTGCACAAGTTCTTTCCAGAGGAACGACTTCGTGCAGGAGGTCGAAGCATCTGGACGACCAAAGGGGCGGGAACTCCTACCGTGTAGCAGGGCGTGTAATGTGAAGTGGAGGTCAAAGGGTGAAGTCAAGCGGTGTCTGTTTTTTAGAAGATTCGGATACTGCTCCTCTACCTTTTCCTTGGGCTCTCGGAGTGGTGGTCGAATGAATTAGACAATTCCATATCGAAAAGCTCGATTTCGGGAGTATTTTCATGGGTGACACCGGTAACGAAGAGCAATGAGAAAAATGGAGCCTTTCCTTTGTATGCTCTCACAAATGAACGACTGTAACCCAATAGCCGGCTAAGTGTTCCTTTGTTAGCGTAGCACCAAGTATACTGCCTCGTCTTTCTTTGTAATCTTTTTTCCGCGACAATAAAGAGAGGCCTCAAGTAGTGGTCGGTTGGCTGAGACCTGAAGCCACGTTTGTTGCAATTGAAGATGGCGATCGATGGCTCGTCCTCACCAAACATAACCTTTGTCAGAAAAATTTCTCCAAATGAAAGGGCACTTATCAAATGTGTATTTATTGTTTGGCCAACAGAATTCACCATGAGCCTCTTTGGTGTTGTCTGTCTGTTTGCATCAGTCATTGAAACTCCTGTGAGTATTGGCAGGTAGTGTATTATCCCCAACCTATTGACAAGTAAAATTCTATTTCAACCATTTCTAAGCCTTATAAATAATTTGATTTTATCTATCTATTTTTTGGCTATACTTTATTATCATTCATAAAATCAAATTTCTGAAACGAGTATGCTCAAATATGTATTTTGAGAGTTTCGGAGGAAATCAATACTCTGCGTAAAGATAATTCTTTTAGTCTTCACCTCAGGATAATAACAGGTTTGTTCTGAAATAATAGCAAACGAGAAAAACTGATGGACATTGAAAATGAGGTTTGTTAGGGAGGTTCATAAATCTATGTGTTCAATTGGAACAAGAGAATTATCATATTGATCATCGGAGACACTGTGCTCACAATATTGTTGAGGAACCCTTCGAGTAAAAGATTTACTTAAGTTTCAAAAGAATTTTAAATATCATTTACTAATCACTTGTAACTGGACGGTTGCTAAAGTACTTATTGTTACTCAATAATGTGGCAAATAGGAAAATAATTTTCACCAGGTTTCGAAAAATAGAATATCTTGGTAAGGGTTGCCTGAAAGATACTTCTGTTAAAAGTAGAGACACGATAAAAAGAAACCGAATTGGGGGAAAAGCTGACTGAGAAATTTCTCAATGTTAGAAATAGCGATGGGTTACCAAGATATGCACTTCGGACAATGAAAGGGTTAATTTCTTAATCAACTTTATATTTGCTGAGGATGTTCAGAGACATCATTCGTGAGAATATTAGTTTAAAAAAATCAATATATTTATATCACGAAAAGGAAATAACTTTGGAAATTTGATTTTCCCCTAAAGGAATGGCATTATGAACTCAACCTTATTGTAGGAAGTAAAATCGACAGCCCCTGTATCCATCAGAGCTTTGGCGCTAATCTGAGGAGATTCAATCTGGAGGAGGAGTCTATGCCGAGAAGAAGAACGCTTGGCTGCAGTGGTCGTTTTGCCCCAGTGATCTTGCTCTTCGATGTCTTCGTTGGCACGATGGCGGCATACATCTTATCTTATCTATTATATATAGATGCTTCTCCGGATTCATTCATGTATCTATTATATATAGACGCTTCTCCGGATATACTTATATATCTATTATATATAGACGCTTCTCCGGATATACCTATATATATATATACACTCATTCATTCATTCATTCATTAGCGATCAAAATTCTAATCATGTTCCACAAGTGCCACCGACTTGAAATTTTTACGACGTTATGGCCATAACATGTAACCTCCAGAATAAATCCGACATTCAACCTCGGTGTCGTGGGTTCGATTCTACAAGGCCCCAAAGTCGCGATTTTCCCCATAAGAGTACATGGCGGGGATTTTCAAAAATTTTTTTGAGGCACTTCCCGAAAAAAAAGGAGAGTTGAAATTCAAGGCATCGCTATATGCCGTGCATATCTAAAGGAAACCATAAACACATCTACGAATATTATCCTTGGTTCGATGCTAGGTCGGGGCAAAAATCGGCCGTTTAAAATGTATTGTGGCGATTTTTAAGATTTTTTTTGGACCCTTTTCCGATGGCATAGAAACTTGAAATTCGGTATGAGGTTAGATACCATAAAAATATATCATAATCAAATTTTACATATTCGCTGATGGTCCTTGGTTCGATCCCAGAGGGACATTTAAATTCCTCAATGCATTTCTTACGGAGATAACGGAAACAAATTTTAGGTACTTCCCGGCACGATGTCGACTTCAAACTAAGCATATAGAAAGATCAAATCCATAAAAAACAAACAGTGCATTTACAGCTATTAATGGGTCCTGGGTTCGATACCAGGTGTCTCTGCAATCAAAAGTTGATTCGATTTTTAGGAATTATTTTGAAACCTTTCCCAATAATATAGAAACCTGAAATTCGGCATGTAGATAGAAATCATAAATAACTTTCAGAAACATTTTTTAGATTTCCAAGATCGTCCTTGGTACGAATCCAAAGAGCCATTTAAATTCGTGAAAATTAGAACGTCTTTTGAGGCAGTTGTAGCCCATATTTCTGTTTGAATTTTCACACATAGTTAGAGATGGTGATCTTATATTGCGCTGCATAGTAAGTTCACAGTAAAGACCCGGGTTCGATGCCAGACGATGAAATGTCAGCGAATTTTAAGAAAAATTTCAATCCTTTTTTTTTTCTTTTGAGGACCGTCCCGATATGATGCCGATATGAAATTAGTATTGCCGATCTGCTTGCAGAATGCAAGCTACATTTTACTCGTACTTATATATAAGTTATATATAGGGGATCAAAATTCTAACCATGTTCCACAAGTGCCACTGCCTTGAAATTTTTACGACATATTGGCCATAACGTGTAACCTCCAGGAAAAAGCCGACTTTGAACCTCGGTGTCATGGGTTCGATTCCAGAAGGTCCCAAAGTCGCGATTTTCTCCATAAGGATACATGGCGGGGATTTTCGAAAATTGTTTTGGTGCACATCCCGGAAGAATTGAGAGTTGAAATTCAAGAGATCGCTAGATGCTGTGCATATCTAAAGGAAACCATAAAGACATCTACGGAGATTATCCTTGGTTCAATGCTAGGACAGGGCAAATATTCTCCCGTTTAATTTACATTGCGATTTTTAAGATTTTTTTTAAATACTTCCAGATGACTTGGAAACTTGAAACTTGGCACGTGGATATATATCCTAAATATGTTTTATAATCAAATTTTAGCAACTCGCTGAAGGTCCTTGGTTCGATCCCAGAGGGCCATTTACATCCTACAATGCATTTCTTAAGGAGATAACGGGAACAAAATTTAGGTACTTCCCGGCATGCTATCGACTTCAAACTTTCCATGATACAAGAGCAGGTACTTACAAATCAAACTGTTCATTCACAGTTTACTATATGTCCTGGGTTCGACTCCAGGTGACTCTGCAATCAGAAGTTGATCCGATTTTTAAGAATTATTTTGAAACCTTTCCCAATAATATAGAAACTTCATATTCGGCATATAGATAGAGACCATAAATAAATTTCAAAAAAATATTTTAGATTTCCAAAACCGTCCTTGGTTCGAATCCAGAGAGCCATTTACATTCGTAAAAATTAGAACGTCTTTTGAGGCAGTTGTAGCCAATATTTCAGCTTGAATTTTCACACATAGTTAGAGATGGTGATCTTCTATTGTGCTGCATAGTAGGTTCACCAGGAAGACCCGGGTTCAATGCCAGACGATAAAATTTCAGCGAATTTTCAGCGGGACTCGAACCAAGGACGATCTTGGAAATTTAAAAAATGTTTCTGAAAGTTATTAATGATCTCAATCTATATGCCAAATTTAAAGTTTCTATATTGTTTCCAAAAAAAAAGGATTGAAATATTTCTTCAAATTCGCTGAAATTTCATCGTCTGGCAATGAATCCGAGTCTCTCTGGTGAACTTACTATGCAGCACAATAGAAGATCACCGATTCTAACTATGTGTGAAAATTCAAGCAGAAATATTTGGCTATAACTGCCTCAAAAGACGTTTTAATTTTCACGAATGTAAATGGTTCTCTGGATTCGAACCAAGGACGATCTTGGAAATCTGAAACATGTTTCTAAAAGTTATTTATGATCTCTATCTATATGCCAAATTTCAAGTTTCTATATTGTTGGAAAAGTTTTGAAAATAATTCCTAAAAATCGGATCAATTTCTTATTGCAGAGACACCTGGTGTCGAACCCAGGACACTTTGATAGCTTTGAATGCATATTTTGATTTGTTAAAGTTTGTTCTTCTATCATGCAAAGTTTGAAGTTGATAGCATGCCGGAAAGTACCTAAAATTTGTTTCCGTTATCTCCCTAAGAAATGCATTGAGGAATTTAAATTGCCCTCTGGGATCGAACCAAGGACCATCAGCGAATATGTAAAATTTGATCCTGAAATTTATTATTGATCTCCAACTCCATGCCAAATTTCAAGTTTCCATGCCATCGGGAAAGGGACCAAAAAAAATCTTAAAAATCGCCACAATGCAATTTAAACGTCCGATTTTTGCCCCGACCTAGCATTGAACCCAGGATATTTTCCGTAAAACACATTTATGTTTTCGATAGATCATGACCATATATATATGCTCCATGAGTTTTGATTCGCTACTTATCCGGAAAGTATTTTTTTTTAATTCCCGAAAATCAAAGCAATGCATTTAAACGGGAAAAATCGGGACTTTGGGGCCCTCTGGAATCGAACCCATGACACTGAGGTTCAAAATCGCAATTTTTCTGGAGGTTATACGTTATGGCCAATATGTCGTAAAAATTTCAAGCCATCGACGCTAGTGGTTTAGCCTGTGACTTTGTATCCTCTCTCTATATATATATATATATATATATGAATATATGATACGAGTAAAATGTAGCTTGCATACTGCAAGCAGATCGAAAACACTTATTTCATGTCGGCATCATATCGGGAAGGCCGTCAAAAGAGAAAAAAAAGGATTGAAAATATTCTTAAAATGCACTGCAATTTAATCGTCTGGCATCGAACCTGGATCTTAATTGTGAACTTACTATGCAGCACAACAGAAAATCACCATCTCTTACTATGTGTGAAAATTCAAGCAGATATATTGGCTCCAACTGCCTCAAACGACGTCCTACTTTTCAATAATGTAAATGGCTCTCTGGATTCGAACCAAGGACGATCTAGGAAATTTAAAACACGTTTTTGAAATGTATCTATGTTCTCTATCTATATGCCTAATTTCATGTTTTAATATATTTGGGAAGGGGTTTAAATTAATTCCTAAAAATCGGATAATTTACTGATTGCAGAGACGCCTGGTGTCGAACCCAGGAAATATTGGTAGCTGTGAATGCACAGTATGACTTATTAGGACTTCATCTTATATCATACAAATTTTGAAGTCGATATCATGCCGGGAAGTACCTAAAACTTTTTACTGTTATCTCCATAAGAAATGCATGGAGGAAAGTAAATGGCCCTCTGGGATCGAACCAATGACCATCAGCGAATATATAAAATTTGATTATGAAATATATGTATGATCTCCAACCTCATGCCGAATTTCAAGTTTCCTTGCCATCGGGAAAGGGTCCAAAAAAAATCTTAAAAATCGCCACAATGCATTTTAAACGGCCGATTTTTGCCTCGACCTAGCATCGAACCCAGAATATTTTCCGTAAAACTCATTCATGTTTTCGATAGATCATGACCATATATATAGGCTCCATGAGTTTTGATTCTCTACCTATCCGGGAAGTATTTGTTAAAAATTCCCGAAAATCACGGCAATGCATTTAAACGGGAAAAATCGGGACTTTGGGGCCCTCTGGAATCGAACCCATGATCCTGAGAATCAAAATCGCAATTTTTCTGGCGGTTACATGTTATGGCCAATACGTCGTAAAAATTTCAAGCCAAGGACGCTTGTGGTTTAGGCTGTGAATTAGTATCCTATCTATCTATCTATCTATCTATCTATCTATCTATCTATCTATCTATCTATTATATATAGATGCTTCTCCGGATTCATTCATGTATCCATATATATATACGAGTAAAATGTTGCTTGCATACTGCAAGCAGATCGACAACACTATTTTCATGTCGGCATCATATCGGGACGGCCATCAAAAGAAAAAAATGGATTGAAATTTTTCTTATAATTCGCTGAATTTCCATCGTCTGGCATCGAACCCGGGTCTTTACTGTTGAACTTACTATGCAGCACAATAGAACATCGCCATCTCTAACTATGTGTGAAAATTCAAGTAGAAATATGCGCTACAACTGCCTCAAAAGACGTTCTAATTTTCACGTATTTAAATGGCTCTCTGGATTCGAACCAAGGACGATTTTGGAAATCTAAAAACTGTTTCTGAAAGTTATTTATGATCTCTATCTACATGCCGAATTTCAAGTTTCTATATTGTTGGAAAAGGGTTCAAAATAATTATTGAAGATCGGATCAGTTACTGATTGTAGAGACGCCTGGTGTCGAACCCAGGACACATTGATGGGTGGGAATACACAGTTTGATTTATATACACTTAATCTTTCTTAGTGCAAAGTTTGAAGTCTTTATCGTGCCGGGAAGTACCTATAATTTGTTTCCGTTATCTCCGTTAGAAATGCATTGAGGAATTTAAATGGCTCTCTGGGAACGAACCAAGGACCATCAGCGAATATGTAAAATTTGATCCTGAAACGAATTACTGATCTCCAACTCCATGCCGAATTCCAAGTTTCCATACCATCGGGAAGTGGTCCAAAAAAAATCTTAAAAATCGCCACAATGCAATTTAAACGGCCGATTTTTGCCCCGACCTAGCATCGAACCCAGGATATTTTTCGTAAAACTCATTTATGTTTTCGATAGATCATGACCATATATATCGGCTCCTTGAGTTCAAAGTCGCTACCTATCCGGCAAGTATTTTTTAAAAATTCCCGAAAATCAAAGCAATGCATTTAAACGGGAAAAATCGGAACTTTGGGGCCCTCTGGAATCGAACCCTGACATTGAGGTTCAAAATCGCAATTTTTCTGGCGGCTACACGTTATGGCCATGATGTCGTAAAAATTTCAAGCCAATGACGCTAGTGGTTTAGCCTGTGACTTTGTATCCTCTCTATATATATATATATATGAATATATATATATATGATATATGAATGAATCCGGAGAAGCATCTATATATAATAGATATGAATGAATCCGGAGAAGCATCTATATCTATTACGAGTAAAATGTAGCTTGCATACTGCAAGCAGATCGGCAACACTAATTTCATATCGGCATCATATCCGGACGGTCCTCAAAAGAAAAAAAAAAAACGATTGAAATTTTTCTTAAAATTCGCTGAAATTTCATCGTCTGGCATCAAACCCAGGTCTTACTGATGAACTTACTATGCAGCACAATAGAAGATCACCATCTCTAACCATGTGTGAAAATTCAAGCAGAAATATTGGCTACAACTACCTCCAAAGACGTTCTAAATTTTACGAATGTAAATGGCTCTCTGGATTCGAACCAAGGACGATCCTGGAAATCTAAAATATGTTTCTGAAAGTTATTTATGATGTCTATCTATATGCCGAATTTCAAATTTCTATATTATTGGGAAAGGTTTCAAAATAATTCCTAAAAATCGGATCAACTCCTGATTGCAGAGACACCTGGTGTCGAACGCAGGACATATTGTAAGGTGTGAATGCAAATTTTGATTTTTAATGACTTTTTCTTGTATCTTGCAAAGTTTGAAGTCGATAGCATGCCGGGAAGTACCTATATTTTGTTTCCGTTATCTCCGTAAGAAATGCATTGAGAAGTGCAAATAGTCCTCTGGGATCGAACCAAGGACCATCAGCGAACATGTAAAATTTAATTACAAAATATATTTATGATATCTTTCGACGTGGTGAGTTTCAAATATCCATGTTAACGGGAAAGGATCCAAAAAAATTCTTCAAAATCGCCGCAATGCATTTTAAACGGCCGATTTTTGCCCCGACCTAGCATCGAACTAAGGATAATATTCGTAGATGTCTTTATGGTTTCCTTTAGATATGCACGGCATCTAGCGATCCCTTGAATTTCAAATCTCTCCTTTTCCGGGAAGTGCCTCAAAAAAATTTTTGAAAATCCCCGCCATGTATTCTTATGGACAAAATCGCGACTTTGGGGCCTTCTGGAATCGAACCCATGACACCGAGGTTCAATGTCGGATTTTTTCTGGAGGTTACACGTTATGGCCATAACGTGATACAAATTCACAGGCTAAACCACAAGCGTCATTGACTTGAAACTTTTATGACATATTGGCCATAACGTGAAACCCCCAGGAAAAAAGCGACTTTGATCCTCAGTGTCATAGGTTCGATTCCAGAGGGCCCCAAAGTCCCGATTTTTCCCGTTTGAATGCATTGCCAAGATTTTCGGGAATTTAAAAAAAATACTTTCCGGATAGGTAGAGAAGTAAAACTAGGGGTGCCTATATTTATGGTCTTGGACTTTCGAAAACATCAATGACTTTCACAAAAATTATCCTGGGTTCGATGCTAGGACGATGCAAAGATCTGCCCTTTAAAATACATGGGAGCCGTTTTTCATTATTTTTTTAGATGCACTTATCGAAATGATAGGATTTTCTCGCTCAGCTAGATGATATATGTTAAGAATTTGTTTAAGAAAAAAAATTTCATGAGACCGTACTATCCCTGGGTTCGATGCCAGAGCACATTAACTTTTCTCTCATAAGGAATATAAGGGAAAAATAAGACGTTGTTTGAGGCAGTTGAAGCCAATATTTTTGCTTGAATTTTCACACATAGTTAAAGATGGTGATCCTCTATTATGTTGCATAGGAAGTATTAATAGAAAGACCCAGGTTCGATGCCGGGCGGTAAATATGTCTCCCGTTTAAAATACATTGGGTTAATATATCATTGTTTTTTTGATGCACCTATCGAAATGTTACGAAGTTCGTAATAGGATAGAAGATGTATGGTAAGAAATGCTTTAAGAAAAAAATTTTCATAAGACCTTACTATTCCTGGGTTCGATGCCAGAGCACATTAACATTTCTCTCATAAGGAATATAAGGGAAAAGTAGGACGTCGATTGAGGCAGTTGCAGCCAATATTTTTGCTTGAATTTTCACACATAGTTAGAGAGGGTGATCTTCTATTGTGCTACATAGTATGTTCACCAGTAAGAGTCGGGTTCGATGCCAGACGATGAAATTTCAGCGAAATTTAAGAAAAATTTCAATCTTTTTTTTTTCTTTTGAGGACCGTCCCAATATGATGCGGATATGAAATTAGTATTACCGATCTGCTTGCAGTATGCAAGCTACATTTTACTCGTATAATAGATAGATAGCCATATAGCTATATAGCTATATAGATAGGATACAAATTCACAGGCCAAACTACAAGCGTCATTGCCTTGAAATTTTTATGACGTTTTGGCCATAACGTGAAACCATCAGGAAAAAAGCGACTTTGATCCTCAGTGTCATAGGTTCGATTCCAGAGTGGCCCAAAGTCCCGATTTTTCCCGTTTAAATGCATTGCCGTGATTTTCGGGAATTTTTAAAAAACACTTTCCGGATAGGCAGAGAAATAAAACTCAAGTTGCTTATACTTATGGTCTTGGACTTTCGAAAACATCAATGACTTAAAAAAAAAAAATCCTGGGTTCGATGCTAGGACGATGCAAAGATCTGCCCTTTAAAATACATGGGAGCTGTTTTTCATTATTTTTTGATGCACTTCTCGAAATAATAGGAAGTTCGTGTTTAGCCGGAAAGTGTAAGGTAAGAATTGGTTTAAGAAAAAAATTTTCATAAGACCGTACTATTCCTGGGTTCGATGCCAGAGCACATTAACATTTCTCTCATAAGGAATATAAGGGAAAAGAAAGACTTCGATTGAGGCAGTTGCAGCCAATATATCTCCTTGAATTTTCGCAATTAGTTAAAGATTAATATCTTCTATTATGTTGCATAGGAAGTTTTGTCAGTAAGACCCGGGTTCGATGCCGGGCAATAAATATGCTTCAGAAGACCGAACTATTCCTGGATTCGATGCCAGAGCACAATAACATTTCTCTCATAAGAAATATAAGGGAAAGTAGGACGTCGTTTGAGGCAGTTGCAGATAATATTTCTGCTTGAATTTTCACAGATAGTTAGAGATGGTGATCTTCTATTGTGCTGCATAGTAAGTATCACCAGCAAGACCCGGGTTTGATGCCGGACGAATAAATTGCAGCGAATAATCAGAATATTTTCAATTCCTTTTTTTTTTTGACGGCCTTCCCGATATGATGCCGACATGAAATTAGTGTTGTCGATCTGCTTGCAGTATGCAAGCTACATTTTACTCGTACCTATATACACACTCACTCATTCATTCATTCATAGGGCATCAATAGTCTAAGCATGTTCCACAAGTGCCACTGACTTGAAATTTTTACGACATATTGGCCATATTGTGTAACCTCCAGAAAAAATCCGACTTTGAACCTCAGTGTCATGGGTTCGATTCCAGAAGGCCCCAAAGTCCCAATTTTCTCCATAAGGATATATGGTGAAGATTTTCGAAAATTTATTTGAGGCACTTCTCGGAAAGGTAGAGAGTTGAAATTCGAGGGATCGCAAGATGCCGTGGATATCCAACGAAAATAAAAAAGACATCGCCGAACATGGTCCATGGTTCGATGCTGGGTCTTGGCAAATATCGGCCGTTTAAAATCCATTGCGGCGATTTTGAAGATATTTTTTGGATCCTTTTCCGATAGCATAGATACTTGAAACTCGGCACGTGGATAGATATCATGAATATGTTTCTTAATCAAATTTTACATGTTCGCTGATGGTTCTTGGTTCGATCCCAGAGGGCCATTAGCATTTCTCAATGCATTTCTTACGGAGATATCGGAAACAAAATTTAGGCACTTCCCGGCATGCTATCGACTTCAAACTTTGCATGTTAGTAGATCAAGTCCTTAGAAATCAAACTGGGCATTCACGGCTATCAATGTGTCCTGGGTTCGACACCAGGTGTCTCTGCAATCAGAAGTTGATCCGATATTCAGGAATTATTTTGAAACCTTTCCCAATAATATAGAAACTTGAAATTCGGCAAATAGATAGAGATCATAAAAAACTTTCAGAAACATGTTTTAGATTTCCATGATCGTCCTTGGTTCGAATCCAGAGAGCACTTTACATTCGTGAAAATTAGAACGTGTTTTGAGGCAGTTGTAGCCAATATTTCTGCTTGAATTTTCACACATAGTTAGAGTTGGTGATCTTCTATTGTGCTGCATAGTGAGTTCACCAGGATGACCCGGGTTCGATGTCAGACGATGAATTGTCAGCGAATTTTAAGAAATATTTCAATCCTTTTTTTTTATTTTGAGGACCGTGCCGATATTATGCCGATATGAAATTAGTATTGCCGATCTGCTTGCAGTATGCAAGCTACATTTTACTCGAATATATATATATACGAGTAAAATGTAGCTTGCATACTGCAAGCAGATCGGCAATACTAATTTCATATCGGCATCATATTGGGACGGTCCTCAAAAGAAAAAAAAAAAACGATTGAAATTTTTCTTAAAATTCTCAGATATTTCACCGTCTGGCATCGAACCCGGGTCTTTACTGTGAACTTACTAAGCAGCACAATTGAAGATCACCATCTCTAACTATGTGAGAAAATTCAAGCAGAAATATTGGCTAAAACTGCCTCAAAAGCCGTTCTAATTTTCACGAATGTAAATGGCTCTCTGGATTCGAACCAAGGACGATCTTGAAAATCTAAAACATGTTTCTGAAAGATATTAATGATCTCTATCTGGATGCCGAAATTCAAGTTTCTATATTATTGGGAAAGTTTTCAAAATAATTCCTAAAAATCGGATCAACTTCTGAATTCAGAGACACCTGGTGTCGAACCCAGGACACATTGATAAATGAGAATGTATAGTTAGATTTGTAATGACTTGCTCTTCTATCATGCAAAGTTTGAAGTCGATAACATACCGGGAAGTACCTAAATTATGTTTCCGTTTTCTCCGTAAGAAATGCATTGAGTAGTGAAAATGGCCCTCTGGGATCGAACCAAGGACCATCAGCGAACATGTAAAATTTAATTATGAAATATATTCAACATATACATCCACGTGCCGAGTTTCAAGTATCCATGTTATCGGGAAAGGATCCAAAAAAAATCTTCAAATTCGCCATAATGCATTTTAAACGGCCGATTTTTGCCCCGACCTAGTATCGAACCATGGACAATATTCGAAGATGTCTTTTTGATTTTTGTTGGATATGCACTCTCTCGTTTTCCGGGAAGTTCCTCAAAAAATTTTTGAAAATCCCCGCCATGTAATCTTATGGGGAAAATCGCGACTTTGGGGCCCTCTAGAATCGAACCCATGACACTGAGGTTCAAAATCGCATTTTTTCTGGTAGTTATACGTTATGGACAATACGCCGTAAAAATTTCAAGTCGATGACGCTTCTAGTTTAGGCTGTGAATTAGTATCCTATCTATCTATCTATGTAATGCCGCACCCCCGATTTAAATGGAGGTTTAGCGATTACTATTTTTAAGGATTCTTGCCCTTGGTTGTCTCTTGATTGCCGGAAGAAAACACTTTCCTTAAAAGATAAAATAAATATTCTTTATTACCTTGAGTCCACGGGAATTGGGCACACTCGGGAAGTTGGAATAAAAAGGGTTGATCGCCTTCACGGAGGATCCTTTTGGACGTAGCTTCTTCGCAACTAGGGGGAATTCACAAACAGCCACGACACGACTGTATTATTTAAAAAGAGACTTTTTAAATAAGGAAATGAATCTACGATACTGCGTTCAAAAAGGGGTTGGTCCAAGAACGAGGGTCCGTGTGGCGGCGAGAAAGAGTCCGGGTCCGTTGGGAGAGCTTCGTATGAAAGGGAGTCCTTCCGAATCTGCGAGAGTCTGGTGCGAGAGTCTGGTGTATCTCCGTGCGAGAGTGAGAGCGTGAGCCTTGGTGCGAGAGTCTTGGTGCGAGAGTGAACTTGAGAGAGCCTGAACTGA
Organism: Sympetrum striolatum; assembly: GCA_947579665.1. Classification (NCBI taxonomy): domain Eukaryota; kingdom Metazoa; phylum Arthropoda; class Insecta; order Odonata; family Libellulidae; genus Sympetrum; species Sympetrum striolatum. The sequence continues at coordinate 123,413,972 of OX388341.1, forward strand.
GCGAACTGAACTGAACTGAACTGAGCTAAAAAAACTAGCTATTTCCCCTTTTGACATCTATATATACTAGATATGCTTTCTTGATCAGAAAAGGGGAAATAGAGAAAAATGTCGTCGGTGAGGGGGTCGCACGAGGGAGCCTAAAGGGACGACACGTGAGGGAGGTTTTGGGACGTGAGAGAACGAAGGCCCTTCTCTATGCTGCACTGAGATGAGGATGGGAGCAGAGCCGTCGGCATGCGTTAATATGTATCAGACGTGACGCCGGGTCCTCTGCGACTAGAGGGGTTGTATTAAAACAAAGGCCTTTCTCTACGCAGTACTGGGGCCAGTCTCGTAGGGTTGAATTTAGGGGAGGGGGGCGATCGTGCTTAGGTTGAGAGAGACAGCGTCTGTTTCCACGCGGGCCTTCACCGACACGCGTTAATGCGTATCAGACGTGATCAGACGTGACGCCGGGTCTTCCGCGACTACAGAGGTTGAATCGGAAACAAAGGCCATTCTCTACGCAGTACTGGGATGAGTACGGAACCAAAGAACAAACCGACACGCGCTAATATCTGGCGACTCGAGGCCAGTCTCGTAGGGTTGAATCTGGGGGGCGATCGAGCTTAGGAATTTTGGGGGAGACAGTCTGTCTCCACGCGGGTTTTCGTCTACACGTGTTAATGCGTATCAGACGTGATGCCGAGTCCTCCAATGTCCACCACAACCGGAGAGGTTGAATCGGAACAAAGGGCCTTTCTTATGCCCACCACAATCGAGGGACGAGGTCTGTTTCCACGTGGGTATTCGTCTAGCCAAGGATCCTCTCTTAGGCGTAATTCCGAAGGGGTGGGGGGAACGAGTGCGGGATACAATTACCAGTTATCGCAATGGCCCACCTACAAGATTTGGTGGCCATTACACTATCTATCTATCTATCTATCAATATCCTTGAATGAATCCGGAGAAGCATCTATATTTAATAAATATATATATATACGAGTAAAATGTAGCTTGCATACTGCAAGCAGATCTGCAATACTAATTTCATATCGGCATCATATCGGGACGGTCCTCAAAAGAAAAAAAAAAAAGGATTGAAAGTTTTCATTAAATTCGCTGAAATTTCATCGTCTGTCATCGAACCCTGGTCTTACTGATGAACATACTATGCAGCACAATAGAAGATCACCATCTCTAGCTATGTGTGAAAATTCAAGCAGAAATATTGGCTACAACTGCCTCAAAGGACGTTCTAATTTTCACGAATGTAAATGGCTCTTTGGATTCGAACCAAGGACGATCTTGGAAATCTTAAAGATGATTTTGAAATGTATCTATGATTTCTATCTACATGCCGAATTTCAAGTTTCTATATTGTTGGGAAAGGGTTTAAAATAATTATTGAAATTCTGATCAGTTACTGATTTTAGAGACGCCTGGTGTCGAACCCAGGACACATTGATAGCTGTGAATGCACTGTTTGATTTTTATGGACTTGATTTATCGTTATGCAACGTTTGAAGTCGATATCGATCCGGGAAGTACCTAAAATGTGTTTCCGTTATCTCCGTAAGAAATGCATTGAAGAATTTAAATGGCCCTCTGGGATCAAACCAAGGACCATCAGCGAATATATAAAATTTGATTATGAAATATATTTATGATCTCCAACTCCATGCCGAATTTCAAGTGTCCATGCCATCGGGAAACGGTCGAAAAAAAATCCTAAAAATCGCCACAATGCATTTTAAACGGCCGATTTTTGCCTTGACCTAGCATCGAACCCATTATATTTTTCGTAAAATTCATTAATGTTATCGATAGATCATAACCATATATAAAGGCTCCTAGAGTTTCGATTCTCTACCTATCCGGGAAGTATTTTTTTAAAATTCTCGAAAATCAAAGCAATGCATTTAAACGGGAAAAATCGGGACTTTGGGGCCCTCTGGAATCGAACCTATGACACTGAGGTTCAAGATCGCAATTTTTCTGGAGGTTAAACGTTATGGCCAATATTTCGTAAAAATTTCAAGCCAAAGACGCTAGTGGTTTAGCCTGTGAGTTTGTATCCTATCTATCTATATAGGTATATATATCCATGAATAAATCCGGAGAAGCATCTATCTATTATACGAGTAAAATGTTGCTTGCATACTGCAAGCAGATCGACAACACCAATTTAATGTCGGCAACCTTTCGGGACGGTCCTAAAAAGAAGAAAAAAACTGAAAATAATCTTAAAATTCGCTGCAATTTTAATCGTCTGGCATCGAACCCGGGTCTTCCTGGTTAACCTATTATGCAGCAACACAGAAGATCACCATCACTAACTACGTGTGAAAATTCAAGCAGAAATATTTGCTGAAACTGCCTCAAACGACGTTCTACTTTTCATGAATAAAAATGGCTCTCTGGATTCGAACCAAGGACTATCTTGGAAATCTAAAACATGTTTCTGAAACTTATTTATGATCTCTATCTATATGGCGAATTTCAAGTTTCTGTATTATTGGTAAAGGTTTGAAAATAATTCCTAAAAATCGGATCAACTTCTGCTTGCAGAGACACCTGGTGTCGAACCCAGGACATATTATGAGCTGTAAATGCACAGTTTGATTTGTAATGACTTGATCTTGTGTCATGCAAAGTTTGAAGTTGATAGCATGCCGGGAAGTACCTAAATTTTTTTTCCGTTATCTCCGTAAGAAATGCATTGAGAAGTGCAAATGGCCCCCTGGGATCGAACCAAGGACCATCAGCGAACATAAAAAATTTGATTATGAAATATATTCATGATATTTATCCACGTGCCGAGTTTCACGTATCCATATTATCGGGAAAGGATAAAAAAAAATCTTCAAAATCGCCGCCATGCATTTTAAACGGCCGATTTTTGCCCCGACCTAGCATCGAACCATGGACCATATTCGGCAATGTCATTTTCATTTTTGTTGGATATGCACGGCTTCTAGCGATCCCTTGAATTTCAACTCCCTACTTTTCCGGGAAGTGTCTCAAAAAAATTTTCGAAAATCCTCACCTTGTAATCTTATGGAGAAAATCGCGACTATGGTGCCTTCTGGAATCGAACCCATGACACTGTGGTTCAAAGTCGGCTTTTTCCTGGAGGTTACACGTCATGGCCATAACGTCGTAAAAATTTCAAGTCGGTGGCACTTGTGGAACATGGTTAGAATTTTGATCCCCTATATATAACTTATGTATCTATTATATATAGATGCTTCTCCGGATTCATTCATGTATCCATATATATATACGAGTAAAATGTAGCTTGCATACTGCAAGCAGATCGGCAATACTATTTTCATATCGGCATCATATCGGGAATGTCCTCAAAAGAAAATAAAAGGATTGAAATTTTTCTTAAAATTCGCTGAAATTTCATCGTCTGGCATCATATATAATATAAATGTTCTATTGTGCTGCATAGTAAGTTCAACAGTAAAGACCCGGGTTCGATGCCAGACGATGGAATTTCAGTGAATTTTAAGAAAAATTTCAATCCATTTTTTCTTTTGAGGGCCGTCCCGATATGATGCCGACGTGAAAATAGTGTTGTCGATCTGCTTGCAGTAAGCAAGCAACATTTTACTCGTATATATATATATATGGATACATGAATGAATCCGGAGAAGCATCTATATATAATAGATGAATGAATCCGGAGAAGCATCTATCTATTATATAAAATGTTGCTTGCATACTGCAAGCAGATCGGCAATACTAATTTCATATCGGCATCACATCGGGACGGTCCTCATAAGAAAAAAAAGGATTTAATTTTTTCTAAAATTTGCTGAAAATTCATGGTCTGGCATCGAACCCGGGTCTTACTGGTAAAACTACAATGAAATACAATAGAAGATCACCATCTCTAACTATGTGTGAAAATTCAAGCAGAAATATGGGCTAAAACTTCCTCAAAAGACGTTCTAATTTTCACGAATTTGAATGGCTCTCTGGATTCGAACCAAGGACGATCTTGGAAATCTAAAAAATTTTTCTGAAAGTGATTTATGATCTCTATCTATATGCCAAATTTGAAGTTTCTATATTATTGGCAATGGTTTCAAATTAATTCCTAAAAATCGGATCAACTTCTGATTGCAGAGACACCTGGTGTCGAACCCAGGACACATTCATAACTGTGAATGCACTGTTTGATTTGTATGGACTTGATCTATCTATATGCAAGGTTTGAAGTTGATATCGGGCCGGGAAGTACCTAAAATTCGTTTCCGTTATCTCCGTAAGAAATGCATTGAGGAATTTTAATGTCCCTCTGGGATCGAACCAAGGACCATCAGCGAATATGAAAAATTTGATTATGAAATACTTTAATGGTATCGAACTTCCTAAGGAATTTCAAGTTTCTATGCCATCGGAAAAGGGTCCAAAAAAAATCTTTAAAATCGCCACAATGCATTTTAAACGACCGATTTTTGCCCCGACCTTGCATCGAACCAAGGATAATATTCGTAGACGTCTTTATGGATTCCTTTAGATATGCACGATATCTAGTGGTCCCTTGAATTTCAACTCTCTCCTTTTCCGGGAAGTGCCTCAAAAAAATTTTCGAAAATCCCCGCCATGTATTCTTATGGACAAAATTACGACTTTGGGGCCTTCTGGAATCGAACCCATGACACCTAGGTTCAATGTCGGCTTTTTCCTGGAGGTTACACGTTATGGCCAATGTGTCGTAAAAATTTCAAGGCATTGGCACTTGTGGAACATGGTTAGAATTTTGATCCCCTATATATGTCGTAAAAATTTCAACTCAATCACGCTTGTGGTTTAGGCTGTGAATTAGTATCCTATCTATCTATCTATATAGGTATATACATGAATGAATCCGGAGAAGCATCTATCTATTATACGAGTAAAATGTAGCTTGCATACTGCAAGCAGATCGCCAATACTAATTTCATATCGGCATTATATCGGGACGGTCCTCAAAAGAAAAAAAACAGGATTGAAATTTTTCTTAAAATTCGCTAAAATTTCATCGTCTGGCATCGAACCCGGGTCTTACTGGTGAACTAACTATGCAGCAGAGTAGAAGACCACCTTCTGTAACTACGTGTGAAAATTCAAGCAGAAATATTGGCTACAACTGCCTGAAAAGACGTTCTAATTTTCGAGAATGTAAATGGCTCTTTGGATTCGAACCAAGGACGATCTTGGAAAACTAAAAAAGGTTTCTGAAAGTTATTTATGATCTCTATCTATATGCGGAATTTCAAATTTCTATATTATTGGGAAAGGTTTCAAAATAATTCCTAAAAATCGGATCAACTTCTAATTGCAGAGACACCTGGTGTCGTACCCAGGACACATTGTAAGCTGTAAATGCACAGTTTGATTTGTAAATACCTGTTCTTCTATCACGCAAAGTTTTAAGTCGATAGCATGCCGGGAAGTACCTAAATTTTGTTTCCGTTATCTCCGTAAGGAATGCATTGAGAAGTGCAAATGGCCCTCTGGGATCGAACCAAGGACCATCAGCGAACATCTAAAATTTAATTATGAAATATATTAAACATATGTATCCACGTGCCTAGTTTCAAGTATCCATGTTATCGGTAAAGGATCCAAAAAAAATCTTCAAATTCGCCACAATGCATTTTAAACGGCCGATTTTTGCGACGACCTAGCATCGAACCATGGACCATATTCGGCGATGTCTTTTTGATTTTCGTTGAATATGCACGGCTTCTAGCGATCTCTCGAATTTCAACTCTCTCCTTTTCCGGAAAGTGCCTCAAAAAATTTTTCGAAAATCCCCGCCATGTAGTCTTATGGGGAAAATCGGGACTTTGGGCCCCTCTGGAATCGAACCTATGACACTGAGGTTCAAAATCGCAATTTTTCTGGAGGTTATACGTTATGGCCAATACGTCGTAAAAATTTCAAGTCGATGACGCTTCTAGTTTAGGCTGTGAATTAGTATCCTATCTATCTATCTATCTATCTATATCCTTGAATGAATCCGGAGAAGCATCTATATTTAATAGACGAGTAAAATGTAGCTTGCATACTGCAAGCAGATCGGCAATACTAATTTCATATCGGCACCATATCCGGACCGTCCTCAAAAGAAAAAAAAAGAATTGAATGTTTTCTTAAAATTCACTGACATTTCATCGTCTGGCATCGAACCCGGGTCTTTACTGTGAACTCACTATGCAGCACAATAGAAGATTACCATCTCTAACTATGTGTGAAAATTCAAGCAGAAATATTGGCTACAACTGCCTCAAACGACGTTCTAATTTTCACGAATGTAAATGGCCCTCTGGATTCGAACCAAGAACGATCTTGGAAATCCAAAAAATGTTTCTGAAAGTTATTTATGATCTCTATCTACATGCCAAATTTTAAGTTTCTATATTATTGGGAACGGTTTCAAAATAATTCCTAAAAATCGGATCAACTTCTGATTGCAGAGACATCTTGTGTCGAACCTAGGAAATATTGTAAGCTGTGATTGCAAAGTTTGATTAGTAAGGACTGGCTATTCTATCATGCAAAGTTTGAAGTCGATAGCATGCCGGGAAGTACCTTAATTTTGTTTCCGTTATCTCCGTAAGAAATGCATTGAGACGTGCAAATGGCCCTCTGGGATCAAACCAAGGACCATAAGGGAATTTATAAAATTTGATTATGAAATATAATTATGATATCTAACGCCATGCCGAATTTCAAGTTTCTATGCCATCGGAAAAGGGTTCAAAAAAAATCTTAAAAATCGCCGCAATGCATTTTAAACGGCCGATATTTGCCCCGACCTAGCATCGAACCAAGGATAATATTTGTAGATGTCTTTATGGTTTCCTTTTGATATGCACGGCATCTAACGATCCCTTGTGTTTCAACTCTCTCCTTTTCCGGGAAGTGCCTCAAATAAATTTTCGAAAATCCCCGCCATGTATCCTTATGGAGAAAATCGCGACTTTGGGGCCTTCTGGAATCGAACCCATGACACTGAGGTTCAAAATCTCATTTTTTCTGGTGGTTACACGTAATGGCCAATACGTCGTAAAAATTTCAAGTCGATGACGCTTCTAGTTTAGGCTGTGAATTAGTATCCTATCTATCTATCTATCTATCTATATCCTTGAATGAATCCGGAGAAGCATCTATATTTAATAGATATAGATGCTTCTCCGGATTCATTCATATATATACCCAGATACCCAGATACCCAGATAGGATACAAATTCACAGGCTAAACCAAAAGCGTCATTGACTTGAAATTTTTACGACGTATTGGCCATAACGTGTAACCTCCAGGAAAAAGCCGACTTTGAACCTCGGTGTCATGGGTTCGATTCCAGAGGGCCCCAAAGTCTCGATTTTTCCCGTTTAAATGCATTGCTTTGATTTTTGGGAATTAAAAAAAAATACATCCCGGATAGGTAGAGAACCAAAACTCAAGGAGCCTTTATATATGGTCTTGATCTATCGAAAACATAAATGAGTTTTACGGAAAATATCCTGGGTTCGATGCTAGGTCGAGGTAAAAATCGGCCGTTTAAAATGTATTGTGGCGATTTTTAAGATTTTTTTTGGACCCCTTCCCGATAACATGGGAACTTGAAATTTGGCATGGAGCTGGAGATTATAAATATATTTCATAATCAAATTTTACATATTCGCTGATGGTCATTGGTTCGATCCCAGGGCGCCATTTACATTTCTCAATGCATTTCTTATGGAGATAACTGAAAAAGGTTTTAGTTACTTCCCGGCATGATATCGACTTCAAACTTTGTATGAAATAAGATGAAGTTCGGATAAGTCATACTGTGCATTCACAGCTACCAATATTTCCTGGGTTCGACACCAGGCGTCTCTACAATCAGTAAATTATCCGATTTTTAAGAATTATTTTGAACCCGTTGCCAATAATATTAAAACCTGAAATTAGGCATATAGATAGAGAACATAGATACATTTCAAAAACGTGTTTTAGATTTCCTAGATCGTCGTTGGTTCGAATCCAGAGAGCCATTTACATTATTGAAAAGTAGGACGTCTTTTGAGGCAGTTGGAGCCAATATTTCTGGTTGAATTTTCACACATACTAAGAGATGGTGATTTTCTGTTGTGCTGCATAGTACGTTCACCAGGAAGGCCTAGGTTCGATGCCAGACGATTAAATTGCAGCGAATTTTAAGAATATTTTCAATCCTTTTTTATTCTTTTGAGGACCGTCCCAATATAATGCCGATATAATATTAGTATTGCCGATCTGCTTGCAGTATGCAAGCTACATTTTACTCGTAACTTATATCTATTATATATAGATGCTTCTCCGGATTCATTCATATATATACCTACGAGGAAAATGTAGCTTGCATACTGCAAGCAGATCGGCAATACTAATTTCATATCGGCATCATATCGGGACGGTTCTCAATTGAACAAAAAAAAATATTCAAAATATTCTTAAAATTCGCTGTTATTTTATCGTCTGGCATCGAATCCGGGTCTTACTGGTAAACTTACTATGCAGCACAATAGAAGATCAACATCTCTAACTATGTGTGAAAATTCAAGCAGAAATATTTGTTACAACAGCCTCAAAAGACGTTCTTATTTTCACGAATGTAAATGCCTCTCTGGATTTGAACCAAGGACGATCCTGGAAATCTAAAACATGATTTTGAAATTTATCTATGATATCTAACTACATGCCGAATTTCAAGTTTCTATATTGTTGGGAAAGGGTTCAAAATTATTATTGAAAATCGGATCAGTTACTGATTGTAGAGACGCCTGGTTTCGAACCCAGGACACACTGGTAGCTGTGACTGCACAGTTAGATTTTTATGAACTTGATCATACTTTATGCAAAGTTTGAAGTCAATATCATGCCGAGAAGTACCTAAAATCTGTTTCCGTTATCTCCATAAGAAATGCATTGTGGAGTACAAATGGCCCTCTGGGATCGAACCAAGGGCCATAAGCGAATAAAAAAAATTTGATTATGAAATATATTTATGATTTCTAACCCCATGCCAAATTTCAAGTTTCCATGCATTCGGAAAGGGGTCCAAAAAAATCTTAAAAATATCCACAATGCGTTTTAAACGGCCGATTTTCGCCCCGACCTAGCATCGAACTCAGGTTAATTTTCGTAAAACTCATTTATGTTTTCGATAGATCATGTTCATATATATAGGCTCCTTGAGTTTTAATTCTCTACCTGTCAGGAAAGTATTTTTTTTTAATTCCCGAAAATCAAAGCAATGCATTCAAACGGGAAAAATCGGGACTTTGGGGCCCTCTGGAATCGAACCCATGACACTGAGGTTCAAAATCGCAATTTTTCTGGAGGTTATACGTTATGGCCAATGTGTCGTAAAAATTTCAAGCCATTGACGCTAGTGGTTTAGCCTGTGACTTTGTATCCTCTCTCTATATATATATATACGAGTAAAATGTAGCTTGCATACTGCAAGCAGATCGACAACACTAATTTTATATCGGCATTATATCGGGACGGTCCTAAAAAGAAGAAAAAGGATAGGGTATTATATTAAAATTCGCTGCAAATTAATCGTCTGGCATGGAACCCGGGTCTTCCTGGTTAACTAACTATTCAGCAAAACAGAAGATCACCATCTCTAACTATGTGTGGAAATTCAAATAGAAATATTTTCTGCAACTGCCTAAAACGACGACTAACTTTTCTCTTATATTCCTTATGAGAGAAATTTTAACGTGCTCTGGCATCGAACCCAGGAGCAGCATCGTCTTATCTAACTTTTTTTCTAAAGCCGAGGCTTAATATACCTCTTCTAGCAAAGCAAGAAATTCCTATTATTTCGATAAGTACAAAAAAATAAATAATGAAAACTAACTCAATATATTTTATATGGGGGATATACATACTGCCTGGCTTTGAACCCGGGTCTTTTTGGTCATACTTTTTATGCAGCTTTAAAGAAGATCACCACCTTTAACCATGTGTGAAAATTTAAGCAGAAATATTTGTTCCAACTGCCTCAAACGACGTCCTACTTTTCCCTTATATTCCTTATGAGAGAAATTTTAATGTGCCCCGGCATCGAACCCAGGACCAGTTCCATCTTATCAATATTTTTTTCTTAAACCAATTCTTACCATACATCTTCCATCAAAGAACGAACTTCCCATCATTTCGATAAGTGCATCAAAAAAAATAATGAAAAACTGCTGCCATGTATTTTAAAGGGCAGATCTTTGCATTGTCCTAGCATCGAACCCAGGATATTTTTTGTGAAAGTCATTGATGTTTTCGAAAGTCCACAACCATAAATATAGGTTCCTTGAGTTTTATTTCTCTACCTCTTTGGAAAGTATTTTTTTTTAATTCCCAAAAATCACGGCAATGCATTTAAATGGGAAAAATCGGGAATTTGGGGCCCTCTGGAATCGAACCCATGACACTGAGGTTCAAAATCACAATTTTTCTGGTGGTTACACGATATGGCACATACGTCGTAAAAATTTCAAGCCGATGACGCTTGTGGTTTAGGCTGTGAATTAGTATCCTATCTATATACCTATCTATATATATATATGAATGAATCCGGAGAAGCATCTATATATAATAGATATATCTATTATATATAGACGCTTCTCCGGATATCTATTATACGAGTAAAATGTTGCTTGCATACTGCAAGCAGATCGACAACACTAATTTCATATCGGCATCATATCGGGACGGACATCAAAAGAAAAAAAAAATTCAAAATATTCGTAGAATTCGCTGCAATTTAATCGCCTGGCAGCCAACCCCGGTCTTCCTGGTGTACTTACTATGCAGCAAAATAGAAGATTACCATATCAAACTATGTGTGAAAATTCAAGCAAAACTATTAGGTGCAACTACCTCAAACGACGTCCTACTATTCACATACACTCCTTATTTGAGAAATTATAATGTGCTCTGGCATCGAACCCAGGAACAGCATGGTCCTATCTATTTTTTTTCTTAAACATAGTGTTAATATACATTTTCCATCTAAGCAAGAGCTCCCTTACATATCGATAAATGCATAAAAAAATTATGAAACGATACCCCATAGTATTATATATGGGGGATATTTTTACCGCCCGGCATCGAACCCGGGTCTTTCAGGCAATACTTTCTATGCAGCACAACAGAAAAACACCATCTCTAACCGTGTATGCAAATTCAAGCAGAAATATTGGTTACAACTGCCTCAAATGACGTCCTACTTTTCCTTTATATTCCTTATGAGAGAAACGTTATTGTGCTCTGGCTTCGAACCCAGGAACAGTACGGTCTTATGAAAATTATTTTCTAAAACTTATTTGTACCATACATCTTCCAGCCGAGCACGAACATCCTATCATTTCGATAAGTGCATCTAAAAAAATAATGAAAAACGGCTCCCATGTAATTTAAAGGGCAGATCTTTGCATCGTCCTAGCATCGAACCCAGGATAACTTTTGTAAAAGTCATTAATGTTTTCGAAAGTCCAAGACCATAAATATAGGCACCTTGAGTTTTACTTCTCTACCTATCCGGAAAGTATTTTTTTTAAATTCCCGAAAATCACGGCAATGCATTCAAACGGGAAAAATCGGGACTTTGGGGCCCTCTGGAATCGAACCTATGACACTGAGGATCAAAGTCTCTTTTTTCCTGGGGGTTTCACGTTATGGCCAATATGTCATAAAAATTTCAGATCAATGACGCTTGTAGTTTAGGCTGTGAATTTGTATCCTATCTATCTATATAGGTATATATATGAATGAATCCGGAGAAGCATCTATATATAATAGATACGAGTAAAATGTAGCTTGCATACTGCAAGCAGATCGACAACACTAATTTTATAACGGCATTATATCGAGACGGTCCCAGAAAGGAAAAAATGGATTGAAAATATACTTAAAATTCGCTTCAATTTAATCGTCTGGCATCGAACCCGGGTCTTTTTGGTGAAATTACTGTGCAGCACATCAGAAGATCATCTTCTCTAAATACGTGTGAAAATTCAAGCAGAAATATTGGCTGCAACTGCCTCAAACGAAGACCTACTTTTCACGAATGTTAATAGCTCTCTGGATTCGAACCAAGGACGATCTAGGAAATCTAAAACATGTTTTTAAAATGTATCTATGTTTTCTATCTGTATCCCTAATTTCATGTTTTAATATTATTGGGAAGTGGTTTAGATTCATTCATAAAAATCGGTTAATTTACTGATTGCAGAGACACCTGGTGTCGAACCCAGGAAATATTGGTAGCTGTGAATGCACAGTATGACTTATTAGGACTTCATCTTATTTCATACAAAATTTGAAGTCGATATCATACCGGGAAGTACCTAAAACGTTTTTCGTTTATCTCCATAAGAAATGCATGGAGGAATGTAAATGGTTCTCTGGGATCGAACCAAGGACAATCAGCGAATGTGTACAATTTGATTATTAAATATATTTATGATATCTAAACGCATGCCGAATTTCGAGTATCCATGCCATCGGGAAGGGGTCCAAAAAAAATCTTAAAAATCGCTACAATGCATTTTAAACGGCCGATTTTTGCACTGACCTAGCATCGAACCCAGGTTATTTTTCATAAAACTAATTTATGTTTTCGATAGATCATGACCATATATAAAGGCTCCTTGAGTTTCGATTCTCTACCTATACGGGAAGTATTTTTTAAAAATTCCCGAAAATCAAAGCAATACATTTAAACGGGAAAAATCGGGACTTTGGGGCCCTCCGGAATCGAACCCATGACACTGAGGTTCAAAATCGCAATTTTTCTGGAGGTTACACGTTATGGCCAATATGTCGTAAAAATTTCAACTCAATCACTCTTGTGGTTTAGGCTGTGAGTTTGTATCCTCTCTATATATATATCTATTATATATAGACGCTTCTCCGGATATACTTATATATATACGAGTAAAATGTAGCTTGCATACTGCAAGCAGATCGACAACACTAATTTCATATCGGCATCATATCGGGACGGACATCAAAAGAAAAAAAAAATTCAAAATATTCGTAGAATTCGCTGCAATTTAATCACCTGGCAGCGAACCCCGGTCTTCCTGGTGTACTTACTATGCAGCAAAATAGAAAATTACCATATCAAACTATGTGTGAAAATTCAAGCAAAACTATTAGGTGCAACTACCTCAAACGACGTCCTACTATTCACATACACTCCTTATTTGAGAAATTATAATGTGCTCTGGCATCGAACCCAGGAACAGCATGGTCTTATCTATTTTTTTTCTTAAACAAAGTGTTAATATACATCTTCCATCTAAGCAAGAGCTCCCTTACATATCGATAAATGCATAAAAAAATTATGAAAAGATACCCCATAGTATTATATATGGGTGATATTTTTACCGCCCGGCATCGAACCCGGGTCTTTCAGGCAATACTTTCTATGCAGCACAAAAGAAAAACACCATCTCTAACCGCGTATGCAAATTCAAGCAGAAATATTGGTTACAACTGCCTCAAATGACGTCCTACTTTTCCTTTATATTCCTTATGAGAGAAACGTTATTGTGCTCTGGCTTCGAACCCAGGAACAGTACGGTCTTATGAAAATTTTTTTCTAAAACTTATTCGTACCATACATCTTCCAGCCAACCACGAACATCCTATCATTTCGATAAGTGCATCTAAAAAAATAATGAAAAACGGCTCCCATGTATTTTAAAGGGCAGATCTTTGCATCGTCCTAGCATCGAACCCAGGATAACTTTTGTAAAAGTCATTGATGTTTTCGAAAGTCCAAGACCATAAATATAGGCACCTTGAGTTTTACTTCTCTACCTATCCGGAAAGTATTTTTTTTTAATTCCCGAAAATCACGGCAATGCATTCAAACGGGAAAAATCAGGACTTTGGGGCCCTCTGGAATCGAACCTATGACACTGAGGATCAAAGTCGCTTTTTTCCTGGGGGTTTCACGTTATGGCCAATACGTCATAAAAATTTCAAGTCAATGACGCTTGTGGTTTAGCCTGTGAATTTGTATCCTATCTATATACCTATATAGCTATATATATGAATGAATCCGGAGAAGCATCTATATATATATATACGAGTAAAATGTTTCTTGCATTCTGCAAGCAGATCGGCAATACTAATTTCATATCGGCATCATATAGGAACGCTCCTCAAAAGAAAAAAAAAAGGATTGAAATTTTTCTTAAAATTCGCTAAAATGTCATCGTCTGGCATCGAACCCGGGTCTTACTGGTAAACCCTTCTATGAAACCCAATAGAAGATCACCATCTCTAACTATGTGTGAATATTCAAGCAAAAATATTGGCTACAACTGCCTCAAAAGACGTTCTAATTATCACGAATGTAAATGGCTCTCTGGATTCGAACCAAGGAAAATCTTGGAAATCTAAAAGATGTTTCTGAAAGTTATTTATGATCTCTATCTATATGCCGAATTTTAAATTTCTATATTATTGGGAGAGGTTTCCAAATAATTCCTAAAAATCGGATCAACTTCTGATTGCAGAGACACCTGGTGTCGAACCCAGGACATATTGTAATCTGTGAATGCAAAGTTTGATTTTTAAAGACTTTTTCTTGTATCTTTCAAAGTTTAAAGTTGATAGCGTGCCGGGAAGTACCTAAATTTTGTTTCCGTTATCTCCGTAAGGAATGCATTGAGAAGTGCTAATGGCCCTCTGGGATCGAACCAAGGACCATCAGCGAACATCTAAAATTTAATTACGAAATATATTAAACTTATATATCCACGTGCCGAGTTTCAAGTACCCATGTTATCGGGAAAGGATCCAAAAAAAATCTTCAAATTCGCCACACTGCATTTTAAACGGCCGATATTTGCCCCGACCTAGCATCGAACCATGGACCATATTCGGCGATGTCTTTTTGATTTTCGTTGAATATGCACGGTTTCTAGCGATCTCTCGAATTTCAACTCTCTCCTTTTCCGGAAAGTGCCTCAAAAAAATTTTCGAAAATCCCCGCCATGTAGTCTTATGGGGAAAATCGCGACTTTGGGGCCCTCTGGAATCGAACCTATGACACTGAGGTTCAAAATCGCAATTTTTCTGGAGGTTATACGTTATGGCCAATACGTCGTAAAAATTTCAAGTCGATGACGCTTCTAGTTTAGGCTGTGAATTAGTATCCTATCTATCTATCTATCTATCTATCTATCTATCTATCTATATCCTTGAATGAATCCGGAGAAGCATCTATATTTAATAGATACACTGGGGATCAAAAGTCTAAGCATGTTCCACAAGTGCCAACGACTTGAAATTTTTACGACGTATTGGCCATAACGTGTAACCTCCAGAAAAAATCCGACTTTGAACCTCGGTGTCATGGGTTCGATTCCAGAAGGCCCCAAAGTCGTGATTTTGTCCATAAGAATACATGGCGGGGATTTTCGAAAATTTTTTTGAGGCACTTCCCGGAAAAGAAGAGAGTTGAAATTCAAGGGACCGCTAGATGCCGTGCATATCTAAAGAAATCCGTAAAGACATCTACGAATATTATCCTAGGTTCGATGCTAGGTCGTGGCAAAAATCGTCTGTTTAAAATGCATTGTGGCGATTTTTAAGATTTTTTTTGGACCCTTTTCCGATGGCATAGAAACTTGAAATTCCGTATGAGGTTAGATACCATAAAAATATATCATAATCCAATTTTACATATTCGTTGATGGTCCTTGGTTCGATCCCAGAGGGACATTTAAATTCCTCAATGCATTTCTTACGGAGATAACGGAAACAAATTTTAGGTACTTCCCGGCACGATATCGACTTCAAACTTTGAATATAAAAAGATCAAGTCCATACAAATCAAACGGTGCATTAACAGCTATCAATGTTTCCTGGGTTCGACACCAGGTGTCTCTGCAATCAGAAGTTGATCCGATTTTTAGGAATTATTTTGAAACCTTTCCCAATAACATAGAAACTTGAAATTCAGCATATAGATAGAGATCATAAATAAAATTCAGAAACATATTTTAGATTTCCAAGATCGTCCTTGGTTCGAATCCAGAGAGCCATTTAAATTCGTGAAAATTAGAACGTCTTTTGAGGCAGTTGTAGCCCATATTTCTGCATGAATTTTCACACATAGTTAGAGATGGTGATCTTCTATTGTGCTGCTTAGTGAGTATCACCAGAAAGACCCGGGTTCGATGCCAGACGATGGAATTTCAGGGAATTTTAAGAAATATTTCAATCCATTTTTTTCTTTTGATGGCCGTCCCGATATGATGCCGACATGATAATAGTGTTGTCGATCTGCTTGCAGTATGCAAGCAACATTTTACTCGTATATATATATGGATACATGAATGAATCCGGAGAAGCATCTATATATAATAGATAGATGCTTCTCCGGATTCATTCATATATATACCTATATAGATAGATAGATAGATAGGATACAAATTCACAGCCTAAACTACAAGCGTCATTGATCTGAAATTTTTATGACATATTGGCCATAACGTGAAACCCCCAGGAAAAAAGAGACTTTGATCCTCAGTGTCATAGGTTCGATTCCAGAGGGCCCCAAAGTCCCGATTTTTCCCGTTTGAATGCATTGCCGTGATTTTCGGGAATTAAAAAAAAATACTTTCCGGATAGGTAGAGAAGTAAAACTCAAGGTGCCTATATTTATGGTCTTAGACTTTCGAAAACGTTAATGACTTTTACAAAAGTTATCCTGGGTTCGATTCCGGAGGGCTCCAAAATCCCGATTTTTCCCGTTTAAATGCATTGCTTTGATTTTCGGGAATTTAAAAAAAATACTTCCCGGATAGGTAGAGAATCAAAACTCAAGGAGCATTTATATATGGTCATGACCTATCGAAAACATAATTGAGTTTTACGGAAAATAACCTGGGTTCGATGCTAGGTCGATGCAAAAATCTGCCGTTTAAAATGTATTGTGGCGATTTTTAAGTTTTTTTTTGGACCCTTTACCGATGGCATGGAAACTTGAAATTTGGCATAGGGTTAGAAATCATAAACATATTTCATAATCGATTTTTATGTTTTCCCTGATGTTCCTTGGTTCGATCCCAGAGGGCCATATACATTCCTCAATGCATTTCTTACGGAGATAACGGAAACAAGTTTAAGGTACTTCCCGGCATGCTATCGACTTAAAACCTAGCATGATGGAAGAACCAGTCTTAACAAATCAAACTATGCTTTCATAGCTATCAATGTGTCCTGGGTTCGACACCAGGTGTCTCTGCAATCAGAAGTTGATCCGATTTTTAGGAATTATTTTGAAAACTTTCCCAATAATATAGAAACTTGAAATTTGGCATATAGATTGAGATCAATAATAACTTTCAGAAACATTTTTTAAATTTCCAAGATCGTCCTTGGTTCGAGTCCTGAGAGCCATTTACAATCGTGAACATTAGAGCGTCTTTTTAGGCAGTTGTAGCCAATATTTCTGCTTGAATTTTCACACATAGATAGAGATGGTGATCTTCTATTGTGTTTCATAGTAGGTTTTCAGTAAGACCCGGGTTCGATGCCAGACGATGACATTTCAGCGAATTTTAAGAAAAAATTAAATCCTTTTTTTTTCTTATGAGGACCGTCCCGATGTGATGCCGATATGAAATTAGTATTGCCGATCTGCTTGCAGTATGCAAGCTACATTTTACTCGTACCTATATACACACTCACTCATTCATTCATTCATTCATAGGGGATCAAAATTCTAACCATGTTCCACAAGTGCCACCGACTTGAAATTTTTACGACGTGTTAGCCATAACGATTAGACTCCAGAATAAATCCGATATTGAACCTCGGTGTCATGGGTTCGATTCCAGAAGGCACCAAAGTCGCGATTTTCCCCATAAGATTACATGGCGGGGATTTTCGAAAATTTTTTTGAGGCACTTCCCGGAAAAGCAGAGAGTTGAAACTCGAGGGACCGCTAGATGCCGTGCATAGCCAACGAAAATCGGAAAGACATCTTCGAATATTGTCCTTGGTTCGATGCTAGGCCGGGGCAAAAATCGGCCGTTTAAAAAGCATTGCGGCGATTTTGAAAATTTTTTTTGGATCCTTTACCGATAACATACATACTTGAAACTCAGCACGCCGATAGATATCATGAATATATTTCATAATCAAATTTTACATATTAGCTTATGGTCCTTGGTTCGATCCCAGAGGGCCATTTGCACTTCTCAATGCATTTCTTACGGAGATAACGGAAACAAAATTTAGGTACTTCCCGGCATATTATTGACTTCAAACTTTGCATGATAGAAGAACAAGTCTTTACAAATCTAACTTTGCATTCACAGCTTACAATATTTCCTGAATTCGACACCAGGTGTCTCTGCAATCAGAAGTTGATCCGATTTTTAGGAATTATTTTGAAACCTTTGCCAATAATATAGAAACTTCAAATTCAGCATATAGATAAACATTATATATAATTTTCAGAAACATTTTTTAGATTTCCAAGATCGTCCTTGGTTCGAATCCAGGGAGCCATTAAATTCCTGAAAATTAGAACGTCTTTTTAGGCAGTTGTAGCCCATATTTCTGCTTGAATATACACACATAGTAAGAGATGGTGATTTTCTATTGTGCTGAATAGTAAGTTCACAGTAAAGACCCGGGTTCGATGCCAGACGATGGAACTTCAGTGAATTTAAGAAAAATTTCAATCCTTTTTTTTCTTTTGATGGCCGTCCCGATATGATGCCGACATAAAAATAGTGTTGTCGATCTGCTTGCAGTATGCAAGCAACATTTTACTCGTATGATATATGAATGAATCCGGAGAAGCATCTATATATAATAGATATAGATAGATAGATAGATAGGATACTAATTCACAGCCTAAACTACAAGCGTCATTGATCTGAAATTTTTATGACATATTGGCCATAACGTGAAACCCCCAGGAAAAAAGCGACTTTGATCCTCAGTGTCATGGGTTCGATTCCAGAGGGCCCCAAAGTCCCGGATTTTCCCGTTTAAATGTATTGCTTTGATTTTCGGGAATTTTTAAAAAATACTTCCCGTATAGTTAGAGAATCGAAACTCAAGGAGCCTTTATATATAGTCATGATCTATCGAAAACATAAATGAGTTTTACGGAAAATATCCATGGTTCGATTCTAGTTCGGGGCAAAAATCGGCCGTTTAAAATGCATTGTGGCGATTTTTAAGATTTTTTTGGACCCCTTTCCAATGGCATGGAAACTTGAAATTCGGCATGTGGTTGGATATCATAGATTTATTTCATAATCAAATTTTACATATTCGCTGTCGGTCCTTGGTTCGATCCCAGAGAGCCATTTACATTCGTCAATGCATTTCTTATGGAGATTACAGAAAAAGGTTTTAGGTACTTCCCGGCATGATATCGACTTCAAACTTTGTATGAAATAAGATGAAGTCCTAATAAGTCATACTGTGCAATCACAGCTACTAATATTTCCTGCGTTCGACACCAGGCGTCTTTACAATCAGTAAATTAGCCGATTTTTAAGAATTAAATTAAACCCCTTTCCCAATAATGTTAAAACATGAAATTACGTATATAGATAGAGAACATAGATAGATTTCAAAAACATGTTTTAAATTTCCTAGATCGTCCTTGGTTCGAATCCAGAGAGCCATTTACATTATTGAAAAGTAGAACGTAGTTTGAGGCAGTTGTAGCCAATATTTTTGGTTGAATTTTCCCACATAGTTAGAGATGGTGATATTCTATTGTGCTGCATAGTAAGTTCACCAGTAAGACACGGGTTTGATGCCAGACGATGAAATTGCTGCAAATATTAAGAATATTTTCAATTCTTTTTTTTTTCTCTTGAGGACTGTCCCGATATGATGCCAATATAAAATTAGTTTTGTCGATCTGCTTGCAGTATGCAAGCTACATTTTACTCGTATCTATTATAAATAGATGCTTCTCCGGATTCATTCATGATATACCCAGATACCCAGATACCCAGATAGGATACTAATTCACAGGCTAAACTACTGGCGTCATTGACTCGAAATTTTTACCACGTATTGGCCATAACGTGAAACCCCCAGGAAAAAAGCGACTTTGATCCTCAGTGTCATAGGTTCGATTCCAGAGGGCCCCAAAGTCCCGATTTTTCCCGTTTAAATGCATTGCCGTGATTTTCGGGAATTAAAAAAAAATACTTTCCGGATAGGTAGAGAAATAAAACTCAAGGAGCCTATATATATGGTAATGATCTATCGAAATCATAAATGAGTTTTACGGAAAATATCCTGGGTTCGATGCTAGGTCGAGGCAAAAATCGGCCGTTTAAAATGTATTGTGGCGAATTTTATGATTTTTTTTGGACCCTTTTCCGATGGCATGGATACTTGAAATTCGGCATGAGCTTGGAGATCATAAATTTATTTCATAATAAAATTTTTTGTATTCGCTGATGGTCCTTGGTTCGATCTCAGAGGGCCATTTACATTCCTCAATGCATTTCTTACGGAGATAACGGAAACAAATTATAGGTACTTCCCGGCACGATAAAGACTTCAAACTTTGCACTAAGAAAGATTAAGTGTATACAAATCAAACTGTGCATTCCCAGCTGTCAATGTGTCCTGGGTTCGACACCAGGCGTCTTTACAATCAGTACATTAGCCGATTTTCAATAATTATTTTGAACCCTTTCCCTACAATATAGAAACTTGAAATTCGGCATGTAGATAGAGATCATAAATAACTTTCAGAAACATTTTTTAGATTTCCAAGATCGTCCTTGGTTCGAATCCAGAGAGCCATTTAAATTCGTGAAAATGAGAACGTCTTTTAAGGCAGTTGTAGCCCATATTTCTGCTTGAATTTTCACACATAGTTAGAGATGGCGATGTTCTATTGTGTTGCATAGTAAGTTCACAGTAAAGACCCGGGTTCGATGCCAGACGATGGAATTTCAGCGAATTTTAAGAAAAATTTCAATCCATTTTTTTCTTTTGATGGCCGTCCCGAAATGATGCCGACATGAAAATTGTGTTGTCGATCTGCTTGCAGTATGCAAGCAACATTTTACTCGTATATATATAGGTATATCCGGAGAAGCGTCTATATATAATAGATATATATATAGAGAGGATACAAACTCACAGCCTAAACCACAAGAGTGATTGATCTGAAATTTTTACGGCGTATTGGCCATAACGTGTAACCACCAGAAAAATTGCGATTTTGATCCTCAGTGTCATGGGTTCGATGCCAGGGGGCTCCAAAGTCCCGATTTTTCCCGTTTAAATGCATTGCTTTGATTTTCGGGAATTTAAAAAAAATACATCCCGGATAGGTAGAGAATCAAAACTCAACGAGCCGTTATATATGATCATTTACATTTACATTTACATTTAAACCCTGCAATCCGCCAGTGGCGCGTGGCAGGGGGTGTAAGACACCAAAATACCTATCTAATCTGGAGAGCTATTTGCTTCTCTAATACTTCGCGGAAAAAATGACCAAAAGTAGCTATCTGTCCTGGCAACTACTTCCCTGTATCGCTTTTTTGTTTTCTCTCGAAGGTCGCGTAGGAATATAACTGGGATGACAATATCTGTTATCTCCTCCCCGAAATCGGTAGAGATAAATTTATCAAAAAGCTTCCGTCGATATTCACGTCTTCTATCACTAAGAGAGTTCCAACCGAGGGATTCTATCATAGCCGAAACACTGCTGTCGAATCTGAAATCTCCCTTGACGAACCTCGCTGCTCTACGTTGAACCATCTCGAGATCGGAAATTAATCCTACTTCGTGAGGATCCCAAACCGCACAGCAATACTCAAGTAGAGGTCGAATTAGGGAAAAGTACGCTATTTCTTTTACTCTCGATGAACATCCCCTAAGAATTCTGCTGGCTAACCTTTGCATTCTATTCGCCTTTCCTACTACGCCTCGAATATGCTCTTTGAAGGAAATATTACTGCTGAGCGTAATTCCTAGATATTTATGATGCATCACGAGCTCCAAAGGATTTCCTGAAATTCTGTACGGTACGCAGGTAAAGTTAGTGGATCGCGTGAAAGTCATAGTAACGCACTTCTTTACATTCAGCTCAAGCTGCCAATCGCTACACCAACCCGAAATCATATTCAGATCGTTCTGCAAACTACCAATGTCATCTTCAGTTACGATCTCCCTATAAACAACAGTATCATCAGCGAATAACCTAACCTTGCATTTAACATTATCCATAACATCGTTAATATATATCAGGAACAAAATTGGTCCTAATACACTTCCCTGTGGAACACCGGATGTGACGCGAACCTCATCAGATAAAATTCCGTCCAACGCAACTCGCTGCGATCTTTCCCCGAGAAACGACTTTATCCACTCAACAACTTTTCCGTTAATCCCGTAAGCCGTCAACTTATGAATTAATTTTACATGCGATACTCGATCGAAAGCTTTTCTGAAATCTAGAAATATGGCGTCTGTTCTTATACCCTTATCAGCTGCTCTAACTACATCGTAAAGAAAAAGGGCTAACTGGGTATCACATGACCTACCTTTACGAAAACCGTGTTGACATTGACTAATTGCCCCCTTGTCACTTAGGAAACGCATTATTGAACTCGCTATAATGTGCTCGATAGTCTTACAAAATATTGACGTTAAAGATATCGGACGGTAATCTTCAGGTTTCGAGGAACGTCCTTTCTTAGGAATTGGAGTGATATGCGCTCTTCTCCACGACTTTGGTACAACGCCTTCGTCCAAGGTTTTCCTATAGAATACGAAAAGAAGGGGAGCAAGCTCATTCGCCAGTGTTTGAATGACGAACGATGGTATACCTTCTGGTCCTGGCGCTTTTTTCTTGTCTACCTGCCGCAACAACTTTCTTATTCCATCCACCGATAACTCGATTGGTTCCATCTCTGAATCAACACGCACAGAAAATTCGTTCGCGCGTCCATCGTCCAAAGTAAAGCTTTCCTGGTAGTGTCGATTAATTAGATTTGCTTTATCTAACGATTCAGTAACCATTAAACCCACGTCATTAACGAGGCTGGGTACTGAAGACTGACCTCCTCGAGATTCTCGGACATATGACCAAAATTCCTTCTGGTCACCTCCTAAAGACTCTAAAAGGGTTTTAGATCTATATTCCTGAAACTCATTCTGCGATTCATCCTTAACCAATCTTCGCATCTCCGAATATTTTTGTCGCTCAAGATCAAAGTCTACTCCGATTTTCTCCAGCTTCTTCATCCGTGCGTGTAAAATCCTTTGCTTCCTATGCAACGCTCGCAACTTAGGTTTCATCCAACGCGGATCCTTACGCTCCTTAACGGTTTTAATTGGGACAAACCTAGCTAAGCCTTCCCTTAATATTCGTAGGAATTCCATCCAGCTATCGTCAATAGTATTACCACACAAAAAACTACAGAAGTCTTCCCTCTTCGCATTAATATAATCCCTGAATTCTGAAAATCTCGCTTTGCGAAACATATAAACCTGCCGTGGTGGCTTGAGGGATTTTACTATTTCCGCTTTCATAACTGCAGTTATGACATCGTGGTCTGATCATGATCTATCGAAAACATAAATGAGTTTTACGGAAAATAACCTGGGTTCGATGCTAGGTCGATGCAAAAATCTGTCGTTTAAAATGCATTGTGGCGATTTTTAAGATTTTTTTTGGACCCTTTCCCGATGGCATGGAAACTTGAAATTCGGTATGGGGTTAGATATCATAAATATATTTCATAATCGATTTTTATGTTTTCCCTGATGTTCCTTGGTTCGATCCCAGAGGCCCATTTACATTTCACAATTCATTTCTTATGGAGATAACGGAAAAAGGTTTAAGGTACTTCCCGCCATGCTATCGACTTAAAACTTAGCTTGATAGAAGAACGACTCTTAACAAATCAAACTATGCATTCATAGCTATCAATGTGTCCTGGGTTCGACACCAAGTGTCTCTGCAATCAGAAGTTGATCCGATTTTTAGTAATTATTTTGAAACCTCTCCCAATAATATAGAAACTTGAAATTTGGCATATAGATTGAGATTAATAATAACTTTCAGAAACATTTTTTAAATATCCAAGATCGTCCTTGGTTCGAGTCCCGAGATCCATTTACATTCGTGAACATTAGAGCGTTTTTTGAGGCAGTTGTAGCTATATTTCTGCTTGAATTTTCACAAATAGTTAGAGGAGGTGATGTTCTATTATGCTGCATAGTAAGTCCACCAGTAAGACCCGGGTCCGATTCCAGACGATGAAATTTCAGTGAATTTTAAGAAAAAATTAAATCCTTTTTTTTTCTTATGAGGACCGTCCCGATGTGATGCCGATATGAAATTAGTATTGCCGATCTGCTTGCAGTATGCAAGCTACATTTTACTCGTATATATATACGAGTAAAATGTAGCTTGCATACTGCAAGCAGATCGACAACACTAATTTCATAACAGCATTATATCGGGACGGTCCCGGAAAGGAAAAAAAGGATTGAAAATATTCTTAAAATTCGATTCAATTTAATCGTCTGGCATCGAACCCGGGTCTTTTTGGTGAAATTACTATGCAGCACATCAGAAGATCATCTTCTGTAAATACGTGAGAAAATTCAAGCAGTAATATTGGCTGCAACTGCCTCAAACGAAGACCTACTTTTCACGAATGTTAATAGCTCTCTGGATTCGAACCAAGGACGATCTAGGAAATATAAAATATGTTTTCGAAATTACCTATAAGTTCTATATATATGCCGAATTTCAAGTTTTAATATTGTTGGGAAGGGGTTCAAAATAATTCTTAAAAATCGGATCAGTGACTGATTGTAGAGACGCCTAGTGTCGAACCCTGGACGTATTGGAAGCTGTAAATGCACAAAATGACTTCCTAGGACTTGATCTAATTTTATACAAAGTTTGAAGTCGATATCATACCGGGAAGTACCTAAAATGTGTTTCCGTTATCCCCATAAGAAATGCATTGTGGAGTGCAAATGGCCCTCTGGGATCGAACCAAGGACCCTCAGCGAATATGTAAAATTTGATTATGAAATATATTTATGATTTCTAACCCCATGCCAAATATCAAGTTTCCATGCATTCGGAAAAGGGTCCAAAAAAAATCTTAGAAATCGCCACAACGCATTTTAAACGGCCGATTTTTGCCCCAACCTAGCATCGAACCCAGGATATTTTCCGTAAAACTCATTTATGTTTTCGATAGATCATGTTCATATATATAGGCTCCTTGAGTTTTAATTCTCTACCTATACGGGAAGTATTTTTTTTTAATTCCCGAAAATCAAAGCAATGCATTTAAACGGGAAAAATCGGGACTTTGGGGCCCTCTGGAATCGAACCCATGACACTGAGGTTCAAAATCGCAATTTTTCTGGAGGTTATACGTTATGGCCAATATGTCGTAAAAGTTTCAAGCCATTGACGCTAGTGGTTTGGCCTGTGACTTTGTATCCTCTCTATATATATATATATATATATGATATATGAATGAATCCGGAGAAGCATCTATATCTATTATATATAGACGCTTCTCCGGATATACTTATATATATACGAGTAAAATGTAGCTTGCATACTGCAAGCAGATCGACAACACTAATTTTATATCGGCATCATATCGGGTCGGTCCTTAATAGAAAAAAAAAGGATTGAAATATTTCTTCAAATTTGCTGAAATTTCATCGTCTGGCAATGAACCCGGGTCTCTCTGGTGAACTTACTATGCAGCACAATAGAAGATCACCGATTCTAACTATGTGTAAAAATTTAAGCAGAAATATTTGGCTACAACTGCCTCAAAAGACGTTTTAATTTTCACGAATGTAAATGGCTCTCTGGATTCGAACCAAGGACGATCTTGGAAATCTAAAACATGTATCTAAAAGTTATTTATGATCTCTATCTATATGCTAAATTTCAAGTTTCTATATTGTTGGGAAAGGTTTGAAAATAATTCCTGAAAATCGGATCAATTTCTGAATGCAGAGACACCTGGTGTCGAAGCCAGGAAATACTGTAAGCTGTGAATGCAAAGTTTGATTTGTAAGGACTGGCTTTTCTATCATGCAAAGTTTGATGTAGATAGCATGCCGGGAAGTACCTTAATTTTGTTTCCGTTATCTCCGTAAGAAATGCATTGAGAAGTGCAAATGGCCCTCTGGGATCGAACCAAGGACCATCAGCGAACATCTAAAATTTGATTATGATATATATTCATGATATCTATCGACGTGCCGAGTTTCAAGTATCCATGTTATTGGGAAAGGATCCAAAAAAAATCTTAAAAATCGCCGCAATGCATTTTAAACGGCCGATTTTTGCACCGACCTAGCATCGAACCATGGACAAAATTCGAAGATGTCTTTTTGATTTTCGTTGGATATGCACGGCTTCTAGCGGTCCCTCGAATTTCAATTCTTTCCTTTTCCGGAAAGGGCCGCAAAAAAATTTTGGAAAATCCCCGCCATGTATTCTTATGGGGAAAATCGCGACTTTGGGTCCTTCTGGAATCGAACCCATGGCACCGAGGTTCAAAATCACATTTTTTCTGGCGGTTACACGTTATGGCCAAAACGTCGTAAAAATTTCAAGTCAATCACGCTTGTGGTTTAGGCTGTGAATTAGTATCCTATCTATCTATCTATATAGGTATATACATGAATGAATCCGGAGAAGCATCTATCTATTATACGAGTAAAATGTAGCTTGCATACTGCAAGCAGATCGGCAATACTAATTTCATATCGGCATCATATCGGGACGGTCCTCAAAAGAAAAAAAAAAGGATTGAAATTTTTCTTAAAATTCGCTGAAATTTCATCGTCTGGCATCGAGCCCGGGTCTTACTGGTAAACTTACTATGCAGCACAATAGAAGATCACCATCTCTAACTATGTGTGAAGATTCAAGCAGAAATATTGGCTACAACTGCCTCAAAAGACGTTCTAATTTTCACGAATGTAAATGGCTCTCTGGATTCGAACCAAGGACGATCTTGGAAATCAAAAAGATATTTATGAAAGTTATTTATGATCTCTATCTATATGCCGAATTTCAAATTTCTATATTATTGGGAAAGGTTTCCAAATAATTCCTAAAAATCGGATCAACTTCTGATTGCAGAGACACCTGGTGTCAAACCCAGGACATATTGTAAGCTGTGAATGCAAAGTTTGATTTTTAAAGAATTTTTCTTGTATCTTGCAAAGTTTGAAGTCGATAGCATGCCGGGAAGTACCTTAATTTTGTTTCCGTTATCTCCGTAAGGAATGCATGGAGAAGTGCAAATGGTCCTCTGGGATCGAACCAAGGACCATCAGCGAACATGTAAAATTTGATTACGAAATATATTTATGATATCTATCGATGTGCCGAGTTTCAAGTATCCATGTTATCGGGAAAGGATCCAAAAAAAATCTTAAAAATCGACGCAATGCATTTTAAACGGCCGATTTTTGCCCCGACCTAGCATCGAACCATGGACCATATTCGGCGATGTCTTTCTGATTTACGTTGGATTTGCACTGTTTCTAGCGATCCCTTGAATTTCAACTCTCTACTTTTCCGGGAAGTGCCTCAAAAAAATTTTCGAAAATCCCCGCCATGTATTCTTATGGAGAAAATCGCGACTTTGGGGCCCTCTGGAATCGAACCTATGACACTGAGGATCAAAATCGCAATTTTTCTGGCGGTTACACGTTATGGCCAATACGTCGTAAAAATTTCAAGTCAATGACGCTTGTGGTTTAGGCTGTGAATTAGTATCCTATCTATCTATCTATATAGGTATATACATGAATGAATCCGGAGAAGCATCTATATATCTATTACGAGTAAAATGTAGCTTGCATACTGCAAGCAGATCGACAACACTAATTTCATAACGGCATTATATCGGGACGGTCCCGGAAAGGAAAAAAAGGATTGAAAATATTCTTAAAATTCGCTTCAATTTAATCGTCTGGCATCGAACCCGGGTCTTTTTCGTGAAATTTCTATGCAGCACATCAGAAGATCATCTTCTCTAAATACGTGTGAATATTCAGGCAGAAATATTGGCTGCAACTGTCTCAAACGAAGACCTACTTTTCACGAATGTTAATAGATCTCTGGATTCGAACCAAGGACGATCTAGGTAATATTAAATATGTTTTCGAAATGTATCTATAAGTTCTATATATATGCCGAATTTCAAGTTTTAATATTATTGGGAAGGGGTTCAAAATAATTCTTAAAAATCGGATCAGTGACTGATTGTAGAGACGCCTGGTGTCGAACCCTGAATGTATTGGAAGCTGTTAATGCACAAAATGACTTGCTAGGACTTGATCTAATTTCATACAAAGTTTGAAGTCGATATCATACCGGGAAGTACCTAAAATGTGTTTCCGTTATCCCCATAAGAAATGCATTGTGGAGTGCAAATGGCCCTCTGGGATCGAACCAAGGACCATCAGCGAATATGTAAAATTTGATTATGAAATGTATTTATGATTTCTATCCCCATGCCAAATTTCAAGTTTCCATGCATTCGGAAAGGGGTCCAAAAAAAATTTTTAAAATCGCCACAATGCATTTTAAACGGCCGAGTTTTGCCCCGACCTAGCATCGAACCCAAGATATTTTCCGTAAAACTCATTTATGTTATCGATAGATCATAACCATATATAAAGGCTCCTAGAGTTTCGATTCTCTACCTATCCGGGAAGTATTTTTTAAAAATTCCCGAAAATCAAAGCAATGCATTTAAACGGGAAAAATCGGGACTTTGGGGCCCTCTGGAATCGAACCCATGACACTGAGGTTCAAAATCAAAGATCTGCCCTTTAAAATACATGGGAGCCGTTTTTCATTATTTTTTTAGATGCACTTATCGAAATGATAGGATGTTCGTGCTTGGCTGGAAGATGTATGGTACGAATAAGTTTTAGAAAAAAATTTTCATAAGACCGTACTGTTCCTGGGTTCGAAGCCAGAGCACAATAACGTTTCTCTCATAAGGAATATAAAGGAAAAGTAGGACGTCATTTGAGGCAGTTGTAACCAATATTTCTGCTTGAATTTGCATACGCGGTTAGAGATGGTGTTTTTCTTTTGTGCTGCATAGAAAGTATTGCCTGAAAGACCCGGGTTCGATGCTGGGCGGTAAAAATATCACCCATATATAATACTATGGGGTATCTTTTCATAATTTTTTTATGCATTTATCGATATGTAAGGGAGCTCTTGCTTAGATGGAAGATGTATATTAACACTTTGTTTAAGAAAAAAAATAGATAAGACCATGCTGTTCCTGGGTTCGATGCCAGAGCACATTATAATTTCTCAAATAAGGAGTGTATGTGAATAGTAGGACGTCGTTTGAGGTAGTTGCACCTAATAGTTTTGCTTGAATTTTCACACATAGTTTGATATGGTAATTTTCTATTTTGCTGCATAGTAAGTACACCAGGAAGACCGGGGTTCGCTGCCAGGTGATTAAATTGCAGCGAATTCTACGAATATTTTGAATTTTTTTTTTCTTTTGATGTCCGTCCCGATATGATGCCGATATTAAATTAGTGTTGTCGATCTGCTTGCAGTATGCAAGCTACATTTTACTCGTATATAATAGATACACTGGGGATCAAAACTCTAAGCATGTTCCACAAGTGCCACTGAATTGAAATTTTTACGACATATTGGCCATATCGTGTAACCTTCAGAAAAAATCCGTTTTTGAACCTCAGTGTCATGGGTTCGATTCCAGAAGGCCCCAAAGTCCCGATTTTCTCCATAAGGATATATGGTGAAGATTTTCGAAAATTTTTTTGAGGCACTTCTCGGAAAAGTAGAGAGTTGAAATTCGAGGGATCGCTAGATGCCGTGTATATCTAAAGAAAACCACAAAGACATCTACAAATATTATCCTTGGTTCGATGCTAGGTCAGGGCAAATATTCACCCGTTTAATTTACATTGCGATTTTTAAGATTTTTTTTTAATTACTTACAGATGACTTGGAAACTTAAAACTTGGCACGAGGATATATATCATAAATATATCTCATAATAAAATTTTAGAACTCGCTGATGGTCCTTGGTTCGATCCCAGAGGACCATTTACATCCTACAATGCATTTCTTATGGAGATTGCGGAATCAAATTTTAGGTACTTCCTGGTAAGTTGTTGACTTCAAACTTTGCATTAAATATAATCAGGTCAAACCAAGTCATAATGTGTTTTCACAGCTGCCAGTAGGTCCTGGGTTCGACACCAGGCGTCTCTACAATCAGTAATTGATTCAATTTTTAGGAACTATTTTGAACCCTTTCCCAATAATATAGAAACTTCAAATTCGTCATATAGATAGAGATCATTAATAACTTTCAGAAACATGTTTTAGATTTCCAAGATCGTCCTTGGTTCGAATCCAGAGAGCCATTTAAATTCGTGAAAATTAGAACGTCTTTTGAGGCAGTTGTAGCCCATATTTCTGCTTGAATTTTCACACATAGTTAGAGATAGTGATGTTCTATTGTGTTTCATAGTAGGTTCACCAGTAAGACCCGGGTTCAATGCCAGACGATGGAATTTCAGCGACTTTTAAGAAAAATTTCAATCCATTTTTTTCTTTTGATGGCCGTCCCGATATGATTCCGACATGAAAATAGTGTTGTCGATCTGCTTGCAGTATGCAAGCTACATTTTACTCGTATAATAGATAGGTATATCCGGAGAAGCGTCTATATATAATAGATATAAGTTATATATAGGGGATCAAAATTCTAACCATGTTCCACAAGTGCCACCGACTTGAAATTTTTACGACGTTATGGCCATGACGTGTAAACACCAGGAAAAAGCTGACATTGAACCTCGGTGTCATTGGTTCGATTCCAGAAGGCCCAAGAGTCCCGATTTTCTCCATAATGATACATGGTGGCGATTTTCAAATTTTTTTAAATAATACTTCCCGGACAGGTAGAGAATCGAAATTCAAGGACCTTACAGATATGGTCAAGAACTATTAAAAACATTAATGACTACTAATTAGAACGTCCTGGGTTCGATGCTAGGACGATGCAAAAATCCCGCGTTTAAAATGCATGGGGATAGTTTTTCATTAATTTTTTTGATGCACTTATCGGAATGTTAGGAACTTTTCGCTCAGCTAGAAGATATATATTAAGAATTTGTTTCAGAAAAAAAATTTCATAAGCCCGTACTATTCCTGGGTTCGATGCCAGAGCACATTAACATTTCTCTTATAAGGAATATAAGGGAAAAGTAGGACGTCGTTTGAGGCAGTTGCAGTTAATATTTTTACTTGAATTTTCACACATAGTTACAGATGGTGATCTTCTATAGTGCTGCATAGTAAGTATGACCGGGAAGACCTGGGTTCGATGCCAGACGAATAAATTGCAGCGGAAATTAAGAATATTTTCCATCCATTTTTTTTTCTTTTGAGGACTTATTCTATGTGATGCCAACAAAAAATTTGTGTTATCAATGTGCTTGCAGAATGCAAGCAACATTTTACTCGTATAGGTATATATATAGATAGGATACTAATTCACAGCCTAAACCACTAGCGTCATTGACTTGAACTTTTTACGACATATTGGCCATAATGTGTAATTGCCAGAAAAATTGCGATTTTGAACCTCAGTGTCATGGGTTCGATTCCAGAGGGCCCGAAAGTCCCGAAATTTTCCCGTTTAAATGCATTGCTTTGATTTTCGGGAATTAAAAAAAAAAACTTCCCGGATAGGAAGGGAATTTAAACTCAAGGAGCCGATGGATATGGTTAGGATCTATCGATAACGTAAATAACCATCTCGAAAAAAGTACTGGGTTCGATGCTAGGACGATGCCAATATCCCGTATTTAAAATACATTGAGGTAGTTTTTCATTATTTTTTTTGATGTATTTATCGAAATGATAGGAAGTTTGTGCTTGGCTAGAAGATGTATGGTAACAATCGGTTTTAGAAAAAAGTTTAGATAAGACCGTACTGTTCCTGGGTTCGATGCCAGAGCACATTAAAATTTCTCTCATGAGGAATATAAGGGAAAAGTAGGACGTCATTTGAGGAAGTTGCTCCCAATATTTCTGCTTGAATTTTCACACATATTTAGAAGTGGTGATCTTCTATTGTGCTGCATATAAAGTATAGCCATAAAGTCCCGGGTTCGATGCCGGGTGGTAAATAAGTCTCCCATTTAAATTACATTGGGTTAGTTTTTCATTATTTTATTGATGCACTTATTGAAATAACAGGTAGTTCTTGCTTATATGGAAGATGTATATTAAAACTCGGTTAAAGAATAAAATTTAGATAAGACAATGCTGTTACTGGGTTCGATGCCAGAGCACGGTACAATTTCTCTCATAAGGATTATAAGGGAAAAGTAGGTCGTCATTTGAGGCAGTTGTGCCCAATATTTTTGCTTTAATTTTCACACACAGTTAGAGATGGGGAAATTCTGTTGTGCTGCATAGTGTGTATCACCAAAAAGACCCGGGTTCGATGCCGGACGAATTAATTGCAGGGAATTTTAAGAATATTTTCAATACTTTTTTTTTCTTTTGAGGACCGTCCCGATATGATGCCGATATGAAATTGGTGTTGAAATGAAATTAGTGTTGTCGATCTGCTTGCAGTATGCAAGCTACCTTTTACTCGTATATATATAAAAATGGCTGTATATATAGTTACGAAAACCGTGAGTTCGGGGATAAGTGAGACTCGTTTTAGAAGAAACAACAAACTTTATTTTCTAAACTCAATCGAGCAAAGCCAAATATCAAATTACAACCGTCAAAACGATCCAACTTTTCATTCACTGTCCCTCCCAACAATCAACACCGTCGCTAAAACAAACTCGTTACCAACACAAGTCCCCCACTCTCCAGCCTTGTAACAATATATATATGTTTGTATGTATATTCCAGATAATCTCGAAAACTAGACGACGCACAATGTTCTAACTTTTAACATCATTAAATGTCTTCCCGGGGATGAACAAGTGGTACTTAGAATTTGCCTTAAGTCCACGGTTCGAACCCGGACGAGTAAAAAGGTTTTTACATAAGAAATACACGCAAAGTTCGTTTTTCTCGTAGTAGGATTCATTTCTTTTTCAAAACTAAATTAGAAAGAACAGTCGTAGGAAGTCGAAACTAGCATAAAAAGAAGGGAAATAGATGAAAGATTCTTATTATGGTCGTGGAATATCGTTTGCTATTCGAAATTGCGAGAATTTTGATAAAAAATACGAAAATTTTGTCTAAATTTCCATGTAGTAAACAACTCATTCCCTTGACGATCAAGGCGATTGTTGATTCCGAGCTCAAGCGTAATTCCATTAGAAGACGGGGAAAATTTCCAAAATTTCGAATTTTGTTGACGAGTCTGTAGCAACCAAGTTTTATTTATAGCAACATAATTGTTTACCGTCTTTTTCGTAAAATGAATGAGTTTTATATTTGTGGTTAACCAAAAATTGATTTTTCTCGAATAATTCAACGAGCTGCGTATACATATCCTGGTAAGTTGCGGACGTATTGAATATATATTTTTCTGAATTAAGTATTAAATCTAATCTATTTGCAATAATGTATATTTAGCGATTTACGGAAATGGAGTTAGCGAAGAACGTAAAGATTTCTCA
Organism: Sympetrum striolatum; assembly: GCA_947579665.1. Lineage (NCBI taxonomy): Eukaryota > Metazoa > Arthropoda > Insecta > Odonata > Libellulidae > Sympetrum > Sympetrum striolatum. Next base: position 123,447,705 of record OX388341.1, read on the forward strand.
GATTCGGTGTTTGTAATCTTTGAAGAGTTGAACAGCGAGTTGTAAATTTGTAGCAAACCTCCAGCATCGTACGATAGACCAAAAAGGTAAAGAAATTTTATTTTGTTATATGCAGAATGTAAAAATTGATTTATTCGTTGCTTTTAAGTGCTTCCACTCCATAATCATTTACTATCCTTCTGTTATTGGTGTTTAATTTTTGTTCTTATTTTGATATTGCGATAACTTTTGTGTTATTTGTCTTCCGTGTATATGTTGCACGTATTAAGATTGAGAAGCAAGTCAGCTCCATACTACACTTACCTTCCGCAAAGTATATTCATCGGTGCTTATTAGAGAGATATATAATTTATTTCTGTCATTTAGGTTTGATTCATTAGTACCCCTGTACCTGTCTGAAAATTTCTCTTTAAACGTGGTACCTATTATCTTAATGTGATATTACAATATATCTTTATATTGCCTCAGTTGGAGATATTTTTTATTCAGAGTATTTGAGATTGAATATTGAGTTGGTGCGGCTTTGTAGAAATCATTGTAACTTAAATTTATTGGTATTTTGGCTTGAAAAGTCTGGTATTTGCTATCAATCAAAAATTGTGAAGTATGTGTTACGATCATGATGTTTATGAAATGTGATATCCCCGTTGAGAATCAACGGGCACTTCAGCTAGTATCTGTATAAACTGTCTTTTCCCCGCGTTTACATTCTACCAAGGCGAAGTCAGAGCTCATATTCTGCAGAGAAATAGAATATGATAAATGATCTGTAAAAAAATAGCTACAAATCTGTAATGAGTTCCGGAATATGAGACTTTATATCACTATATTCACCCTTAGAAGCTCCTCATCATGAATTATGATGAAGACATAAAGATATATAGATGTATATAAAAGTTCTTCAGACGAACAATATATTTAAGGCAAAGAAAACAGGGGAAGAGAGAGCCGTTCATCTCCATTAAATAAAACCCAAGTCTAGTCAAGTCAAGCAAACGTTGAGAAAACACCTTAAATTCTAAATGACAGGCATAAAATGCTAACAGGGTTTTTCTTAACAAAAAACAGCAATACTACGTGATATGAATTAAAATGTGACCTAATAATTATTGGTGGGTCCTTTAGTCTTAAACAGCTTCTTATCTAAAATATCTAAGGAAACTTAATCTTCTCTATAAACTACAGGAAATGCCATTGAATAGTTCCTCTCAACTCGCCGTGGAGGGCGGTGCTCCGGATTTTGCCTTTGCAGCGTTTTCGAATTCATTTATCATTTTCGCATCATTCTGTTTCATAGGAATGACAAAAATGATTCTACCAAAGTGATTACTCAAAACCAATGAGCTCTGTACATTTGCAGGCCAACCCTAAAGGCAAAAAAAAGAATTGCATCTAGATAAGGTTGATATAATAAGTTAACTATAATATTGCACGTATACTGAAGTATCTAACTAAAATAATTCTAAATTTTTAACCCCAAATTTTATAATTAACAACGTCTTCTTCATGTAATATATTATAGTATAATTTACAACAAATATTAATTATAGTATAGTATATTATATATATATTAATTATAATATAAGGCTATATATAAATATACGTAAGCATTCTGCGTGAGAAAATTATAGTAGTGCAAAGAACAAAGAAAAAGATTCTGTGAAAGGAAACAGAAACAATATTCATGATGTGCGTCGTTTTGAGCAAAAGATTTGTTTACGATAGAGGAGATGGAATGTCACTCAAGTGAGACGGTTGAGAGTCAAAATCTTAGCTCTCCTGCGGAATTTTTATACGTGGTCCTAATGCTACTTCTGTAAAGTCTTATAGAAGTCATCTATCAAGAGTTTTACCAATATAAGTAAGTAAGTGTGTGGGAAATAACTTAACAAAATTTCAATGTTTAAAAGTTTTTAATATCCGCGACCGGTTTCGGACGTTAGTCCATTATCAAAAACAAGAGTTAATCAGGAGTGCACATACAAAGAGTACAAAACCAAGAGACCAATCAGATTAGCTGTTGCCGATAGTGGGAGCGGTGTTAGGGGGAGGAGGAAGGGGAAGCAAATTAACAATGGACAACAGGGAAGAAGAATTAGGGAATAATGGACTAACGTCCGAAACCGGTCGCAGATATTAAAAACTTTTAAACATTGAAATTTAGTTAAGTTATTTCCCACCCATTTATGAGAAGGTAGACTGATGCACAGCACCACAAAAATTTAGTTGGAATACAAATTGTTAGCCTAGCAGTGACAAACAATTGCTTGCGATATATCTAATTTTGACTGAGAGATGATTTGATTGTCTGGAATATTAGGCACCTAAATAAAAAATCTCCCGGAATCACTCGGAATGATGACCTTCAGAATTATGGCATATTAGGAACGATTCCTTTACGACTGACTATACATTAAAAATTAATGTTGCGTAAATTTACGTCATATATGTGCAAAATTTTTAATCTCTTTAAGAAAATTATAAAGAAATTATACGCTGGCATGATGAAAACAAAATCAAGTATATAATGAAAGGAAAGAAAAGATAGCGTGGCAGGAGTGGCGATAGAGCTAGCTAACAGTTTGGTGCTCAATCGTACGTATAGTCTATCGGCGTACATGGAAAAAATAATGAACAGTAGAGGGGTTCTGAGAAGAGGTAAACATTGTTAAAACATCAAGAATCAAAGTCTCATCCTCTTTTGCCGTAAATCACATTTTTGGCACAGTAACATGCGAAACCAAATGTTCGTCCTCGGCTCCTCACTGACAACCTCCTCAATACTGGATGATACTGGATGCCCTGACCGTCGCAGCTTCAGTGGACAGGGAGCGTCACCTAACGGACATCTTCCAAGCGTCATGAAACAGCGCGCCGGAGCGTCGACGCACGATGAGCTCTGCTTTATGAGGTAGAACCTATTTCTTCGTAAGTTCTTTTGAAGAATAAGGAAGCGATCTAACTTCAAAATCGGTACTTCAATTTAGGATTCTAAATGTCTCTCATCCACCAGGACACAGACGCTTTGCATATTTTCTAATCTACCTTATGTGGTAGTTTGTGCGAGTGGAAATAGAGAATGTAAGGACATCAAAATGCTCTTAGGCATAGCTCTGGTCGGTGTCCTTCTCTGATTTCACCTTTCCTCTTGTGACCACCGATACGCAGCACTCGAGCTGACCGTCCTTGCCATAGCTGCTTACCAAGGAGGGCTCTATGCTGATGGTGGGCTAGGTGAAGTGTTGTAAGATACTTCGGACAGGAGAAGGCCTTGGGTACGAATGACTTCGTCCCAAGGGTTCAGATGTGGTATCGTGCATGTTGTCTTCTCTTCTTCGGGGCTCCCTGAAATAAAAACAAGCCATGTTTAAAGTTATGACCGACTGAATTCGTTCGAAGGAAAATATGAATCTACGTAGTTATACGTACGTAAACGTATATATGGTTTCTTTATTCTAAATTCTGTTATTTGGGCCATCTTATGATAACAACTCATTTCTTATCAAAATATATAGCCTAATTACGTATAAATTATATGGGGCATATGCCCCATATAATTTCCCAGTAATGTCACAGTGAAAAATTCTTAATACAATAAATTACTCTAGTTTCCTTTACAGTGATATGAGTTTTGACTGGAATACGTCTATAATCGATAAATATTAAACAAATCAAAAATTTAAAAATAATGTATTGAATGTGACATGGATTGTTTTTGTGAAGTAAATAAAAAATACTGGTTCCCTATCTACGAAAAACTTGAATTTTCATAAAAGAAATTAAATACATGATTCGACGTGAAATACTTGAATAATCTATATATATATATAAAGCAGAAATTCTGTGGGTTTGTTTGTGTGTTTGTGGGTTTGTTTGTGTGTTTGTGGGTTTGTGTGTTTGTGGGTTTGTTTGTCTTGGATTGGAGTCCACACCGTTTGACCGATTTGTCTCAAACTTTGCATACGTGTCCATTTATATCAGGAAAAAAGTACTGTCGCGTTTTTATTGAAGAATTTTGCTGGGTCCGAACCAGGATCGCTCAGATAGATTTTCATAAGGAGTACTCGTAAGCTTCACTTTTAAGCAAGCTTTATTTCTTTTGAAGAATTAAATTAGAAGGAATAGTGGTACAGAGTCGAGAAAAACACCGAAAGAAATAAAATCAAATAAAGATTCTTATTTTGGTCGTGGAATCTTACTTTTCATTAGAATTTGCGAGAATATTGGTAAAATATACAAAACTTTCGTGAAAATTCGAGGCTGTAAAAAACTCATCCCCATGACGACCGATCCCATTGTTGAATCCGAGCTCATGTTTTATCCCGTAAAAATACTCGTGGACTTTAGGCCCATAAAGCTGATGATTGAAGAGGACGATATATTACATGGATAACGAGAAAATTTCTGTAAGAAGGTAACCAGCTATTGCAGGTACGTAATTACAGTCAGGAGATTGTGTTTCTTCGATTTTAGCACAAACCGTTTGCCAGATTCGCGTCAAACTGTGCGTACGTGTTTTCTTGGACCAGGAAGGACGTACTGTCTCAATTTTATTCGATAATTTTGCTGGGTTTGAACCAAGATCGCTCACATGGGTTTCCATAAAGAATACATCTAATCTTCACTTTTATTAGTAGCAGGCTACAATTCTTTTGAAGAATTAAAATAGAAAAATAGTCGTGCGGATTCGAAACAAGAAGCAAAAGAACGGAAATTAAATGAATATTCTAATTTTGATCGTGGAATATTGTTTCCGAATCGAAAGTTCGAGATTTTGATAAAATACTCGTTAATTATCCAAAATTGTTGAGGTTGTAAACAGCCAATCCTCCTCACTATCAATGCGATGGTTGAGCCGAGCTCAGGAATTTTCCTGTGTAGAATAGCTTGGGATTTTAGACTGTATTCTCAAGGGAATTTACGCATTGCACGACCGGTAACTTGAATTTAATCTACTTCTATATTCCCCGTTGAGAATCAACGGGAGCTTCAGCTAGTTATGTTCTTAAGCATAACAGTGTAATATAAGATTGTTCTAGTGAAAATAATGAGAAAGAAGTATTCCTTACATGTGATAATAGTAATTTTACATGTGCGCGTGCATCTTATTTCTCCTATTTTACTTTTGATTTTGTAAAAAAACCTGATGTGATAGAGAAAACCTTACTGCAGTTTCGTAATCAGCAAGCCAAAGATATAATAGTTCACTATTTAAACATTATGCAACGATCGGAAAGTTTAAATTCGCAAGTCTGTGTTATCAATCGTCAGTTCGGCTTATTTATAACCGTCAGTTCAGCATATTTCGTAATTTCAATGAGAGAATAACTTTCGATGATAAAATTTGGATTATGTTTAAAACGCTCTCTTATATTCCGATTTCCACTTATAATATTCATAACAAAGTGAGAAAAACTATCTGCAACCAAGGAGAAGTCCGTTCTATGTTTGATCTCATCTAAGTAATTGATACCTGATTCATTAAATAGATAATAAATGCACAGATGACGAAAATGACTGCAATAGATGATTCGTTTTTCTTTGAGCATTGCGTACTTAGATATTTAAACCGGGGAACAAGGTCAGCGTGAAGAAAGCGGATGGTAATACTTTTCATTCCTTCCGTTTCAGCTCTAATATCACCTTCTATTTTTTCCTATTTACTTGGATATATTTGCTTTCATTACCTCAGTGTCATGGGTTCGATGCCAGAAGGCCCCAAAGTAACGATTTTCTCCATAAAGATAGATTGCGGGGATTGTTTAAAGACGACTAACATTAATATTTCCAATGTTCATCAACGAGTTACAAACAATATATTAAATAGGATAAAAGAATAATAAATAAATAGTGAAATTAGAAAGTATTAAGTTATATTTCCGTCCATAAATAATAAATAAGTGCTAAAAGACGCTTTAATTTCGTTGATACCCGTCAAAATAATAAGGCGAACCTCGGCCTAGCATACTTCGTTTGGCTTTCGTCACATTCATAATTCAAGATATTTCTAAAAATTTCTGTTGGCGCAGCAGGGAGTTTATTGTTAAAATTTCTCGTGGCCTGTGCAATAGCCTCTTTGGTAAAATTCTCTATTGCATTCATCGAGAATTTTACCGCCTCTTCCAGTGGAGGAGGAAAAATACTCCCGGGATGCGAGAGTATTTTTCTTTCGCAACAGTCGTGTGCGCTTAGAGAAACGGTCCATTTTCCTGGAGGGTTAGACTAGCCCTAGCAGGTAGAAAACCCCTAGCATCCGGGTAGACCTTTTTCCGGTGCCCGCGGTCAGCGGCTAATGCTCAAGACATTTGGTTGCTCCTCTAACGTGGAAGCAATTTCCAATGATTTAATTGTCTTATTTTTTTCCCTTGCTGTTAGCTGATTAATTTGATACCAAACAGTTAGGAGATACATTGATTTTTAACGAGTGAGGAAATATGAAAGTAATAATGCACTGCACATCTTGGAATTACCCAGAGGCCGGAAATCCCCGGGGAAGGGTTTTCCACATTTAGGACAATGCAAAAGATTTTGTGAGGGTGCGTCTCATTCACAGGCACTGCCATAAAATTGGGGATGGCCAAGCATGGGCAAGGAAGAGCAGGTCAAACGTAAAAGAACGTTTTCCCCGTAGTTCTCGCACTTCGGCAGGGAAACGTTTTTATAGGTTGCCCTCAGCTTAAGGGTTAAATTATGTGCCATGTAAATCTCACTGGTGGAAGTGAGCGTCGGTAAATTCAATTTTTTTAAAACTAGGTGATATACACCGAAATAAAGCAAATCCTAATGCAAAACCGAACCCAATCGAAGAATTTTTCACCGCCATCGCACGTCTTTCGCCACAGGATAGCAAATAACGTAGCAACAATTTTGTTAAATGAAATCACATAAACCGATATTAAAGAAAACAAACTTTACCTGCGAATGCAATACGAAGATCAGCCTAGCTGCAGGTCTCGCTGGCGAATGCTGAGGAGATATTTCTCTCGGTGAAGGTACTCTGCGTAACTCACAGGCACTCCAAGGAGCTCGAAATGAAAAAATAAAAGAATGCGAATGAATACAATGAGATTAATGTTTTTCGAAAGTAAATGAATATAAATGCAGAATGCAGAAGATGTATGAACGAGCAATGGAAGTCCTTAAAAGAACTGTGGTGTAGATGAAAAGGAAAGTTGACTATACGAAAAGAGGATGAAAACAAGCAACCAAAGAGATGTCGTACCAAGAGGTACAGTGAAGATCTCACTCAAAAGTACCTCGTCGAAGCTTCCCTAGCTACATTAGCGCCACGTAGCGGTAAACGGCAGCAGTTCAAATTCTCTTACAAATGTGGAGAGACGTTCTTTTATATATATAAAATACGGATGGTAAAGGTGAGCTCCGCCATCAATATCTTCTGCGGGAAATTCTTGGAATTGGAGAATATCTCAATTATTAAGTTGCATTAATTTCGCATATTTTGACTTGATGGATGTCACTCGTGCATATCTGCACCAGATATGCACATGAACTTCTCAACCTGTGTTGTCTGGGATGAAGATAAGTTTTGCACCAGTTGAAAAGAAAGCTTAGCCGTTTTCTTTTAAAGTGATATTTTTAATTATTATTCTGTATCTTTTATGTGTTTGCTTTAATCATTCATGTATCATTCACGAGGTTATGTGTAATGAAGATGTATTTTTTATGAAATATAAATTCTATTGAGGAAATTCAGTTTTGTTCTTTGAGACAGTACAACAATTTAGATGAAAATCCAGGCGATGTTAATGATCAATTAACATACATGTGATACAAAAAACAGGGCATGGGCAGTTCTTATGATTCACATGCATTTATCTGAAACTTGAATGATTGAACATTTGCTTAGCTACATGAACTTACAGTAATACTCCTAAAAACAAAATTATTTATCATTTTATTTAGCTAGTAGTGTACGTAATACAAGACGAGATAAACGGCAGCGAAAGTCATAGATTCCAGCAGAGGGGCCGTGAACACGGCGCCACTTTCCTTCCTTTTGTTTACATATAAATTCAAAATTATAAAGTACGTAACGTATAATATGGTTTAAAAACTATGCTAAAATTAATTTAGAGCTATTAATACAAGACAGAATACAAAGTGGCGAAATTCATAGATTGGAGCAGGGGCGCCGAGTGCACTGCGCCACTTGTATGACGCGCTCTCTCTATTTGGGGTTAATCATGAAATCTACTGCGCTAATGTAATTAATGTTTTAAGAAAATCACAGTTAAGGTCTAATAATTTATTAATAAAAAATCAAAACAATTAAAATATAAGAAGACTCTCTAATCACCTTAGACTGCCGAAAAAAGGCCAAAAATGTTGAAAAATATCAACTTTAAGTGCCCTGCTTTTTAAGTCTTTCCGTTTTCCGATTTCAATAATATTTTACACAAATTATTTTACAACCTTTAAGAACAACTTTATTGGGCGTTCCGAAAGAATTACAAACTTTCGAAAATACACCGAAATAGGACCACCGTAATATACATATTTTATCATGACTGTAATCATGTATACGTATACGTTGACATGTACAAAATTCAAATATTATACAAATACCTAGTCGAGTTTGTACTCGATTTGAAGGATTCAACGAGAATTATCTTATTATTGAACTAAAGCGTCATTTACTCCATGAATGTCCGAAAAAATCAACGAAATCTGTGAATTTTAGCGAAATTATCAGTGTTTTGGCTCTATTTTGCTTGTTATTCGAGTAAACCTTGTCGAGTTAGTACTCGTTTCGAAGAATTCAATGAGAAATATGTAAATATTGAACTAAAACGTCATTTTCTCAGGAAATATTAGGACTAGGTATTCAAAAGTATACAAAAATACAGAGGATCTGGTTCCAATGAATCCTCTATGCATCACAATGTCTATGAACAACCTCTTTCACTCGATCGAGTCTTAATTCACGATGTCAGCGTTCCAGAAAGTGCTACATACATCATTGACTCTGCTTTTATCATTGTAAGCTTGAACAGATTCGAGCAAATTGTTGCAGTTCACACTTTATAAGCTCCATCTGATCAAGTCAAAGTTAGTATCAATCATATACCTATAGCCTGGAAGTACAAAATTGAGCTATACTGAGAACATAGGTCATAATATTTTTAATCTTTCAAGGCAACTTGCCTTCCGAAGCTGAGATATACACAGTATGAGTGGAAGAGAACTTTGCAGCATCCTGTTTTTTTCGATCCCAATGTCTTTCAACATACAGTAGCCCGAAATCAGCCTCCTAACTAGAAGAGGAAGAGGAAAAACATCAAAAGGGCATAACAAGTATAGGATGTTCTTCTTTGTCTTTGATTTTTCATCAAAATGGCTAATTTTATTATGGCTGTTCCATAATTGATGTGAATCTCAATGAATTGCACTGCTGTCTTAATAATTGTTTTTGACTGCATATGGCAAAGTACTGATAGTGCATGAGCTAATAAGGGGCAGCAGAGCCTTGTGCCTGGGAGTTGGATAATTTTCCAAATCAATCAAAGTCACCTTCTTATCTTTAAGTTATGAATTACATTTTTTTATTCATATTTTCTGGACATATTATATATATCTGGACAAAATTGATAAGATATATTATATCATCCTGAATTCTATGATGGAGTAAGAAGGATAAGATAACTAATTAAATAGAAGATTCATTAAAAAGATTTGAAAGAACAGATGTTTGAAATGTTTTAAAAAATTTGTTCATAAATAATATTTATTCTCCTCCATAAATAGGTTTTCTCTATCCAATTTTGTCATCAGGCTTGCTGCTTCTCAAAGCGCAATCTAGGTAATGGATCAACATGATGGCATAAGTATGCCCTTGAATCTTTGTGGCATGAATGCAAGTTGGGTCAGATACGGTATTTGAAGACTTAGAAGATTTTTTATCAATTCTTTCGGAACTTTTCATTTTCTACTTTCATTGATTTTCTCCGTTTTACATAATGTTTTTATCTCGAGGCTAGTCTTTTAAAGAGACCTTTTTATTCTGTAATATAACATTTACATATACAACAATTGAAGCATATTGATCCAAAACTTTTTCATACCACAAAGATGACCTCAGTGTAGTTAAAATAGTTAAGCTATAGCCAATGCTTACGTTTACTATTTTACATCATGACACATTTTTCTTAGGGGATAAAAAGTGTATTGTTATTTAAATAAAACTCCTCTTAATAAATCTTGGCTAACATAGGAGCACTGCGGAAACAGAGATATTTAATATGACTATCTCCTGATGAAAAGAACATCCTTTTAGTGAACTGAATATTTTTTCATGGTTTGTCTATGAGTTTATATAATTGCATTTACGCTTTAACTATGGAGTATATGAAAACTACTTATTTATGTATCAAAACATTTTCTTAACACTGCCAAAGAAATATGCTTTATTCATGTTTTATATTTGTAAATGACAACTCTTCATAAATTGTCTCACAAAATATTAGTTTCTAAATAAATATTAGTTTCTAGTAAAATTATTGATTGGGGAATATCATGTTCGTACACTTATCCGTGCTGTGGAGATACTGAAAATATGGAGATTATCTGATGTTGCTAAGCAAAACTAAGCTTTTCTTCCTCACTATTTACTAAATATTAAATAAGCTAATATTAATGTTTCCTAACAAGAATGCTGTATTTTAATGGTTATTATATTGATTCACATTAATTTAGAGCAAAAAAAATAAATGCCAGTAATATGATGAATTCAATCGATACAATTTCAGACACAGAGTGGTAGAAGATCAAGAGGAAGGAGCTTTGCTATGTATAATTGCTATGAGAGGGATTATCGTGGAATGAAGATGATAGTGCTCCTCTTAAGGATGTGATCTGCCCCATGACAGGAAGAACCTATCTAGTACTATATAAGCGAATTCTAAACCCGGTATCCCCCTTAAAAGCTTCTCTATGTAGCACAATTTTTACTTTCTCCCTATACGTAGTATAGAGAAAGTATTGTATTCGCAAAAAAATTCGATCTCCAGATTTCGACGGAAATAGATGTTTTGTGGCCCATAGAGCATGTTTAAGCTATTTTCCCGAACATGTCTGTCTGTGTGTCTGTCTGTCTGTCTGTGGTTAAAAAGTTTGTGTGCGCTCTATCTTAAAAAGTAATTATCCGATCATTTTCAAATTTCATATTTAGGATTTCCCTTACAATGCCAAGAGTTGATTAGTTTTTGGAGAATATCCTCAAACCGGAAGTTACGGTTTATCCGGAACAAATTTTTATTTCTTAAATATCTCTGTAAGAATGCAATATAGGTATATACATTTACACACCAAAATTGTAGATTATGTATTTTACTACAACGTTTGTATAAAACATTTTATCGTAACACTGATTGTTTAGGAGTTATTCCCCAATAATGGTTAACCGGAAGTTGTTGTTAATCCAGAAATGGAAGTTTTTCATACATATCTCTGTCAAAATGCAATATAGGTATATAAAATTATTTACAAAAGTTATAGATAATGTACTTTGGTACAACTTTTGTATGAAACATTTTTTCGTAACACTGATTGTTTAGGAGTTATTCTTCAATAATGGTTAACCGGAAGTTGTTGTTTACCCAGAAAAGGAAGTTTTTCATACATATCTCTGTCAGAATGCAATATAGGTATATACATTTACACACCAAAATTGTAGATTATGTATTTTACTACAACTTTTGTATAAAATATTTTATCGTAACACTGATTGTTTAGGAGTTATTCCCCAATAATGGTTAACCGGAAGTTGTTGTTAATCCAGAAATGGAAGTTTTTCATACATATCTCTGTCAAAATGCAATATAGGTATATAAAATTATTTACAAAAGTTATAGATAATGTACTTTGGTACAACTTTTGTATGAAACATTTTTTCGTAACACTGATTGTTTAGGAGTTATTCTTCAATAATGGTTAACCGGAAGTTGTTGTTTACCCAGAAAAGGAAGATTTTCATACATATATCTATCAGAATGCAATTTTGGTATATACAATTATGTACCAAAGTTGAAGATAATGTTTTTTACTACAAAGCTTGTATGAAACATTTTCCTGTAACACTCATTGTCTTAGAGTTATTTATATATTACCGGCATAGGCTTATGTTTTCAATAAATACGGAGAAAGTCATGTGTTGGCCACATCAGATTTTTTATATTGTATTTTTTATGCTTCTTGGCAGTTATGTCAATAATTATTTGTTTGTAGCTAGTTAAATATTTCTAGAGTACTGTAATTTCTTACTTCTATTCATCATGTTCCCATACTTTTCCTTTCCTATTATATATGTGTAATGTTGTTCTCATTGTCAGCTCGGATATAAATACGGAGATTTTAAAATCATTAATGGTAATAATTTTCTACTTAATCAAAGCCACTCTGTGTTTAGATGTCAATTTCGACTATTAGAATCCTAGTTTAGATTATTGGGTTTGTTAGTAGTTGAAATTTTATTTTATGGTATTTGTTAAGATTTATATTCCTTAGAAAAACCCATTGAGTCCATTTTTTATAAATGAAATTGGAATTTGTGGAGTTTTAGTATGTAAAGTTAAATATTTTACTCTACGGAAATGTTGTTTGAGTTGTTTCTGTTCGTTTAAATATGTACATATGCTATTCCCTCTTGAAGTGAAAGGATTTTTAGATTCACCGAATAAATAAATTATTCCTGTTACAATGTAAATTGGTTAAATTTATTGTTTTCGTATTACATTTTTCTTCATACACTACAATATAATGAATCACATGAATGCATTCCTTATTCCATTCATGTTGACTTGACATTTGATTCCATTACAGTTCGAAGCTAATTTGTAGGTTTGTAATTTTATGCTGATTATAAGCATAATTATCTATGGTTGAGAGAGATTGCTGAATGCAGGTAGAAGTGAAAATTATTGGAGAACTTTATTCCTATAGTTGAAGTTAAATCTCACTGTGTAAAGAAGTGTCACAGAAATTCTTCTTATTAATAACGAATGGCTTGATACCATTCTTTGTTTGCAATAAATGAAGTAATTATAATTAATTCCTTTAACTTCTCTTTTCTGTGCTCAGATTTTATTCTGGAGTGTTTAACAATAAGATGCCTTTTCAATGTCATTTAAAATTGTACACAAATGTGATAATTCATTAGAATAATGCTTTACGAGTAAATGTAGAAAGAAAATGAGTAAAGAACTGTATTTTGCAAAGTTATATTTAGCTTGATAATATAGGATATAGGAACCCAAATTTCTCTATGTAAAAATCGACTCTGCATCCAAGTGTTCTGGTGGCGAACTCAGGACTTTTTGTAAGATGAAATTGCATTGAACTATTTGCTTTGGGATAATCTGACCGTTTCTATTATTCCAAGTCGATTATTGGGAATATCTTCAAATGAAATTCCTTATTTGGGTTTAATTGAATTCTAGAATGCCAATGGTGCCATAGCATCAAACCAATGATCATAAAATAAAAGATAGACGAAGATTATGAAAAAAATATTATTTCTGTTCACATGCCTGGTCATAGACTTCCACCTTCAAGGTAAATGAATCATTCAACATTTTAAATTCCTGCCATACATTTCAAATGCTATAGCCACCTAGTGTCGAACCCAGGACCTGTTGGAAGATGTGAATACATATAACAACTTGGTAGTACTAAAACTTATTTAATCCAAAGTATGAAGTCAATATCTTACTGGGAAGATCCTAAAATAAGATATCATTAACCCCATTTGTAATTCATAGAGGAGTACAAATGACGCTCTGGCACCAAACCATTAGGAAAACACTAAACTGAAATAAAATTTATTTATTACTTCTGTTTACTTGCCTGGTCTTATGTTTCCATGTTATTGGGAAGAGATTAAAAAAATCTTAAAAATTGCCACAGTGCATTTTAAATGGAAGAATATTTGCCCTGACCTAGCATCAAAGCAAGGGGATAATCTTCGAGGATGTCTTTGTAGTTTTCGTTGGATATGCACTGCTTCCAGCTATCTATCAAATTTCAACTCTCTAATTACTTTGGAAGTAAATAAAATTTTTTTCGAAAAGCTCCACTGCATTTTAAGGAAAAAATCAAGATTTAGCCCTTCTGCGTGAGGTAAGCTTCAAGGAAGTGAAGGAGATGACATTGAATAGGGTTTAATGAAGCACATGAACTTACCAAAAGGTAGTTTCATGCCTCATTCATGTATGTATAGCAAATTCTAGTTTTCTGCATCGTATCTCCCACATGTATTTAGAAAAATTTTCTCAACATTATCAAGTGTTGAGAAAATGAAGTGTGATTGTGATTTTTTGGTTCAAATATGTTTTGATCACTCGTTTGTGATTAGCAGATAAACCTTTATTAACTTAAGCTGGATTGCATTTACCTAAGGCTGTTTAAGTTTTTGTCCCTTGCCATTTCTTAAGATTGTAATACATCTTAGGTTTTAAAATCATATTGAGAAAATGAATTCATATTCCTTGCAATTTTAATGTAATAATATTAAGAAAATTGTAGCAAAGTAACCATTTTGCGGTAATGGTGTGAAGCAGATTGTTACCTGTAGGACTAGCATACACTACGATAGAGGCTCCAACCCCTAGGTCCCGGGTTCTAATGATCGGATTTTTCCGATTCAGGGAATGGTTGTGTGTGTTTGTTGTTACTGTTGCCTCAGTGAAGCACCTCCTGATAAGTTCATCAGAGCTTAAGAGGACTTCAATGGTGAAGGGCAACAGTAGCTAGGCATGGGGGAAAAAAATGGGAACTCCATTAAAAATTCTGTAGCTGATTAGATGAGATGTAGCCAAAAAGAAGCAAGTTAGGAGGGGAGAAGTTTGCCAAGGAAAGGTGAGGTGAATTGTGGGAAACAAATGCATGAATTAGGTGACAATTTTTTAATTTAATTTTTTTCTGCTCTTTGAAGGGATGATGTGCCTCAGATTACCATTTGCTTGTCTGACTTTGTCTCTCGTGTCCATTGATGGTTCTGAGATATGCCTCCTGACAAATATAGAAACGTGATGCTCATTATTCCAATACTTCAGAAATAACCTCTTGTTATAATGGATCCTTTTTGCTGTGAGACAGAAAAGGCCAAAAGAATCACTTGCTATAATGCAACACTCGTTATACGCTATACTATTTTCAAACTGTATCATAAATAATTTGAAATTCCCACTGTAGTTTTGAAATAGTAGAGACGCCTGGTGTCGAACCCAGGATCTTTTGAAACATGTGAATACATAAAAAGCCCTGGTAGAAATAAAACTTATATAACACATAGATATGCACTCACTCATTCATGAAAAATCGCCACAATTCATTTTGAATGAGAGATATTTGCCCTGACCTAGCGTCGAACCAAGAATAATCTATGAAGATATCTTAATGGTTTTCAGCAGATATACAGGGCTTCTAGCAATCCCTTGAAATTCAACTGTCTGCTTTGCCGAAAAGTGCCTCAAAAGATTTTTGAAAATCCCTGCAATGCATCTTTATGGGAAAGATTGGGACTTAGGGGCCTTCTGGAATGGAACCCATGACACTGAGGTTCAATGTCGCTTTTTAATCTGGCAATTAGATGTTATGGCCAGTAAACAGTAAAAATTTCAAGTCAGTGACACTTATGGAACATGGTTAGAATTTTGATCCCCTATGAATGAGTGAGTGTATATACCTTCCACAACTCACCTCACCTTTCCTTGGCAAAAATGCTTCCAGGAGCTTTGATTAGAGGCTTCTGATGAGTTTCACTCTTCTCTTTGTCCTTCTATACATCTTCTACCCTCCTAACTTGCTTCTTTTTGGCTACATCTCCTCTAATCAGCTACAGAATTTTTAATGGAGTTCCCATTTTTTTCCCCCATGCCTAGCTACTGTTGCCCTTCACCGTTGAAGTCCTCTTAAGCTCTGATGAACTTATCAGGAGGTGCTTCACTGAGGCAACAGTAACAACAAACACACACAACCATTCCCTGAATCAAAAAAATCCGATCACTAGAACCTGGGACCTTGGGGTTGGAGCGATAGCTTCTATCGTACTTCTAGATGTTAATGTGACTCACATTTGGGAGCTGCACAAGTTCCAATTTCCCCTTACGATACGAATCCTCCACTATTGTCTCCATCTGTTTGATTGAAAGAAAAAAAATTAGACTCCTCTATCCGGGAGGCTGCTTTAACCATCTAAGCTACCCAGCCAGAACATTTTAACACCTCTTTGTGTTGCCGGTGCCTTGATGAGGCCATGGCGTGGTCAATGCTGCATAGTTGGACTAATTCACACATGCCCTTGCACACAAAGTCCCCAAAACGGCTTGTTAAAATGTTCTAGCAGGGTAGCTTAGATGGTTAAAGCAGCCTCCCAGATAAAGGAAGATCCCTGGTTCGATTCCCGGCCCCATCAGACTTTTTTCAAGTCTGTTTTTCCTTGGGAGTTCGAATGAGTTACAATGACGAGATGAAGCAGTTGAAAACAGATAAAAACTTGTGAGTTGTATCCAACTCATTTCAACTGGAATTTCCTGCGGGGTTGTATCTAACAAATTTTGCAAGAAGATCAACAAGAGGATGTAAGGAACGAAAATGAGTTTGATAACTTGAAATATTGCATTGATCTACAAATAATTGAAAATGAATGGATATAAGAACATGAAAGTATCATTGTTAATAATAGTAACTTCTCATACGAGCTCATTCTTGAGGTTTTCGTAAGGTTAAATATTTGTAAACTTATATTAATCAATCAATTAACAATACAACCACATTAAGTGAGGAAAATATATTAGATGTATGACTTATTTAATTCTAGCAAGCTCTGAGCTCTGACAGAAGAGAAATGTAAATACGTTACAACTAATTTCTTTCGTAGCCCAGCATAGTTTGAGCTGTGTAACAGCAATAATAATTTGAAATTAGGAAGCCCCTCAAATAGAATAAAATAAAAATATAATCATCCTCGACATTGTGAATATCTTTTGCAATTATTTACCAATATGATTTATGAGCTACATAATCTGTGAATTTCTATTGGATTTACTTTTTCTGATACTAAAATCCATCCTTGTCTCTTAAATCTTCCAAACATCTGATTTTGTTATCCACCATATTTAATACGGAACTCATAAGCGATTTAACCTTGCTGATTTGGTCTGATAAGTTACAGAAATCATAAACTTATTGAATGTTCCTGCAAAGCTTATTGAATGGTTACCAAGATTTATAGATATATAACTTTATTGAGTACTTAGGTATTGCAACCAGGCATAAATGTATCATATGCCATTTTCTGTTGAAAATGTTACAATATATTGAGCATCATTGAAGCATGAAATGCAACTGATAATATGCTGTAATACTTGGAAATATCACAAAGCCTTAACGAAGGCTTTTGCAAAATCAATTACCACCGCTTCCACTTCCTCCCGTATATCCATAGATTCGGCTATATCTTGAACTAGTCCGAGGAGCTGCATCTCGCATAAGTAGCCCGGTCTGAATCCGTGCTCTCTAATTAATCATGAAACTTAATTGTGGTAAGAGTCTATATTGTTAATAATGGTTATATGCATTTAACAAAGTAGAATTGAACATGTGGAAGGTATTCAGAACTGAGGGTGTTGACTCCAAAATCTTGGGGATCGGTTGTTATTGGCTCTTATAACATTCCAGTCAGGAGGTATTAAATATTTTAATGCGTGCACATCTTCACACCAACAGAACTTCTGCTTATATATGTAGACTAGCTGAAGTACATTTGATTCTAAACAGGGGAAGTAGATTAACCTCTCAATACCATCAGTCAAACTATTATGTCTGATGTTATTCTTCGGTTCTTCGTCTTATAGAAGCTTTATTTCCATATAATTCCATAATATTATTACATAATATTCACATATTCTCATCAAGCAAGAGTTTCATGTATGCATTTGTTGTTATGTAATATACGTACTATATCAACATAAAGTTTAGGAATATTTATCCCAATTTTATCACTCATGATCTTTTTTAAAACTGCTTTTACTCTCTACCAATCCAATATAAAATTCTGGTTCTTTGCCCTAGTTTTCTCTGTATCATTTGCACTTGTAAAAATCTCATCTAATTTAGTTTAGAGAAACTATAACTAAGCAAAAAAATGTTTAAGTGGAGCAAATTTGTTAGGCACCCTAATTTGCATTGTTTACAACTTTTTTATTTCTCATGAACTTGTGGCGAGTGATATTGAAATGTTGAAATTGTCAGTTGTTTTTGAATTTCCCTGACCCTGGTCGTTATCTGGAATAGAACTTTCTCCAACAAAATTCTAAGAAAATTACCCTTTCTTCACATAGGTTATAATTAATACAGACCATATGCTTTCTAATGTAACACCATGAGCTTGGATTTAACAATCACATTGGACTTCAGGGTGATTACATTCTCAAAATGTTTGCAAACGTTTTGCAAACTTTGTCAACATTTTTGAAATTTGGATTAAAAAATCAATTTCCTCAAACAAAGTTAGAATCTATATACTTGTTATTTTGGTGCTTATCTCTCCTCTACACGACTTTCTTCGAATTTTATTCTTCAAAAGAAAATAAGCCTATGACTGTGAAAATTGCAAGTTAACATGAATATCTTATACTATTAACCTTAATAAGTTAACATGTCTACTTTTAGAAACCATTCTGAGCAATCTTGCAGATCCTTAGTTTATACCACTACATTGTTTGCATTTATGAAATCAAAATACTTAGAAATGTAAAGTGCTCTGTCCAATACTTCACAAAATTTCCCATTATCTACTTTCACAACCAGGAGATCGTTATTTTTCAGGAAAGTTCTCACTAGCAGAACATTTGTTTCTCTCTTAGGGGCCACATAAGAAGAATACCATTTGCTAATAGCGTCTGCAAAAATGCATTTGGTTGTAATACTTTCACTAAGGAGGGCAACTTCATAATCCACAACCAAATTTTTAAAATCACGTCATCACATTTCCGATAATGTTTTACCTGATGATAGCTTGTAGCTGAAACCGGTCGTCTATTAAAGTTTTATTGTGGAAATTATAAATTTTGTTTTATGGTTACTAAAAATATGTTGCTATCTACTGATCTTTTCTAACATGCAAGGGTATTTTCCATTGTCACAAATAGTGCTTGTTTACGGTTATTATAGTTTTTGTTTATTTGATTGCTACATAAATATCGTGCTTGTATACATTGCTACCTTTCGATTGATTTTGATGGCAAAACAAAAACATTCAAATTCTATTTACGAACAAATTTTATTCACAAAGCCAAATTCAGAAGATATTATTTGTAAAATATATAGTTGGATTTTAATTTCCAAAGTTTACTAATGTTAAAGGAATAATATGGGAAGGTGTTACCATGTGGAAGGCCATTACAATGAAAGAAAGACTGTTTTGTACACTTTTATTATGGCAACATCAATGCAGCATGTATGCAATGTGTAATGCAGGGGGGTGTTATAACTTTATTGTGAGACCTGTGATGCACAGTACATTGGAAGATTGCTAAAAACAAAAGCGAAGGAGTACAACTGGGATTTCCGTCTATAGAGGGGGTCACCAATGTCCAACTTCATGGTGCACCCGCTGGAAGTAGGACACAATAGCACCTTCTTCCTGAAATGTCTTCATTGGGCCGTTGCTTGGACCTCCTAGAGGAAATGGAAATAGTGTGGTGCTCAAATAATACAAACCTTACAAATGAGCACATTTATTCCAATCCCTTGCCCCTTCTTTCCCTTCCAAGTAAACTCTTTCCTTCCTGAAAAATACCCTTTCTCTAACCCTATTTCTAACCCTTTCCCCCCCTTCCTGGTTTCCTAAATATTTGAAAATGTAAAAAAAAAAAAAAATTTTTGCCTGATGATGACCTGATGGACACTAGCAAAACATTTTGCCATAATAAAATTGCTGTGGAAGTGTACGAAACTTTCTTTATTTTATGTTATTGATGTTTTATTTTCTTCTTAATACATTTTTTTTAGGAGCACATCTTTCCCATATATTCACATGAGAGTTGATTTTGTCAATCACCTTTGTTGTTAGGGAAAAATAATTAAAAATCACCGCAATTATTTTAAATGGAAGTTTTGCGCCCATCTGGCATTAAACTCACGCACATTAGTGACATTTCTACAATTATTAATATAGAAGAGTACATTTTTTGGGCTCTTCGTGATTTTGGATTATTTATTCTACTGGGAATTCCTTAAAAATCTTCTTGAAAGAATTGTAAAATGGCCATAATTTTGTCCCTGCTACTTATGATTCATTATTTGCATATGTTGACATCTCAGTAAATTGCCCTCTTTTCATTATATTTGACATGAGTCTCTACCGTAAACTAGGTATGGAGATAAAATTCCTGTTTATTCTAATGAGAATACTCTAAAGCTATGTCTACACTTGTGCGCTTTCTTCTTCCCTTTCCCTTTCAACTTGCGCTTCCTCTTTCCCTTTCAACATGCGTTGCACGTGCCTCATGAGGCATTCAATTTGTTGTCCACACTGCATCATCTACTGTGCGTCATGATGGATACAGAATTGGCAAGTGTGATAGCCATTTGTGCAGGTTACTTGTTTTTAAAAAATGCACGTAAAAGAAAAAAGCAACGGGTCCTGTGGACAAAGCAGTTTTACAAAATTCGAAATATTGGGCTACTCGGAGAACTTCAGCATTATGTAAACGTATTCTGGAATTTTACACGCATGTCAAAGGAAAACTTTTACAAGTTGTAACGAATAATAGAACCAGTTATTTCAAAGAAAAATATTAGTTTCCGAGAAGCTATTCCAGCTGAAATGAAGCTATTGACAATGTTGAGGTTGAGGAGAGGGGTTTGAAAAAGATATTAATTACTGAGAGAGCAATTAGGTTTAAACAAAGTATCGAATAATCTCTGTGAGAGAGCAATTAGTTGATACAAAGTATTGAACAATCTCTAATTGTTCGAATGCGTTTATCATTATCTTCAAAATATTTGTTTACGTTAAGGGATTTCGCAGAGTGGGAATAAGATGAAGCATTGATGAATGCATTGAACTGTTCTTTAATGCGAACGTTAAAATTTATTTCTAAAAACTGACACAGTATTGAATATTGTGAAGAGATTGGCATGTTTGTGCGAAGTACAGTAGAACCTCAATTTTACGAAGTTGAAGGGACTCAAAAATTTGCACTCTGTAAAATTCGGGCTTTGTAAATTTGAGGTTTTCTTTCAAGCAATTGAAATCTGTACAATACCAATCCAGGTTCAGTAACACAGTGCATAAAGTTAAATGGGATTGAAAGGGAGGTAATATTTCAATAAAATGAATTATACATCCAGTTTAATGTTTAATACAACAGAAAAAAATTCTATACTTATTACTTTTTAAAATAATTATAAATTATTTTTTTGTTTTTTGGAAGTTTCAATGAAAGATGAGGTGATTTTTTCAGTTAATCAGATAGTACCTGAAAGGTAATAATTGAATGAATCAGGTACACCATCAGTAAACATTTGAGAATTGTGAAGCACTTTTATAGAGTGTCTTAATTCATCCCTTGTAGGGGGGAAGGTGCTTCTGGGTCATCTTCATAGCTTGTAGAAGAGATATCCAAGTTCAATTCATCCTAATCTTCTTCGTCTTCACTAAATTCACTGCAGTTATACATCACCACATGAGAGTCACACTTGACATATGACTCAGCACGAGAGGATGCATCTGGGATGTAATGATTTAGTTGTGCCATTTCTTTACTAAGGAGGTCCTATAGTGTGGGAACCTCCACTAACTCCTCTGTCTCTATAATTGATGTGTCACCAAAACCGGCTGATCTCCAACAGTTGGAAACAGTGTTTGCAGTGACACTGTCCCATGCTCTGGTAATTCCTCGCACAGCATGGAGCAATGTCCATGGAGGCACATCTTGCACATCAGAGGCTTGATATGCAACTAATGTATGCATACTAAAGCTCTGCTTATAGAAAGCAAAACTGTGCAGGTCTAAACTTGTCAAATAATTATGAGGATGAAGTCAAACTAATTTCTGTCACAAATAAGAGTCACAAGCTCATTCTCAGGAAGAAAACAATAGATATCACATGCAATTCTCTGTGTGCACTATAGTAGAAGCAGTAGTAGTAGTAAGCGCTTTGACAGCTTAGGTCATTTTGCCCATGTGCTCCCACCAGGATTTGAAATCAGAACTGATTCCTCATGAGTCACGAGCGTACCCACATGGCTTTCCGGGAGCCAATCTGCAGTATATTTGCTTCAAATTGAAAGGATTTTAAAATTAGACTACAATTATACTGATTCTCTTTATAGCATAGGCCTTATTTCAAAGCCTAGGAGACTCACTTATGTCAAAGTGAATGAAACTCACAGCCATGAATTCCAGGAAACTAGCTTGTAAATATTTTAAGTCATTTAAGAACTTTACTTAAGTTAATTTGAAACTCCCTCTTTTTTTACGTGCGTTCTAATACGCTGACGTTTAGCGGCGATTTTCAAGAATTACTTACTCGCGGCTACTTAAAACGATCTTGTCGCGTGACAAATCAGAAGTCGCGATCGCAAATTCTTACCTAACGACGTAAAACGCTTTTAATTGATTAATTACGTATTGAAAATGCATCAAAATTTAAGTAATAGTAACGTATTACAACAAATTTAGTATTCTTTAATTAAACTAATTTCCATGACAGCTGCAACGAAGAACTTCCACAGGAATGCTACTTTCAAGTAAAAGGCTTACCAAAGTTCTGCGATGGGGTTGCGGCGGCTATCATATTACTAATATTAAATAATTCCAGAGAAAATATGGAGGTCGCAAAGGATATAAATATAATATGTATCCTTTGCGACGACGAGTAGGTATTTTTTATACAAAATGATAGAAAAGAAATAGAACTTACCAAGCGTCCGAAGATAGTGCTGGACGAGAAATCTTCGGTAGTGGACTTTAAAGGTGTAAATTATTCCCATATCCAGCGGTTGAATCTTACTGGTGCTATTTGGACTCAGAAAAAGTACTTTGACGTTTGGTAGCACTAGTCCGCCTATTTTATGAACTGGGGCATTATCTACAAGAAGTAGAATATTGCGATTCTTTCATGCACTCTTCCTCTGCAAGAAGATAATTTGCTTCTGAAAAATGTCCGTCGTCATCCATGCTTTTTTATTACTTTCATACAACACAGGCAAATTTTTTCACGTTTTTGAAGCAACGCGGAGCTCTTGATTTTGCAATCACAACTGGTTTCAACTTTCTTGAATCTTGGTTACATATCAGCATTACCGTAACCCTATCCTTAGATTTTTTACCTCCGCGACATTTCTTACCACGGGTCCCGAGGGTGGAGTCAGGTAATGCCTTGAAAAACAGACCTGTTTCATCCAGGTTGTATATATCTCGAGGGAAATATTTAGACACAATGTCATCGTTTATTTCACGCCACTGCTCAACGTCTTTTGTGTTGACGTTACCTTCTTCTCCACAGATTTTCATTGAAGTGATTCCGTATCTTTTGTTGAATCTATTAAGCCACCCATTTGAGGCTTTAAAGTTGTCGCACTTCAGTTTAAGAGCCAAAACCTGAGCCTTCTCCTTCAGAATTGGTCCACTTATAGGCATTTTGCACGCACGACACTTAAAAAAACATTTTGCAGCTGCCTATCAGTTATCAAATTGTGACGATGAGACGTACTTTGTTTTTAATGATGTTGTTGTGTGACTCAAAATTGTTTCACTTGAATTGACGATTGCTGCCAATGTAGGTAAAGAAATGCCATACTTCCGAGCAATTTCTGTTTTTGTCTGCCCGCGATCACGTACTTCCTTGATAATTGACATTTTGTTGACCAAAATCAGGGACTTCCTCTTTTTCTCGGTCAGCGATGTTTTATCCATTATTTTACTAATAGGCTCACAGGATATCACAACACAGGCCACCTCGCGCAGAGAGTGATTCTGACTGAACGCGCGCGACTTTTCCTCGCTTGGAGAAAAACATTTTTCAGGGTGTCCACCATCCAACCATTATTTTTCAATCTTTTACTAACTAATTAAAAATCCGAAATCCCTGCAGCAGCCTTGAGATTTTAAATATTCGCACTCCAATTTAGCAGCCAAGACCTGAGCCCAAAACTCCCCAAGTCGAAAACAAATTTTTATCATGATTTATTTTCTCAATCTCTCGTCCAAATAGAAACTTAACTGAGAGTTTACACAGAGTTAAACTCCTGGAAACTGTTGATCTATACGATCCCACGTCGCGGATTCGCGATATTACCAGAAAGCTTGATGAAGAAAGAAAGAGCACGGTTACGTCTTATAAGCTATAATTTTTCGCGAAAACTGTAATCAAAATGTTTGTATTCCACGAAATTTTCTCATTTTCCCATCTAAAATACATGGGATGAGGGTCTTCCCAATATAGACGATCTGGTTTCAGCTGCTCCTGTTTACGGCGATCGTCATCCCATTGTATTGAGCTCAGTGCGACAAAACCATTTCAAATACTTCGTAAAACCGGGGTTAAGTCACTCCTAGGGACCGGCTTCTCACTTCGTAAAACATGAAATCGAGGTTTTACGTAAAACCGAGGTCATTTTATATGTACAAAGATCGGGACCGGCGGAATGGTTCGTAAAACTGCGTCACTTCGTAAAATCGAGGTTCGTAAAAACGGGGTTCTACTGTATTACCTTTAAACGGATCGACAACACGTCGTGGGGAATCCATCTGATATTGGGATGCAAGAGGAAAAAGTCGATTGTTGACGATGCGTCTTTCTTTCTGTTGAACCATTATATTAAACATTTGCAACATGTATTTCTTTAATAGTTTTAAGCTCGCGAAGAAAGTTTATAGTAGATAAAGAAAATATTAAATAATCTGTGGATAAGGCAGTGAAAAGCGGTTAGCTTATGTGAGTAGTGCTGATTGGAAGTAAAGGGTATAGCACTGTTAATATAAGTTGATTGTCTGTGTAATAATATAATTATAAAAATTGAATTCGAATTTTTGATTAACTAGACGTAGGGTGAGGTCAAGAAAGTTCAAAGTATTATTAGTTTCAATTTCATGGGAAAATGAAATACTAGGATGGATAGAGATGAAGGAAGAGAGTTGTCGGTTTTTTCTCACCCCAAAAACAAAAGATATCATCAACGTACCAAAACCAGCATAAAATAAATTTTATCAAATGGGAATTTGAATAAAACAATTTCTCTTTTAGAAACTCCATGAAAATATTAGCTAAAACAGGGCAAGACCATATTTTTGTTCATAAAAACCACCTTGGAACTGAAAAAAAGATTTCTTTAAACACACATTCACCAACGACAACAGGTTACTAGTTATTACTACATCTGCATTGTTCCTTTTTAGTAACCCTTCCAGCACAACAACAGACTCTACACAAGGAGCTCTGGTAAATGAGCTATAAATATCGAAAGAGTTTTGCATAGTTAGGAAATTTCAAGTCTTTCACTTTTACGTGCAAATTCCACTGAGTTTTTCACACAATGGCATAAAGTCTGATAAATTAGCAATTAAATGATTAAATTTGGTGTCCAGGTTATGACACGGGGAAGAAATGTTTGAAACCACTGGGAGGATAAGGATGTCTTCCTTATGTATTTTTTGGAAGTCCATAAAGACGCGGGGGTAAAGGGTCGGATTCGGAGAGGTGAAGTTTCTCAGTCTTCAATAATAATCGATTTGAACGGAGCTTCTTTAATGTTGAAGTAGATATTTTTGACACTATTTCACAAGAAAAAATTGGAAATATCTTAATGTACGATAATGGAAGCAAGGAATTTCTTTCATACCATTCGGACTACTTAATTCAACCATCGAAGAGCTATAAATGGTAAAAATATCATACAATTGTTTTTACAAAATTTTATTAATAGAAAAAGTGATGGAAGAATAATTAGTTAGAAATTGCAGGGAGTGACGTAATTTCAAGCGAAACCTCAGCCGAGAAAAAGCTGCGAAAGATGAGGAATAATGGATAATAATCAGATATAGACATAAGAAGCTGCAAAGGGCCAAACTGTGACTCGTACTATTTAAAGCAAGAGTAAGGGAGAGAGATGAAAAAACTTATAAAATAACCATAGAAAAAGAATGGGAAAAATAGGGAAAGCAATCAAAGAAGCTGTGGAAGAAACTATTGGAAGAAACGAGAATAAATCATGCTAATTGGTTTAACAACGAGTGTGCCCAAATTATACAGGAGAAGAATAAAGCTAGAGAAAGCATGATAAGGAAAGAAACCAGAAAGAACACTGAAAAATATCAAGAAATGAGGAAGGAAGCAAATAGGATATGCAAAAAAAAGGAGAAAATGGATAACAGCTAGAGAATATAGAAGAATACAGCAAGCAGAATAAACAGATATAGTTCTACTAAGTTTTAGAAAAGGTGAAAAGAGGATACCAACCAAGAATGGAAGGATTTAAAAATACGAAGGGAAATGTAGTCCAAGAAGAGAATAAAGTTCTGGAAAGATTGGCAGAACATTTCAAAGAACTTCTCTGTACAGAAGATAAGGAGAGAGTAACAACTGAGGAAAATGACAGGCTTAGGAAAGAATCAAATATAGAATCAATCAAATTAAATATATCAAACTTGCTCAGAATTAAACCCACTAGGCTGGAAATTGCACAATGCATACAAAAGTTAAAAAATAATAGAGACCCAGGGAAGAAAATATTGCAGCAGAGCTAGTAAAATATGGAGGAGATATAATGAGTGATGCTATACATAAACTTAGTAGTATAATATAGGAAACAGAAAAATGCCAGAAGGATAGAGCATGGGAATCCTAAGCCCAATATATAGAAAGGGAAATAAACTGGTTCTCGAGAAATATAGATGGAAAATACTGTTAAATATAGTATATGAAATCATCATAAAAGAAAGGCTGAAAGTAATAACTGGGAGGATAATTGGAGATTCTCTGTGTGGGAGTAGATCCAATAGAAGTACATACAATAGACCAACTGTTTGTAATCAGACAAATTTTAGATAAATGCTATGATCATGTTTAACTGCATATGCTATTGTAGATTTTATACAAGCATTTGATTGTATAAACAGGATCAAATTCTGAGAAGCAATGGAGGACATGGAAATTCCATCCAAAATAATTCTATTGATTCAAAAGGCATTGAAGAAGAGCATGGCTAAAGTAAACATACATAATAAACTGAATTTGAATTCGGCACTGGAACAAAGCAAGGATATTCTACAATTACACAAATCTGAAGAAAAAATAGATCAAAGAGGAACAATATTTAACAATTAAATAGAAAGAAGCAAGCAAAATGGGATTGATAGTTAATACCTGTAAACCTAAATATGTGCTTCTGGCAAACCTATAGTCACCCAGGATTTGGAGATAGAACAGATAAAATTTGAAGGAGTGGAAGAGTTTAAATATCTAGAATATATAACTTACAAAAAAAGCATAATATGAATAAATGAAAGAATACAAGCAAGGAATAAAACTTACTTTGCAAATATGAAGATACTCAAGAGAAAGTTAATAAACAGAAACACTTAAATACAAATATATAAACCAATTACCAGACCAGTGGTAACTTAGGGAGCATAAAAATGGACACTAACAATCCCACAAGAGTATGGCCGTGGTAAGATTTGAAAGCAATTGCAGAGAATATACCGACCTGTTATTGAGAATGGATTATGGCAAAGGAGAACCAAAGAGGAGTTAAAGACAATAATGAATTGGGGAAGATGTAGTTAAGTTCACAAAATCTTTGAGAATATAATGTTTGGACCATGTGGAAAGGATGCTTGAAACAGCAATGCTGAATAAGGTGATAGAAGGGAGACTGATGCCGCTATATGGAGAGGAAGGTCCAGATTGAGATGGCTAATTCATAAAGGACATGAAGAAGATGAAAGTGAGAAGACAGAGAAGTGGAGGCTGATCGGGGTGGAAGTTCACATAGGGTTGTAGCTCCAAAGAGAGAGTTTGTCTATAAATTGTGACTTAAGGACAATTTTTAAGTAACTTCTTATGAGTTTGGAACAAAAAATATTAAATGTTATCACACTTTCTATGCCTTGTGTAATATTTTGTATCTATATATAGTTTAAATCAGTCTATATAATATTTACATAAGTACACCATACAACAATTGAAAATCAGGAATTAACAGATGAGCCAAGAATTGCTCACATGGACCTTAACCTGTTTTCCCTGACTTTTATTGTAAATATTAATTTATTCTTTATTTTTCATACTTCTTTATTTGCCAGTAGCTCTTTTACTTTTACCAATTCACGTTTTATTTAAGATTGTTTGTACAATAACTATACCTTGTATTAAGAATAAGATAGTTACATAATATATTGTACCAAAAATAGCATTTTGAATTCAGTGTTTCATGTCAAAATAAAATCTACTTACATTATAGGCCACTTTCATATCAATGAAAATTAAATGTATTTTAAAATCGTTTTTTAAATAATACTGCTTATCGGAAATAATAGTTTAAATAAAAATTTTCTAATATCAAAAGTTTATTTCAAATTTTTTTACAATCGAGAAAATAGCAAGAAAACGATTTAAGTAGTCGCGATAGTAATCAAAATAAAACCTATTTTATAACAACCATATTTCATTTAAAAGAGCAAAAAGATATATTTGAAAATCTTGTTTTAAATTATATCGCTCACCAGAGTTAATGGTTTAAATCAAAGCTTCCTAATTAAATATCAAGTAGGTAGTCGAAAAACGACTTTCGTAGTGCTGTCAAATTAAAGTCTACTTTCATTATAATCAACTTTAATTAAAAAAACAAACGGATGTATTTAAAAATCTTATTTTTAATAATAATGCTTTCTGGACGCAATATTTTAGTTACGTAGTGTGAATATATATAATCAAAAGAATAGCAGTTTGACTCCATCGAACCCACATTTATTTAAACAACTACTATGCTGAAATTAAAATTAATAGCTTACAGTCGTTTTTCTAGATAAAACTATACAACAGGTATGAGTAATTTAAGTTCGGATGTTTCAGCAGAAAATACTCTTCAATTCTAAAGAATTACTTTTTTACAGGAGCCGTCTTGTGATGAGATAAAATCTGCATATCGTCATTATATCAGCTAATGCATTACTTCATTTAAGGTCTTTTGTTTTAATAACCTTGTGTTTCAATAAAAAGCGAATTACTGGAACGTGAGAACTTCCGTATTTTGCGGTGAGAAATATGATCAGTCACTTGATATATTTACACTAAAAAATAGCGATTTGTTTAAAACATACGGCATGAAGTACCTCGAATAGAAGCAATTGATAGTATTTTCTTACCTCTTAAGATTTCCTCAAATAACGCTTTTAAATAACAAATCACAGCACTCCTTACAAAACTTTATTTTGAGCGAAAACATTACAACATATCTGATGACCACTGGTGACGAAAAAAACAATTTGCCGAGTAATTGCTCATCCTCACTGTATCCATTTTCGCTCACAAAAGCAACACTTCTTAACACGTATATTCTTTCGCCTAACATTCTCCGTTAACTGAGTGGATTAAGTGTACTTTGAAAATTAAAGACAGAAAATTAATGATATTTTATAAATAAGCACTGCAGTCACAATTCCACAATATTTCTTAGGGCAATTGCTCGACACTCGAATTATTTTCCGCAGCACTTCGTAAACCGACTAAAATCCTTGTATGTTCAGCAAGAAAAACTGCAAGTACAATTTCTTGGTGATAGGGCACGAAACACACTTGCACTTTGTCAATGTAGGTAAGTCCTCTGAAAGATACGTTTTCGATGTGAACAACTCGATTGTACGTGAAGAACTGAAAATGAAGGCCAAAAACATGACTACACGCAAAGCATTTCTATATTTCTTGTTTGCGAAATCCACCTTCCTAGTCACCCCTTATCTACTACCCATAGGGATAGAATAGCCACCAGAAAAGCAGGCTGAAACATTCGGTCTAATTGCGCAATGGAATATTCTTATCTGTGGTCAGGTCCTTCAAACTAATGAAGGGAAATGAGAGCTCAAACGACTCATCCCTTTTCGAGACAAAACTATTTAATAATGTACAATTAAGATGGTAAAATCTTTAAATCGATTGCGCTTCAAATTCTTAGAGATATTAATCGTTGCAGAAGTCTTTCTGTTTCACTAATTAAATTACACTGATGCCTGATGCGGTTTACACCGTATTTAGAGTGAAATTATGCCTTTGCGTTTTATGTAGCAATGGGAAGTTACGCATTTAATTTTCTGTCTCAGCAGAGAGTGGATTATCCTGAGTTATGATGGAATAAATATAATATTTGAGCCACAGAAGTTGCACTATAGTTCACTTGCACGAAAATTAAATTATACTTTTGCTCTATGAGTTTAGAAAGATCATAACCAAAATGTTTATTTTCTGGGAGAAGAAAAACGGACATACACTCTCACTTAAAAATATTGAAAATTAAGATTGATGCTTCCTTTTGCAATAAAAACTGGTCAAGTGAAAATACATTTCTTTCAATCAATTCTACACAGAGATGAATATGAAGATATAATATTGAGGTTGCACAAGAAGTGAAAAATAGTGTCTTGGCTGGGGCTCGAACGGAGATCCTCACTGAGGCAACCGAAACACAAATCGATACGTAGAGTTTTCCCCTCCAGATATAATATTTTCACTTAAATGTGAAACAGAATAGCCGATATTTCCAAGGGCGGATCCAGGCACTAGGCATCGAAGGCACTTGCCTAGGGGCCTCCACCATCTGGGGGCCTCCACCACTTGAGAAATTTTTTTTTATATAATATAATTTGATCATAAGTGATAAGAGAACTGAAGTTATGTAACAGTAAGTATCAAATGTATACTGAATTTGTATGTAATTCCATAAGCATTTATAATAAATGGGAAATGTTGGATTTCTCCGCCTTTAAGTGGGCCTCCACCAGTTATTTGCCTGTGGGCCCTCGCACCCCTTGATCCGCCCCTGGATATTTCAATAGTCTTACTAGCAGTATTTGTGAAAGAGTATACATTTTATACTCGAATATAAGCCGAACTCATTACAAGCCGAGGTATGTACTTAATTTTATTCCAAAAAACTGGGAAAAGTAACCGAGTCGAATAAAAGCCTAGGGTGGGAAATGCAGCAGGTACTGGTACACAATGAAAAGAAGTAGCTATGAAATTACAGTAATTGAGGCATCGGTAGTTTAGTAAGAGAGAATTGACAAGGAATTGTTGAATGACCAAGTGAGGAATTTTTCAGCCAATTTACGACAAAGACGCTTCTTTGCCACGGGAGAACTGATAAGGGGAGCCCTCCCTCGAGTTTAAGAAGAGGGACCTTGTACTCAGCATAAAAAAGTGTGCGGAAAAAACTCGGCTTTTGCATATGTATGTAATTGTATCCACTGCTAAATTTATTTACATGTATATATAACCATAGGGCACTAAATACGTTTTTACGCGATGTAAGTTTATCGCTCTTAAGGTATTCGATTTAAAATGAATTTAACACAGCAATGATCTGCTTTGGTGGGGTCACACTTTATGGCGGAAATGTCATTTATTGATATTTAATATTATGTATTTATAAACAAAATTATGTATTTGTTTGATTTATTTTATAACATATGTGTTTGTTTTTATGGACCTGAAAATGATCGTAGTTTTATTCCAATGAAACTTGTGGAGAAGATAATACCATTTTATTTCATTCGTAATGAATTTACTCAATATCAATACGGCCTCAGTCGATTTTATTTAAAAACTAAATAAACTGATATCGAAATCTCTGGAAAGACGCACTGAATGTTGAATGAAAATCCAACTGGTTGGATTTACGTGCGCTGAGGCATGCGTCATGAAAAATAGGTCCAGTCAACTCGCGAGAGGCATGCAATAGTGCATGCCTCTCCTTCATCATACCGTGCGCTATGACGCATGCCTGTGTTGAATAGAAAGTTGCACAAGTGTGGAGATAGCTTATAGCTAATAGCTAATCTGAAATGAAATAATCCTTGAACTCTTCACGTATCTTCTTTGCTGCTATCATGGGGTTCCGTGGTAATTGAAGTAGGGGTCGCATACCGCTATCATTTACAGTAACTTCTCTCCATGTGCCATGAACAATTTCACCGGTATTTATAATTGTATCCCTGTTTAGAAAATTATGAAAAATGTCCCATTTTGAGGCTATTTAAAAAAAAACAGTTCTTCTATGTTTTCTATCTATGTCTTGCCGTAAATCTCTACTTTCTCGGTAAATGTGTCATAAATAAATTGAAATTCCCGCCCTGCGTTTCAAATGGTATAGTCTCCTGGTGTAGAAACCAGAACCTTTTAGTTAGATGAGATTGCGCGTTTGTATGACGTTTTCATGACTACTATTCACATTTAAAACTTTCACTTAAAATCTAAGAATTTACTTCAATTTTCTCGTATATATCTATATGGTAATAAACGTCAAACGTCTTAAACGTTCATGCTATTTAAACGGTATTCGGTTATTATTTCTTGATTATTTTAAAAATATAAATGTTGAGTGACTCCCACCCAGGTTAAGTGAGCCTCGCCCGGAGGGCAGGAAGCAATGTCCAGTGACCGCCATCTAGGAGACGCTCACTGTACAGTGAACGCCATCTTAGGCGAGGCCAACTGTACTGTGGACCCCACCCGTTAAGTGAGCCTCGACTCCTAAACCGGCATTGATCGGAGCCATATTTACGGGCGTGCAAAACTTTCGCTGATTTTATCAAGCAAATGATTGAGGTTTTGTAATCTTCAGCAGAAAAAAGCACAAAGCTAGTCATAGGACTTGACTCTTGGGGTGGGGGGTTTGATCCTCTAAACCCCCCCCCCCTCGCTGCGCCACTGAGCAGCACTAAACGCTGCAGTTCTTTAAGCGTAAGATTCTTGGTCACTTCAGTCTCAAACTTATCGACTGGTGATTTTTACTGAGGTAGCGCAGCTTTAGTGGCTATTTCTTCCACAGGGAGCGAAGTACTTCCAGAAGAACCCAGAGCCCCAATGGACCTCTTTACACCAAAATTCATAGCCCCTGAGCAAAATAAAATTCATTTTGAGTGAATTGATCTGTAATTACACTACCTATATTACTATAGTGGATACTTTTGGTTGCCTGAAATAATTATCCGTGCCGAGCTAATGTAAATTATTAATTAATATTGATAAGTAAGATTTATTGAGCTTTCAAATTTTTATCTAACTGTTTGTAATTACAATAAACTTTAAAATAAAAGTTTCTTCTGAAAAACAGATTTGCGTTTTCAATCCATACAACTCCCATTAGCCTAGTAACAGTTAACTCCAAATTTATGCAGTTTTACGGTAATGTTTTAAGAAAGGCAGTAAATTGTACATACAGAATTGAAAATTGGAAATCACAATGAAAAATATAGTTACTTAATATTATTCATAACAAAGATTCTACTCGGTATTTTCCTTCTTTAGGTAGAATACACAACAAATGAATGAAATGCATCTGTGCGGAAAGGGTTTTCTAAGAGGTTCTTCTCAAAGTAACCTGGAATTCGCTTGACAGTGGGATTTGAATCTCCTTTCAAAGCTGCCAACAATTTCCTCTCCTAATCCAGTATTACGATCTTTTTGTTTCCCGTTTCTTTTATGTCAATTTTTTTCCTCAGCCGTGTTTTCATATTGTTAAATCTTTTTATTACAGATCTAGCGCCTATCTCCTTATCAAATATTCCTTTTTATTTTAAGATAACCTTTTCGATTCTTCATTTATTTTTTTAACTCTAGGTAGCTGCGATTTTTCCAGGCATTCTCGCCATTCGCTCGCTAAAAACTGTAACTCTTTGAGTGCTTCTCGATTCTTCGTCACTAGATCCCATCATAACTGGAAAAAGTTGTGAAGATATCGAATCAGGATTACCTGAATATAACATAGCTTTTAACTCGGAAATAATATTATAATATGAAAATATGAGAATGTTATTATGAATGTTTATGAAAATTTGAGAGCAATAAATTAGCTTAAAAACCCAGAAAGTTCATTTTCATTTTCGAAAAACGAATATGAAATTCCAATTGAATTGTTTTGAACTGTTTTCATTTTTGGCACACTCTAAATCTTTTGATGATGTTTTTTGTAAATATCGGTTCTTTTGTATTAAACGACAAAAGCAGAAGCCTACAAGAACTAGGAAACTTAGTCAATAGCAAATTTGATTCATGGAAAAATTCAATAGAGCGTTTGGTCTGTATAATGATCCTTCATTTTAAAAAGAAAGCGTCCTAACCGATGTTACGCTGTTACAAATTGAAATGGAAGAAATTATTCCCGTAAATTTACAAATTGATTATGAGCATCGTAAATAAGAGGAAAATAACCGAAAGTTATAATTCCGATTATTAATACAATTTTATTATGAGGGAAAAAAAGGTTATCCTTATGGGAACATAAAGATGGAGGTCCAGTCTCTGTGGACGGAGAACCTTAATAAATCCACAGGAATGTTCTAGTACTTGTTAGATTCTGTTCGAAATACAATGGAAGTTCAAATTAAAAGAACCTACACCTCCCAAATTTTATCCGTACATTAGCTCCATGTTTCAAAAGGAAATGATTGAAACTGTAAGAAATTTAATAACATAGCATATAGCCGAATACATCGTGTTTTATGATAGCTGCTGATAAAACTGTTGATGTTGGAGGTGTTGAACACATATATGTTTCCGGTATTTAATTTTCAAAGACTTCCAGCCAAAATTGTGCTAAAGAGTGTCCTGACATGATTGCGGATGGAGTAGCAACTAACATATCGTCAGCAATATCACATTTAGGAACAAATTTAAAGAAAGTACTTGGCCAAGGCTATGATAGAGGCCCATTAATGAGTGGAAGCATCAGATTCAACCTATTTTCCCAGAAATTTCCGAGTGCTATTTACATACATTGTTCAAACTACAGCTTAAAATTATCTATAACTAATGTTTGTGATGTGTGCTCGATTGATCAATGCATGAATCTATTTGGATAAATATATCTGTTCTTTAATTTGCTTGGGAACAGGGAGCTCTACTCGATGCATTTATCCGAAAACTAAAAAATCAAAACTTGTCAATTTAGAGCATCCAGATGAGCTGGCAGTCGTCATTTTTGGAGCTACAAGATGCTGTACTTCATTCCTTGGCACTAATGGTACATTGACCACAAATTGCAACATTCAAGAGCAGATACTGCATATTCTATTTTTGAATAGTCTTTTAATTGCACTTTTAAATCATGTATTTTATCAAAGGATTATTCTTCATAATTACATACAAACTAGAAACCATAGCTTTAAATGAATCGATAATTCCAGCTGACAGCCTAGTTGGTACATTAAGAAGAATGGCAAATAATAAAACCGATTTTGAAGCCAATTTTGTAATACTCTAAATCAGGGGTGGGCTTATCTTTTCTTTTTATTCAATGACGTATTTCCACAAGACATGAATTATTACGAACTTTTCTGTATATAAGATCTACTTTTATCTTCAAAGTGTGTCGTAATCATATTATCGATATTGTCATAGGCGTAGTATAAGGGGGAAGAAGGGGTGTAAAATGCAAACCATATTTCAGTATAAGGTGAATTCCAGCGAGGTATGGGTAGATAAGGAAAATATATTATTTTTAAATCACTTATTAAGTTTTTGAGATATAGGCTCGTGAAGAAAATAAATTTCCAGACCCAACTTTTGATAGCAGCATTCCGTACATGCGGTTTGCAGTGATCTCATTTTGGAGATTCGAAAGTAAAAACACATCGGCAGATCGCATAATCGCTTGAGCTGGGTGCCTAGCGAGATGCCGTACACACGCAGTGACTATCTTTTGGTCACTTGTTGGCGCTTAAGATGGCCATTTCCAGCGATGGATAGCTCGTTTTAGTTTTGCTAACAATTGGTTTTTATTGAAATAAGTGCACGCGAGTGTCATGTTCATCTGGTGAATCAGTGAAGTATGGTTTTTGGTGATTGCTATAATCTGCATCAAAAGCTAAGGAATTATCCAGAAAGGTCCTTCCATTAATTAGAATGGAAAGTTTTGATTATATTTAGTTTCACCGAAACTTCAATAGAACCGGAGAAGACGCCTGAGCCCGCTTACAGCGACCCGCTTTGCTCACTGCAGCGACATGCCCCATTGTGTTTTTACCCTAACTTTGCCTATCATTGTACATACCCATTCTTATTTTATTGGAATTCTTGAAAAGATGCGGTTCCTTCTATTTCTGAAAAATGACATTTCTTTTCTTGAGGCTGCTACTAAACGATATAATGTATCCACCAGCCCACCACATTGGAATTTAAATTTCCTCGTTTTACGTAAACTAGATTTGATTAACTTTTTTCATTAAAGGCTGCAAATTTTTTAACGATTATGTTGTAATGGTAATTCAATCGAATGAACATTGCGGAATTCAGCTAAATATATTATCGGTAAAAGAGCCAAATAGGCATTTTGACTTTGAATCGTTCAAGTTACAATTATTTCGTAAATTTTTACTCCACCATTACGGTCACCCGCCGTTGACCCTAGATCAGTAATATTTAGATGGCGCTTTGCGCCTTCCCCTTACGGGGAGCGCGTGAGAAACATACCGGAGCGGAGTGTCACGTGACTGGGGTCAATTTAATGGCGGCGTTTGAAATCTCGCCGTGCGTAGTTTGCTTTCAGCGAGATGAGACGTTATTTCTAATGAAAATAACTAACTGTAAACTGTCAGTATCTGCAGAGAATACATGGCCAGGCACAAACAAAACATAGTTATGGTACGTACTGCTTTTCTACCGACCGCGGTCGCCCTTGGTGACTCGCAAGCGGTTGGATTGGCCGTCATGCGTCGCCTTCAGCGGACTTCGGTTTTGGTTAAAAATTTCCCGTTTTACCCATTTCTGTTGTCTTTGTCCGTCGCACATTTTTACTCCTCTTCATTTTAAATGGTATGCCACATGTTAACCCTCATCCGCCGCACACCTCCAGGCAAAAATTGCACGCGCTTTTATGAATGTGACGGTAAACTACCGTCCGCGCGCCCGGATGAAGGTTAAAGAGGTATTAGATTCGCATGCCTCCGTCTCAATGCATGCACTCCTTCAAGGCATTGGGGGAACATAAATTGTTATATGAGATTCTTCTTGCTTTCGAAGTGCGAGTAGGATTGGCTCCGACCACCAAGACGACGACAAAATATGATGTCGGTACTTTTGTCAGATGAGGACAGTTGCAGTATTCCCAAGGAAAAACGGTCTTGAAAAAGGTCTGACAGGGCGGGGAATCGAACCCGGGATCTTCCTCTATCTTTCGATCCGGGGTTCAGTTTCAGGCCCTGCCATACTTTTCTCAACCCCGTTTTCCTTTGGTTTTTTCCTGGGCGCACGCCCTTATGTGCAAAGTAGCTTAACCCTTTCCTAGTTGTAGTATTATTAAAAGTGCTTCGACAGCTAAGGTAACTTCACTTGTGGGCTTCCACCGGTAATCGACCACCTTCGCCGAAGCCGTACACACTGCCGACATGACTAACCAGGAGCCCAGGGACTAGGAGGCTATTAGAAATTCTAAATTAATTCCGTTTTAATGCCCTTCCGGAAGAAAGTTAAACGCTGTCCTTAGGATAACGGGAAACACTACGAAGACGTTAGACCTTCGTTTATAATTATTCAAACAGATAATGCTTTAATACAATACAAATTATATTAAAAGCTGATCTTCTGGATATGCGTTGGATCATTCCTGTCTCGGGTTACCCCATTTCTCAAAAATACGTAACCTTCACTACAGGGCCGGACTAAGGTTTCTGGGGGCCCGGGGCCAGAGAATGGTGGTGGCCCTTTTTTCAATTGAAAGATAAGAGGATGAAATTTCAAACAATAGCTGAAAGTAAAAAGGTTATCAATTATAAGAATAAAAAGAGTTTTCAATGTTCTAATTTTGTTTATTTAACAGTTTTCATAAAATGGTCTGTTTTTCAAGTAAATTTTTTTTTTTAATTCAACGTCTTTTCAACCCGCATGAACTTTCCTCGATTTTTTCCTAGCGAATACATCAATGAGATTTTCAAAAGATAAACTTTTTAATATGTCGCTTTCGACACTCAGAATCATCAAACTAGTCAGACTTTCCTGTCCTATGCTCGTCCGTAATCTGTTTTGGATGATTTTCATTTTTGAAAACGATCTTTCTCCACTGCAATTTGTCACCATCATGGTCAAGTAAATGCGAAGTACTATCTTCGCATTAACAAAGGCTGAGCGTAAATCATTCTCTATGATCATGCGGTAGAGAAATGTCTCAATTGATTCTTCTTCAAGCTGTTTATACAACTCTGACAACTTGGCAAGTTGAAGCAATTCGAGAGATAGAGTTGATTCTAAATCCTCTGGATAGAGTTCGATGAGATTTTTCGCTCAACTCTTCAGGTGTTATTGTCGGAAGCTTACTCAAAAAACCAAATCTTTCACAAGCGACTTCATATGCTGCGATGCGTTGTGACAGTGACGTAAGTGTGGAATCTACAACTGTGAGAAAGGCTTCAGTGCGAAATTTATCTCTTGGTGACAGCTGCGCAGGAAGTGTTTTTCCATAGTCAAGTGGCTGCAGTCAAACATTCGGTTTCTTGATTCTTGAATTGGTATGATATTGCTCAGTTTTTGACAATTTTTTCCCTTCATTCTCGTAGACTTCAAAAGAATATTTTTTTATTCAACGAAAGATTTTAAAGATTTCAGCGATTTTACAGCACTGCTGAGTACGACCGTAGGACTTTGCAAATATTTGCTTGTAGCATCGAATCTTTCAAGGATATCGTGCCAGATACATGTGTAAATTGCAGTTTCGAGAAGACCCATGTATCGATACTCGATCGAGCTCAAATAGAGTCAAAGTTACCTCTGGTGTACCTCAAGGCAGTGTAATTGGACCTCTTCTTTTCCTTATTTATATCAATGACTTGAGTGACGAGATAGTTAGTAATGTGAGGATATTTACGGATGACTCGGTTATATATAGGGAAATAACAAACGAGGAAGACCGGACATCTCTCTCAAACGATTTAGTCCTCATCCGAAGGTGGTGCGAAAAATGGGAATTAGATATTAACGTAAGTAAATGCTCCGTAGTTAATTTCTTCGAAAAGAAAAAAATTGAATTTTTGAATTGAATCTTTCAAGGATATCGTGCCAGATACATGTGTAAATTGCAGTTTCGAGAAGACCCATGTCCGAGAGCTTCACTTTTGACAATGGCTTTTTGCTCTTCGTCAATGCTGATTTCAGTCAAAGCTTCTTGAACTGGATGATAACCATAATAAGGTGCTTTGACTGCTTCCAAAAATAATTACTTATTTTTGGAATTTTCGACAGCAATTGCTCGTGGTGTTTTTCCTTCTCGGAAGCTTCTTTTCTTTTTTGTGCTCCAGATGGATGGTTACGCTGAAACTTATGTCGATCTTCTTTTCGATCAGCCATATTGAACTGCTAATTCTTCTGTAATTCGGAAACGTTTCATTTGTAAATAAAAAAATCTTGTTTAATTATCTATAAAATCTGTCATAGAATGAATCAATTTGAACCATTTGTGCCATCCAACTAAAAATTAATCGATATTTCCGAGAAAAAAATCCTGATTCCACTGGGGGCGAAACCCAGAACCTCTCACTTTCCGGGCGAGTGCTCTAACACTGAGCTATGTAACCATTAAATTTACCTCTCGGAAATATCGATGTCACTTTTATTTTTCGTATTTTTCCCTCGTTCAAATCTTATCATTCGAGGAAACAGCTTTGAGTTTCGTGAATCTAAATTTTATTTTTATCATCAAGCTCGGCTCTTTGTTTTGGAACAGTCCCACTTGATGTCCCCCCTGCGCTATTTTTCAACCTAAGTGCGAAGATTATAAAGCACTATGTCATTAAAATTTACACAAAAGTCCTTTACATATATAATAAAAAAATATGCGCATTATGTAAACATATATCCCAGAAAAAGGGATAAACGAAAATCATTCCCCAATCATTTCTGTCTACGCTCATAAATTACGAAAACAAGGAAAAATAAATATCATGGCTATCCGTATTCGAAAAATCCTTTCAACCAGAAAATCATGGCACAAAATTATTTCCACTTTTTCCCTTACAAAATAAACACAACTTAAAACAAATCGTCATAAAATAAATTATTTTGGAATACAAATCTACTGCTACACAAAAAACAATCCGTTTTCCCTCGTACCTAACGTAAATTGTACAATGGAAAATACTAGAATTAAGAATTCAATATATTTTGATTTTTTTTAATCTATCGAGACCTTTGAGTTTAGACTTCAGTGACACCGGCTGGCCAATCAGAACTACTCCTTCCCTCCACTTGAGTTCACGTACTCCACGTACGTACGAGATCCACACGAGCTTACAGTAGCTCGGGTAAGGTGGGTTAACCTTCGGGCAATGTTGTCTATGTATATTGGATCAAATAAAACTTGGAAATCAATCTGAACCTTCTCATTTATTTTAGTCAATTCCGTCTGCCGAACTCTGTCGCGATGTCGGATGATCTGCGATATCCGTCGCAGACTTAATCCATCTATTTACTAAAATGAACTTTCGGTAGTTCTTAAGGAAAACTTCCTTGCTTTCCAATTATATCTAAAAGTTAGTCCCGATAGAATTTCATGGCAAGCCTTTTCTTGTTGTATTCGTAACTTTTAACAGAAAGTCTTCGGAACGCTGAATCAAGAACTAATTTTCTTTCCAAACCCTCATTATCTATAAAAATTCCATATTCGCAAAACTTTGTTTTTAGCAGTGATATTTTCAAAAATATTGAACTTTTGTATTCAAGCATTTTATCTTGCACTTCTTCAGTCCTAATAAATGTTTCAGTATTCCATCTTCTAAGATTTCTTTATTTAAATATTAGCGGTCGCTAATGGGAGAAAATTCATTTTACCAGATTGTTCCCATGATTAAAAATCCCTCTTGTTATCGCGGAAATCTTTTCGAGATTACTTGATTGGATCGACCTCTGCTATCGAAACGAACTGTCGAGGTTTGCTGTTGTTTGTGATAAATATAATTTCTAAAACCTTTGTGTGTTGTATTAAGTATATTTATAACTTTAAATGGATTATTAATGTATAAGCTATTAAATTTACGTGGAAATACACTTAAAATATTCTTCTGAAGTGAATCCAAGTCATTATTAATGAATAAATCTGTGAAAAATATTTTTAATGATTAGAATTCGCTCCAAAATTTAAATTTTAAATCTGAATCCACCCCCTAATTATATTGTCTTTCCTAGAAATTTACCCACTTAAGTACTATTCCTTGAGTGGTACCGATTCCAAAGTTTATCTACTGTACAACAGAGTAACAGGTTCAGCCGAATGCCAGATTCATCCTAGCTAGTTCTTTATTGAAAATTATTTTAAATAAACTTAAAGTAATATTTGAGTATCCCTCCTGCCACACACCACTGGCGGATTTAAGCGTTTAAATGTAAATGAGTAATAATGCATGGCTAGCGATAGCAAATGCTGATTGCTGGATCATTGCTTTCAGGAACCAAAAGTTACAATGAAAGTGCTTCTCTCCATGGGTTTTAATTAAGGAATTTGAAGACCAACATATAAAATTTTGCCAGAATTTGTATACGATGGACTGTATTTAGAGAATTTGGATATTGTTGATATTCTGGAAAAAATTCTTGGATTGTGAAAGCATTATATATTGTCTATGATATATAAGCTTACGTAAAATGAATAATACAGAATTAAGTAAAATTATTTTCATGTATGTTGAAGATATCATCAGCTTGATATCACTAGTTATTTTGATTTAGCTTAGTTTTGCACTACTTTGTAAATTAAAGTAAATTTATTCAATCTTGAAAACAAGACAATGTGAAATAGATATGATGATGGAAATTTATTTACATCATAGGTAAAACCTGTTTTTGGGTTACAATCAAACTCGTATATCCGAGTTTGATGGTATATAAGACTGGTTAGTGGTGCAGGTACAATATTTAACTTCCAAAAAAAAGCAAAGGAAGTGATTTAACACGAAAAAGAAAATGTGTGATCTTTACACTTGTTCTTAAAATGTAATGCCTGTAAATCTAACAAATTAGAAGATAAATGTATATAACAATAATAAAAAATAATTTAAATATTTCTGTCAAATAGTTTTATAACTACTAAATTATATTTTCAAAAACTAACTATTTTCATTTGCCAATTTCCAAGACTTGGCCAACTTAAGATATGCATGGCAACATTTTTCATTCTTATTTCTTCAGGCAAGATATTTTGAATATTTGAGCCTATATAAAAAACAATCATTTGGCTTAATCAAAGGTACATTTCCTTTTCTGAATTATGCTCGTATGTATTACTTATTTATCAGAGATAGTTGGCATGCTATCACTCATAATATAAAACATGCAATTTGAAGCCTTAAACATATACAAGTGTTATAATGTGAGCAATGTCAGATATACAAATAATGGATATGTATGCTTAAATATATTTTATAAGCTAATAATTCTGATAATCCTTTTTTGCAGGATTAATGCAAAATTTAATGTATGTCCTACCCCAGAATTCTTATACAAAATTTAATTTGGATTAGATAAATTCATTTCATCGAGTCAAGATTTCAGGTCCAACAAGTTTCATCGCACATTCAAAATGAACATTGTACTGTTCTCATGAGAGGATCTTCTAGATCGTCCAAACCATGGATCTCATGTGACCCATTGGTGGCATGGTTGCCATTTATTCTCG
This sequence comes from Sympetrum striolatum, assembly GCA_947579665.1. Classification (NCBI taxonomy): domain Eukaryota; kingdom Metazoa; phylum Arthropoda; class Insecta; order Odonata; family Libellulidae; genus Sympetrum; species Sympetrum striolatum. Next base: position 123,490,600 of record OX388341.1, read on the forward strand.
ATAAATTAATTGAATGCTGTATGTCAATTTTTAGTGTAAACAATACATATCTAGCCAATATTTGCATCTATTGAGCCCCTAGCAGTTCTACACAAGTGTTTCTAGTAATAATCCGAGTTTTATTTTAGTACAAAGCTATTCAATGATTACAAGTAAAGAAGACAATATCATCATGTATAGAATAAAAACAATCTTAGGATATAAAATATATACATGCATACTATTAAGATACAAACAATGCAAAAGTTATAAAAACTTAAAAAGGGAACAAAAATCATAGTAACTCACATTAAAATGAACACCAAAAGTTACAAACATAAAAAGGCACAGGAGAGAACAAACAATACTAATATAAACACAAGTACATTAAGTGTCTACAGAGTAACTTAAATCACATTTTCAAATAGATAATTTTTTAGTTTTCTTTGAAAAATCAACAGGCCTTGAAAATCTTGAACCTCTGGTAGAAGTGAATTATTCCTCGAAAAAATGAGATTTGTGTAGATGATTTTGAGACAAAAGAGATATGGAAATCACTTGTACGTTTTGTGTTAGATGGTCAAAGCAGCCTCCTGGATAGAGATCCCAGGTTTGATTCCCAGCCTCAGACTTTTTTCAAGTCTGTCTTTCCTTGGGATTGTTTAATAGTAGTGACAAACTTTACAAGTACAGTACAAAAAAAACAGCTTGGACTTCACATGTACCACGGTAGATTAAAAATAAACAATTAGGGTCCTTTCTCATGGTAGTGAAATGCTATAATAGATTACCAATTTGTATAAAGTCTCTTGCTATTATTAATAACTTAAGGAAAGCCATTTTTAACATGTTGATAAATGAATGCTTTTACTGTGTAAATTATTTTATCAATTGAATGTATTTAAATGTAAAATAACCTGTCCTATATCTGTTTTCCACAATCACTATGGACCAATAAAGATTATTATTATACCCTGCGTACGAAATGGCAGTATACATCTATGCCAAAAGTCCTACATAAGTGAGCACGCTAACCAATTCAAAATTGGTCATTTAAAAAGTTTGATGGGGTAGCCAATTCTTTTTCAATTAAGAGCTATTGTTTGAAAGTTTAGTCTGAAGACTTCGGGGGCTCTCACAGTTAAAAAAAGACCTGCATTAGTGGAACATTAGACAAGTTACATGGAACCAGGATGAGCTGAGGAGGCCCTGTGATAGCCTCATGTTCTGTGGCTCATTTTTACTAGCTGTATTTTACCTGACTCTCGTGTGCTGTCGATTCTAATGCCAACCCCGATTTTTGAGCCCAAAAAAGAGACAAAAGGCTGTATGTCAGCATAGTACATGTTCATTAGGGTACCATACCCAAGGGTAATATTTTATTTACTCTTAAATGTTATTTCAAAATCTGTGTTGAATACAAAAACATGGTTTTATTTCTACAAATTGGCTTGAGAGGTTAAAAAAAACTGTTTAAACAGATGTGGTCCTAGTCAGTAATGTTAGAAGTTAGAATACATGTTGTCCTCTTAAATTTGACTTGAATGCATAACTAAACAGAGATTCTACATTCAAAATAGCTTTCCTGGTCCAAAATTAGATTATATATTCTGCAACTCTCCTCAAAAATTTACTTTGTTTTATATACATAGGAAATACTTTTTCTGGATCCTGTGTTTTAATTCTATACAACTTAATCACTTGCTTAATTTGTAAGTTTATTCAAAATGTGAAGTTATCAACATAAAGTTGAATACTTAAGAATTTTTCTTATGTACCATTCAATGATTCTCTCTGTAGTAAAATTACTTTTATTACATGAACTGTAAGTTGATACTGTGGAAAGTTGTCTTAAATCAGCAAGTCCAACTTCGGTATCCTCTGCCCAAAATTGTTATGTGAGTTATTGTGTTTAGTGAAGAGAAAAGTTATATTTTGAAATTCATGCTTAATATATTTTTTTGTTTATCAATTATAACATACATATCTGTGCGAAAGATAGGAACATATATTTTCAATGCTTTTATTATTGTCATTCTCCTATGCAAAAGCATATTGAACATTTTAGTTAATTGGTCTGTTTGAAAATATATCTTTTGAAAATTAGAGCCATCATATTTTTATGTAAATAGCAGTACTATTGTTTAATAAATCATACTTGTATACTGGTATTAATCTGCACATATTTTATAAGCTTTTTAATACAGTTTAGTAATTTAACAGCTGAATTGCTGTTAATGAGTTCATATTTGTATTCTCCTTTCATATAATATTCGTACATCTCCCTGATGCTCTGCTTTGTTAAATCTTTTCAATAATGAAGGAAATGAATTTACAATAATAATCCTATAGCTACTTAGGAATGGACAGAGTAGATTTTTGAGAAATTTTGGAATTCAAGTTTAGTCATAAGATATTTTAAAGTATTTGGCACATATGTTAAAAGATGGAGAGGAGCAATTATATATTTGTTTCTCAAGGGAATAAAAGTCATCATGTATTCCATAATAAATTTTTACTTTATTTATTGATAATCTCTGTGAAAATAATGTTGTTTTGTTCCACAGTGACTCATTTGAGATTAAAAATTAATTAGATTTCCTTACATGTTCTGATATTTTAAAAAAGACAACTCCATCAGAAAAAGATGCATTAACGGGTACATAATAACTGGGTGAGAAGGTAATGTATGAATGGAATAACAGATCTTTCAACTTAAGGTAGCTTAATATTTTTGCAGTAGAAAAAAATAACCATTTTAAGTTTATTATTACTTAGTGGCAGACTTTTACCAGCTTAGTAGTTGTATGTCCTGTTCAAAGGGATTTTCAGTTCAAAGCAATTATTTCTTCATTTAGAAAAATCTATCATTTATTTGCAATAACCCTTTATTGGTGGCCCTTTATTTGACCTTAATTAAATCATAGTATTTATTGTGAGAGAATGTATACATAAGTGAGCACATTAACCAATTTAAAATTGGTCATTCAAAAAGTTTGATGGGATAGCGTATTCCCTTGCAACTAAAAACTATTGTTTGACAGTTTAGTCTTAGCCAAGGATGCAACCGGCCCTGGAATTTTCCCCTGCACCAAAGGACATGTGCATGAGTGGTATTGTTCCCAAATGTGTAGTGTGCTGTCCATTCTAATGCTCATCCAGATTACAGAGCTGGAAAATACCCAAAATGGTGTATGTTATTTTCTAGAAATACGGTAATTTTTATATATTCGCAGGAATTTCTTTAGATGTCAGTATTTATGGTATTACCAAGACGTGTAAATGATGACCAACTATTATGGATGGCAGCTGCACAAATGTGAGATTCTCTAGGGAGAGTGATTTCCAAATTTGATTTCAGTTATGAATTGTAGAAGTTATTGCGATTTAGAACCAACAAGATTATTGTATTTATGTATAGGTATAAATGAAAATGGTTGTCTTTTGGGTCTCTAGATTGCAACATAAAAGGCATTATTTACTTACTTTGATGCTTGTCATATTATTATTTTTGTGTGTATTTATACGAGTAAAGGCTAAAATTTTACTCAGAAGATTACATATTTCTAAGGATCCATGTTACTGTCATAATGTTGATGGGTTTAATGCTAATAAATGTAAACATTTCACCAGAAACTTTCTATCATAATATTTGATGGAAATATTTTATAAATTTATTTACAGAAGACTCCCTCCAATTCATTTTTTAACAGTACATACAAATATTCATTCAAAATGAAAAGAAAATCTTTATATATATATATATATATATTAATATGCCTCTTCAGGCAACTTAGGTACATCCATTGACTAAAAGGTACACTTGCACATACATTTTGGAAATGAATAAATATGTCATTTCCATCAAGGTGTAGCAAGTGTAATAATATAAGTTTTAGTATCTTACACTTTCCATACATTGTTTTATCTATAGGAAAAGAATTTCCTCACTTTTGGAGTCATCAATCGAATAAAGGAACTAGGTAGAATCTTTCTCTGGTCACTTGAATACTTGTAATAATTGATTGGTTGTGATATGACCTCCATCAGAGCCAGTAGAAGTTTTCTATCCTGGAATAAAAGGGAACTTCTTCTGTAAGTCATCATAAACCTTGTGATAGACATCTTTAGTAAAATTAGAGACAAAGCAAAAAGTAAATGGAGAACCAATTTTGCCCAATGGATTTGCATGCAACTCTTTCCTCAAGGAGTATTTTCTCTCCTCTGAGTTTGAGATACTTGCATTGAAATAGGACATTTTTCATCTGCCTCGTTTGATATAAAGACATTTAAATATCTCATTATAGAACTTTATTTCTTTTCTTGTTGAAACATATTGACTACACGTAATCATAGAACTCTAATTATGGTTTCTATTTGCCAATAAAATGTATTGTCATTTAGGGTGTATTCTTATTTATAACGGGTGAAATAGTTTTTCTTCGATATATTATGTGCATTTAGAATACCCCAAATAGCCAAATTCTATTGTCTTTTATTCATTAATGACCCATTATTAATATTTTAAAGGAATATTTTTCTTATTTTCAATTATGATTTGAGGATCGTAGTAATTGGTACAAATGGTATTTCCGTTTGAATAGTATTGGCTTTTTGCATAAAAGCTTAAGGTATATTAATGAGGCGAAGGAGTTCTAAATTAGCTAATTAAACAGTGAAACTGCTTGGCATGATAGATCCCAAAAGTGAAAGCTCTGGGTCACAGTAAGGCTTGTTATTTCATTCACATTTTGGAATCCAGGACTTAAGCCTCGGTTTATTATTTTTTAAACATTTTACAATAACTTATATTTAATTCAAAAAATGTTCTGAAATTTGGTTCTGCAGTTTAAAGATATAAGATCATTGTTGTCTTACAATGGCAAAGTTTTAATTTGGCAATACTCAAGGTGTACATTTTTATTGTTTTACTTACTTAACTGAAAATCTTGTTCCATTCCAAGATTTTTGTAAGTGTGTTTTTGCTTGCTAAAGTATTTTTGATGATGATTTCTTGACACAGTTCCCTCTGCGAGATGTTGTGTTATTTGATGGCTGCGACACAATTTGAAACACAACGCATACTACTTCTCCCTTCTCTTTTCCAAGTTTTTTCAACACTTTTCTTGAATTCTCACACCTCACCTTGCTAACTTGTAATCTGCATTCATTTGAACATGTTTCGATGTTGTTTGCTGGAAGATTGATTTCTCACTTTAGAAAATGCTTTACTTACAAAATCCTTAATGAAAATACTTTTAAAATAAGTTCTTCAAAATGTACCATTCAATTCCTCTATCAATGCATCAGATAAAGCTTTCATTTGTGTTGGAGATGAGCATTTTGTGCCGGTAAAGAAAAATCTCGCAGTCATCATGTGAAGAAACAGAATCTGTAAAGGAAAGGATATTCTATAAATTTCGAACATGAAGTGTAAAGCATATAAATGATATGGTTATCTGCCATGCTATAAAGTATTTTTATAACTTATCTTACCTAAACATCTTTGTGAACCTGAAGTAACCATTTCACCAGAAGTCTCGGAAGATACTGATTGGTACTTAGTCTGCTGCCCACATGAGAAGGAATTTGGGCTTTCAACTCCTGAGATGAAACGAGCTATATTTTTCACTCTGCACCTGATTATTTTCAGGAAAGAAGTCATTGCCTCTAGGGCATAGTAGCAGCACTTTCATCTTGCTTTCATAGTTGACACAGTGGTATATCTGTTCTACTTAATTTATACTATGAATATTTGGATCTAGAATAATACCATTAAGATCTCTGATTTTTCAAATTCAAGCTTTATATTTGATTTATCTGGCAACTGATATTTTTTAGAAAAAGGATTTACTTACCTATACAGTCTTTTCCATTTGCATGTATTCATTATTGCAAGTACAGTAATAGCTTCCTTCACTGTTAATGCAATTATGACTGCAACCACCATTCTCAACTGCACATTCATTGATATCTAAAATCAACATTGAAATTTGAAATATAAGAATATTTAATAGACAAATTAATTTTTATAAAATTTTGAAAAACTCTAAGAGGTATCATTTATTAACCAAACATGAAGTATGTTAGGCATGGGAGGTATGAAAGCAAAGTATTACGATGAGTTACGTTCCTTAATAGCATACATTTCTCTATTTAGCTCAACTCTATCATTATACAAAAATATTCCTCCAAGGAATTAATGTTTACAAAGTTTCATCTGAGTCTTTAAAAATGTTAACCTACCTCCGCAATGTGAGACCCTAAACAGTTGGTAACCTTCTTCACATTCACATCTATATGATGAAGTTCATTCGGTTGAAATAAGGTTATTCAATCGGATATCGGGTGTAAGAATGGAAATATTGTCCTCGAGACTACCGGTGAGTAACAAGGAAAACATACAACGAAATAAAATGAAAATAAGAGTGGATAATCACTCGCAAATAGCAGGTTATTCCTTGCAGATAAGGCTAGCGTTTGTGAGTTACGCGGGTTTGCCTATGTGGGATTCAGGCTTTTATCAGTTTTTATTTCTAAATTAGCTCTAACTTTCAACCCTCAGACACTTTCAAACTTCAGTCAAATATCGCTCTCAAAGAATACCCAATCACTTGTGCGAAATGGGGAATGCGCACCGCCTAATTTTGCATTTTAGATTCCATTGTGGAAGAAGGGAAGGTTAATTGTTATTTTATAATGTGTCCACGGATAGTTCATTCACAAAATTTTCCGATAAAAAAGCCGCATGAGAAATAGGAATCGCTTCCGTCGACTACTAAGATTACAAGGCTCATGACCGCGCCTGCGTTGTGTGAGGTACCGCATCTGGGCGCCGAATTTGAGGGCAATTTTGAAGTATTTGCCTCCTCATTGCAATTTTGTTTTGCGCCTTTGATTTGCTAAGATAACGGAATATTCGAAACAAAGCTTGGCACAGTCCTTGCCAAAGTTAACGCAGCACCTCCCTAGCGATCCTAACGACCCTTAGATCAGTAATATATAGATTGCGCTTTGCGCCTTCCCCTTACGGGGAGCGCGTGACAAACATACCGGAGCGGAGTGTCACGTGACTGGGGTCAATTTAATGGCGGCGTTTGAAATCTCGTCGTGCGTAGTTTGCTTTCAGCGAGATGAGACGTTATTTCTAATGAAAATAACTAACTGTAAACTGTCAGTATCTGCAGAGAATACATGGCCAGGCACAAACAAAACATAGTTATGGTACGTACTGCTTTTCTACCGGAGAATACTTGATTCGAAGTTGTGTGATAACTTATGAACGCCTCGCTGCGAGTAACGCACTAAAAACAACCGATTTCTACCACAAATAATATAATTTACGAACTGGTAGAATTCACTCCCAGAAAAAAGTAGGTCCCACCACTTCCGGCCGGTATGAACATTGAATAAGAATTTATAAATTACGTCGCAGCTCATAAAAAATAAGTCATAATCTAAGGAGCGGATAGTGTGGGGAAATGTTCTCAACGGCCGAATAAGAAAGGTATCTCGCTTATATCGACATTGCAATCTGTGCACTACTTATTATTTACCTACAACCCTTAAAGGTCCGACTTTTTTTTGTTACTCCGCGGAACAAGAGAGGGACAAAAAGGTCTATACACTGTCGTTGCCGTTGACGCGTTCCTGTCACTCATAAAGGGCTCTGTTTCTCCTGAACAAGCGCACCACTTATCTGGAATGGCCTCGTCTGCACAAGTTCTTTCCAGAGGAACGACTTCTTGCAGGAGGTCGAAGCATCTGGACGACCAAAGGGGGCGGGAACCCCTACCGTGTAGCAGGGCGTGTAATGTGAAGTGGAGGTCAAAGGGTGAAGTCAAGCGGTGTCTGTTTTTTAGAAGATTCGGATACTGCTCCTCTACCTTTTCCTTGGGCTCTCGGAGTGGTGGTCGAATGAATTAGACAATTCCATATCGAAAAGCTCGATTTCGGGAGCATTTTCATGGGTGACACCGGTAACGAAGAGCAATGAGAAAAATGGAGCCTTTCCTTTGTATGCTCTCACAAATGAACGATTGTAACCCAATAGCCGGCTAAGTGTTCCTTTGTTAGCGTAGCACCAAGTATACTGCCTCGTCTTTCTTTGTAATCTTTTTTCCGCGACAATAAAGAGAGGCCTCAAGTAGTGGTCGGTTGGCTGAGACCTGAAGCCACGTTTGTTGCAATTGAAGATGGCGATCGATGGCTCGTCCTCACCAAACATAACCTTTGTCAGAAAAATTTCTCCAAATGAAAGGGCACTTATCAAATGTGTATTTATTGTTTGGCCAACAGAATTCACCATGAGCCTCTTTGGTGTTGTCTGTCTGTTTGCATCAGTCATTGAAACTCCTGTGAGTATTGGCAGGTAGTGTATTATCCCCAACCTATTGACAAGTAAAATTCTATTTCAACCATTTCTAAGCCTTATAAATAATTTGATTTTATCTATCTATTTTTTGGCTATACTTTATTATCATTCATAAAATCAAATTTCTGAAACGAGTATGCTCAAATATGTATTTTGAGAGTTTCGGAGGAAATCAATACTCTGCGTAAAGATAATTCTTTTAGTCTTCACCTCAGGATAATAACAGGTTTGTTCTGAAATAATAGCAAACGAGAAAAACTGATGGACATTGAAAATGAGGTTTGTTAGGGAGGTTCATAAATCTATGTGTTCAATTGGAACAAGAGAATTATCATATTGATCATCGGAGACACTGTGCTCACAATATTGTTGAGGAACCCTTCGAGTAAAAGATTTACTTAAGTTTCAAAAGAATTTTAAATATCATTTACTAATCACTTGTAACTGGACGGTTGCTAAAGTACTTATTGTTACTCAATAATGTGGCAAATAGGAAAATAATTTTCACCAGGTTTCGAAAAATAGAATATCTTGGTAAGGGTTGCCTGAAAGATACTTCCGTTAAAAGTAGAGACACGATAAAAAGAAACCGAATTGGGGGAAAAGCTGACTGAGGAATTTCTCAATGTTAGAAATAGCGATGGGTTACCAAGATATGCACTTCGGACAATGAAAGGGTTAATTTCTTAATCAACTTTATATTTGCTGAGGATGTTCAGAGACATCATTCGTGAGAATATTAGTTTAAAAAAATAATATATTTATATCACGAAAAGGAAATAACTTTGGAAATTTGATTTTCCCCTAAAGGAATGGCATTATGAACTCAACCTTATTGTAGGAAGTAAAATCGACAGCCCCTGTATCCATCAGAGCTTTGGCGCTGATCTGAGGAGATTCAATCTGGAGGAGGAGTATATGCCGAGAAGAAGAACGCTTGGCTGCAGTGGTCTTTTGCCCCAGTGATCTTGCTCTTGGATGTCTTCGTTGGCACGATGGCGGCATACATCTTATCTTATCTATCTATTATATATAGATGCTTCTCCGGATTCATTCATGTATATACCTAGATAGATAGATAGATAGGATACTAATTCACAGCCTAAACCGTGATTTACTTGAAATTTTTACGACGTATTGACCATAACGTGTAACCGCCAGAAAAAATGTGATTTTGAACCTCAGTGTCATGGGTTCGATTCCAGAGGGCCCCAAAGTCCCGATTTTTCCGGTTTAAATGCATTTCTCTGATTTTCGGGAATTTTTTAAAAATACTTCCCGGATAGGTAGAGATTCGAAACTCTAGGAGCCTATATATATGGTCATGATCTACCGAAAACATAACTGAGTTTTACGGAAAATATTCAGGGTTCGATGCTAGGTCAAGGCAAAAATCGGCCGTTTAAAATGCATTGTGGCGATTTTTAAGATTTTATTTGGACCCTTTCCCGATGGCATGGAAACTTGAAATTCGGCATGGAGTTGGAGATCATTATTGGACTTCATAATCAAATTTTACATATCCGCTGATGGTCCTTGGTTCGATCCCAGAGGTCCATTTAAATTCCTCAGTGCATTTCTTACGGAGATAACGGAAACAAATTTTAGGTACTTCCCGGCACGATAATGATTTCAAACTTTGCACTTAGAAAGAGCAAGTCCATACAAATAAAACTGTGCATTCACAGCTGTCAATGTGTTTTGGGTTCGACACCAGGCGTCTCTACAATCAGTAACTGAACCGATTTTTAATAATTATTTTGAACCCTTTCCCAACAATATAGAAACTTGAAATTTGGCATGTAGGTAGAAATCATAGATACATTTCAAAATCATGTTTTAGATTTCCAAGATCGTCCTTGGTTCGACTCCAGAGAGCCATTCACATTCGTAAAAATTAGAACGTCTTTTGAGGCAGTTGTAGCCAATATTTCTGCTTGAATTTTCACACATAGTTAGAGATGGTGATCTTCTATTGTGCTGCATAGTAAGTTCACCAGTAAGACCCGGGTTCAATGCCAGACGATGAAATTTCAGCTAAATAAAAGAAAAATTTCAATCCTTTTTTTTCTTTTGAGGACCTTCCCGATATGATGCCGATATGAAATTAGTATTGCCAATCTGCTTGCAGTATGCAAGCTACATTTTACTCGGTCTATATAGATGCTTCTCCGGATTCATTCATCTATATGGGTATATATATAGATAGGATACTAATTCACAGCCTAAACCACTAGCGTCATTGACTTGAAATTTTTACGACGTATTGGCCATAATGTGTAACCGCTAGAAAAATTGCGATTTTGAACCTCAGTGTCATGGGTTCGATTCCAGAGGGCCCCAAAGTCCCGATTTTTCCCGTTTAAATGCATTGCTTTGATTTTCGGGAATTTTTAAAAAATACTTCCCGGATAGGTAGGGAATTTAAACTCAAGGAGCCGATGGATATGGTTAGGATCTATCGATAACGTAAATAACCATCTCGAGAAAAGCTCTGGGTTCAATGCTAGGACGATGCCAATATCCCGTATTTAAAATACATTGAGGTAGTTTTTCATTATTTTTTTTATGTATTTATCGAAATGATAGGAAGTTTGTGCTGGCTAGAAGATGTATGGTAAGAATCGGTTTTAGAAAAAAGTTTAGATAAGACCGTACTGTTCCTGGGTTCGATGCCAGAGCACATTAAAATTTCTCTCATAAGGAATATAAGGGAAAAGTGGGACGTCATTTGAGGAAGTTGCTCCCAATATTTCTGCTTGAATTTTCACACATATTAAGAAGTGGTGATCTTCTATTGTGCTGCATATAAAGTATAACCATAAAATCCCGAGTTTGATGCCGGGTGGTAAATAAGTCTCCCATTTAAAATACATAGGGTTAGTTTTTCATTATTTTTTTTGATGCACTTATCGAAATAACAGGTAGTTGTTTGCTTATATGGAAGATGTATATTAAAACTCGGTTTAAGAATAAAATTTAGATAAGACAATGCTGTTACTGGGTTCGATGCCAGAGCACGGTACAATTTCTCTCATAAGGATTATAAGGGAAAAGTAGGTCGTCATTTGAGGCAGTTGTGCCCAATATTTTTGCTTTAATTTTCACACACAGTTAGAGATGGGGAAATTCTGTTGTGCTGCATAGTGTGTATCACCAAAAAGACCCGGGTTCGATGCCGGTCGAATTAATTGCAGGGAATTTTAAGAATATTATCAATCCTTTTTTTTTCTTTTGAGGACCGTCCCGATACGATGCCGATATGAAATTGGTGTTGAAATGAAATTAGTATTGTCGATCTGCTTGCAGTATGCAAGCTACCTTTTACTCGTATATATATAAAAATGGCTGTATCTATTATATATAGACGCTTCTCCGGATATACCTATATCTATTATATATAGACGTTTCTCCGGATATACCTATATATCTATTATATATAGACGCTTCTCCGGATATCTATTATATATAGACGTTTCTCCGGATATACCTATATATATATAGGGAATCAAAATTCTAACCATGTTCCACAAGTGCCACTGCCTTGAAATTACGACGTATTGGCCATGACGTGTAACCTCCAGGAAAAAGCCGACTTTGAACCTCGGTGTCATGGGTTCGATTCCAGAAGGCCACAAAGTCGCGATTTTCTCCATAAGGATACATGGCGGGGATTTTCGAAAATTATTTGAAGCACTTCCCGGAAAAGGAGAGAGTTGAAACTCGAGGGATCGCTAGATGCCGTGCATATCCAAAGGAAACCATAAAGACATCTACGAATATTATCCTTGGTTCGATGCTAGGTCGGGGCAAAAATCTGCCGTTTAAAATGCACTGTGGCGATTTTTAAGATTTTTTTTGGATCCTTTTCCGATGGCATAGAAACTTGAAATTCGGTATGAGGTTAGACACCATAAAAACATATCTTAATCGAATTTTCCATATTCGCTGATGGTCCTTGGTTCGATCCATGAGGGACATTTGATTTCCTCAATGCATTTCTTACGGAGATAACGGAAACAAATTTTAGGTACTTTCCGGCACGATATCGATTTCAAACTTTGCATATAGAAAGATCAAGTCCATACATATCAAACAGTGCATTCACAGCTATCAATGTGTCCTGGGTTCGACACCAGGTGTCTCTGCAATCAGAAGTTGATCCGATTTTTAGGAATTATTTTGAAACCTTTCTCTATATTATAGAAACTTGAAATTCGGCATATAGATAGAGATCATAAATATCTTTCAAAAACATTTTTTAGATTTCCAAGATCGTCCTTGGTTCGAGTCCCGAGAGCCATTCACATTCGTAAAAATTAGAACGTCTTTTGAGGCAGTTGTAACCAATATTTCAGCTTGAATTTTCACACATAGTTAGAGATGGTGATCTTCTATTTTGTTTCATAGTAGGTTTACCAGTAAAAATCTTTAAAAATTGCCACAATGCATTTTAAACGGCCGATTTTTGCCCCGACCTAGTATCAAACCATGGACAATATTCGAAGATGTCCTTCTGATTTTTGTTGGATATGCACGGCTTCTAGCGATCCCTCGAATTTCAACTCTCCCGTTTTCCGGGAAGTGCCTCAAAAAAATTTTCGAAAATCCCCGCCATGTATCCTTATGGAGAAAATCGCGCCTTTTGGGCCTTCTGGAATCAAACCCCTGACACCGAGGATCAAAGTCGGCTTTTTTCTGGAGGTTACACGTCATGGCAATAACGTCGTAAAAATTTCAAGACGGTGGCACTTGTGGAACATGGTTAGAATTTTGATCCCCTATGAATGAATGAATGAATGAGTGAGTGTGTATATAGGTACGAGTAAAATGTTGCTTGCATACTGCAAGCAGATCGACAACACTAATTTCATATCGCCATTATATCGGGACGGTCCTCAAACGAAAAAAAAAGGATTGAAATTTTTCTTAAAATTCGCTGAAATTTCATCGTCTGGCATCGAACCCGGGTTTTTCTGGTGAACTTACTATGCAGCAAAATAGAAGATCACCATCTCTAACTATGTGTGAATATTCAAGCAGAAATATTGGGTGCAACTGCCTCAAAAGACGTTCTAATTTTCACGAATTAAAATGGCTGTCTGGATTCGAACCAAGGACGATTTTGGAAATCTAAAAAATGTTTCTGAAAGTTATTCATGATCTCTATCTATATGCTGAATTTGAAGTTCCTATATTATTGGCAAAGGTTTCAAAATAATTCCTAAAAATCGGATTAACTTCTGATTGCAGAGACACATGGTGTCGAACCCAGGACACATTGATAGCTGTGAATGCAATGTTTGATTTGTATGGACTTGATCTTTCTATATGCAAAGTTTGAAGTCGATATCGTGCCGGGAAGTACCTAAAATTAGTTTCCGTTATCTCCGTAAGAAATGCATTGAGGAATGTAAATGGCCCTCTGGGATCGAACCAAGGACCATAAGGGAATATCAAAAATTTGATTATGAAATATAATTATGATATCTAACGCCATGCCGAATTTCAAGTTTCTATGCCATCGGAAAAAGGTTAAAAAAAAATCTTAAAAATCGCCGCAATGCATTTTAAACGGCCGATTTTTGCCCCGACCTAGCATCGAACCAAGGATAATATTCGTAGATGTCTTTATGGTTTCCCTTTGATATGCGCGGCATCTAGCGATCCCTCGAGTTTCAACTCTCTCCTTTTCCGGGAAGTGCCTCAAATAAATTTTCGAAAATCCCCGCCATGTAATCTTATGGGGAAAATCGCGACTTTGGGGCCTTCTGGAATCGAACCCATGACACCGAGGTTCAAAGTGGCCTTCTTCCTGGAGGTTACACGTTATGGCCAATATGTCGTAAAAATTTCAAGGCATTTGCACTTGTGGAACATGGTTAGAATTTTGATCCCCTATGAATGTATATATCTCTATTATATACGAGTAAAATGTAGCTTGCATACTGCAAGCAGATTGGCAATACTAATTTCATATCGGCATCATATCGGGACGGTCCTCAAAAGAAAAAAAAAAGGATTGAAATTTTTCTTAAAATTAGCTGAAATTTCATCGTCTGGCATCGAACCCGGATCTTACTGGTGAACTTACTATGTAGCACAATAGAAGATCACCATCTCTAACTATGTGTGAAAATTCAAGCAGAAATATTGGCTACAACTGCCTCAAAAGACGCTCTAATGTTCACGAATGTAAATGGCTCTCGGGACTCGAACCAAGTACGATCTTGGAAATTTAAAGAATGTTTCTGAAATTTATTAATGATCTCAATCCATATGCCAAATTTCAAGTTTCTATATTATTGGAAAAGGTTTCAAAATAATTCCTAAAAATCGGATCAACTTCTGATTGCAGAGACACCTGGTGTCGAACCCAGGACACATTGATAGCTATGAATGCATAGTTTGATTTGTTAAAACTGGTTTTTCTATCACGCTAAGTTTTAAGTCGATAGCATTCCGGGAAGTACCTAAAATTTGTTTCCGTTATCTCTATAAGAAATGCATTGAGAAATGTAAATGGCGCCCTGGGATCGAAAAAAGGACCATCAGCGAATATGTTAAATTTGATGATTAAATATATTTATAATCTCCAACTCCATGCCGAATTTCAAGTTTCCATGCCATCGGGAAGGGGTCAAAAAAAAATCTTAAAAATCGCCACAATACATTTTAAACGGCCGATATTTGCCTCGACCTAGCATCGAACCCAGGATATTTTCCGTAAAACAAATTTATGTTTTCGATAGATCATGACCATATATATAGGCTCCTTGAGTTTCGATTCTCTACCTATCCGGAAAGTATTTTTTTTTAATTCCCGAAAATCAAAGCAATGCATTTAAACGGGAAAAATCGGGACTTTGAGGCCCTCTGGAATCGAACCTATGACATCGAGGTTCAAAATCGCAATTTTTCTGGAGGTTATACGTTATGGCCAATATGTCGTAAAAATTTCAAGCCATTGAAACTAGTGGTTTAGCCTGTGACTTTGTATCCTCTCTCTCTATATATATATATATATATATATACGAGTAAAATGTAGCTTGCATACTGCAAGCAGATCGGCAATACTAATTTCATATCGGCATCATTTCGGGACGGTCCTCAAAATAAAAAAAAAAAGATTTAATTTTTTCTTAATATTCGCTGAAATTTAATCGTCTGGCATCGAACCCAGGTCTTACTGGTAAACCTACTATGATACACAATAGAGGATCACCATCTCTAACTATGTGTGAAAATTCAAGCAGAAATATCGGCTATAACTGCCTCAAAAAACGTTCTAATTTTTACGAATGTTAATGCCTCTCGAGACTCGAACCAAGGACGATCGTTGAAATCTAAAACATGTTTCTGAAAGTTATTTATGATCTCTATCCATTTGCCGAATTTCAAGTTTCTATTTTATTGGGAAAGGTTTCAAAATAATTCCTAAAAATCGGATCAACTTCTGATTTCAGAGACACCTGGTGTCGAACCCAGGACGTATTGTAAGCTGTGAATGCACAGTTTGATTTGTAAAAACTTGCTCTTGTATCATGCAAAGTTTGTAGTCGATAGCCTGCCGGAAAATACCTAAATTTTGTTTCCGTTATCTCCGTAAGAAATGCATTGAGAAGTGCAAATGGCCCTCTGGCATCGAACCAAGGACAATCAGCGAACATGTAAAATTTGATTATGAAATATATTCATGATATCTATCCACGTGCCGAGTTTCAAATATCCATGTAATCGGGAAAGGATCCAAAAAAATTCTTCAAAATCGCCGCAATGCATTTTAAACGGCCGATTTTTGCCCCGACCTAGCATCGAACCATGGACTATATTCTAAAATGTCTTTCTGATTTTCGTTGGATACGCACGGCTTCTAGCGATCCCTGGAGTTTCAACTCTTTCTCTCTCCGGGAAGTGCCTCAAAAAAATTATCGAAAATCCCCGCCATGTATTCTTACGGAAAAAATCGCGACTTTGGGGCCCTCTGGAATCGAACCCATGACCCTGAGGATCAAAATCGCAATTTTTCTGGCGGTTACACGTTATGGCCAATACGTCGTAAAAATTTCAAGTCAAGGACGCTTGTGGTTTAGGCTGTGAATTAGTATCCTATCTATCTATCTATCTATCTATCTATCTATCTATCTATATAGGTATATCCATGAATGAATCCGGAGAAGCATCTATATATAATAGATATGATATATGAATGAATCCGGAGAAGCATCTATATATAATAGATAGACGCTTCTCCGGATATACCTATATATATACGAGTAAAATGTAGCTTGCATACTGCAAGCAGATCGCCAATACTAATTATATATCGGCAACAATCGGGACGGTCATCAAAAGAAAAAAACAGGATTGAAAATATTCTGAAGATTCGCTTCAATTTCATCGTCTGGCATCGAACCCGGGTCTTACTGGTGAACTTACTAAGCGGCACAATAGAAGATCACTATATCTAACTATGTGTGAAAATTCAAGCAGAAATATTTGCTACAACTGCTTCAAACGACGTTCTGCTTTTCACGAATGTAAATGGCTCTCTGGATTCGAACCAAGGACGATCGTGGGAATCTAGAACAAGTTTTTCAAATGAATCAATCTTCTCTATCTATATGCCTACTTTCATGTTTTAATATTATTGGGAAGGGGTATAAATTAATTCTTAAAAATCGGATAATTTACTGATTGTTGAGACGCCTGGTGTCGAACCCAGGAAATATTGGTAGCTGTGAAAGCACAGTATGTCTTATTAGAACTTCATCTTGTTTTATAAAAAGTTTGAAGTCGATATCATGCCGGGAAGTGCCTAAAACCTTTTTCTGTTATCTCCATAAGAAATGCATTGAGGAATGTAAATTGCTCTCTGGGATCGAACCAAGAACCATCAGCGAATATGTTAAATTTGATTATGAAATATATTTATGATATCCAACTCCATGCCGAATTTCAAGTTTCCATGCCATCGGGAAAGGATCCAAAAAAAATCTTAAAAATCGCCACAGTGCATTTTAAACGGCCGATTTTTGACTTGACCTAGCATCGAACCCAGGATTTTTTTTGAAAAACTCATTTATGTTTTCGATAGATCATGTCCATATATATAGGCTCCTAGAGTTTCGATTCTCTACCTATCCCGGAAGTATTTTTTAAAAAATCCCGAAAATCAAAGCAATGCATTTAAACGGGGAAAATCGGGACTTTGGGGCCCTCTGGAATCGAACCCATGACACTGAGGATCAAAGTCGCTTTTTTCCTGGGGGTTTTACGTTATGGCCAATATGTCATAAAAATTTCAGATCAATGACGCATGTAGTTTAGGCTGTGAATTAGTATCCTATCTATCTATCTATCTATCTATATAGGTATACGAGTAAAATGTAGCTTGCATACTGCAAGCAGATCGGCAATAATAATTTCATATCGGCATCATATCGGGACGGTTCTCAAACGATCAAAAAAAAATATTCAAAATATCCTTAAAATTCGCTGTTATTTTATCGTCTGGCATCGAACCCGGGACTTACTGGTGAACCTACTATGCAGCACAATAGAAGATCAACATCTCTAACTATGTGTAAAAATTCAAGCAGAATTATTGGATACAACTGCCTCAAAAAACGTTCTAATATTCAGGAATGTAAATGCCTCTCGGGACTCGAACCAAGGACGATCTTGGAAATCTAAAAAATAATTTTGAAATTTATCTATGATATCTAACTACATGCCGAATTTCAAGTTTCTATATTGTTGGGAAAGGGTTCAAAATTATTATTGAAAATAGGATCAGTTACTGATTGTAGAGACGCCTGGTGTCGAACCCAGGACACACTGGTAGCTGTGAATGCACATTTAGATTTTTATGAACTTGATCATATTTTATGCAAAGTTTGAAGTCAATATCATGCCGAGAAGTACCTAAAATTTGTTTCCGTTATCCCCATAAGAAATGCATTGTGGAGTGCAAATGGCCCTCTGGGATCGAACCAAGGACCATAAGCGAATAAAAAAAATTTGATTATGAAATATATTTATGATTTCTAACCCCATGCCAAATTTCAAGTTTCCATGCATTCGGAAAGGGGTCCAAAAAAAATCTTTAAAATCTCCACAATGCGTTTTAAACGGCCGATTTTTGCCCCGACCTAGCATCGAAACCAGGATATTTTCCGTAAAACTCATTTATGTTTTGGATAGATCATGACCATATATATAGGCTCCTTGAGTTTTGATTCGCTACCTATCCGGAAAGTATTTTTTTTTAATTCCCGAATATAAAAGCAATGCATTTAAACGGGAAAAATCGGGACTTTGAGGCCCTCTGGAATCGAACCCATGACACTGAGGATCAAAATCGCAATTTTTCTGGAGGTTACACGTTATGGCCAATACGCCGTAAAAATTTCAGCTCAATCACTCTTGTGGTTTAGGCTGTGAGTTTGTATCCTCTCTATATATCTATTATATATAGATGCTTCTCCGGATTCATTCATATATATACCTATACGAGTAAAATGTTGCTTGCATACTGCAAGCAGATCGACAACACTATTTTCATGTCGGCATCATATCGGGACGGCCATCAAAAGAAAAAAGTGGATTGAAATTTTTCTTAGAATTCGCTGAAATTCCATCGTCTGACATTGAACCCCGGTCTTACTGGTGAACCTACTATGAAACACAATAGAACATCACCATCTCTAACTATGTGTGAAAATTCAAGCAGAAATATGGGCTACAACTGCCTCAAAAGACGTTCTAATTTTCACGAATTTAAATGGCTCTCTGGATTCGAACCAAGGACGATCTTGGAAATCTAAAACATATTTCTGATAGTTATTTATGATCTCTATCTATATGCCGAATTTGAAGTTTCTATATTATTGGGAAAGGGTTCAAAATAGTTCCTAAAAAATGAATCAATTACTGATTGTAGAGACGCCTGGTGTCGAACCCAGGACCTACTGGCAGCTGTAAAAACACATTATGACTTGATTTGACCTGATCTTATTAAATGCAAAGTTTGAAGTCAACATCTTGCCAGGAAGTACCTAAAATTTGCTTCCGTTATCTCCATAAGAAATGCATTGTAGGATGTAAATGGCCCTCTGGGATCGAACCAAGGACCATCAGCGAGTTCTAAAATTTTATTATAAAATATATTTATGATATATATCCACGTGCCAAGTTTCAAGTTTCCAAGTCATCTGTAAGTAATTAAAAAAAATCTTAAAAATCGCAATGTAAATTAAACGGGAGAATATTTGCCCTGGCCTAGCATCGAACCAAGGATAATATTTGAAGATGTCTTTAAGGTTTCCTTGAGATATACATGGCATCTAACGACCTCTTGAATTTCAACTCTCAATTCTTCCGGGAAGTGCCTCAAAAAAATTTTCGAAAATCCCCGCCATGTAATCTTATGGGGAAAATCGCGACTTTGGGGCCTTCTGGAATCGAACCCATGACACCGAAGTTCAAAGTCGGCTTTTTCCTGGAGGTTGCACGTTATGGCCAATATGTCGTAAAAATTTCAAGTCAATGACGCTTTTGGTTTAGCCTGTGAATTTGTATCCTATCTGGGTATCTGGGTATCTGGGTATCTATTATATATAGATGCTTCTCCGGATTCATTCATATATCTATTATATATAGATGCTTCTCCGGATTCATTCATGTATCCATATATATATATAGCGAGGATACAAATTCACAGGCTAAACCACAATCGTCATTGACCTGAAATTTTTACGACATATTGGCCATAACGTGTAACCTCCAGAAAAATTGCGATTTTGAACCTCAGTGTCATTGGTTCGATTCCAGAGGGCCCCAAAGTCCCGATTTTTCCCGTTTAAATGCATTGCCGTGATTTTCGGGAATTTTTAAAAAATACTTCCCGGATAGGTAGAGAATCAAAACTCATGGAGCCTATATATATGGTCATGATCTATCGAAAACATAAATGAGTTTTACGGAAAATATCCTGGGTTCGATGCTAGGTCGAGGCAAAAATCGGCCGTTTAAAATGCATTGTGGCTATTTTTAAGATTTTTTTTGGACCCTTTCGCGATGGCAAGGAAACTTGAAATTTGGCATGAGGTTGGAAATCATACATATGTATCATAATAAAATTTTACATATTCGCTGATGGTCCTTGGTTCGATCCCAGAGGGCCATTTACATTCCTCCATGCATTTCTTATGGAGATAACAGTAACAAGTTTTTGGTATTTCCCGGCATGATATCGACTTCAAAATTTGTATGAAATAAGATGAAGTCCTAATAAGTCATACTGTGCATTCACAGCTACCAATATTTCCTGGCTTCGACACCAGGCGTCTCTACAATCAGTAAATTAACCGATATTTAAGGATTAATTTAAACTTCTCACAATAATATTATAACATGAAATTAGGCATATAGATAGAGAACATAGATACATTTCAAAAACGTGTTTTAAATTTCCTAGATCGTCCTTGGTTCGAATCCAGAGAGCCATTTACATTATTGAAAAGTAGGACGTCGTTTGAGGCAGTTGGAGCCAATATATCTGCTTGAATTTTCACACATAGTAAGAGATGGTGATTTTCTGTTGTGCTGCATAGTAAGTTCACCATTAAGACCCAGGTTCGATGACAGACGATTAAATTGCAGCGAATTTTAAGAATATTTTCCATCCTTTTTTTTCTTTTTTGACGGCCTTCCCGATATGATGCCGACATGAAATTATTGTTTTCGATCTGCTTGCAGTATGCAAGCTACATTTTACTCGTATACCTATATAGATAGATAGATAGATAGGATACAAATTCACAGCCTAAACTACAAGCGTCATTGATCTGAAATTTTTATGACATATTGGCCATAACGTGAAACCCCCAGGAAAAAAGAGACTTTGATCCTCAGTGTCATAGGTTCGATTCCAGAGGGCCCCAAAGTCCCGATTTTTCCCGTTTGAATGCATTGCCGTGATTTTCGGGAATTAAAAAAAAATACTTTCCGGATAGGTAGAGAAGTAAAACTCAAGGTGCCTATATTTATGGTCTTGGACTTTCGAAAACATCAATGACTTTTACAAAAGTTATCCTGGGTTCGATGCTAGGACGATGCAAAGATCTGCCCTTTAAAATACATGGGAGCCGTTTTTCATTATTTTTTTAGATGCACTTATCGAAATGAAAGGATGTTCGTGCTTGGCTGGAAGATGTATGGTACGAATAAGTTTTAGAAAAAATTTTCATAAGACCTTACTGTTCCTGGGTTCGAAGCCAGAGCACAATAACGTTTCTCTCATAAAGAATATAAAGGAAAAGTAGGACGTCATTTGAGGCAGTAGTAACCAATATATCTGCTTGAATTTGCATACGCGGTTAGAGATGGTGTTTTTCTGTTGTGCTGCATAGAAAGTATTGCCTGAAAGACCCGGGTTCGATGCCGGGCGGTAAAAATATCCCCCATATATAATACTATGGGGTATCTTTTCATAATTTTTTTATGCATTTATCGATATGTAAGGGAGCTCTTGCTTAGATGGAAGATGTATATTAACACTTTGTTTAAGAAAAAAAATAGATAAGACCATGCTGTTCCTGGGTTCGATGCCAGAGCACATTATAATTTCTCAAATAAGGAGTGTATGTGAATAGTAGGACGTCGTTTGAGGTAGTTGCACCTAATAGTTTTACTTGAATTTTCACACATAGTTTGATATGGTAATCTTCTGTTTTGCTGCATAGTAAGTACACCAGGAAGACCGGGGTTCGCTGCCAGGCGATTAAATTGCAGCGAATTCTACGAATATTTTGAATTTTTTTTTTCTTTTGATGTCCGTCCCGATATGATGCCGATATGAAATTAGTGTTGTCGATCTGCTTGCTGTATGCAAGCAACATTTTACTCGTATATATGAATGAATCCGGAGAAGCA
This sequence comes from Sympetrum striolatum, assembly GCA_947579665.1. Lineage (NCBI taxonomy): Eukaryota > Metazoa > Arthropoda > Insecta > Odonata > Libellulidae > Sympetrum > Sympetrum striolatum. The sequence continues at coordinate 123,512,891 of OX388341.1, forward strand.
TCTATATATAATAGATAGATAGATAGGATACAAATTCACAGCCTAAACTACAAGCGTCATTGATCTGAAATTTTTATGACATATTGGTCATAACGTGAAACCCTCAGGAAAAAAGAGACTTTGATCCTCAGTGTCATAGGTTCGATTCCAGATAGCCCCAAAGTCCCGATTTTTCCCGTTTGAATGCATTGCCGTGATTTTCGGGAATTAAAAAAAAATACTTTCCGGATAGGTAGAGAAGTAAAACTCAAGGTGCCTATATTTATGGTCTTGGACTTTCGAAAACATCAATGACTTTTACAAAAGTTATCCTGGGTTCGATGCTAGGACGATGCAAAGATCTGCCCTTTAAAATACATGGGAGCCGTTTTTCATTATTTTTTTAGATGCACTTATCGAAATGATAGGATGTTCGTGCTTGGCTGGAAGATGTATGGTACGAATAAGTTTTAGAAAAAAATTTTCATAAGACCGTACTGTTCCTGGGTTCGAAGCCAGAGCACAATAACGTTTCTCTCATAAGGAATATAAAGGAAAAGTAGGACGTCATTTGAGGCAGTTGTAACCAATATTTCTGCTTGAATTTGCATACGCGGTTAGAGATGGTGTTTTTCTTTTGTGCTGCATAGAAAGTATTGCCTGAAAGACCCGGGTTCGATGCCGGGCGGTAAAAATATCACCCATATATAATACTATGGGGTATCTTTTCATAATTTTTTTATGCATTTATCGATATGTAAGGGAGCTCTTGCATAGATGGAAGATGTATATTAACACTTTGTTTAAGAAAAAAAATAGATAAGACCATGCTGTTCCTGGGTTCGATGCCAGAGCACATTATAATTTCTCAAATAAGGAGTGTATGTGAATAGTAGGACGTCGTTTGAGGTAGTTGCACCAAATAGTTTTGCTTGAATTTTCACACATAGTTTGTTATGGTAATTTTCTATTTTGCTGCATAGTAAGTACACCAGGAAGACCGGGGTTCGCTGCCAGGTGATTAAATTGCAGCGAATTCTACGAATATTTTGAATTTTTTTTTCTTTTGATGTCAGTCCCGATATGATGCCGATATGAAATTAGTGTTGTCGATCTGCTTGCAGTATGCAAGCTACATTTTACTCGTATATAATAGATATGAATGAATCCGGAGAAGCATCTATATATAATAGATATATAGAGAGGATACAAACTCACAGCCTAAACCACAAGAGTGATTGAGTTGAAATTTTTACGACATATTGGCCATAACGTGTAACCTCCAGAAAAATTGCGATTTTGAACCTCAGTGTCATGGGTTCGATTCCGGAGGGCCCCAAAGTCCCGATTTTTCCCGTTTAAATGTATTGCTTTGATTTTCGGGAATTAAAAAAAAATACTTCCCGGATAGGTAGAGAATCAAAACTCAAGGAGCTTACATATATGGTCATGATCTATCGAAAACATAAATGAGTTTTACGGAAAATATCTTGGGTTCGATGCTAGGTCGGGGTAAAAATCGGCCGTTTAAAATGCATTGTGGCGATTTTTAAGATTTTTTTTGGACCATTTCCCGATGGCATGGAAGCCCTGAAATTCGGCATGGAGTTGGAGATCATATATATATATTTAATAATTAAATTTTACATATTCGCTGATGGTCCTTGGTTCGATCCCAGAGGGCCATTTGCACTCCACAGTGCATTTCTTATGGGGATAACGGAAACACATTTAAGGTACTTCCCGGTATGATATCGACTTCAAACTTTGTATGAAATTAGATCAAGTCCTAGCAAGTCATTTTTTGCATTTACAGTTTCCAATACGTCCAGGGTTCGACACCAGGCGTCTCTACAATCAGTAAATTATCCGAATTTTAAAAATTAATTTAAATCCCTTACAAATAATATTAAAACTTGAAATTCGGCATATATATATATAGAACTTATAGATACATTTCGAAAACATATTTTATATGTCCTAGATCGTCCTTGGTTCGATTCCAGAGAGCTATTAACATTCGTGAAAAGTAGGTCTTCGTTTGAGGCAGTTGCAGCCAATATTTCTGCTTGAATTTTCACACGTATTTACAGAAGATCATCTTCTGATGCGCTGCATAGAAATTTCACCAAAAAGACCCGGGATCGATGCCAGACGATTAAATTGAAGCGAATTTTAAGAATATTTTTAATCCTTTTTTTCCTTTCCGGGACGTCCCGATATAATGCCGTTATGAAATTAGTGTTGTCGATCTGCTTGCAGTATGCAAGCTACATTTTACTCGTATATATATATGGATACATGAATAATCCGGAGAAGCATCTATCTATTATACGAGTAAAATGTTGCTTGCTTACTGCAAGCAGATCGACAAAACTATTTTCATGTCGGCATCATATCGGGACGGCCATCAAAAGAAAAAAATGGATTGAAATTTTTCTTAAAATTCCATCGTCTGGCATCAAACCCGGGTCTTTACTGTTGAACTTACTATGTAGCACAATGGAAGATCACCATCTCTAGCTATGTGTGAAAATTCAAGCAGAAATATGGGCTACAGCTGCCTCAAAAGACGTTCTAAGTTTCACGAATTTAAATGGCTCTCTGGATTCGAACCAAGGACGATCTTGGAAATCTAAAATATGTTTCAGAAATTTATTTATGATGTTTATCTATATGCCGAATTTCAAGCTTCTATATTATTGGGAAAGGTTTCAAAATAATTCCTAAAAATCGGATCAACTTCCGATTGCAGAGACACCTGGTGTCGAACCCAGGACACATTGATAGCTATGAATGCATAGTTTGATTTGTTAAGACAGGTTCTTCTATCACGCTAAGTTTTAAGTGGATAGCATGCCGGGAAGTACCTAAAATTTGTTTCTGTTATCTCCATAAGAAATGCATTGAGAAATGTTAATGGCGCCCTGGGATAGAACCTAGGACCATCAGCGAATATGTAAAATTTGATTATGAAATATATTTATAATCTCCAACTCCATGCCGAATTTCAAGATTCCATGCCATCGGAAAGGGGTCCAAAAAAAATCTTAAAAATCGCAACAATACATTTTAAACGGCCGATTTTTGCCTCGATCTAGCATCGAACCCAGGATATTTTTCGTAAAACTCATTTATGTTTTCGATAGATCATGACCATATATAAATTCTCCTAGAGTTTCGATTCTCTACCTGTCCGGAAAGTATTTTTTTTTAATTCCCGAAAATCAAAGCAATGCATTCAAACGGGAAAAATCGGGAATTTGTGGCCCTCTGGAATCGAACCCATGACACTGAGGTTCAAAATCGCAATTTTTCTGGAGGTTATACGTTATGGCCAATATGTCGTAAAAATTTCAAGCCATTGACGCTAGTGGTTTAGCCTGTGACTTTGTATCCTCTCTATATATATCTATTACGAGTAAAATGTTGCTTGCATACTGCAAGCAGATCGACAACACTATTTTCATGTCGGCATCATATCGGGACGGCCATCAAAAGAAAAAAGTGGATTGAAATTTTTCTTAAAATTCGCATGAAATTCCATCGTCTGGCATTGAACCCGGGTCTTACTGGTGAACCTACTATGAAACACAATAGAACATCACCATCTCTAACTATGTGAGAAAACTCAAGCAGAAATATGGGCTAAACTGCCTCAAAAGACGTTCTAATTTTCACGAATTTAAATGGCTCTCTGGATTCGAACCAAGGACGATCTTGGAAATCTAAAAGAGGTTTCTGAAAGTTATTTATGATCTCTATCTATATGCCGAATTTCAAATTTCTATATTATAGGGAAAGGTTTCAAAATAATTCATAAAAATCGGATAAACTTTAGATTGCAGAGACACCTAGTGTCGAAGCCAGGACATATTGTAAGTTGTGAATGCACAGTCTGATTTGTAAAAACTTGCTCTCGTTTCATGCAAAGTTTGAAGTCTTTATCAAGTCGGGAAGTACCTAAAGTTTGTTTCCGTTTTCTCCGTAAGAAATGCATTGAGGAGTGCAAATCTCCGTCTGGGATCGAACCAAGGACCATCAGCGAACATGCAAAATTTTATTATGAAATATATTCATGATATCTATCCACGTGCCGAGTTTCAAGTATCCATGTTATCGGGAAAGGATCCAAAAAAAATCTTAAAAATCGCCGCAGTGCATTTTAAACGGCCGATTTTTGCACCGACCTAGCATCGAACCAAGGACAATATTCGAAGATGTTTTTTTGATTTTCGTTGGATATGCACGGTTTCTAGCAGTCCCTTGAATTTCAACTCTCTACCTTTCAGGGAAGTGCCTCAAAAAAATTTTCGAAAATCCCCGCCATGTAATCTTATGGGGAAAATCGCGACTTTGGGGCCTTCTGGAATCGAACCCATGACACCGAGGTTCAAAGTCGGCTTTTTCCTGGAGGTTACACGTCATGGCCATAACGTCGTAAAAATTTCAAGTCAATGACGCTTTTGGTTTAGCCTGTGAATTTGTATCCTATCTGGGTATATATATGAATGAATCCGGAGAAGCATCTATCTATTATATATAGATGCTTCTCCGGATTCATTCATATATATAGATAGGTATATAGATAGGTATATAGATAGATAGGATACAAATTCACAGCCTAAACCACAAGCGTGATTGAGTTCAAATTTTAACTGCGTATGGGCCATAACAATTGACCGCCAGAAAAATTGTGATTGTGATTCTCAGTGTCATGGGTTCGATTCCAGAGGGCCCCAAAGTCCCGATTTTTCCCATAAGATTACATGGCGGGGATTTTCGAAAATTTTTTTGAGGCACTTCCCGGAAAAGCAGAGAGTTGAAATTCGAGGGATCGCTAGATGCCGTGCATAGCCAACGAAAATCAAAAAGACATCATCAAATATTGTCCTTGGTTCGATGCTAGGCCGGGGCAAAAATTGGCCGTTTAAAATGCATTACGGCGATTTTGAAGATTTTTTTTGGACCGATTCCCGATGGCATAGAAACTTGAAATTCAACATGAGGTTAGATATCATAAATATATCTCATAATAAAATTTTACATATTTGCTGATCGTCCTTGGTTCGATCCCAGAGGGTCATTTAAATTCCTCAATGCCTTTCTTACGGAGATAACGGAAACAAAATTTAGGTACTTCCCGGCATGCTATCGACTTCAAACCTTGCATGATACAAGAACAAGTCTTTACAAATCAAACTTTTCATTCACTGCTTACAATATGTCCTGGGTTCGACGGCAGGTGTCTCTGAAATCAGAAGTTGATCCGATTTTTAGTAATTATTTTGAAAGTTTTCCCAATAATATAGAAACTTGAAATTCGGCATATAGATAGAGTTCATAAATTACTTTTAGAAGCATGTTTAAGATTTCCAACATTGTCCTTGGTTCGAATCCAGAGAGCCATTTACATTCGTGAAAATTAGAACGTCTTTTGAGGCAGTTGCAGCCAATATTTCTGCTTGAATTTTCACACATCGTTAGAGATGGTGATCTTCTATTGTGCTGCATAGTAAGTTCACAGTAAAGACCAGGGTTCGATGCCAGACGATGGAATTTCAGCGAATTTTAGGAATTTTTTATTCATTTGTTTTTCTTTTGAATACCGTTCCTATATGATTCCAACATAAAATCAGTGTTGTTGATCTGCTTGCAGTATGCAAGCAACATTTTACTCGTATATAATAGATATATAGATGCTTCTCCGGATTCATTCATGATATACCCAGATACCCAGATAGGATACTAATTCACAGGCTAAACTACTGGCGTCATTGACTCGAAATTTTTACCACGTATTGGCCATAACGTGAAACCCCCAGGAAAAAAGCGACTTCGATCCTCAGTGTCATAGGTTCGATTCCAGAGGGCCCCAAAGTCCCGATTTTTCCCGTTTAAATGCATTGCCGTGATTTTCGGGAATTAAAAAAAAATACTTTCCGGATAGGTAGAGAAATAAAACTCAAGGAGCCTATATATATGGTAATGATCTATCGACATCATAAATGAGTTTTACGGAAAAAATCCTAAGTTCGATGCTAGGTCGAGGCAAAAATCGGCCGTTTAAAATGCATTGTGGCGATTTTTATGATTTTTTTTGGACCCTTTCCCGATGGCATGGATACTTGAAATTCGGCATGAGGTTGGAGATCATGAATTTATTTCATAATCAAATTTTTTGTATTCGCTGATGGTCCTTGGTTCGATCCCAGAGGTCCATTTACATTCCTCAATGCATTTCTTAGGGAGATAACGGAGACAAATTTTAGGTACTTCCCGGCATGATATCGATTTCAAACTTTGCACAAAATAAGATAAAGTCCTTTAAAATAATACTGTGCATTCACAGCGTAAATATATTTCCTGGGTTCGACACCAGGCGTCTCTTATATCAGTAGTTGATCCGATTTTTAATAATTATTTTGAGCCCTATCCCAAAAATATAGAAACTTGAAATTCGGCATATAGAAAGAGATCATAAATAACTTTCAGAAACATTCTTTAGATTTCTAAGATCGTCCTTGGTTCGAATCCAGAAAGCCATTTACATTCGTAAACATTAGAGCGTCTTTTGAGGCAGTTGTAGCCAATATTTCTGCTTGAATTTTCACACATAGTAAGAGATGGTTATTTTCTGTTGTGCTACATAGTAAGCTTACCAGGAAGACCCGGGTTCGATTCCAGACAATTAATTTGCAGCGAATTTTAAGAATATTTTCAATACCTTTTTTTTTTTCTTTTGAGGGCCGTCCCGATATGATGCCGACATGAAATTATTGTTGTCGATCTGCTTGCAGTATGCAAGCTTCATTTTACTCGTAATAGATATATAGATGCTTCTCCGGATTCACTCATGATATACCCAGATACCCAGATACCCAGATAGGATACTAATTCACAGGCTAAACTACTGGCGTCATTGACTCGAAATTTTTACCACGTATTGGCCATAACGTGAAACCCCCAGGAAAAAAGCGACTTTGATCCTCGGTATCATGGGTTCAATTCCAGAAGGCCCCAAAGTCGCGATTTTCCCCATAAGATTACATGGCGGGGATTTTCGAAAATTTATTTGAGGCACTTTCCGGAAAAGGTGAGAGTTGAAACTCGAGGGATCGCTAGATGCCCCCCATATCAAAAGAAAACCATAAAGATATCTAGGAATATTATCCTAGGTTCGATGCTAGGACGGGGCAAAAGTCGGCCGTTTAAAATGCATTGCGGCGATTTTTAAGTTTTTTTTGAACCCTTTTCCGATGGCATAGAAACTTGAAATTCGGCATGGCGTTAGATATCATAATTATATTTCATAATCAAATTTTAAATATTCCCTTATGGTCTTTGGTTCGAACCCAGAGGGCCATTTACATTCCTCAATGCATTTCTTATGGAGATTACGGAAACACATTTTAGGTGCTTCCCGATATAATATCTACATGAAACTTTGCATAAGATATGATCAAGTCATTACTAATCAAACTGTGAATTCACAGTTACCAATGTTTCCTGGTTTTACCACCAGGCGTCTCTACAATCAGTAACTGAACCGATTTTTAATAATTATTTTGAACCCTTTCCCAACAATATAGAAACTTGAAATTTGGCATGTAGGTAGAAATCATAGAAACATTTCAAAATCATGTTTTAGATTTCCAAGATCGTCCTTGGTTCGACTCCAGAGAGCCATTCACATTCGTAAAAATTAGAACGTCTTTTGAGGCAGTTGTAGCCCATATTTCTGCTTGAATTTTCACACATCGTTAGAGATGGTGATGTTCTATTGTGCTGCATAGTAAGTTCACAGTAAAGACCCGGGTTCGATGCCAGACGATGGAATTTAGGCAAATTTTAAGAAAAATTTCAATCTTTTTTTTTCTTTTGATGGCCGTCCGGATATGATGCAGACATGAAAATAGTGTTGCCGATCTGCTTGCAGTATGCAAGCAACATTTTACTCGTATATATATCTATTATATATAGATGCTTCTCCGGATTCATTCATGTATCCATATATATATACGAGTAAAATGTAGCTTGCATACTGCAAGCAGATCGGCAACACTAATTTGATATCGACATCATATCGGGACGGTCCTCAAAAGAAAAAAAAATTGAAAATATTCTTAAAATTCGCTGCAATTTAATTGTCTGGCATGGAACCCGTATCTTACTGGTGAACTTACTATGCAGCACAATAGAATATCACCATCTCTAACTATGTGTGAAAATTCAACCAAAAATATTGGCTACAACTGCCTCAAACTACGTTCTACTTTTCAATAATGTAAATGGCTCTCTGGATTTGAACCAAGGATGATCTAGGAAATCTAAAACATTTTTTTGAAATCTATCTATGTTCTCTATCTATATACCTAATTTCATGTTTTAACATTGTTGGGAAGAGGTTTAAATTAATTCTTAAAAACTGGCTAATTTACTGATTGTAGAGACGCCTGGTGTCGAACGAAGGAAATACTGGTAGCTGTGTTTGCACAGTATGGTCATGATCTATCGAAAACATAAATGAGTTTCACGTAAAAAATATCCTGGGTTCGATGCTAGGTCGAGGCAAAAATCGGCCGTTTAAAATGCATTGTGGCGATTTTTAAGATTTTTTTGGACCCTTTCCCGATGGCAAGGAAACTTGAAATTCGGCATGAGGTTGGAGATCATAAATATATTTCATAATCAAATTTTACATATTCGCTGATGGTCCTTGGTTCGATCCCAGAGGGCCATTTAAATTCCTCAATGCATTTCTTACGGAGATAACGGAAACGAATTTTAGGTACTTCCCGGCACGATATCGACTTCAAACTTTGCTTTAAGAAAGATCAAGTCTATTCAAATCACACAATGCATTCACAGCTATCAATGTGTCCTGGGTTCGACACCAGGTGTCTCTGCAATCAGAAGTTGATCCGATTGTTATGAATTATTTTGAAACCTTTGCCAATAATATAGAAACTTCAAATTCGGCATATAGATAGAGATCATAATTAACTTTCAGAAACATTTTTTAGATTTCCATGATCGTCCTTGGTTCGAATCCAGAGAGCCATTTAAATTCGTGAAAATTAGAACGTCTTTTGAGGCAGTTGTAGCCTATATTTCTGCTTGGATTTTCACACAGTTAGAGATGGTGATGTTCTATTCTGCTGCATAGTAAGTTCACAGTAAAGACCCGGGTTCGATGCCAGACTATGGAATTTCGGCGAATTTTAAGAAAAATTTCAATCCATTTTTTTCTTTTGATGGCCGTCCCGATATGATGCCGACATGAAAATATTGTTGTCGATCTGCTTGCAGTATGCAAGCAACATTTTACTCGTATATGTAAGGAAATGGGCTCCCGTTCCTCCACGGCAGCATGAGGGTGTGTGTGTGCTTCTTTCCATCCGTGCGAATAGCGTACCTTGCATGAGTGGTCCCACGCTTTCGCACCTACGGTAGACACATTCCTCGCACGTGGAAGTATAGCTCCCTTTCTCTGGAGGACAGGGAGGGTGTACTCTACACCGTGAGAATCGCCGATCTTGCGGTGATTCTTGACTCCGCGGTGGGAAGAGCGGAGAGTGAAGGGAGTCAGTCGTCAATGGGAGTGTGGGTCGGGAGTACGGTGATGCGAGAGCACGGGGGATGTTCAGAAACGGATTAAGTTTTAACATTTGGTGTTTTTCCGCGTTCCCTGTCCTCACCTCGGCGGACCCCCAGCTTTGGGAGTGCTAACATTTTGGTGTCAGAAGTGGGATTTGTGCTGAAAATCCCAGCGGCCCGAGGGTGGATATATCGTCGGAAGAGCCAGAAGTCGAAGTGAGGGAGATGGCGGGACGAGTGAGTGTATCGGGTCGAGAAATGGAGCTCCAGCAGGTGGTCAATGAGTTGTACGAGCAATTGAGGGAATTAAGAGCGAGTCAGGCCACAAGAACGGAGACTTCTCACGCCGGGGACGTATCACTTGGGGGAAGGAATTATTTGCCTCTCACTTCGACGATCAGCTTTTCGGGTGCAGCTGAGGAAGATGTGGAAGCATTCCTCGATAAGATTGAGGCAATAGGACAGTTGAGCGGTTGGGGAGAACATGAGAAGGTGGCGGTGACGCGGCTGCGATTAAACGGAGAGGCAGAGGCGTTTGTCCGCAGTAAAGAGGAATGCAGGGGGGCTAGTTATGAGGAGCTTAAGAAGCAGCTTTTAGATAGGTTTGGTCCCACAAGGAGCAGCCGGTTTAACCGCGAGCTTTTGTCGATGGTTCGAATCAACCGCGGCGAAGAAATAAGAGAGTTCGCCGGTAGAATTAGGAAGATTAACGCGCGCACCTACACGACGGAGGGGCCTGCCGAATTTGTGCGTGCAGTCAGATATGAGGCCGATCAGAGGGCATTGGACGCGTTCCTGAATGGCTTGAGTGGAGAGGTTGGACGTCAATGCCGCTTGTCGATGCCAGCGACGTTCGAGGCGGCTGTGGAGGCCGCTGTAAGAATCCAGGAGGTGGAGAGGCGCCCCATCATGCAGTACCAAGATAGGAGCGTATTCTCGGCTCCAATAGACCGGTGCTACTCGTGCAACCAGCCGGGACACTTTGCACGCGAATGTAATAAACGGAAAAGGGGGCGCTGCTTCAATTGCGGAAGGACGGGTCATTTCGCTCGGGATTGCGGAGGCACGGCACGAGCTCAAGAGCATCAGAGGTCCCAAGGGCGGAAAGAAGCTTTAAACGGAAGAGGGGCCACGTTCGCCGCCGGCGGGATCCCCCAGTAGACGTGCTTCTACCTCGCGTTGACCAGGGTGCTGGTGGCCAGGACCTTGTGGTGCGGGTGGAGTGTGGCGGTAAGGAGCGGCAGCTGCTCATTGACACCGGGGCGCAGGTGTCGTTATTAACAAAGCAGTGTAGTGGGAACTTAAAGCCGCAGAGGAGCTCCTACAGAATCAGAGGTATTACGGGAAAATACATCTGGAACTATGGGGAGGTTCGAACCGATATCCGAATCGGAAGGTCTGTTTGCTCCTTTAAAGCGCAAGTAGTGGAATCGTTGGGAAAATATTCCGGGGATGTGGGGTTAGATTTTCTCCGAGAGCACGGCGCCGTAATCGATTTAAGGAGGGCGGAGTTGCGGCTCGGAGAGAATGTGGTGCCTCTTGGTGAGGAAGAATATCGGCGATGGGCGCCGGGATCGACGGCAGCGGCCCCTACCAGTAACGACGGTGAGGCGAGGGAGGAGAAAAGCTGCCGAGAGGCGGCAAGGGGTCGTCGTCCGCTCGTGGATATACCGGTGAGGCTGGCGGTGGCGGAAGTGATACCATCCCGGAGCACGAAGTTGTTTCGCTTGGAACTTCCCGTGGATCAATGGAAGGAAGGGCAGACATACATTCTGGAGTCGGGTTTTGAGAACGATAACTGTTGGGTGGCTAGGAGCGTGGGCAAAATCGGGAAAGACGGAACGGTTATGGCGCAGGTGAGCAATTTCGGTTTTGAGGAAACAACCTTAGGAAAAGGTGTAGTAATCGCGTTAGTTAGTGAAGTGGTCGACGGAGGAAGCGAGGGCGGAAATGCCGTATTGCGCGATAGATGTGAGAAGGGAGTGCGGTGGATTAGATCGATAAATACCGAAAACAATGCAAGGGACTTGGGCACAAAATTAAAACACTTGCCCCCAGAAGATAAGAACGTGCTATTGCCTGTGTTGGAGGAATACCAAGAACTGTTTCTGGAATTGGATAGTCCACCCGCAACCCATTTAATCGCGCATGATATCCCCACGGGAGACGCGCGCCCTATTTATAGGAAGCCCTACCGTACGCCATTCCATCAAAAACCGCTGATAGAGCAACTCGTACGAGAACAGCTGGACGCGGGGATTATTGTACCTAGCGAAAGCCCTTGGGCTTCCCCTGTTGTGATTGTTCCGAAAAAAACAGCCGATGGGACGCCGAAATATCGGTTCTGCGTTGATTTTCGGTCACTCAGCGCAGTTACTAAGCCGGACGTCTACCCCATTCCGAACATCGTGGAAACACTTGATTATTTAGGGGGATGTAAGTACTTCACTACGCTAGACTTAACGAGTGGGTACCACCAGATTCCAATGGGGCGCGAATCGCAAGAAAAGACCGCATTCATAGTTGATAGTGGCCATTATGAATACGCCAGGATGCCATTTGGGCTCAGAAACGCGCCGGCGACATTCCAGCGGATGATGGACGGGGTACTCCGTGGGCTGAAACCGACGCAGTGCCTTGTGTATCTCGATGACGTTATCATTTTTAGCAACAGCATAAAAGAACACGCTAAAAGGTTACGCCTTGTTTTAGAGAAACTTAGGAGTGCCAGACTTTCACTGAAGTTAGAGAAGTGCCACTTCGCGCAAGAGGAAGTGAAGTATTTAGGTCACATAATAAGTGGAAAGGGGATATGTCCGGACCCAGAGAAAATATCCGCTGTAAGGGATTATCCAACGCCAACATCCACGAAGGAAGTGCGGTCGTTCCTAGGGTTGGCGAATTATTATCGTCGATTCATAGAGAACTACGCGGTCATCGCACGCCCTCTTACAAGATTGCTAAAGAAGGGCGTGGCATTTGTTTGGACTCCGGAATGCGACGAGACGCTAGAGACTTTAAAGGGCGCGCTAGTAAACAGCCCCGTACTCGTCTATCCCGACTTCTCGCTGCCTTTCGTAATCTCTACTGACGCTAGCAATTTCGCGGTCGGGGCGGTGTTGTCCCAGGTCGTGAACGGACACGAGCATCCCGTGGCTTACGCTTCCAGACAGCTGAAGGCGGCAGAACTGAATTATTCCACTACGGAGAAAGAGTTACTCGCTGTAGTTTTTGGAATCAATCAGTATCGTTGTTATGTGACGGGACGCAGATTTAAGGTATATACCGATCATTCAGCAATAAAGTGGCTATTTGAGCTTAAGGATCCAAGTAGCCGTTTAATGAGGTGGTCCCTTAGATTAGCTGAGTATGATTTCGAGGCGGTACATAAGCCCGGGAAATGTCATGCAAATGCAGATGCGCTCAGTCGAAAGGTGAGAGGAGTCACGGTGGAGGGGAGTGTCAATTTCGGGAAGGCACAGGAGCGGGATGAAGAGTGTAAGGAATGGAGAAGAAATAAGGACTTCTTAATGATTGATGGTGTAGTGCATCGTAGAACAAAGGATGGGAACCGAATAGCGGTCCCCGTTTCACTTAGAGAACAGATATTGTTGCAATGTCATGACCATGCGTTATCGGGACATTTGGGAGTGAACGCCACGAGGGCTAGACTTTTGTCCCAATATTGGTGGCCGGGAATTAGGAGGCAAGGGGAAGAATACGCAAGAAATTGTGTCTCTTGCAAACTAAGGAGTCCTTATGGAAGGAGCCGAGCGCCCCTACAGCCACTTCCTGCTACGAACAGGCCGTTCGATTTTGTGGCTTTAGACGTTGTAGGGCCCCTTCCGAAAACGAACCGAGGAAATAGATTCATTTTGACGATTATGGATCATTTTTCACGGTACATCGTGATGGTGGCCTTGCCGGACCAAACGGCGGAGTCAGTGTCGGGGGCTTTGGTGAAAGAATGGATTTTACGGTTCGGCGTCCCTCAAAAAGTTCTGACAGACCAAGGAACTAACTTTATGTCAGAGTTGTTTAAGGGAGTTTGTAAGTTGCTGCAGGTGAAACAGTTGAGAACCTCCTCATACCACCCGGAAACGAACGGCCGAGTGGAAAGGGTACACCGGACAATTGCACAGATGCTCAGTCATTATGTCAATAGTAAACATAATGACTGGGACGAGTGGTTAAACTATGCGGTGACTGCATACAATACAAGTGTGCATCGAAGCACGAAGTATTCACCGCACGAGTTGGTTTTCGGATTCACGATGACGACGCCGTTCGAATGTGTTTCGCGTGAGGTTGAAGACTTCGATGACGGCGCTGTGGCGAATTTGCGTTCCCGATTACAGAAGATGTGGGGCAAGTGCCGCAAAAACAATATGAGGGCACAAAAACAGCAGATAAAGGGATCGAAAGTTAAGGGTAGTGACAGGAAATATCGGGTAGGCGATTATGTCTACCTAAGTGACCCTTGTCTGAAGGTGGGGCAGATAAAGAAATTTCACAAACCTTGGAAGGGCCCCTATCCTATAAAGTCTGTTTTCCCTCCCTGCAATGTGCTATTGGGGCTCCCTTTCCGCGACTTGTTAGTGCACGTAAATCGTGTTAAACCTTATCTAGGCCCAATTCCTCCACCTAAGACAGGTTGCAGCGGAGAAAGGCGTCCAGGGCGGCCACGGAAGGCGGAGAGGCCATTGACACCCCCGGAAACTCAGCTCTCATTGTCCACATGGGATTCTGGTGAGATAAGCGGGACCCCCAACGGCGGAGACGGCGCGGCGCCTTCCTGCGTGCCGGACAAGGACGAGGACAACGAAGGGGCGATAGAGATAACACCACCAGCTGAGGAGATAGTGGAGGACACTCGACCTTCCGCCTGCCCCCTTCCACAGCGCTCGCCTTACGAGACGAGGTCCAGACGACCCTTCCCTCCCTCTGTGACGCAACGGTACAATCTACGGTCACGTGGGCCATTACCGCCACTTTCGGAGGAAGTGGAACTATAGAACATGGGGTTCGTTGTGGTTTTGTTTTTAGGAGTTATGTGTACGGTGATGGGGCAGAGTATAAGGAAGTCGGAGGGGCAAAGGCACATGTTTGGTGTAGTATCGAGTCATGCGAGCGGGATGCTTTCACGGGAGTGTTGTGGACGCAATAAAATGTGCGCGTCCCAGTGGAGGACTATGGACACGAGGACGATGGAGGACCATAACTGTTTCTTTTGAGTTTTTTTTTAATATGATTGTAGAATTACTTGTTGATATTTTTTTTGGGGGGGGTAATTAGGTATTAGTTAGGTGTTAGGGTTTTAGATAGATATTCTGAGTTGCATATATCGCAACTCAGATTCGTAATGGAGTAATGTAAGGAAATGGGCTCCCGTTCCTCCACGGCAGCATGAGGGTGTGTGTGTGCTTCTTTCCATCCGTGCGAATAGCGTACCTTGCATGAGTGGTCCCACGCTTTCGCACCTACGGTAGACACATTCCTCGCACGTGGAAGTATAGCTCCCTTTCTCTGGAGGACAGGGAGGGTGTACTCTACACCGTGAGAATCGCCGATCTTGCGGTGATTCTTGACTCCGCGGTGGGAAGAGCGGAGAGTGAAGGGAGTCAGTCGTCAATGGGAGTGTGGGTCGGGAGTACGGTGATGCGAGAGCACGGGGGATGTTCAGAAACGGATTAAGTTTTAACATTTGGTGTTTTTCCGCGTTCCCTGTCCTCACCTCGGCGGACCCCCAGCTTTGGGAGTGCTAACATATATAACAGATATCCGGAGAAGCGTCTATCTTCTATTATATATAGACGCTTCTCCAGATATCTATTATATATAGACGCTTCTCCGGATATCTATTATATAAAGACGTTTCTCCGGATATACCTATATATATATAGGGGATCAAAATTCTAACCATGTTCCACAAGTGCCACCGACTTGAAATTTTTACGACGTTATGGCCATGACGTGTAACCTCAAGGAAAAAGCCGACTTTGAACCTCGGTGTCATGGGTTCGATTCCAGAAGCCCCCAAAGTCGCGATTTTCCCCATAAGATTACATGGCGGGGATTTTCGAAAATTATTTTGAGGCACTTCCCGGAAAAGGAGAGAGTTGAAATTCAAGGGATCGCTAGATGCCGTGCATATCTAAAGGAAACCATAAAGACATCTACGAATACTATCCTTGGTTCAATGCTAGGTCGGGGCAAAAATCGGCCGTTTAAAATGCATTGTTGCGATTTTGAAGATTTTTTTTGACCCTTTTCCGATGGCATAGAAACTTGAAATTCGGTATGAGATTAGATACCATAAATATATATCATAATCGAATTTTTCATATTCGCTGATGGTCCTTGGTTCGATCCCAGAGGGAAATTTAAATTCCTCAATGCATTTCTTACGGAGATAACGGAAACAAATTTTAGGAACTTCCCGGCACGATATTGACTTCAAACTTTGCGTATAGAAAGATCAAGTCCATAAAAATCAAACAGTGCATTCACAGCTATCAATGTGTCCTGGGTTCGACACCAGGTGTCTCTGCAATCAGAAGTTGATCCGCTTTTTAGGAATTATTTTGAAACCTTTGCCAATAATATAGAAACTTCAAATTCGGCATATAGATAGAGATCATAAATAACTTTCAGAAACATTTTTTAGATTTCCAAGATCGTCCTTGGTTCGAATCCAGAGAGCCATTTAAATTCGTGAAAATTAGAACGTCTTTCGAGGCAGTTGTAGCCCATATTTCTGCTTGAATTTTCACACATAGTTCGAGATGGTGATGTTCTATTGTGTTTCATAGTAGGTTCACCAGTAAGACCCGGGTTCAATGTCAGACGATGGAACTTCAGCGAATTTTAAGAAAAATTTCAATCCACTTTTTTCTTTTGATGGCCGTCCCGATATGATGCCGACATGAAAATAGTGTTGTCGATCTGCTTGCAGTATGCAAGCAACATTTTACTCGTATATATATACGAGTAAAATGTAGCTTGCATACTGCAAGCAGATCGACAACAATAATTTCATGTCGGCATCATATCGGGACGGCCCTCAAAAGAAAATAAAAGGTATTGAAAATATTCTTAAAATTCGCTGCAATTTAATTGTCTGGCATAGAACCCGGGTCTTCCTGGTAAGCTTACTATGAAGCACAACAGAAAATCACCATCTCTTACTATCTGTGAAAATTCAAGCAGAAATATTGGCTACAACTGCCTCAAACGACGTTCTACTTTTCAGGAATATAAATGGCGCTCTGGATTCGAACCAAGGACGATCTTGGAAATCTAAAACATGTTCATGAAAGTTATTTATGATCTCTATCTATTTGCCGAATTTCAAGTTTCTATATTATTGGGATAGGGCTCAAAATAATTATTAAAAATCGGATCAACTACTGATATATGAGACGCCTGGTGTCGAACCCAGGAAAGATATTTACGCTGTGAATGCACAGTATGATTTCAAAGGACTTGATCTTATTTTGTGCAAAGTTTGAAATTGATATCATGCCGGGAAGTACCTAAAATTTGTCTCCGTTATCTCGATAAGAAATGCATTGAGGAATGTAAATGGCCCTCTGGGATCGAACCAAGGACCATCAGCGAATACAAAAAATTTGATTATGAAATAAATTTATGATCTCCAACCTCATGCCGAATTTCAAGTATCCATGCCATCGGGAAAGGGTCCAAAAAAAATCATAAAAATCGCCACAATGCTTTTTAAACGGCCGATTTTTGCCTCGACCTAGCTTCGAACTTAGGATATTTTCCGTAAAACTCATTTATGATTTCGGTAGATCATTACCATATGTATAGGATCCTTGAGTTTTATTTCTCTACCTATCCGGAAAGTATTTTCTTTTTATTCCCGAAAATCACGGTAATGCATTTAAACGGGAAAAATCGGGACTTTGGGCCCCTCTGGAATCGAACCTATGACACTGATAATCAAAGTCGCTTTTTTCCTGGGGGTTTCACGTTATGGCCAATACGTGGTAAAAATTTCGAGTCAATGACGCCAGTAGTTTAGCCTGTGAATTAGTATCCTTTCTGGGTATCTGGGTATATCATGAATGAATCCGGAGAAGCATCTATATATAATAGATATTCATATATATATACGAGTAAAATGTAGCTTGCATACTGCAAGCAGATCGACAACACTAATTTCATAACGGCATTATATCGGGAAGGTCCCGGAAAGGAAAAAAAGGATTGAAAATATTCTTAAAATTCGCTTCAATTTAATCGTCTGGCATTGAACCCGGGTCTTTTTGGTGAAATTACTATGCAGCACATCAGAAGATCATCTTCTCTAAATACGTGTGAAAATTCAAGCAGAAATATTGGCTGCAACTGCCTCAAACGAAGACCTACTTTTCACAAATGTTAATAGCTCTCTGGATTCGAACCAAGGACGATCTAGGAAATATAAAATATGTTTTCGAAATGTATCTATATTTTCTATATATATGCCGAATTTCAAGTTTTAATATTATTGGGAAGGGGTTCAAAATAATTCTTAAAAATCGGATCAGTGACTGATTGTAGAGACGCCTGGTGTCGAACCCTGGACGTATTGGAAGCTGTAAATGCACAAAAAGACTTGCTAGGACCTGATCTTATTTCATAGAAAGTTTGAAGTCGATATCATGCCGGGAAGTACCTAAAATGTGTTTCCGTTATCCCCTTAAGAAATGCATTGTGGAGTGCAAATGGCCCTCTGGAATCGAACCAAGGACCATAAGCGAATACAAAAAAATTGATTATGAAATATTTTTATGGTTTCTAACCCCATGCCAAATTTCAAGTTTCCATGCATTCGGAAAGGGGTCCAAAAAAAATGTTAAATATCGCTACAATGCATTTTAAACGGCCGATTTTTGCCTCGACCTAGCATCGAACCCAGGATATCTCCGTAAAACTCATTTATGTTTTCGATAGATCATAACCATATATATAGGCTCCTTGAGTTTTGATTCTCTGCCTACCCGGAAAGTATTTTTTTTGAATTCCCGAAAATCAAAGCAATGCATTTAAACGGGAAAAATCGGGACTTTGGGGCCCTCTGGAATCGAACCCATGACACTGAGGATCAAAGTCGCTTTTTCCTGGGGGTTTCACGTTATGGCCAATACGTGGTAAAAATTTCGAGTCAATGACGCCAGTAGTTTAGCCTGTGAATTAGTATCCTTTCTGGGTATCTGGGTATATCATGAATGAATCCGGAGAAGCATCTATATATAATAGATACGAGTAAAATGTTGCTTGCATACTGCAAGCAGATCGACAATACTATTTTCATGTCGGCATCATATCGGGACGGCCATCAAAAGAAAAAAGTGGATTGAAATTTTTCTTAAAATTCGCTGAAATTCCATCGTCTGACATTGAACCCCGGTCTTACTGGTGAACCTACTATGAAACACAATAGAACATCACCATCTCTAACTATGTGTGAAAATTCAAGCAGAAATATGGGCTACAACTGCCTCAAAAGACGTTCTAATTTTCACGAATTTAAATGGCTCTCTGGATTCGAACCAAGGACGATCTTGGAAATCTAAAACATATTTCTGAAAGTTATTTATGATCTCTATCTATATGCCAAATTTGAAGTTTCTATATTATTGGGAAAGGGTTCAAAATAGTTCCTAAAAATTGAATCAATTACTGATTGTAGAGACGCCTGGTGTCGAACCCAGGACCTACTGGCAGCTGTATAAAACACATTATGACTTGATTTGACCTTATCTTATTAAATGCAAAGTTTGAAGTCAACATCTTGCCAGGAAGTACCTAAAATTTGCTTCCGTTATCTCCATAAGAAATGCATTGTAGGATGTAAATGGCCCTCTGGGATCAAACCAAGGACCATCAGCGAGTTCTAAAATTTTATTATAAAATATATTTATGATATATATCCACGTGCCAAGTTTCAAGTTTCCAAGTCATCTGTAAGTAATTAAAAAAAATCTTAAAAATCGCAATGTAAATTAAACGGGAGAATATTTGCCCTGGCCTAGCATCGAACCAAGGATAATATTTGTAGATGTCTTTAAGGTTTCCTTGAGATATACATGGCATCTAACGATCTCTTGAATTTCAACTCTCAACTCTTCCGGGAAGTGCCTAAAAAAAATTTTCGAAAATCCCTGCCATGTAATCTTATGGGGAAAATCGCGACTTTGGGGCCTTCTGGAATTGAACCCATGACACCTAGGTTCAAAGTCTGCTTTTTCCTGGAGGCTACACGTCATGGCCATAACGTCGTAAAAATTTCAAGTCGGTGGCACTTGTGGAACATGGTTAGAATTTTGATCCCCTATGAATGTATATATATATAGGTATATCCGGAGAAGCGTCTATATATAATAGATATGTTTGTATGTATATTCCAGATAATCTCGAAAACTAGACGACGCACAATGTTCTAACTTTTAACATCATTAAATGTCTTCCCGGGGATGAACAAGTGGTACTTAGAATTTGCCTAAAGTCCACGGTTCGAACCCAGACGAGTAAAAAGGTTTTTGCATAAGAAATACACGCAAAGTTCGTTTTTTTCGTAATAGGGTTCATTTCTTTTTCAAAACTAAATTAGAAAGAACAGTCGTAGGAAGTCGAAACTAGCATAAAAAGAAGGGAAATAGATGAAAGATTCTTATTATGGTCGTGGAATATCGTTTGCTATTCGAAATTGCGAGAATTTTGATAAAAAATACGAAAATTTTGTCTAAATTTCCATGTAGTAAACAACTCATTCCCTTGACGATCAAGGCGATTGTTGATTCCGAGCTCAAGCGTAATTCCATTAGAAGACGGGGAAAATTTCCAAAATTTCGAATTTTGTTGACGAGTCTGTAGCAACCAAGTTTTATTTATAGCAACATAATTGTTTACCGTCTTTTTCGTAAAATGAATGAGTTTTATATTTGTGGTTAACCAAAAATTGATTTTTCTCGAATAATTCAACGAGCTGCGTATACATATCCTGGTAAGTTGCGGACGTATTGAATATATATTTTTCTGAATTAAGTATTAAATCTAATCTATTTGCAATAATGTATATTTAGCGATTTACGGAAATGGAGTTAGCGAAGAACGTAAAGATTTCTCAGATTCGGTGTTTGTAATCTTTGAAGAGTTGAACAGCGAGTTGTAAATTTGTAGCAAACCTCCAGCATCGTACGATAGACCAAAAAGGTAAAGAAATTTTATTTTGTTATATGCAGAATGTAAAAATTGATTTATTCGTTGCTTTTAAGTGCTTCCACTCCATAATCATTTACTATCCTTCTGTTATTGGTGTTTAATTTTTGTTCTTATTTTGATATTGCGATAACTTTTGTGTTATTTGTCTTCCGTGTGTATGTTGCACGTATTAAGATTGAGAAGCAAGTCAGCTCCATAATACACTTACCTTCCGCAAAGTATATTCATCGGTGCTTATTAGAGAGATATATAATTTATTTCTGTCATTTAGGTTTGATTCATTAGTACCCCTGTACCTGTCTGAAAATTTCTCTTTAAACGTGGTACCTATTATCTTAATGTGATATTACAATATATCTTTATATTGCCTCAGTTGGAGATATTTTTTATTCAGAGTATTTGAGATTGAATATTGAGTTGGTGCGGCTTTGTAGAAATCATTGTAACTTAAATTTATTGGTATTTTGGCTTGAAAAGTCTGGTATTTGCTATCAATCAAAAATTGTGAAGTATGTGTTACGATCATGATGTTTATGAAATGTGATATCCCCGTTGAGAATCAACGGGCACTTCAGCTAGTATCTGTATAAACTGTCTTTTCCCCGCGTTTACATTCTACCAAGGCGAAGTCAGAGCTCATATTCTGCAGAGAAATAGAATATGATAAATGATCTGTAAAAAAATAGCTACAAATCTGTAATGAGTTCCGGAATATGAGACTTTATATCACTATATTCACCCTTAGAAGCTCCTCATCATGAATTATGATGAAGACATAAAGATATATAGATGTATATAAAAGTTCTTCAGACGAACAATATATTTAAGGCAAAGAAAACAGGGGAAGAGAGAGCCGTTCATCTCCATTAAATAAAACCCAAGTCTAGTCAAGTCAAGCAAACGTTGAGAAAACACCTTAAATTCTAAATGACAGGCATAAAATGCTAACAGGGTTTTTCTTAACAAAAAACAGCAATACTACGTGATATGAATTAAAATGTGACCTAATAATTATTGGTGGGTCCTTTAGTCTTAAACAGCTTCTTATCTAAAATATCTAAGGAAACTTAATCTTCTCTATAAACTACAGGAAATGCCATTGAATAGTTCCTCTCAACTCGCCGTGGAGGGCGGTGCTCCGGATTTTGCCTTTGCAGCGTTTTCGAATTCATTTATCATTTTCGCATCATTCTGTTTCATAGGAATGACAAAAATGATTCTACCAAAGTGATTACTCAAAACCAATGAGCTCTGTACATTTGCAGGCCAACCCTAAAGGCAAAAAAAAGAATTGCATCTAGATAAGGTTGATATAATAAGTTATCTATAATATTGCACGTATACTGAAGTATCTAACTAAAATAATTCTAAATTTTTAACCCCAAATTTTATAATTAACAACGTCTTCTTCATGTAATATATTATAGTATAATTTACAACAAATATTAATTATAGTATAGTATATTATATATATATTAATTATAATATAAGGCTATATATAAATATACGTAAGCATTCTGCGTGAGAAAATTATAGTAGTGCAAAGAACAAAGAAAAAGATTCTGTGAAAGGAAACAGAAACAATATTCATGATGTGCGTCGTTTTGAGCAAAAGATTTGTTTACGATAGAGGAGATGGAATGTCACTCAAGTGAGACGGTAGTCTTCAAATGAGAGTAGAAAATCTTAGCTCTCCTGCGGAATTTTTATACGTGGTCCTAATGCTACTTCTGTAAAGTCTTATAGAAGTCATCTATCAAGAGTTTTACCAATATAAGTAAGTAAGTGTGTGGGAAATAACTTAACAAAATTTCAATGTTTAAAAGTTTTTAATATCTGCGACCGGTTTCGGACGTTAGTCCATTATCAAAAACAAGAGTTAATCAGGAGTGCACATACAAAGAGTACAAAACCAAGAGACCAATCAGATTAGCTGTTGCCGATAGTGGGAGCGGTGTTAGGGGGAGGAGGAAGGGGAAGCAAATTAACAATGGACAACAGGGAAGAAGAATTAGGGAATAATGGACTAACGTCCGAAACCGGTCGCAGATATTAAAAACTTTTAAACATTGAAATTTAGTTAAGTTATTTCCCACCCATTTATGAGAAGGTAGACTGATGCACAGCACCACAAAAATTTAGTTGGAATACAAATTGTTAGCCTAGCAGTGACAAACAATTGCTTGCGATATATCTAATTTTGACTGAGAGATGATTTGATTGTCTGGAATATTAGGCACCTAAATAAAAAATCTCCCGGAATCACTCGGAATGATGACCTTCAGAATTATGGCATATTAGGAACGATTCCTTTACGACTGACTATACATTAAAAATTAATGTTGCGTAAATTTACGTCATATATGTGCAAAATTTTTAATCTCTTTAAGAAAATTATAAAGAAATTATACGCTGGCATGATGAAAACAAAATCAAGTATATAATGAAAGGAAAGAAAAGATAGCGTGGCAGGAGTGGCGATAGAGCTAGCTAACAGTTTGGTGCTCAATCGTACGTATAGTCTATCGGCGTACATGGAAAAAATAATGAACAGTAGAGGGGTTCTGAGAAGAGGTAAACATTGTTAAAACATCAAGAATCAAAGTCTCATCCTCTTTTGCCGTAAATCACATTTTTGGCACAGTAACATGCGAAACCAAATGTTCGTCCTCGGCTCCTCACTGACAACCTCCTCAATACTGGATGATACTGGATGCCCTGACCGTCGCAGCTTCAGTGGACAGGGAGCGTCACCTAACGGACATCTTCCAAGCGTCATAAAACAGCGCGCCGGAGCGTCGACGCACGATGAGCTCTGCTTTATGAGGTAGAACCTATTTCTTCGTAAGTTCTTTTGAAGAATAAGGAAGCGATCTAACTTCAAAATCGGTACTTCAATTTAGGATTCTAAATGTCTCTCATCCACCAGGACACAGACGCTTTGCATATTTTCTAATCTACCTTATGTGGTAGTTGGTGCGAGTGGAAATAGAGAATGTAAGGACATCAAAATGCTCT
This sequence comes from Sympetrum striolatum, assembly GCA_947579665.1. Classification (NCBI taxonomy): domain Eukaryota; kingdom Metazoa; phylum Arthropoda; class Insecta; order Odonata; family Libellulidae; genus Sympetrum; species Sympetrum striolatum. The sequence continues at coordinate 123,536,720 of OX388341.1, forward strand.
TAGGCATAGCTCTGGTCGGTGTCCTTCTCTGATTTCACCTTTCCTCTTGTGACCACCGATACGCAGCACTCGAGCTGACCGTCCTTGCCATAGCTGCTTACCAAGGAGGGCTCTATGCTGATGGTGGGCTAGGTGAAGTGTTGTAAGATACTTCGGACAGGAGAAGGCCTTGGGTACGAATGACTTCGTCCCAAGGGTTCAGATGTGGTATCGTGCATGTTGTCTTCTCTTCTTCGGGGCTCCCTGAAATAAAAACAAGCCATGTTTAAAGTTATGACCGACTGAATTCGTTCGAAGGAAAATATGAATCTACGTAGTTATACGTACGTAAACGTATATATGGTTTCTTTATTCTAAATTCTGTTATTTGGGCCATCTTATGATAACAACTCATTTCTTATCAAAATATATAGCCTAATTACGTATAAATTATATGGGGCATATGCCCCATATAATTTCCCAGTAATGTCACAGTGAAAAATTCTTAATACAATAAATTACTCTAGTTTCCTTTACAGTGATATGAGTTTTGACTGGAATACGTCTATAATCGATAAATATTAAACAAATCAAAAATTTAAAAATAATGTATTGAATGTGACATGGATTGTTTTTGTGAAGTAAATAAAAAATACTGGTTCCCTATCTACGAAAAACTTGAATTTTCATAAAAGAAATTAAATACATGATTCGACGTGAAATACTTGAATAATCTATATATATATATAAAGCAGAAATTCTGTGGGTTTGTTTGTGTGTTTGTGGGTTTGTTTGTGTGTTTGTGGGTTTGTGTGTTTGTGGGTTTGTTTGTCTTGGATTGGAGTCCACACCGTTTGACCGATTTGTCTCAAACTTTGCATACGTGTCCATTTATATCAGGAAAAAAGTACTGTCGCGTTTTTATTGAAGAATTTTGCTGGGTCCGAACCAGGATCGCTCAGATAGATTTTCATAAGGAGTACTCGTAAGCTTCACTTTTAAGCAAGCTTTATTTCTTTTGAAGAATTAAATTAGAAGGAATAGTCGCACAGAGTCGAGAAAAACACCGAAAGAAATAAAATCAAATAAAGATTCTTATTTTGGTCGTGGAATCTTACTTTTCATTAGAATTTGCGAGAATATTGGTAAAATATACAAAACTTTCGTGAAAATTCGAGGCTGTAAAAAACTCATCCCCATGACGACCGATCCCATTGTTGAATCCGAGCTCATGTTTTATCCCGTAAAAATACTCGTGGACTTTAGGCCCATAAAGCTGATGATTGAAGAGGACGATATATTACATGGATAACGAGAAAATTTCTGTAAGAAGGTAACCAGCTATTGCAGGTACGTAATTACAGTCAGGAGATTGTGTTTCTTCGATTTTAGCACAAACCGTTTGCCAGATTCGCGTCAAACTGTGCGTACGTGTTTTCTTGGACCAGGAAGGACGTACTGTCCCAATTTTATTCGATAATTTTGCTGGGTTTGAACCAAGATCGCTCACATGGGTTTCCATAAAGAATAAATCTAATCTTCACTTTTATTAGTAGCAGGCTACAATTCTTTTGAAGAATTAAAATAGAAAAATAGTCGTACGGATTCGAAACAAGAAGCAAAAGAACGGAAATTAAATGAATATTCTAATTTTGATCGTGGAATATTGTTTCCGAATCGAAAGTTCGAGATTTTGATAAAATACTCGTTAATTATCCAAAATTGTTGAGGTTGTAAACAGCCAATCCTCCTCACTATCAATGCGATGGTTGAGCCGAGCTCACGAATTTTCCTGTGTAGAATAGCTTGGGATTTTAGACTGTATTCTCAAGGGAATTTACGCATTGCACGACCGGTAACTTGAATTTAATCTACTTCTATATTCCCCGTTGAGAATCAACGGGAGCTTCAGCTAGTTATGTTCTTAAGCATAACAGTGTAATATAAGATTGTTCTAGTGAAAATAATGAGAAAGAAGTATTCCTTACATGTGATAATAGTAATTTTACATGTGCGCATGCATCTTATTTCTCCTATTTTACTTTTGATTTTGTAAAAAAACCTGTTGTGATAGAGAAAACCTTACTGCAGTTTCGTAATCAGCATGCCAAAGATATAATAGATCACTATTTAAACATTATGCAATGATCGGAAAGTTTAAATTCGCAAGTCTGTGTTATCAATCGTCAGTTCGGCTTATTTAGAATCGTCAGTTCAGCATATTTCGTAATTTCAATGAGAGAATAACTTTCGAAGATAAAATTAGGATTATGTTTAAAACGCTCTCTTATATTCCGATTTCCACTTATAACATTCATAATAAAGTGAGAAAAACTATCTGCAACCAAGAAGAAGTCCGTTCTATGTTTGATCTCATCTAAGTTAATGATATCTGATTCATTAAATAGATAATAAATGCACAGATGACGAAAATGACTGCAATAGATGACTCGTTTTTCTTTGAGCAATGCGTACTTAGATATTTAAACCGGGGAACAAGGTCACCGTGAAGAAAGCGGATGGTAATACTTTTCATTCCTTCCGTTTCAGCTCTAACATCACCTTCTATTTTTTCCTATTTACTTGGATATATTTGCTTTCATTACCTCAGTGTCATGGGTTCGATGCCAGAACGCCCCAAAGTAACGATTTTCTCCATAAAGATAGATTGCGGGGATCGTTTAAAGACGACTAACATTAATATTTCCAATGTTCATCAACGAGTTACAAACAATATATTAAATAGGATAAAAGAATAAATAAATAAATAGTGAAATTAGAAAGTATTAAGTTAAATTTCCGTCCATAAATAATAAATAAGTGCTAAAAGACGCTTTAATTTCGTTGATACCCGTCAAAATAATAAGGCGAACCTCGGCCTAGCATACTTCGTTTGGCTTTCGTCACATTCATAATTCAAGATATTTCTAAAAATTTCTGTTGGCGCAGCAGGGAGTTTATTGTTAAAATTTCTCGTGGCCTGTGCAATAGCCTCTTTGGTAAAATCCTCGATTGCATTCATCGAGAATTTTACCGCCTCTTCCAGTGGAGGAGGAAAAATACTCCCGGGATGCGAGAGTATTTTTCTTTCGCAACAGTCGTGTGCGGTTAGAGAAACGGTCCATTTTCCTGGAGGGTCAGACTAGCCCTAGCAGGTAGAAAACCCCCAGCATCCGGGTAGACCTTTTTCCGGTGCCCGCGGTCAGCGGCTAATGCTCAAGACATTTGGTTGCTCCTCTAACGTGGAAGCAATTTCCAATGATTTAATTGTCTTATTTTTTTCCCTTGCTGTTAGCTGATTAATTTGATACCAAACAGTTAGGAGATACATTGATTTTTAACGAGTGAGGAAATATGAAAGTAACAATGCACTGCACATCTTGGAATTATGCAGAGGCCGGAAATCCCCGGGGAAGGGTTTTCCACATTTAGGACAATGCAAAAGATTTTGTGAGGGTGCGTCTCATTCACAGGCACTGCCATAAAATTGGGGATGGCCAAGCATGGGCAAGGAAGAGCAGGTCAAACGTAAAAGAACGTTTTCCCCGCAGTTCTCGCACTTCGGCAGGAAAACGTTTTTATAGGTTGCCTTAATTTCGCATATTTTGACTTGATGGATGTCACTCGTGCATATCTGCACCAGATATGCACATGAACTTCTCAACCTGTGTTGTCTGGGATGAAGATAAGTTTTGCACCAGTTGAAAAGAAAGCTTAGCCGTTTTCTTTTAAAGTGATATTTTTTAATTATTATTCTGTATCTTTTATGTGTTTGCTTTAATCATTCATGTATCATTCACGAGGTTATGTGTAATGAAGATGTATTTTTTATGAAATATAAATTCTATTGAGGAAATTCAGTTTTGTTCTTTGAGACAGTACAACAATTTAGATGAAAATCCAGGCGATGTTAATGATCAATTGGCATACATGCGATACAAAAAACAGGGCATGGGCAGTTCTTATGATTCACATGCATTTATCTGAAACTTGAATGATTGAACATTTGCTTAGCTACATGAACTTACAGTAATACTCCTAAAAACAAAATTATTTATCATTTTATTTAGCTAGTAGTGTACGTAATACAAGACGAGATAAACGGCAGCGAAAGTCATAGATTCCAGCAGAGGGGCCGTGAACACGGCGCCACTTTCCTTCCTTTTGTTTACATATAAATTCAAAATTATAAAGTACGTAACGTATAATATGGTTTAAAAACTATGCTAAAATTAATTTAGAGCTATTAATACAAGACAGAATACAAAGTGGCGAAATTCATAGATTGGAGCAGGGGCGCCGAGTGCACTGCGCCACTTGTATGACGCGCTCTCTCTATTTGGGGTTAATCATGAAATCTACTGCGCTAATGTAATTAATGTTTTAAGAAAATCACAGTTAAGGTCTTATAATTTATTAATAAAAAATATAAACAATTGAAATATAAGAAGACTCTCTAATCACCTGAGACTGCCGAAAAAAGGCCAAAAATGTTGAAAAATATCAACTTTAAGTGCCCTGCTTTTTAAGTCTTTCCGTTTTCCGATTTCAATAATATTTTACACAAATTATTTTACAACCTTTAAGAGCAACTTTATTGGGTGTTCCGAAAGAATTTCAAACTTTCGAAAATACACCGAAATAGGACCACCGTAATATACATATTTTATCATGACTGTAATCATGTATACGTATACGTTGACATGTACAAAATTCAAATATTATACAAATACCTAGTCGAGTTTGTACTCGATTTGAAGAACTCAACGAGAATTATCTTATTATTGAACTAAAGCGTCATTTTCTCCGTGAATGTCCGAAAAAATCAACGAAATCTGTGAATTTTAGCGAAATTATCAGTGTTTTGGCTCTATTTTGCTTGTTATTCGAGTAAACCTTGTCGAGTTAGTACTCGTTTCGAAGAATTCAATGAGAAATATGTAAATATTGAACTAATACGTCATTTTCTCAGGAAATATTAGGACTAGGTATTCAAAAGTATACAAAAATACAGAGGATCTGGTTCCAATGAATCCTCTATGCATCACAATGTCTATGAACAATCTCTTTCACTCGATCGAGTCTTAATTCACGATGTCAGCGTTCCAGAAAGTGCTACATACATCATTGACTCTGCTTTTATCATTGTAAGCTTGAACAGATTCGAGCAAATTGTTGCAGTTCACACTTTATAAGCTCCATCTGATCACGTCAAAGTTAGTATCAATCATATACCTATAGCCTGGAAGTACAAAATTGAGCTATACTGAGAACATAGGTCATAATATTTTTAATCTTTCATAGCAACTTGCCTTCTGAAGCTGAGATATACACAGTATGAGTGGAAGAGAACTTTGCAGCATCCTGTTTTTTTCGATCCCAATGTCTTTGACCATGCAGTAGCCCGAAATCAGCCTCCTAACTAGAAGAGGAAGAGGAAAAACATCAAAAGGGCATAAAAAGTATAGGGTGTTCTTCTTTGTCTTGGATTTTTCATCAAAATGGCTAATTTTATTATGGCTGTTCCATAATTGATGTGAATCTCAATGAATTGCACTGCTGTCTTAATAATTGTTCCTGACTGCATATGGCACAGTACTGATAGTGCATGAGCTAATTAGGGGTTAGCAGAGCCTTGTGCCTGGGAGTTGGATAATTTTCCAAATCAATCAAAGTCATCTTCTTATCTTTAAGTTATGAATTACATTTTTTAATTCATATTTTCTGGACATATTATATATATCTGGACAAAATTGATACGATATATTATATCATCCTGAATTCTATGATGGAGTAAGAAGGATAAGATAACTAATTAAATAGAAGATTCATTAAAAAGATTTGAAAGAACAGATGTTTGAAATGTTTTAAAAAATTTGTTCATAAATAATATTTATTCTCCTCCATAAATAGGTTTTCTCTATCCAATTTTGTCATCAGGCTTGCTGCTTCTCAAAGCGCAATCTAGGTAATAGATCAACATGATGGCATAAGTATGCCCTTGAATCTTTGTGGCATGAATGCAAGTTGGGTCAGATACGGTATTTGAAGACTTAGAAGAATTTTTATCAATTCTTTCTGAACTTTTCATTTTCTACTTTCATCGATTTTCTCCATTTTACATAATGTTTTTATCTCGAGGCTAGTCTTTTAAAGAGACTTTTTTATTCTGTAATATAACATTTAAATATACAACAGTTGAAGCATATTGATCCAAAACTTTTAGCATACTACGAAGATGACCTCAGTGTAGTTAAAATAGTTAAGCTATAGCCAATGCTTGTGTTTACTATTTTACATCATGGCACATTTTTCTTAGGGGATAAAAAGTGTATTGTTATTTAAATACAACTCCTCTTAATAAATCTCGACTAACATAGGAGCACTGCAGAAACAGAGATATTTAATATGACTATCTCCTGATGAAAAGAACATCCTTTTAGTGAACTGAATATTTTTTCATGGTGTGTCTATGAGTTTATATAATTGCATTTAAGCTTTAACTATGGAGTATATGAAAACTACTTATTTATGTATCAGAACATTTTCTTAACACTGCCAAAGAAATATGCTTTATTCACGTTTTATATTTGTAAATGACAACTCTTCATAAATTGTCTCACAAAATATTAGTTTCTAAATAAATATTAGTTTCTAGTAAAATTATTGATTGGGGAATATCATGTTCGTACACTTATCCATGCTGTGGAGATACTGAAAATATGGAGATTATCTGATGTTGATAAGCAAAACTAAGCTTTTCTTCCTCACTATTTACTAAATATTAAATAAGCTAATATTAATGTTTCCTAACAAGAATGTGATATTTTAATGGTTATTATATTGATTCACATTAATTTAGAGAAATAAAATAAATGCCAGTAATATGATGAATTCAATCGATACAGATTCAGACACAGAGTGATAGAAGATCAAGAGGAAGGAGCTTTGCTATGTATAATTGCTATGAGAGGGATTATCGTGTAATGAAGATGATAGTGCTCCTCTTAAGGATGTGATCTGCCCCATGACAGAAAGAACCTATCTAGTACTACATAAGCGCATTCTAAACCCGGTATCCCCCTCAACAGCTTCTCTATGTAGCACAATTGTTTATATTGTATTTTTTATGCTTCTTGGCTGTTATGTCAATAATTATTTGTTAGTAGCTAGTTAAATATTTCTAGAGTACTGTAATTTCTTACTTCTATTCATCATGTTCCCATACTTTTCCTTTCCTATTATATATTTTTAATGTTGTTCTCATTGTCAGCTCGGATATAAATACGGAGATTTTAAAATCATTAATGGTAATAATTTTCTACTTAATCAAAGCCACTCTGTGTTTAGATGTCAATTTCGACTAATAGAATCCTAGTTTAGATTATTGGGTTTTTTAGTAGTTAAAATTTTATTTTATGGTATTTGTTAAGATTAATATTCCTTAGAAAAACCCATTGAGTCCATTTTTTATAAATGTAATTGGAATTTGTGGAGTTTTAGTATGTAAAGTTAGATATTTTTACTCTACATAAATGTTGTTTGAGTGGTTTCTGTGCCTTTAAATATGTACATATGCTATTCCCTCTTGAAGTGAAAGGATTTTTAGATTCACAGAATAAATAAATTATTCCTGTTACAATGTAAATTGGTTAAATTTATTGTTTTCGTATTAGATTTTTCTTCATACACTACAATATAATGAATCACATGAATGCATTCCTTATTCCATTCATGTTGACTTGACATTTGATTCCATTACAGTTTGAAGCTAATTTGTAGAAATTTGTAATTTTATGCTGATTATAAGCATAATTATCTATGGTTGAGAGAGATTGTTGAATGCAGGTAGAAGTGAAAATTATTGGAGAACTTTATTCCTATAGTTGAAGTTAAATCTCACTGTGTAAAGAAGTGTCACAGAAATTCTTCTTATTAATAACGAATGGCTTGATACCATTCTTTGTTTGCAATAAATGAAGTAATTATAATTAATTCCTTTAACTTCTCTTTTCTGTGCTCAGATTTTATTCTGGAGTGTTTAACAATAAGATGCCTTTTCAATGTCATTTAAAATTGTACACAAATGTGATAATTCATTAGAATAATGCTTTACGAGTAAATGTAGAAAGAAAATGAGTAAAGAACTGTATTTTGCAAAGTTATATTTAGCTTGATAATATAGGATATAGGAACCCAAATTTCTCTATGTAAAAATCGACTCTGCATCCAAGTGTTCTGGTGGCGAACTCAGGACTTTTTGTAAGATGAAATTGCATTGAACTATTTGCTTTGGGATAATCTGACCGTTTCTATTATTCCAAGTCGATTATTGGGAATATCTTCAAATGAAATTCCTTATTTGGGTTTAATTGAATTCTAGAATGCCAATGGTGCCATAGCATCAAACCAATGATCATAAAATAAAAGATAGACGAAGATTATGAAAAAAATATTATTTCTGTTCACATGCCTGGTCATAGACTTCCACCTTCAAGGTAAATGAATCATTCAACATTTTAAATTCCTGCCATACATTTCAAATGCTATAGCCACCTAGTGTCGAACCCAGGACATGTTGGAAGATGTGAATACATATAACAACTTGGTAGTACTAAAACTTATCTAATCCAAAGTTTGAAGTCAATATCTTACTGGGAAGATCCTAAAATAAGATATCATTAACCCCATTTGTAATTCATAGAGGAGTACAAATGACGCTCTGGCACCAAACCATTAGGAAAACACTAAACTGAAATAAAATTTATTTATTACTTCTGTTTACTTGCCTGGTCTTATGTTTCCATGTTATTGGGAAGAGATTAAAAAAATCTTAAAAATTGCCACAGTGCATTTTAAATGGAAGAATATTTGCCCTGACCTAGCATCAAAGCAAGGGGATAATCTTCGAGGATGTCTTTGTAGTTTTCGTTGGATATGCACTGCTTCCAGCTATCTATCAAATTTCAACTCTCTAATTACTTTGGAAGTAAATAAAATTTTTTTCGAAAAGCTCCACTGCATTTTAAGGAAAAAATCAAGATTTAGCCCTTCTGCGTGAGGTAAGCTTCAAGGAAGTGAAGGAGATGACATTGAATAGGGTTTAATGAAGCACATGAACTTACCAAAAGGTAGTTTCATGCCTCATTCATGTATGTATAGCAAATTCTAGTTTTCTGCATCGTATCTCCCACATGTATTTAGAAAAATTTTCTCAACATTATCAAGTGTTGAGAAAATGAAGTGTGATTGTGATTTTTTGGTTCAAATATGTTTTGATTACTCGTTTGTGATTAGCAGATAAACCTTTATTAACTTAAGCTGGATTGCATTTACCTAAGGCTGTTTAAGTTTTTGTCCCTTGCCATTTCTTAAGATTGTAATACATCTTAGGTTTTAAAATCATATTGAGAAAATGAATTCATATTCCTTGCAATTTTAATGTAATAATATTAAGAAAATTGTAGCAAAGTAACCATTTTGCGGTAATGGTGTGAAGCAGATTGTTACCTGTAGGACTAGCATACACTACGATAGAGGCTCCAACCCCTAGGTCCCGGGTTCTAAGGATCGGATTTTTCCGATTCAGGGAATGGTTGTGTGTGTTTGTTGTTACTGTTGCCTCAGTGAAGCACCTCCTGATAAGTTCATCAGAGCTTAAGAGGACTTCAATGGTGAAGGGCAACAGTAGCTAGGCATGGGGGAAAAAAATGGGAACTCCATTAAAAATTCTGTAGCTGATTAGATGAGATGTAGCCAAAAAGAAGCAAGTTAGGAGGGGAGAAGTTTGCCAAGGAAAGGTGAGGTGAATTGTGGGAAACAAATTCATGAATTAGGTGACAAGTTTTTAATTTAATTTTTTTCTGCTCTTTGAAGGGATGATGTGCCTCAGATTACCATTTGCTTGTCTGACTTTGTCTCTCGTGTCAATTGATGGTTCTGAGATATGCCTCCTGACAAATATAGAAACGTGATGCTCATTATTCCAATACTTCAGAAATAATCTCTTGTTATAATGGATCCTTTTTGCTGTGAGACAGAAAAGGCCAAAAGAATCACTTGCTATAATGCAACACTCGTTATACGCTATACTATTTTCAAACTGTATCATAAATAATTTGAAATTCCCGCTGTAGTTTTGAAATAGTAGAGACGCCTGGTGTCGAACCCAGGATCTTTTGAAACATGTGAATACATAAAAAGCCCTGGTAGAAATAAAACTTATATAACACATAGATATGCACTCACTCATTCATGAAAAATCGCCACAATTCATTTTGAATGAGAGATATTTGCCCTGACCTAGCGTCGAACCAAGAATAATCTATGAAGATATCTTAATGGTTTTCAGCAGATATACAGGGCTTCTAGCAATCCCTTGAAATTCAACTGTCTGCTTTGCCGAAAAGTGCCTCAAAAGATTTTCGAAAATCCCTGCAATGCATCCTAATGGGAAAGATTGGGACTTAGGGGCCTTCTGGAATGGAACCCATGACACTGAGGTTCAATGTCGCTTTTTAATCTGGCAATTAGATGTTATGGCCAGTAAACAGTAAAAATTTCAAGTCAGTGACACTTATGGAACATGGTTAGAATTTTGATCCCCTATGAATGAGTGAGTGTATATCTACCTTCCACAACTCACCTCACCTTTCCTTGGCAAAAATGCTTCCAGGAGCTTTGATTAGAGGCTTCTGATGAGTTTCACTCTCCCCTTTGTCCTTCTATACATCTTCTCCCCTCCTAACTTGCTTCTTTTTGGCTACATCTCATCTAATCAGCTACAGAATTTTTAATGGAGTTCCCATTTTTTTCCCCCATGCCTAGCTACTGTTGCCCTTCACCATTGAAGTCCTCTTAAGCTCTGATGAACTTATCAGGAGGTGCTTCACTGAGGCAACAGTAACAACAAACACACACAACCATTCCCTGAATCAAAAAAATCCGATCACTAGAACCTGGGACCTTGGGGTTGGAGCGATAGCTTCTATCGTACTTCTAGATGTTAATGTGACTCACATTTGGGAGCTGCACAAGTTCCAATTTCCCCTTACGATACGAATCCTCCACTATTGTCTCCATCTGTTTGATTGAAAGAAAAAAAATTAGACTCCTCTATCCGGGAGGCTGCTTTAACCATGTAAGCTACCAAGCCAGAACATTTTAACACCTCTTTGTGTTGCCGGTGCCTTGATGAGGCCATGGCGTGGTCAATGCTGCATAGTTGGACTAATTCACACATGCCCTTGCACACAAAGTCCCCAAAACGGCTTGTTAAAATGTTCTACCAGGGTAGCTTAGATGGTTAAAGCAGCCTCCCAGATAAAGGAAGATCCCTGGTTCGATTCCCGGCCCCATCAGACTTTTTTCAAGTCTGTTTTTCCTTGGGAGTTCGAATGAGTTACAATGACGAGATGAAGCAGTTGAAAACAGATAAAAACTTGTGAGTTGTATCCAACTCATTTCAACTGGAATTTCCTGCGGGGTAGTATCTAACAAATTTTGCAAGAAGATCAACAAGAGGATGTAAGGAACGAAAATGAGTTTGATAACTTGAAATATTGCATTGATCTACAAATAATTGAAAATGAATGGATATAAGAACATGAAAGTATCATTGTTAATAATAGTAACTTCTCATACGAGCTCATTCTTGAGGTTTTCGTAAGGTTAAATATTTGTAAACTTATATTAATCAATCAATTAACAATACAACCACATTAAGTGAGGAAAATATATTAGATGTATGACTTATTTAATTCTAGCAAGCTCTGAGCTCTGACAGAAGAGAAATGTAAATACGTTACAACTAATTTCTTTCGTAGCCCAGCATAGTTTGAGCTGTGTAACAGCAATAATAATTTGAAATTAGGAAGCCCCTCAAATAGAATAAAATAAAAATATAATCATTCTCGACATTGTGAATATCTTTTGCAATTATTTACCAATATGATTTATGAGCTACATAATCTGTGAATTTATATTGAATTTACTTTTTCTGATACTAAAATCCATCCTTGTCTCTTAAATCTTCCAAACATCTGATTTTGTTATCCACCATATTTAATATGGAACTCATAAGCGATTTAACCTTGCTGATTTGGTCTGATAAGTTACAGAAATCATAAACTTATTGAATGTTCCTTCAAAGCTTATTGAATGGTTACCAAGATTTATAGATATATAACTTTATTGAGTACTTATGTATTGCACAAGGCATAAATGTATCATATGCCATTTTCTGTTGAAAATGTTACAATATATTGAGCATCATTGAAGCATGAAATGCAACTGATAATATGCTGTAATACTTGGAAATATCACAAAGCCTTAACGAAGGCTTTTGCAAAATCAATTACCACCGCTTCCACTTCCTCCCGTATATCCATAGATTCGGCTATATCTTGAACTAGTCCGAGGAGCTGCATCTCGCATAAGTAGCCCGGTCTGAATCCGTGCTCTCTAATTAATCATGAAACTTAATTGTGGTAAGAGTCTATATTGTTAATAATGGTAATATGCATTTAACAAAGTAGAATTGAACATGTGGAAGGTATTCAGAACTGAGGGTGTTGACTCCAAAATCTTGGGGATCGGTTGTTATTGGCTCTTATAACATTCCAGTCAGGAGGTATTAACTATTTTAATGCGTGCACATCTTCACACCAACAGAACTTCTGCTTATATATGTAGACTAGCTGAAGTACATTTGATTCTAAACAGGGGAAGTAGATTAACCTCTCAATACCATCAGTCAAACTATTATGTCTGATGTTATTCTTCGGTTCTTCGTCTTATAGAAGCTTTATTTCCATATAATTCCATAATATTATTACATAATATTCACATATTCTCATCAAGCAAGAGTTTCATGTATGCATTTGTTGTTATGTAATATACGTACTATATCAACATAAAGTTTAGGAATATTTATCCCAATTTTATCACTCATGATCTTTTTTAAAACTGCTTTTACTCTCTACCAATCCAATATAAAATTCTGGTTCTTTGCCCTAGTTTTCTCTGTATCATTTGCACTTGTAAAAATCTCATCTAATTTAGTTTAGAGAAACTATAACTAAGCAAAAAAATGTTTAAGTGGAGCAAATTTGTTAGGCACCCTAATTTGCATTGTTTACAACTTTTTTATTTCTCATGAACTTGTGGCAAGTGATATTGAAATGTTGAAATTGTCAGTTGTTTTTGAATTTCCCTGACCCTGGTCGTTATCTGGAATAGAACTTTCTCCAACAAAATTCTAAGAAAATTACCCTTTCTTCACATAGGTTATAATTAATACAGACCATATGCTTTCTAATGTAACACCATGAGCTTGGATTTAACATTCACATTGGACTTCAGGGTGATTACATTCTCAAAATGTTTGCAAACGTTTTGCAAACTTTGTCAACATTTTTGAAATTTGGATTAAAAAATCAATTTCCTCAAACAAAGTTAGAATCTATATACTTGTTATTTTGGTGCTTATCTCCCTTCTACACGACTTTCTTCGAATTTTATTCTTCAAAAGAAAATAAGCCTATGACTGTGAAAATTGCAAGTTAACATGAATATCTTATACTATTAACCTTAATAAGTTAACATGTCTACTTTTAGAAACCATTCTGAGCAATCTTGCAGATCCTTAGTTTATACCACTACATTGTTTGCATTTATGAAATCAAAATACTTAGAAATGTAAAGTGCTCTGTCCAATACTACACAAAATTTCCCATTATCTACTTTCACAACCAGGAGATCGTTATTTTTCAGGAAAGTTCTCACTAGCAGAACATTTGTTTCTCTCTTAGGGGCCACATAAGAAGAATACCATTTGCTAATAGCGTCTGCAAAAATGCATTTGGTTGTAATACTTTCACTAAGGAGGGCAACTTCATAATCCACAACCAAATTTTTAAAATCACGTCATCACATTTCCGATAATGTTTTACCTGATGATAGCTTGTAGCTGAAACCGGTCGTCTATTAAAGTTTTATTGTGGAAATTATAAATTTTGTTTTATGGTTACTAAAAATATGTTGCTATCTACTGATCTTTTCTAACATCCAAGGATATTTTCCATTGTCACAAATAGTGCTTGTTTACGGTTATTATAGTTTTTGTTTATTTGATTGCTACAAAAATATCGTGCTTGTATACATTGCTACCTTTCGATTGATTTTGATGGCAAAATGGTTTTATAGAACAAAAACATTCAAATTCTATTTACGAACAAATTTTATTCACAAAGCCAAATTCAGAAGATATTATTTGTAAAATATATAGTTGGATTTTAATTTCCAAAGTTTACTAATGTTAAAGGAATAATATGGGAAGGTGTTACCATGTGGAAGGCCATTACAATGAAAGAAAGACTGTTTTGTACACTTTTATTATGGCAACATCAATGCAGCATGTATGCAATGTGTAATGCAGGGGGGTGTTATAACTTTATTGTGAGACCTGTGATGCACAGTACATTGGAAGATTGCTAAAAACAAAAGCCAAGGAGTACAACTGGGATTTCCGTCTATAGAGGGGGTCACCAATGTCCAACTTCATGGTGCACCTGCTGGAAGTAGGACGCAATAGCACCTTCTTCCTGAAATGTCTTCATTGGGCCGTCGCTTGGACCTCCTAGAGGAAATGGAAATAGTGTGGTGCTCAAATAATACAAACCTTACAAATGAGCACATTTATTCCAATCCCTTGCCCCTTCTTTCCCTTCCAAGTAAACTCTTTCCTTCCTGAAAAATACCCTTTCTCTAACCCTATTTCTAACCCTTTCCCCCCCTTCCTGGTTTCCTAAATATTTGAAAATGTAAAAAAAAAAAAAATTTTTGCCTGATGATGACCTGATGGACACTAGCAAAACATTTTGCCATAATAAAATTGCTGTGGAAGTGTACGAAACTTTCTTTCTTTCATGTTATTGATGTTTTATTTTCTTCTTTATACATTATTTTAGGAGCACATCTTTCCCATATATTCACATGAGAGTTGATTTTGTCAATCACCTTTGTTGTTAGGGAAAAATAATTAAAAATCACTGTAATTATTTAAAATGGAAGTTTTGCGCCCATCTGGCATTAAACTCACGCACATTAGTGACATTTCTACAATTATTAATATAGAAGAGTACATTTTTTGGGCTCTTCGTGATTTTGGATTATTTATTCTACTGGGAATTCCTTAAAAATCTTCTTGAAAGAATTGTAAAATGGCCATAATTTTGTCCCTGCTACTTATGATTCATTATTTGCATATGTTGACATCTCAGTAAATTGCCCTCTTTTAATTATATTTGACATGAGTCTCTACCGTAAACTAGGTATGGAGATAAAATCCCTGTTTATTCTAATGAGAATACTCTAAAGCTATGTCTACACTTGTGCGCTTTCCTCTTCCCTTTCCCTTTCAACTTGCGCTTCCTCTTTCCCTTTCAACATGCGTTGCACGTGCCTCATGAGGCATTCAATTTGTTGTCCACACTGCATCATCTACTGTGCGTCATGATGGATACAGAATTGGCAAGTGTGATAGCCATTTGTGCAGGTTACTTGTTTTTAAAAAATGCACGTAAAAGAAAAAAGCAACGGGTCCTGTGGACAAAGCAGTTTTACAAAAATCGAAATATTGGGCTACTCGGAGAATTTCAGCATGATGTAAACATATTCCGGAATTTCGCATCTCAAAGGAAAACTTTTACAAGTTGTAACGAATAATAGAACCAGTTATTTCAAAGAAAAATATTAGTTTCCGAGAAGCTATTCCAGCTGAAATGAAGCTATTGACAATGTTGAGGTTGAGGAGAGGGGTTTGAAAAAGATATTAATTACTGAGAGAGCAATTAGGTTTAAACAAAGTATCGAATAATCTCTGTGAGAGAGCAATTAGTTGATACAAAGTATTGAACAATCTCTAATTGTTCGAATGCGTTAATCATTATCTTCAAAATATTTGTTTACGTTAAGGGATTTCGCAGAGTGGGAATAAGATGAAGCATTGATAAATGCATTGAACTGTTCTTTAATGCGAACGTTAAAATTTATTTCTAAAAACTGACACAGTATTGAATATTGTGAAGAGATTGGCATGTTTGTGCGAAGTATTACCTTTAAACGGATCGACAACACGTCGTGGGGAATCCATCTGATATTGGGATGCAAGAGGAAAAAGTCGATTGTTGACGATGCGTCTTTCTTTCTGTTGAACCATTATAATAAACATTTGCAACATGTATTTCTTTAATAGTTTTAAGCTCGCGAAGAAAGTTTATAGTAGATAAAGAAAATATTAAATAATCTGTGGATAAGGCAGTGAAAAGCGGTTAGCTTATGTGAGTAGTGCTGATTGGAAGTAAAGGGGATAGCACTGTTAATATAAGTTGATTGTCTGTGTAATAATATAATTATAAAAATTGAATTCGAATTTTTGATTAACTAGACGTAGGGTGAGGTCAAGAAAGTTCAAAGTATTATTAGTTTCAATTTCATGGGAAAATGAAATACTAGGATGGATAGAGATGAAGGAAGAGAGTTGTCGGTTTTTTCTCACCCCAAAAACAAAAGATATCATCAACGTACCAAAACCAGCATAAAATAAATTTTAACAAATGGGAATTTGAATAAAACAATTTCTCTTTTAGAAACTCCATGAAAATATTAGCTAAAACAGGGCAAGACCATATTTTTGTTCATAAAAACCACCTTGGAACTGAAAAAAAGATTTCTTTAAACACACATTCACCAACGACAACAGGTTACTAGTTATTACTACATCTGCATTGTTCCTTTTTAGTAACCCTTCCAGCACAACAACAGACTCTACACAAGGAGCTCTGGTAAATGAGTTATAAATATCGAAAGAGTTTTGCATAGTTAGGAAATTTCAAGTCTTTCACTTTTACGTGCAAATTCCACTGACTTTTTCACACAATGGCATAAAGTCTGATAAATTAGCAATTAAATGATTAAATTCGGTGTC
This sequence comes from Sympetrum striolatum, assembly GCA_947579665.1. Taxonomy (NCBI): domain Eukaryota; kingdom Metazoa; phylum Arthropoda; class Insecta; order Odonata; family Libellulidae; genus Sympetrum; species Sympetrum striolatum. The sequence goes on from OX388341.1 coordinate 123,553,686, forward strand.
CAGGTTATGACACGGGGAAGAAATGTTTGAAACCACTGGGAGGATAAGGATGTCTTCCTTATGTATTTTTTGGAAGTCCATAAAGACGCGGGGGTAAAGGGTCGGATTCGGAGAGGTGAAGTTTCTCAGTCTTCAATAATAATCGATTTGAACGGAGCTTCTTTAATGTTGAAGTAGATATTTTTGACACTATTTCACAAGAAAAAATTGGAAATATCTTAATGTACGATAATGGAAGCAAGGAATTTCTTTCATACCATTCGGACTACTTTATTCAACTATCGAAGAGCTATAAATGGTAAAAATATCATACAATTGTTTTTACAAAATTTTATTAATAGAAAAAGTGATGGAAGAATAATTAGTTAGAAATTGCAGGGAGTGACGTAATTTCAAGCGAAACCTCAGCCGAGAAAAAGCTGCGAAAGATGAGGAATAATGGATAATAATCAGATATAGACATAAGAAACTGCAAAGGGCCAAACTGTGACTCGGACTATTTAAAGCAAGAGTAAGGGAGAGAGATGAAAAAACTTATAAAATAACCATAGAAAAAGAATGGGAAAAATAGGGAAAGCAATCAAAGAAGCTGTGGAAGAAACTATTGGAAGAAACGAGAATAAATCATGCTAATTGGTTTAACAACGAGTGTGCCCAAATTATACAGGAGAAGAATAAAGCTAGAGAAAGCATGATAAGGAAAGAAACCAGAACGAACACTGAAAAATATCAAGAAATGAGGAAGGAAGCAAATAGGATATGCAAAAAAGTAGAAAATGGATAACAGCTAGAGAATATAGAAGAATACAGAAAACAGAATAAACAGATATAGTTCTACTAAGTTTTAGAAAAGGTGAAAAGAGGATACCAACCAAGAATGGAAGGATTTAAAAATACGAAGGGAAATGTAGTCCAAGAAGAGAATAAAGTTCTGGAAAGATTGGCAGAACATTTCAAAGAACTTCTCTGTACAGAAGATAAGGAGAGAGTAACAACTGAGGAAAATGACAGGCTTAGGAAAGAATCAAATATAGAATCAATGAAATCAAATATATCAAACTTGCTCAGAATTAAACCCACTAGGCTGGTAATTGCACAATGCATACAAAAGTTAAAAAATAATAGAGACCCAGGGAAGAAAATATTGCAGCAGAGCTAGTAAAATATGGAGGAGATATAATGAGTGATGCTATACATAAACTTAGTAGTATAATATAGGAAACAGAAAAATGCCAGAAGGATAGAGCATGGGAATCCTAAGCCCAATATATAGAAAGGGAAATAAACTGGTTCTCGAGAAATATAGATGGAAAATACTGTTAAATATAGTATATGAAATCATCATAAAAGAAAGGCTGAAAGTAATAACTAGGAGGATAATTGGAGATTCTCTGTGTGGGAGTAGATCCAATAGAAGTACATACAATAGACCAACTGTTTGTAATCAGACAAATTTTAGATAAATGCTATGATCATGTTTAACTGCATATGCTATTGTAGATTTTATACAAGCATTTGATTGTATAAACAGGATCAAATTCTGAGAAGCAATGGAGGACATGGAAATTCCATCCAAAATAATTCTATTGATTCAAAAGGCATTGAAGAAGAGCATGGCTAAAGTAAACATACATAATAAACTGAATTTGAATTCGGCACTGGAACAAAGCAAGGATATTCTACAATTACACAAATCTGAAGAAAAAAATAGATCAAAGAGGAACAATATTTGACAATTAAATAGAAAGAAGCAAGCAAAATGGGATTGATAGTTAATACCTGTAAACCTAAATATGTGCTTCTGGCAAACCTATAGTCACCCAGGATTTGGAGATAGAACAGATAAAATTTGAAGGAGTGGAAGAGTTTAAATATCTAGAATATATAACTTACAAAAAATGCATAATATGAATAAATGAAAGAATACAAGCAAGGAATAAAACTTACTTTGCAAATATGAAGATACTCAAGAGAAAGTTAATAAACAGAAACACTTAAATACAAATATATAAACCAATTACCAGACCAGTGGTAACTTAGGGAGCATAAAAATGGACACTAACAATCCCACAAGAGTATGGCCGTGGTAAGATTTGAAAGCAATTGCAGAGAATATACCGACCTGTTATTGAGAATGGATTATGGCAAAGGAGAACCAAAGAGGAGTTAAAGACAATAATGAATTGGGGAAGATGTAGTTAAGTTCACAAAATCTTTGAGAATATAATGTTTGGACCATGTGGAAAGGATGCTTGAAACAGCAATGCTGAATAAGGTGATAGAAGGGAGACTGATGCCGCTAGACGGAGAGGAAGGTCCAGATTGAGATGTCTAATTCATAAAGGACATGAAGAAGATGAAAGTGAGAAGACAGAGAAGTGGAGGATGATCGGGGTGGAAGTTCACATAGGGTTGTAGCTCCAAAGAGAGAGTTTGTCTATAAATTGTGACTTAAGGACAATTTTTAAGTGACTTCTTATGAGTTTGGAACAAAAAATATTAAATCTTATCACACTTTCTATGCCTTGCGTAATATTTTGTATCTATATATAGTTTAAATCAGTCTATATAATATTAACATAAGTACACCATACAACAATTGAAAATCAGGATCTAACAGATGAGCCAAGAATGGCTCACGTGGACCTTAACCTGTTTTCCCTGACTTTTATTGTAAATATTAATTTATTCTTTATTTTTCATACTTCTTTATTTGCCAGTAGCTCTTTTACTTTTACCAATTCACGTTTTATTTAAGATTGTTTGTACAATAACTATACCTTGTATTAAGAATAAGATAGTTAAATAATATATTGTACCAAAAATAGCATTTTGAATTCAGTGTTTCATGTCAAAATAAAATCTACTTACATTATAGGCCACTTTCATATCAATGAAAATTAAATGTATTTTAAAATCGTTTTTTAAATAATACTGCTTATCGGAAATAATAGTTTAAATAAAAATTTTCTAATATCAAAAGTTTATTTCAAATTTTTTTACAATCAAGAAAATAGCAAGAAAACGATTTAAGTAGTCGCGATAGTAATCAAAATAAAACCTATTTTATAACAACCATATTTCATTTAAAAGAGCAAAAAGATATATTTGAAAATCTTGTTTTAAATTATATCGCTCACCAGAGTTAATGGTTTAAATCAAAGCTTCCTAATTAAATATCAAGTAGGTAGTCGAAAAACGACTTTCGTAGTGCTGTCAAATTAAAGTCTACTTTCATTATAATCAACTTTAATTAAAAAAACAAACGGATGTATTTAAAAATCTTATTTTAAATAATATTGCTTTCTGGACGCAATATTTTAGTTACGTAGTGTGAATATATATAATCAAAAGAATAGCAGTTTGACTCCATCGAACCCACATTTATTTAAACAACTACTATGCTGAAATTAAAATTAATAGCTTACAGTCGTTTTTCTAGATAAAACTATACAACAGGTATGAGTAATTTAAGTTCGGATGTTTCAGCAGAAAATACTCTTCAATTCTAAAGAATTACTTTTTTACAGGAGCCGTCTTGTGATGAGATAAAATCTGCATATCGTCATTATATCAGCTAATGCATTACTTCATTTAAGGTCTTTTGTTTTAATAACCTTGTGTTTCAATAAAAAGCGAATTACTGGAACGTGAGAACTTCCGTATTTTGCGGTGAGAAATGTGATCAGTCACTTGATATATTTACACTAAAAAATAGCGATTTGTTTAAAACATACGGCATGAAGTACCTCGAATAGAAGCAATTGATAGTATTTTCTTACCTCTTAAGATTTCCTCAAATAACGCTTTTAAATAACAAATCACAGCACTCCTTACAAAACTTTATTTTGAGCGAAAACATTACAACATATCTGATGACCACTGGTGACGAAAAAAACAATTTGCCGAGTAATTGCTCATCCTCACTGTATCCATTTTCGCTCACAAAAGCAACACCTCTTAACACGTATATTCTTTCGCCTAACATTCTCCGTTAACTGAGTGGATTAAGTGTACTTTGAAAATTAAAGACAGAAAATTAATGATATTTTATAAATAAGCACTGCAGTCACAATTCCACAATATTTCTTAGGGCAATTGCTCGACACTCGAATTATTTTCCGCAGCACTTCGTAAACCGACTAAAATCCTTGTATGTTCAGCAAGAAAAACTGCAAGTACAATTTCTTGGTGATAGGGCACGAAACACACTTGCACTTTGCCAATATAGGAAGTCCTCTGAAAGATACGTTTTCGATGTGAACAACTCGATTGTACGTGAAGAACTGAAAATGAAGGCCAAAAACATGACTACACGCAAAGCATTTCTATATTTCTTGTTTGCGAAATCCACCTTCCTAGTCACCCCTTATCTACTACCCATAGGGATAGAATAGCCACCAGAAAAGCAGGCTGAAACATTCGGTCTAATTGCGCAATGGAATATTCTTATCTGTGGTCAGGTCCTTCAAACTAATGAAGGGAAATGAGAGCTCAAACGACTCATCCCTTTTCGAGACAAAACTATTTAATAATGTACAATTAAGATGGTAAAATCTTTAAATCGATTGCGCTTCAAATTCTTAGAGATATTAATCGTTGCAGAAGTCTTTCTGTTTCACTAATTAAATTACACTGATGCCTGATGCGGTTTACACCGTATTTAGAGTGAAATTATGCCTTTGCGTTTTATGTAGCAATGGGAAGTTACGCATTTAATTTTCTGTCTCAGCAGAGAGTGGATTATCCTGAGTTATGATGGAATAAATATAATATTTGAGCCACAGAAGTTGCACTATAGTTCACTTGCACGAAAATTAAATTATACTTTTGCTCTATGAGTTTAGAAAGATCATAACCAAAATGTTTATTTTCTGGGAGAAGAAAAACGGACATACACTCTCACTTAAAAATATTGAAAATTAAGATTGATGCTTCCTTTTGCAATAAAAACTGGTCAAGTGAAAATACATTTCTTTCAATCAATTCTACACAGAGATGAATATGAAGATATAATATTGAGGTTATACAAGAAGTGAAAAATAGTGTCTTGGCTGGGGCTCGAACGGAGATCCTCACTGAGGCAACCGAAACACAAATCGATACGTAGAGTTTTCCCCTCCAGATATAATATTTTCACTTAAATGTGAAACAGAATAGCCGATATTTCCAAGGGCGGATCCAGGCACTAGGCATCGAAGGCACTTGCCTAGGGGCCTCCACCATCTGGGGGCCTCCACCACTTGAGAAATTTTTTTTTATATAATATAATTTGATCATAAGTGATAAGAGAACTGAAGTTATGTAACAGTAAGTATCAAATGTATACTGAATTTGTATGTAATTCCATAAGCATTTATAATAAATGGGAAATGTTGGATTTCTCCGCCTTTAAGTGGGCCTCCACCAGTTATTTGCCTGTGGGCCCTCGCACCCCTTGATCCGCCCCTGGATATTTCAATAGTCTTACTAGCAGTATTTGTGAAAGAGTATACATTTTATACTCGAATATAAGCCGAACTCATTACAAGCCGAGGTATGTACTTAATTTTATTCCAAAAAACTGGGAAAAGTAACCGAGTCGAATAAAAGCCTAGGGTGGGAAATGCAGCAGGTACTGGTACACAATGAAAAGAAGTAGCTATGAAATTACAGTAATTGAGGCATCGGTAGTTTAGTAAGAGAGAATTGACAAGGAATTGTTGAATGACCAAGTGAGGAATTTTTCAGCCAATTTACGACAAAGACGCTTCTTTGCCACGGGAGAACTGATAAGGGGAGCCCTCCCTCGAGTTTAAGAAGAGGGACCTTGTACTCAGCATAAAAAAGTGTGCGGAAAAAACTCGGCTTTTGCATATGTATGTAATTGTATCCACTGCTAAATTTATTTACATGTATATATAACCATAGGGCACTAAATACGTTTTTACGCGATGTAAGTTTATCGCTCTTAAGGTATTCGATTTAAAATGAATTTAACACAGCAATGATCTGCTTTGGTGGGGTCACACTTTATGGCGGAAATGTCATTTATTGATATTTAATATTATGTATTTATAAACAAAATTATGTATTTGTTTGATTTATTTTATAACATATGTGTTTGTTTTTATGGACCTGAAAATGATCGTAGTTTTATTCCAATGAAACTTGTGGAGAAGATAATACCATTTTATTTCATTCGTAATGAATTTACTCAATATCAATACGGCCTCAGTCGATTTTATTTAAAAACTAAATAAACTGATATCGAAATCTCTGGAAAGACGCACTGAATGTTGAATGAAAATCCAACTGGTTGGATTTACGTGCGCTGAGGCATGCGTCATGAAAAATAGGTCCAGTCAACTCGCGAGAGGCATGCAATAGTGCATGCCTCTCCTTCATCATACCGTGCGCTATGACGCATGCCTGTGTTGAATAGAAAGTTGCACAAGTGTGGAGATAGCTTATAGCTAATAGCTAATCTGAAATGAAATAATCCTTGAACTCTTCACGTATCTTCTTTGCTGCTATCATGGGGTTCCGTGGTAATTGAAGTAGGGGTCGCATACCGCTATCATTTACAGTAACTTCTCTCCATGTGCCATGAACAATTTCACCGGTATTTATAATTGTATCCCTGTTTAGAAAATTATGAAAAATGTCCCATTTTGAGGCTATTTAAAAAAAAACAGTTCTTCTATGTTTTCTATCTATGTCTTGCCGTAAATCTCTACTTTCTCGGTAAATGTGTCATAAATAAATTGAAATTCCCGCCCTGCGTTTCAAATGGTATAGTCTCCTGGTGTAGAACCCAGAACCTTTTAGTTAGATGAGATTGCGCGTTTGTATGACGTTTTCATGACTACTATTCACATTTTTCGGGTTATGGATTTATTCTCATATTCACACATACAAAATATATTGTTACGAAGTATAGTTCCAGTTTTGATCGGAACAATGTTTTAGTATGAGAAACACTGGAAAATTCGAGATATTAGTCAGCGTTTGCTTATATATAAACCTTTAAACAGTTTAAAAATTAAAGGGTATGATAAATTTTAGACTCTACTCTTTATTTTGGATAGGTTAAACAAATTACATCCGTATTTAAAGGGCTGAAAACATTAAAAGATCTTTGGGGTTATGTCGACCTCAAGCTACTAATTTAGAAACTTTTATAACGTTTTTATTTAAGAATTGCTTATCATGTTCAGGCAAAAATGAATATTAAGATAGATGCAGAAGTTTTATGAGTTTATCTGGCTAGTTTGGTTTTACTAGGTGAGTTTATTACAGCTTTTTCTTCTCGTATTAAAATCTAAGAATTTACTTCAATTTTCTCGTATATATCTATATGGTAATAAACGTCAAACGTCTTAAACGTTCATGCTATTTAAACGGTATTCGGTTATTATTTCTTGATTATTTTAAAAATATAAATGTTGAGTGACTCCCACCCAGGTTAAGTGAGCCTCGCCCGGAGGGCAGGAAGCAATGTACAGTGACCGCCATCTAGGAGACGCTCACTGTACAGTGAACGCCATCTTAGTCGAGGCCAACTGTACTGTGGACCCCACCCGTTAAGTGAGCCTCGACTCCTAAACCGGCATTGATCGGAGCCATATTTACGGGCGTGCAAAGCTTTCGCTGAATTTATCAAGCAAATGATTGAGGTTTTGTAATCTTCAGCAGAAAAAAGCACAAAGCTAGTCATAGGACTTGACTCTTGGGGTGGGGGGTTTGATCCTCTAAACCCCCCCCCCCTCGCTGCGCCACTGAGCAGCACTAAACGCTGCAGTTCTTTAAGCGTAAGATTCTTGGTCACTTCAGTCTCAAACTTATCGACTGGTGATTTTTACTGAGGTAGCGCAGCTTTAGTGGCTATTTCTTCCACAGGGAGCGAAGTACTTCCAGAAGAACCCAGAGCCCCAATGGACCTCTTTACACCAAAATTCATAGCCCCTGAGCAAAATAAAATTCATTTTGAGTGAATTGATCTGTAATTACACTACCTATATTACTATAGTGGATACTTTTGGTTGCCTGAAATAATTATCCGTGCCGAGCTAATGTAAATTATTAATTAATATTGATAAGTAAGATTTATTGAGCTTTCAAATTTTTATCTAACTGTTTGTAATTACAATAAACTTTAAAATAAAAGTTTCTTCTGAAAAACAGATTTGCGTTTTCAATCCATACAACTCCCATTAGCCTAGTAACAGTTAACTCCAAATTTATGCAGTTTTACGGTAATGTTTTAAGAAAGGCAGTAAATTGTACATACAGAATTGAAAATTGGAAATCACAATGAAAAATATAGTTACTTAATATTATTCATAACAAAGATTCTACTCGGTATTTTCCTTCTTTAGGTAGAATACACAACAAATGAATGAAATGCATCTGTGCGGAAAGGGTTTTCTAAGAGGTTCTTCTCAAAGTAACCTGGAATTCGCTTGACAGTGGGATTTGAATCTCCTTTCAAAGCTGCCAACAATTTCCTCTCCTAATCCAGTATTACGATCTTTTTGTTTCCCGTTTCTTTTATGTCAATTTTTTTCCTCAGCCGTGTTTTCATATTGTTAAATCTTTTTATTACAGATCTAGCGCCTATCTCCTTATCAAATATTCCTTTTTATTTTAAGATAACCTTTTCGATTCTTCATTTATTTTTTTAACTCTAGGTAGCTGCGATTTTTCCAGGCATTCTCGCCATTCGCTCGCTAAAAACTGTAACTCTTTGAGTGCTTCTCGATTCTTCGTCACTAGATCCCATCATAACTGGAAAAAGTTGTGAAGATATCGAATCAGGATTACTTGAATATAACATAGCTTTTAACTCGGAAATAATATTATAATATGAAAATATGAGAATGTTATTATGAATGTTTATGAAAATTTGAGAGCAATAAATTAGCTTAAAAACCCAGAAAGTTCATTTTCATTTTCGAAAAACGAATATGAAATTCCAATTGAATTGTTTTGAACTGTTTTCATTTTTGGCACACTCTAAATCTTTTGATGATGTTTTTTGTAAATATCGGTTCTTTTGTATTAAACGACAAAAGCAGAAGCCTACAAGAACTAGGAAACTTAGTCAATAGCAAATTTGATTCATGGAAAAATTCAATAGAGCGTTTGGTCTGTATAATGATCCTTCATTTTAAAAAGAAAGCGTCCTAACCGATGTTACGCTGTTACAAATTGAAATGGAAGAAATTATTCCCGTAAATTTACAAATTGATTATGAGCATCGTAAATAAGAGGAAAATAACCGAAAGTTATAATTCCGATTATTAATACAATTTTATTATGAGGGAAAAAAAGGTTATCCTTATGGGAACATAAAGATGGAGGTCCAGTCTCTGTGGACGGAGAACCTTAATAAATCCACAGGAATGTTCTAGTACTTGTTAGATTCTGTTCGAAATACAATGGAAGTTCAAATTAAAAGAACCTACACCTCCCAAATTTTATCCGTACATTAGCTCCATGTTTCAAAAGGAAATGATTGAAACTGTAAGAAATTTAATAACATAGCATATAGCCGAATACATCGTGTTTTATGATAGCTGCTGATAAAACTATTGATGTTGGAGGTGTTGAACACATATATGTTTCCGGTATTTAATTTTCAAAGACTTCCAGCCAAAATTGTGCTAAAGAGTGTCCTGACATGATTGCGGATGGAGTAGCAACTAACATATCGTCAGCAATATCACATTTAGGAACAAATTTAAAGAAAGTACTTGGCCAAGGCTATGATAGAGGCCCATTAATGAGTGGAAGCATCAGATTCAACCTATTTTCCCAGAAATTTCCGAGTGCTATTTACATACATTGTTCAAACTACAGCTTAAAATTATCTATAACTAATGTTTGTGATGTGTGCTCGATTGATCAATGCATGAATCTATTTGGATAAAAATATCTGTTCTTTAATTTGCTTGGGAACAGGGAGCTCTACTCGATACATTTATCCGAAAACTAAAAAATCAAAACTTGTCAATTTAGAGCATCCAGATGAGCTGGCAGTCGTCATTTTTGGAGCTACAAGATGCTGTAATTCATTCCTTGGCACTAATGGTAAATTGACCACAAATTGCAACATTCAAGAGCAGATACTGCATGTTCTATTTTTGAATAGTCTTTTAATGGCACTTTTAAATCATGTATTTTATCAAAGGATTATTCTTCATAATTACATACAAACTAGAAACTATAGCTTTAAATGAATCGATAATTCCAGCTGACAGCCTAGTTGGTACATTAAGAAGAATGGCAAATAATAAAACCGATTTTGAAGCCAATTTTGTAATACTCTAAATCAGGGGTGGGCTTATCTTTTCTTTTTATTCAATGACGTATTTCCACAAGACATGAATTATTACGAACTTTTCTGTATATAAGATCTACTTTTATCTTCAAAGTGTGTCGTAATCATATTATCGATATTGTCATAGGCGTAGTATAAGGGGGAAGAAGGGGTGTGAAATGCAAACCATGTTTCAGTATAAGGTGAATTCCAGCGAGGTATGGGTAGATAAGGAAAATATATTATTTTTAAATCACTTATTAAGTTTTTGAGATATAGGCTCGTGAAGAAAATAAATTTCCAGACCCAACTTTTGATAGCAGCATTCCGCACATGCGGTTTGCAGTGATCTCATTTTGGAGATTCGAAAGTAAAAACACATCGGCAGATCGCATAATCGCTTGAGCTGGGTGCCTAGCGAGATGCCGTACACACGCAGTGACTATCTTTTGGTCTCTTGTTGGCGCTTAAGATGGCCATTTCCAGCGATGGATAGCTCGTTTTAGTTTTGCTAACAATTGGTTTTTATTGAAATAAGTGCACGCGAGTGTCATGTTCATCTTGTGAATCAGTGAAGTATGGTTTTTGGTGATTGCTATAATCTGCATCAAAAGCTAAGGAATTATCCAGAAAGGTCCTTCCATTAATTAGAATGGAAAGTTTTGATTATATTTAGTTTCACCGAAACTTCAATAGAACCGGAGAAGACGCCTGAGCCCGCTTTGCTCACTGCAGCGACATGCCCCATTGTGTTTTTACCCTAACTTCGCCGATCATTGTACAGCTAACAGCATAAAAAAGTTACCACCTGAGATACAACCAGCATAACTCGAGAAGGGCGAGTCTTTCAGATTCTCTGTTTTGAGCGCGCTTTTCGTCTTCCTCTTTATGCCTGGCACGTTTTGAAGGCTTTTGTGATGATATACATTTTATAAATACTCGCTAATAGTCATTAATTTTGCTGCGGTAGAAGTAGTACTGTATTATGAAATAATTAAATTCGTATTTCGTTAAATCGGCTCGAATCTCAAGCGTAATTCGCTCTTCTTCTTAAAATATTGGACAAGAATTACTTTGGCGGCTCTTAGTTCGTCCTAACATATATAATACATAACATTTTCCATAAATGCAGATTTATAATGAAATTGGTTATTTCAGTTAATGCTCCACATGCCCGCAGGATGATCGTTTTCGCAAAGATTATGCTTAATTATGATACGATAATTAATAGAATATGAACTACTGTAAATCAGGTCAACGAAAGTAGGAAAAATAAGAAAAAAACGTATATTATAAATATAATAATGGTGTTGCAGCTTTGTGAAAAATAGTTAAGTAAGAAATACATTTAAATTGACTATCCGCGAGCCTCCGTAAGGCTTATTGCAGAGAATGTGAAACACTCAACTATCTAAATAATTTACATATTTACACACCTAATAATATATGTAAGATGATAACAATATAAACCATCTGTCCTCGCTATTAAATCACGGTAATATTTTCACCATCTGGCTGTGAAAAAAAACGATCGTTGAGAATAGGGATCATGTCGTCGCGTATTTCGTCATGTAAATCACAGCTAAGGAATATCTCTAATAATTATTGTCTTTACATAGTTATATTCTTAAAAGATACCCAGCGGAGGGCTCCGATCATTTTGGACTCACTGCTATCTAACCTGTAGTCTCTTAACAAACTGCTTTATATTTTACGCGCGAGAATTTATTTTGGGTAATGAAATCAGAAGGACTAGTCGTGCAGAGTCGAGCAAAGCGCAAAAAGAATTGCATAATATACTTGTAAATATTGAATTCCTTTATTTAAACCTCCGTCAAAAATTTTAAAATGCTAAAACGATTAAGAGTTTCAACATAGAAAATAGGTATGAGCCAACAACTTTAGGCTGTTACAACTCCACTCTAAATATTCGCACGTAAACGCTCATGCATGAAAAATACATTTAAATCTATTGCTAAGGATCTCTGTGGCAAGCCCACCTTTTGGTGCTACGTCTGCTTTTAATGTTTTTGTCTACATAACGGTTAATCGGTAGCATGCATACCTTCCTTCTCAAGAAAACAAAGGGAGCTTCCCTGTGGGGGTGAGAGAGGAAAGAGAAAGGGTCTTCAATGGAGCGGTCACAGGTTACTTCCGTCTTCGATGCCTCTAATTTTCGAGGCATCGTTTAAGGGTTTTGTATGAGAGAAAGAATTGCCTGAAAATGTCATTCTTCGTCATGGATGGTGATATAAAGAAAAGTTCGTCGAAGAAGGAATATGAATGGGTTACTTCATGGAGACGATGATAGGAAAATAAACAATGGGAATACGGAATATTTTATGCTTACAAAAGAATGTTTATTCTCTACAACTCTAAGGCATACATCTAAAAAATATGAAGATAATGTGGTAAACAGGCTCAGAAGTGATGTGCAGAGATCCTGGGATGTTGGCTATTTATAAGATTGAGATAACGATTCAAGCCATTTTAAGACAAAATAATGCAGGTTAGAGGGTGACCGGAAAAATATGTTTTCAATGGTTCAGCCAGAGGGAATGTAAATTAGATCAAAGATTCGAAAAAGTTTCATTTTCCTAACATACTGAATTAGATTTTATGTGAACTTACTTCTAAAACGTTCATTTGCATCCAAAATTCATAAACCATTAACAATAGACCTATCACAGTCGAAATTATTAATTATCAATGTAAATTTATTTTACTTCAAAAATTATTGGCATAGGGTAGGATATAATAATTTTGGTTTATAAGAATATGCCTACAATGTGCATACATTCATGCATACAAATAGAGCTTCCGCCAGTTGATCCCACACAAATGTCGAGCAATTCACACATTTAAATTTCTGCACCTTCAAGATATCGTAAATGTCTTCCTTATCTTTAAACCAAGAAGTTTTAAGGAAGAATAGGTGAGGCTTGGAAAGCAGCATTAAGATTCAGTAGTAATAGATTCTCCTGACATATTTCCCAAGAAAGGAAGCTTTACCCATCTTATTTAAGAGTAATCATAGATAATAAGTACGAGATGTCAGTATTTCTAGAGCTTTATTCAGTAATCGCTGATGGACTAAACTGGCCTCTCATTAAAAAAAGGAAAGGGAAAATACGAAGGCTAAATTTTAATTATTAAACAGCATTTACGGGTGTAAGGGCAACTCAGATGGATTACGCCTGATTTAGCAGTTTTCCTAAATGTAATTTCCGTAAAAATATAGCCATAGCTCAACGACTATAAGGAATGGTGGAAATAACTAAGGAAAAAGATTCACAATTTCTTACATAACGCAGTTTCACCAAGTAACGGCTTCTTCAATCAATTGGAATTAAAGGAAATTACTCAGAGAAATAGGACCAAAGAAAGCTGCATCCATTGCGAAGGAAATTGATTCCAATCCTTGGGAGGGGGTAATCTGAAGATTATTGACATTCTGGGCAGGCAGACGTTTAGAACTAGTTCCCCTTAATGGATAAAAAAAGTTTACTTAAATATTGTGACCGGGTGTAATCGTCAAAATTACCTAAGCTATAGTAACGAGTATAATTTTATCATTGAGAATCTTCAAGGGATCTGAGAAGAGCCCACAAATGCTGTCGACGGTCTCCCAGACTGCCCATGTCTCGGACCGTCTATGCTTTCAGGAATAGAATTAAGCATATATTAACCGTAGAAAGATCACTCCCGAAGAAATTAAGCTTCGGAGCATTCTAATTCCAAAATTACGTTCTCAATATTTACATTCATCTTTTCAGGCTTTTTCTTCTAACCAATGATTTTCATAAACCTTCAAGATACCCTTAGAAATCAATCAACAACAAAACGGGAAAATTTAAGAAATAGCTATTTGCGTAAACTAGCGTTCCTTTGGTTCTTTTTCATTACTATCATTGAATGTATAGTGTTTTCAATCCCTTTACCCATTAAATGTTAGATCCAGTTATTAGTTTCGTAGATTTTAAGAACCTTAAAAATTAATATAAAAAAACCACCAAGAGAAAGTGAATACATTTTTTCTCTTAGTGTTGATGATAGCCAAAACGTTAAACTCATCTTGATTCACTGATAAAATTTGCCATTCGATCTCATTTGGTTTATAAAATACAAAATAAAGATGTCATTTAAATACGCATTTAAACACAATTATAATAGTCATTACTGTAACACACACGCGATAACTTGCCCATCCTGCGTCGAGTACTAATAATTCATACTCTAGCTAAGTCTTTAATTTGGTTAGACGTCGATTAACATTGTCATGCAGAAGTCACAATTCCACGGATAGCGGTCTTAACATTTTTCGTAACTAATAAAATAAAAGATGGTCTTCTTAAAATACTGAGAACTTCGAAATAAACAAATTGTAATACTCTTCGGAGTCGATTGGTGGATCAGTAAATAGCTAAAAAAGTGAGAGAGGTAACTTTTGAGAAACAAAATTTCGAGAATTTTACCAGAAGGACGTCCACCGCTGGCCTTTTACTACAGTATTTACTGTAAGCCATTACTCTGAAACGATAAGGAATCCATGGATCCAATTTTTAGAACGGTAGTTTCATCAAGCGATTTATGATTATTTTCATTCAATCCACATCAGATAAACAGTGAGATTTCGTAAGTTATAGGCTGAAGAACATACAAAATTTCTAATCTGATGCTCTGCAGTCCCACTTTATGAGAGATTTATTTCTTCGAGTCATTCTTCTAATTGCGAGCTAAAAATTATACATATATCAGAGAAGGCTAGCGGACACATTATTTTAGATAAAATCAAAATGAATCGAGCAAATTGCAACCAGTCCTCTTCTCCCAACCAGAAAGTTTTTCCTTTCCATTCCCCTTCGGTAACAAAAGGTTTATCTTGTCCTTTTCCCCCATCTATTTCGTTTTGTCCTGTTTAACAGATTTCCAAGAATTCTACCCTTTCACCTGCACAAACACTTTTGTTCCCTCTCATTCTTTCTTCTTTTTCAAGGCACACGCCGTATGGAGGATCGCGTATTTATGTAAATGTTGAAGATGGTGCTAGTAAACGTCAAAGCTAATTGTGAGAATTAGCTACAGTGTTGTTATAAGGATAATTTAATTTTACAAATTCTTGGATTATATAATCTATAGGAGTCACGAGAGTAAGGGGAAATGGTAATCTAGAAAAGATTATTCCTTATTTAAATCAATCAAATGAGCTTTTACTTTGGGGAACTCCATAGGTAACTAAGCACAAGGAAATAAATAACTTTGTCAAAGTTACACGACTTTTTGTGTGGAAGATGTGGAACTTTTATTTCCTTGTGTTTATTCCTTAGTTATTTCTCTTCATGATAGAACGCTTTTCAATTGGGAAAGTTGAACGAAAGGGTTGTAAAAGCAATCAAATTAAATTATAATAATCCACCGAATTATGCACATATCTTATGTATAAAAATTCAGCCTGCATATGTTTGTACCCGCAAAACTCAAAAATCACTTGGTCGATTGACTTGGAATTTTTATAGAACATTGAATTCAAATATATATATACGAAAGTGTTTATATTGTAAAAAATGGCGACACTTCGTCCTTGCTTCGATCCCAGACGAGTCAAAGCATTTCCGTAAGAAATGCACGTAAAGTTCATTTTTGTCGCTGCATGCTTCATTTATTTTGCAAAATTAAATTAAAAATAATAGTCATACGAGATTGAGACAAGAACCAATAGCAGAGTAAATGAATAGAAAACCTTATTTTGGTCGTTTATTGTTGTTTCCGAATTGAATTTTCGAGATTTTTTTACGGAATACACGAAATGTTTTGTGAGTATAAACAGCCGGTCCCCCTGACGACAAATGCCATTGTTGAAACCGAGATCCTGCTTTTTGGCCTATTTGAAATTAAGAAGAAGAGAATAGCTGCTGGTTTCGTTCACATTGATGAGCATAATCAATCGTTGGAAGTGATTTAAACGATCGATTTTCGAAAAACGAAATGTGAGTTAATTTGATACCGAATGTTGTATTCAGTTAAATTCATTTGTATCGTTTTGGAAATGATTTAATAATCTGTTATCGAAAATTAAAGTGAGAGTGACTTTGAATGCTGCATTCAATTCGATTCATTTCTTTAGTTATCTTCCAGTTGATCGTCGTCAAATTCAATCGTACGCGATACCACATCAAATGTTGCGGCAGATAATGGATAGTAGTAAATGATTTTTATATATATAACGAAAATTCTCCATCCAAACGCGAGAGCCGAGCTAGCGTAACTTACCATGTTCTCCATCTTTCTTTTCTCTCCCTCCCTTTTCGAGAGAAAGGCTCGCCGGCCCGAAATTTGGACTTAGAATATCTTGGTGGGTCAGGGGTGGTAACTTTTTTTTGCTGTTAGCTGTACATACCCATTCTTAATTTATTGGAATTCTTGAAAAGATGCGGTTCCTTCTATTTCTGAAAAATGACATTTCTTTTCTTGAGGCTGCTACTAAACGATATAATGTATCATGGCCCACCACATTGGAATTTAAATTTCCTCGTTTTACGTAAACTAGATTTGATTAACTATTTTTATTAAAGGCTGCAAATTTTTTAACGATTATGTAGTAATGGTAATTCAATCGAATGAACATTGTGGAATTCAGCTAAATATATTATCGGTAAAAGAGCCAAAAGAGGCATTTTGACTTTGAATCGTTCAAGTTACAATTATTTCGTAAATTTTTACTCCACCATTACGTTCACCCGCCGTTGACCCTAGATCAGTAATATTTAGATGGCGCTTTGCGCCTTCCCCTTACGGGGAGCGCGTGAGAAACATACCGGAGCGGAGTGTCACGTGACTGGGGTCAATTTAATGGCGGCGTTTGAAATCTCGCCGTGCGTAGTTTGCTTTCAGCGAGATGAGACGTTATTTCTAATGAAAATAACTAACTGTAAACTGTCAGTATCTGCAGAGAATACATGGCCAGGCACAAACAAAACATAGTTATGGTACGTACTGCTTTTCTACCGACCGCGGTCGCCCTTGGTGACTCGCAAGCGGTTGGATTGGCCGTCATGCGTCGCCTTCAGCGGACTTCGGTTTTGGTTAAAAATTTCCCGTTTTACCCATTTCTGTTGTCTTTGTCCGTCGCACATTTTTACTCCTCTTCATTTTAAATGGTATGCCCCCTGTTAACCCTCATCCGCCGCACACCTCCAGGCAAAAATTGCACGCGCTTTTATGAATGTGACGGTAAACTACCGTCCGCGCGCCCGGATGAAGGTTAAAGAGGTATTAGATTCGCATGCCTCCGTCTCAATGCATGCACTCCTTCAAGGCATTGGGGGAACATAAATTGTTATATGAGATTCTTCTTGCTTTCGAAGTGCGAGTAGGATTGGCTCCGACCACCAAGACGACGACAAAATATGATGTCGGTACTTTTGTCAGATGAGGACAGTTGCAGTATTCCCAAGGAAAAACGGTCTTGAAAAAGGTCTGACAGGGCGGGGAATCGAACCCGGGATCTTCCTCTATCTTTCGATCCGGGGTTCAGTTTCAGGCCCTGCCATACTTTTCTCAACCCCGTTTTCCTTTGGTTTTTTCCTGGGCGCACGCCCTTATGTGCAAAGTAGCTTAACCCTTTCCTAGTTGTAGTATTATTAAAAGTGCTTCGACAGCTAAGGTAACTTCACTGGTGGGCTTCCACCGGTAATCGACCACCTTCGCCGAAGCCGTACACACTGCCGACATGACTAACCAGGAGCCCAGGGACTAGGAGGCTATTAGAAATTCTAAATTAATTCCGTTTTAATGCCCTTCCGGAAGAAAGTTAAACGCTGTCCTTAGGATAACGGGAAACACTACGAAGACGTTAGACCTTCGTTTATAATTATTCAAACAGATAATGCTTTAATACAATACAAATTATATTAAAAGCTGATCTTCTGGATATGCGTTGGATCATTCCTGTCTCGGGTTACCCCATTTCTCAAAAATACGTAACCTTCACTACAGGGCCGGACTAAGGTTTCTGGGGGCCCGGGGCCAGAGAATGGTGGTGGCCCTTTTTTCAATTGAAAGATAAGAGGATGAAATTTCAAACAATAGCTGAAAGTAAAAAGGTTATCAATTATAAGAATAAAAAGAGTTTTCAATGTTCTAATTTTGTTTATTTAACAGTTTTCATTAAATGGTCTGTTTTTCAAGTAAATTTTTTTTTTAATTCAACGTCTTTTCAACCCACATGAACTTTTCTCGATTTTTTCCTAGCGAATACATCAATGAGATTTTCAAAAGATAAACTTTTTAATATGTCGCTTTCGACACTCAGAATCATCAAACTAGTCAGACTTTCCTGTCCTATGCTCGTCCGTAATCTGTTTTCGATGATTTTCATTTTTGAAAACGATCTTTCTCCACTGCAATTTGTCACCATCATGGTCAAGTAAATGCGAAGTACTATCTCCGCATTAACAAAGGCTGAGCGTAAATCATTCTCTATGATCATGCGGTAGAGAAATGTCTCAATTGATTCTTCTTCAAGCTGTTTATACAACTCTGACAACTTGGCAAGTTGAAGCAATTCGAGAGATAGTTGATTCTAAATCCTCTGGATAGAGTTCGATGAGATTTTTCGCTCAACTCTTCAGGTGTTATTGTCGGAAGCTTACTCAAAAAACCAAATCTTTCACAAGCGACTTCATATGCTGCGATGCGTTGTGACAGTGACGTAAGTGTGGAATCTACAACTGTGAGAAAGGCTTCAGTGCGAAATTTATCTCTTGGTGACAGCTGCGCAGGAAGTGTTTTTCCATAGTCAAGTGGCTGCAGTCAAACATTCGGTTTCTTGATTCTTGAATTGGTATGATATTGCTCAGTTTTTGACAATTTTTTCCCTTCATTCTCGTAGACTTCAAAAGAATATTTTTTTATTCAACGAAAGATTTTAAAGATTTCAGCGATTTTACAGCACTGCTGAGTACGACCGTAGGACTTTGCAAATATTTGCTTGTAGCATTGAATCTTTCAAGGATATCGTGCCAGATACATGTGTAAATTGCAGTTTCGAGAAGACCCATGTATCGAAGAAGTCCGAGAGCTTCACTTTTGACAATGGCTTTTTGCTCTTCGTCAATGCTGATTTCAGTCAAAGCTTCTTGAACTGGATGATAACCATAATAAGGTGCTTTGACTGCTTCCAAAAATAATTACTTATTTTTGGAATTTTCGACAGCAATTGCTCGTGGTGTTTTTCCTTCTCGGAAGCTTCTTTTCTTTTTTGTGCTCCAGATGGATGGTTACGCTGAAACTTATGTCGATCTTCTTTTCGATCAGCCATATTAAACTGCTAATTCTTCTGTAATTCGGAAACGTTTCATTTGTAAACAAAAAAATCTTGTTTAATTATCTATAAACTCTGTCATAGAATGAATCAAGTTTGAACCATTTGTGCCATCCAACTAAAAATTAATCGCTATTTCCGAGAAAAAAATCCTGATTCCATTGGGGGCGAAACCCAGGACCTCTCACTTTCCGGGCGAGTGCTCTAACACTGAGCTATGTAACCATTAAATTTACCTCTCGGAAATATCGATGTCACTTTTATTTTTCGTATTTTTCCCTCGTTCAAATCTTATCATTCGAGGAAACAGCTTTGAGTTTCGTGAATCTAAATTTTATTTTTATCATCAAGCTCGGCTCTTTGTTTTGGAACAGTCCCACTTGATGTCCCCCCGCACTATTTTTCAACCTAAGTGCGAATAATTATAAAGCACTATGTCATTAAAATTTACTCAAAAGTCCTTTACATATATAATAAAAAAATATGCGCATTATGTAAACATATATCCCAGAAAAAGGGATAAACGAAAATCATTCCCCAATCATTTCTGTCTACGCTCATAAATTACGAAAACAAGGAAAAATAAATATCATGGCTATCCGTATTCGAAAAAATCCTTTCAACCAGAAAATCATGGCAAAAAATTATTTCCACTTTTTCCCTTACAAAATAAACACAACTTAAAACAAATCGTCATAAAATAAATTATTCCGCAATACAAATTTACTGCTACACAAAAAACAATCCGTTTTCCCTCGTACCTAACGAAAATTGTACAATGGAAAATACTAGAAATCCCAACACTGGACTTCATCACAAAAATTGTCAAGATTTTCTTGACAAATGTGCAAAAAAATACCAAAAAACAAACTATCTCACCAATTACTCTTATCCATGATAACTGTCACGAGAATGTGAACAAAAAAGTTATGTTTATAAACTCGATGAGGTATAAAACTTGAAGATGCATACAATACACGGAACATAAATTTTCGTAGCAGCCATGACAGGGCGCAAGGTTGTCAGTATTAAAATATAAATTGTCGCCAGTCGACTCGCTGGAAATCGCCAAAATTGCCACCTACAACTCAAGTTATCGCCACATTGGCGCCAACAGCTAATCGTGTGAAATTTACATTTTTAGAGGGAATATTCAAATAAAAACATGGTGTTTGACCGGTTTGGCGCATAGGAAAAATATAGGAATTGACTAGGACAGACGTATGGGGTCGGAAAAAAATTTTAAAAAAATGATTTTTTTTATAGAAAATCGCCAAAATTGCTGCAAAAATATAAAAAAATCGCCAAAAGTCACCAGTCGCCAGGTCGCTAGGCTCGTAATTTTGGTCGCCAAAAGGTTGACGAAAAATCGTCAGAATGGCGCCAAATCGCACATACCCTGGCAGGGCGTGAAAATTGTGCGAGAAATTCTCCCACTCCTCATGTCCCAATCCCCACTCACTACACCATCTCTGGCACAGACTTGTTCTCACCACTGCCCACCCACAGCACACTTCTCCTGCTTTCCCTTTTCTTATACTTTTTCAAAAGCATATCGATACTTATACTTATATTTACACCGATTCTAGTATCAAGTCAGCCGCAAACATAAAGAATATAAAGTGTACATGGCTTTTGAATGCTCAAAATTTTGATACATTAGTTCATTATATTTACCACTTATTGTAACTGGAAAACTTGATTATTAAGCAATTCATCGAGAAATTTTTGTCTATTTTTTCGAATTAAGATTTACTATGATGTGCTTAATCATTGAAAGCTAGTTTTTTGATCCAAGGTACAAACAAATTGTTTTCGACAGAAACTTTTATCACTTCTGGTGGGGGCCCCCAAGTGGTGGAGGCCCGGGGCCACTGGCCCCCCCCTTAATCCGGCCATGCTTCACTACGATAGTCAGAATTCACATTTCAACAGTTGATCGCATTGCTTTGGCATCTGCTTCTCATCGCATCGCGGGCAGTATGTATGGACTCTTGGTTTTTGAGCTGAAAGGATATTTTTTGTAACTGAAAGGAGCGATCTCTGCATTACGAAGAAAAGGACTTTAAAGTGTCATTTTATGGCATCATATGACGGACCCGTTAAACAGTGAACATTCCTCACGAAGGTGTGGAAGATAGGGAGTGGATGGAAGAAAACCTACTCCATTATTCAAATCCATGTCTTCAAACTGCCTTATTCGCCCGTTAATATCTCCATAATGTAACTAAATAGGATTCCGTCAAAATGATATTTACGAAGAATGAAATGCACGCGGGCCGAAGAGGTGTGTTAAAATTACTTATTTAACCGTAACTGGTCTTACTTGAAAATACTTTGTGGGAATATTGACAATGATCCCTCTTTCAGTATTACCTTAATATACCCAATCAATATGTGTGGGACAAAAGCGAGTATGTTCAAAAATTTTGGTTTGATTTCGACTTTCCATGGTTCTCGAAATCTATTGCGATAAATGAAGGAATATCTTTCATGTAAATTAAGTTAGATGATACTTTTTCGTAATGCATACGATGCGAAAAATTGCAAAAATATCTAAAAGTTAGTCCCGATAGAATTTCATGGCAAGCCTTTTCTTGTTGTATTCGTAACTTTTAACAGAAAGTCTTCGGAACGCTGAATCAAGAACTAATTTTCTTTCCAAACCCTCATTATCTATAAAAATTCCATATTCGCAAAACTTTGTTTTTAGCAGTGATATTTTCAAAAATATTGAACTTTTGTATTCAAGCATTTTATCTTGCACTTCTTCAGTCCTAATAAATGTTTCAGTATTCCATCTTCTAAGATTTCTTTATTTAAATATTAGCGGTCGCTAATGGGAGAAAATTCATTTTACCAGATTGTTCCCATGATTAAAAATCCCTCTTGTTATCGCGGAAATCTTTTCGAGATTACTTGATTGGATCGACCTCTGCTATCGAAACGAACTGTCGAGGTTTGCTGTTGTTTGTGATAAATATAATTTCTAAAACCTTTGTGTGTTGTATTAAGTATATTTATAACTTTAAATGGATTATTAATGTATAAGCTATTAAATTTACGTGGAAATACACTTAAAATATTCTTCTGAAGTGAATCCAAGTCATTATTAATGAATAAATCTGTGAAAAATATTTTTAATGATTAGAATTCGCTCCAAAATTTAAATCTGAATCCACCCCCTAATTATATTGTCTTTCCTAGAAATTTACCCACTTAAGTACTATTCCTTGAGTGATACCGATTCCAAAGTTTATCTACTGTACAACAGAGTAACAGGTTCAGCCGAATGCCAGATTCATCCTAGCTAGTTCTTTATTGAAAATTATTTTAAATAAACTTAAAGTAATATTTGAGTATCCCTCCTGCCACACACCACTGGCGGATTTAAGCGTTTAAATGTAAATGAGTAATAATGCATGGCTAGCGATAGCAAATGCTGATTGCTGGATCATTGCTTTCAGGAACCAAAAGTTACAATGAAAGTGCTTCTCTCCATGGGTTTTAATTAAGGAATTTGAAGACCAACATATAAAATTTTGCCAGAATTTGTATACGATGGACTGTATTTAGAGAATTTGGATATTGTTGATATTCTGGAAAAAATTCTTGGATTGTGAAAGCATTATATATTGTCTATGATATATAAGCTTACGTAAAATGAATAATACAGAATTAAGTAAAATTATTTTCATGTATGTTGAAGATATCATCAGCTTGATATCACTAGTTATTTTGATTTAGCTTAGTTTTGCACTACTTTGTAAATTAAAGTAAATTTATTCAATCTTGAAAACAAGACAATGTGAAATAGATATGATGATGGAAATTTATTTACATCATAGGTAAAACCTGTTTTTGGGTTACAATCAAACTCGGATATCCGAGTTTGATGGTATATAAGACTGGTTAGTGGTGCAGGTACAATATTTAACTTCCAAAAAAAAGCAAAGGAAGTGATTTAACACGAAAAAGAAAATGTGTGATCTTTACACTTGTTCTTAAAATGTAATGCCTGTAAATCTAACAAATTAGAAGATAAATGTATATAACAATAATAAAAAATAATTTAAATATTTCTGTCAAATAGTTTTATAACTACTAAATTATATTTTCAAAAACTAACTATTTTCATTTGCCAATTTCCAAGACTTGGCCAACTTAAGATATGCATGGCAACATTTTTCATTCTTATTTCTTCAGGCAAGATATTTTGAATATTTGAGCCTATATAAAAAACAATCATTTGGCTTAATCAAAGGTACATTTCCTTTTCTGAATTATGCTCGTATGTATTACTTATTTATCAGAGATAGTTGGCATGCTATCACTCATAATATAAAACATGCAATTTGAAGCCTTAAACATATACAAGTGTTATAATGTGAGCAATGTCAGATATACAAATAATGGATATGTATGCTTAAATATATTTTATAAGCTAATAATTCTGATAATCCTTTTTTGCAGGATTAATGCAAAATTTAATGTATGTCCTACCCCAGAATTCTTATACAAAATTTAATTTGGATTAGATAAATTCATTTCATCGAGTCAAGATTTCAGGTCCAACAAGTTTCATCGGACATTCAAAATGAACATTGTACTGTTCTCATGAGAGGATCTTCTAGATCAGACATGTCCAAACCATGGATCTCATGTGACCCATTGGTGGCATGGTTGCCATTTATTCTCGATAAATTAATTGAATGCTGTATGTCAATTTTTAGTGTAAACAATACATATCTAGCCAATATTTGCATCTATTGAGCCCCTAGCAGTTCTACACAAGTGTTTCTAGTAATAATCCGAGTTTTATTTTAGTACAAAGCTATTCAATGAATACAAGTAAAGAAGACAATATCATCATGTATAGAATAAAAACAATCTTAGGATATAAAATATATACATGCATACTATTAAGATACAAACAATGCAAAAGTTATAAAAACTTAAAAAGGGAACAAAAATCATAGTAACTCACATTAAAATGAAAACCAAAAGTTTCAAACATAAAAAGGTACAGGAGAGAACAAACAATACTAATATAAACACAAGTACATTAAGTGTCTACAGAGTAACTTAAATCACATTTTCAAATAGATAATTTTTTAGTTTTCTTTGAAAAATCAACAGGCCTTGAAAATCTTGAACCTCTGGTAGAAGTGAATTATTCCTCGAAAAAATGAGATTTGTGTAGATGATTTTGAGACAAAAGAGATATGGAAATCACTTGTACGTTTTGTGTTAGATGGTCAAAGCAGCCTCCTGGATAGAGATCCCAGGTTTGATTCCCAGCCTCAGACTTTTTTCAAGTCTGTCTTTCCTTGGGATTGTTTAATAGTAGTGACAAACTTTACAAGTACAGTACAAAAAAAAACAGCTTGGACTTCACATGTATCACGGTAGATTAAAAATAAACAATTAGGGTCCTTTCTCATGGTAGTGAAATGCTATAATAGATTACCAATTTGTATAAAGTCTCTTGCTAGTATTAATAACTTAAGGAAAGCCATTTTTAACATGTTGATAAATGAATGCTTTTACTGTGTAAATTATTTTATCAATTGAATGTATTTAAATGTAAAATAACCTGTCCTATATCTGTTTTCCACAATCACTATGGACCAATAAAGATTAATATTATACCCTGTGTACGAAATGGCAGTATACATCTATGCCAAAAGTCCTACATAAGTGAGCACGCTAACCAATTCAAAATTGGTCATTTAAAAAGTTTGATGGGGTAGCCAATTCTTTTTCAATTAAGAGCTATTGTTTGAAAGTTTAGTCTGAAGACTTCGGGGGCTCTCACAGTTGAAAAAAGACCTGCATTAGTGGAACATTAGACAAGTTAAATGGAACCAGGATGAGCTTAGGAGGCCCTGTGATAGCCTCATGTTCTATGGCTCATTTTTACTAGCTGTATTTTACCTGACTCTCGTGTGCTGTCGATTCTAATGCCCACCCCGATTTTTGAGCCCAAAAAAGAGACGAAAGGCTGTATGTCAGCATAGTACATGTTCATTAGGGTACCATACCCAAGGGTAATATTTTATTTACTCTTAAATGTTATTTCAAAACCTGTCGTGAATACAAAAACATGGTTTTATTTCTACAAATTGGCTTGAGAGGTTAAAAAAAACTGTTTAAACAGATGTGGTCCTAGTCAGTAATGTTAGAAGTTAGAATACATGTTGTCCTCTTAAATTTGACTTGAATGCATAACTAAACAGAGATTCTACATTCAAAATAGCTTTCCTGGTCCAAAATTAGATTATATATTCTGCAACTCTCCACAAAAATTTGCTTTGTTTTATATACATAGGAAATACTTTTTCTGGATCCTGTGTGTTTTAATTCTATACAACTTAATCACCTGCTTAATTTGTAAGTTTATTCAAAATGTGAAGTTATCAACATAAAGTTGAATACTTAAGCATTCTTCTTATGTACCATTCAATGATTCTCTCTGTAGTAAAATTATTTTTATTACATGAACTGTAAGTTGATACCGTGATGAACTGTACTCTTTCCTCAAGGAGTATTTTGTCCCCTCTGAGTTTGAGATACTTGCATTGAAATAGGACATTTTTCATCTGCCTCGTTTGATATAAAGACATTTAAATATCTCATTATAGAGCTTTATTTCTTTTCTTGTTGAAACATATTGACTACAGGTAATCATAGAACTCTAATTATGGTTTCTATTTGCCAATAAAATTTATTGTCATTTAGGATGTATTCTTATTTCCATTTATCATACTTTGAATTATAAAATTTTGTCTCTTATCACTTCAATGAAAAGTTTTATAGCTTAAACAGAAACATCTCTACTTATTATTGGAATTAAATCAGTTTTTTTTAATCAAGCATTTCAGCCTGATATCAATCAGTTAATTACTCTCACATGAAACATCGAGGCGACAGGAATCATCCTTCTGGGTAACTAAGCCTTAGTGAAAAGTACTTTGTAATGAATAACTGGCAATCAGTCATATTCTTGTAAGACTCTAAAGGCCAGATTGAAAAATTTGAATAGTGCATTAAGATCGTTTCAATTGTATTACCAATCATCATAATTAAGATATCCTTGATGCTTTTACCTGCAGTATCCTTAAATGATTCACTGATGTGTACTGTCTTGCACAATATCTTCTATGAGTGCTTGATATTCCTCTAAAATAAAATAATCTTTAACGATTAAAATCTTCATTTCAGGATATACAGTCAAAATAAGTTCATCAATTATTCCTATAACATAGCACTGACATACTTGACTAGCGGACATACAATTCAAAGTAATGTTCTCACCATTGTAAGTAACAAAAGGTATTTGAAAGCCCCCTGCTGTGTTGTTTCCATTTGATTTAAACTGCATCCACAGTCTTTTAGATCTAGCCGTGAAAGCAATGGGATGATTTGAAGATTTGCATGCTTCATATGTTGTCACAGAGTATGGTGATTCTGAAAAAATAACAACATACCATATTAACTCATGTTTAAACGGACTTATAGATTTAAATAATGATGAAAAAAATATCAAATCATTGTATATAAGAGATGTAAGTAGTAGTTCAAATAATGTATATTATTATAGAGAAAATACATTTTCTTCCATAGTTATTGTTATTCAATTTCATTTTTATTGTTTTGAAAATAATGTAAAGAAACATTGATTGTGAGCATAGTAATAACTGTCAAAATTTATAAGTAATCGATGTAAGGGATGGAAAATATCTGTTTAGGCGTAGATGTGCATGAACATGCATAAATTAAGCACTTATTTATCTTTTTTTAACTAAAGCCATCATTAGTGGTATTCGGTAATGCATTTTTGCTAGAAAAAAAGCCCTTGGCTCATAAATTATGCAATCTAATGTCAAATCCATAAAATCTAATTCTGAAAGAAAATAAATCTTTATTTACTAATTAATCTTTTATTTACATACTGGCTTTTCTCATCACCAAGTAATCTCCACAGTTATCGTTCGAAAGTTTAATATCCGGCACAATAACTAACAGCCTTCTGCCTCTTCTAGGTTTTACTATCCATGTACAGTCAATGTTGTTTGGATAATTTCCTGGATAATTTGGTGATTCGATAACGCCATACATGTCGTTGATGAAGCTAACACAATTACTTCCTGGAAAGAGATTTCAATGATAATTTATTACCAGCTGATTCAGCAATTGCTGTATATTTGTTTCCTGCTAAGATGTATGATAATTAATTTGGTTCCATTATAAAATTAAAAAGATATTTTTGCTTACTTTTACATTCGTTCACAGTGCCAACGTAATCTGAGGATGAGTTTCCTGGAAACAAACATTCTGCCCACTAAGATGTTGGTTCCTTTTGGACAAAATTCGCAGTATCTTACCTCTTTACTGTAAAATTTTCCTGGAGGGCATTTTTCTGAAAAATGACATCTATAACAATCAGAATGTCCAATTCACTTAATTTCTATAGTCATCATTGTGAGTAAACTTATGGCAGCATTAGGATATTTTGTGCTCTCAAGTCTCGGTAAATGTGAGACAGAAATATGTGTATAAAGAAGATTTTTTCTTCTTTTGATAATTTCATTGATGTTAAATAACAAAAGTTGGTTAAATGCATGTACCTTATCACAGGTTGGTTATACAATATGTAACCATTTTCATTCATGTTGATTGATTCAACAATCTATCAAAATCTGTTTCAGATGGAAAAAATGTGCACTTGCCTATATAAGATGCCTCTGCAAATGACTTAGCCCCTCTGATACCATTGTTTTTGGCTGGAATTGGTACATAGCTCATTTTCCCATGGTGAGGTTGGTGTGTGGGCATGGATGGCAAGGAGCAAAGCCATTGCTACCAGGGGAGCAGAATCCTTCAACAGAAATGGTAACAGCATAAGAAAATACAGTGAAATATATTTTTATTTTGTGGGAAGAATTTGTAATACATTGTTAATATATAATTGCATAAGTTTAGCAGGCATTTAAGATTTTGGTGGAGAAAGTATTTTTGTTTAAGGCAGGGATCCTTAAAGTAGTTGATATTTACTCCCAGAGGTTAATATGACATTGTTATGGGTCTATTTTAGCCTTGGAGTTGCTGAAAGGGTGTTAAATTTAAAACTGATCATGCTTTATAAACCTGAAATTTTAGTATAATAATTAAAGGAACCAAAATCTAAAAATCACGAAGCTTTTTCAGATTTAATTACGCATTATTAAATAGAAATGATTATCATATTTATATTGGAGGGATTGTATTCCTTTGTTTAACTCTTGTAGAGGGGGTTGGCTGAAAAGTAATGTTTCCAAAAGTGACCAAAAGAAATTTGGGGTCCCCTAATTGGGCCATTGGACTAAATCCCACCTCTTCTCAAACGTAAGGGATTACATATACACACAAAGCCCCAGATTTCAATTTTCTCAGGGCCTTGAAAAAGTATACCACACATTTCCTTGTTAAGAATGGAATGGAGACTAATATTGGTTCACCCAACCTTCACAAATATTATGTACTATTCTCAGGGAGAACTGTTGAAAATAATCCTTACCACACATATCCTTAGATTTGTTGGTATTATCAGGACACGCTGGTTGGATATTCTTGCGAGTTTGAAAACTCATTGGAATAATGACCAACTCCTCATCCAGAGGTCTGGAATATGAAAATACAGGATATATAATTTCCCATTTTAAATAAAAATGTTGTATTTTTTGTGGATGTTATTAATGAAGGATATTATAATAAAGTATAGTATTAATAATAAAGGATTTGACGAGTTGTTTCACATTCTAGGAACGGGTGAAATAGTTTTTCTTCGATATATTATGTGCATTTAGAATACCCCAAATAGCCAAATTCTATTGTCTTTTATTCATTAATGACCCATTATTAATATTTTAAAGGAATATTTTTCTTATTTTCAATTATGATTTGAGGATCGTAGTAATTGGTACAAATGGTATTTCCGTTTGAATAGTATTGGCTTTTTGCATAAAAGCTTAAGGTATATTAATGAGGCGAAGGAGTTCTAAATTAGCTAATTAAACAGTGAAACTGCTTGGCATGATAGATCCCAAAAGTGAAAGCTCTGGGTCACAGTAAGGCTTGTTATTTCATTCACATTTTGGAATCCAGGACTTAAGCCTCGATTTATTATTTTTTAAACATTTTACAATAACTTATATTTAATTCAAAAAATGTTCTGAAATTTGGTTCTGCAGTTTAAAGATATAAGATCATTCTTGTCTTACAATGGAAAAGTTTTAATTTGGCAATACTCAAGGTGTACATTTTTATTGTTTTACTTACTTAACTGAAAATCTTGTTCCATTCGAAGATTTTTGTAAGTGTGTTTTTGCTTGCAAAAGTATTTTTGATGATGATTTCTTGACACAGTTCCCTCTGCGAGATGTTGTGTTATTTGATGGCTGCGACACAATTTGAAACACAATGCATACTACTTCTCCCTTCTCTTTTCCAAGTTTTTTCAACACTTTTCTTGAATTCTCACACCTCACCTTGCTAACTTGTAATCTGCATTCATTTGAACATGTTTCGATGTTGTTTGCTGGAAGATTGATTTCTCACTTTAGAAAATGCTTTACTTACAAAATCCTTAATGAAAATACTTGTAAAATAAGTTCTTCAAAATGTACCATTCAATTCCTCCATCAATGCATCAGATAAAGCTTTCATTTGTGTTGGAGATGAGCATTTTGTGCCGGTAAAGAAAAATCTCGCAGTCATCATGTGAAGAAACAGAATCTGTAAAAGAAAGGAATATTCTATAAATTTCGAACATGAAGTGTAAAGCATATAAATGATATGGTTATCTGCCATGCTATAAAGTATTTTTATAACTTATCTTACCTAAACATCTTTGTGAACCTGAAGTAACCATTTCACCAGAAGTCTCGGAAGATACTGATTGGTACTTAGTCTGCTGCCCACATGAGAAGGAATTTGGGCTTTCAACTCCTGAGATGAAACGAGCTATATTTTTCACTCTGCACCTGATTATTTTCAGGAAAGAAGTCATTGCCTCTAGGGCATAGTAGCAGCACTTTCATCTTGCTTTCATAGTTGACACAGTGGTATATCTGTTCTACTTAATTTATACTATGAATATTTGGATCTAGAATAATACCATTAAGATCTCTGATTTTTCAAATTCAAGCTTTATATTTGATTTATCTGGCAACTGATATTTTTTAGAAAAAGGATTTACTTACCTATACAGTCTTTTCCATTTGCATGTATTCATTATTGCAAGTACAGTAATAGCTTCCTTCACTGTTAATGCAATTATGACTGCAACCACCATTCTCAACTGTACATTCATTGATATCTAAAATCAACATTGAAATTTGAAATATAAGAATATTTAATAGACAAATTAATTTTTATAAAAATTTTGAAAAACTCTAAGAGGTATCATTTATTAACCAAACATGAAGTATGTTAGGCATGGGAGGTATGAAAGCAAAGTATTACAATGAATTACGTTCCTTAATAGCATACATTTCTCTATTTAGCTCAATTCTATCATTATACAAAAATATTCCTCCAAGGAATTAATGTTTACAAAGTTTCATCTGAGTCTTTAAAAATGTTAATCTACCTCCGCAATGTGAGACCCTAAACAGTTGGTAACCTTCTTCACATTCACATCTATATGATGAAGTTCATTCGGTTGAAATAAGGTTATTCAATCGGATATCGGGTGTAAGAATGGAAATATTGTCCTCGAGACTACCGGTGAGTAACAAGGAAAACATACAACGAAATAAAATGAAAATAAGAGTGGATAATCACTCGCAAATAGCGGGTTATTCCTTGCAGATAAGGCTAGCGTTTGTGAGTTACGCGGGTTTGCCCATGTGGGATTCAGGCTTTTATCGGTTTTTATTTCTAAATTAGCTCTAACTTTCAACCCTCAGACACTTTCAAACTTCAGTCAAATATCGCTCTCAAAGAATACCCAATCACTTGTGCGAAATGGGGAATGCGCACCGCCTAATTTTGCATTTTAGATTCCATTATGGAAGAAGGGAAGGTTAATTGTTATTTTATAATGTGTCCACGGATAGTTCATTCACAATAATTTTCCGATAAAAAAGCCGCATGAGAAATACGAATCGCTTCCGTCGACTACTAAGATTACAAGGCTCATGACCGCGCCTGCGTTGCGTGAGGTGCCGCATCTGGGCGCCGAATATGAGGGCAATTTTGAAGTATTTGCCTCCTCATTGCAATTTTGTTTTGCGCCTTTGATTTGCTAAGATAACGGATAACTAAGTACGTTATAAATGATAACGGATTGCTAAGTAATATATAGATTGCGCTTTGCGCCTTCCCCTTACGGGGAGCGCGTGACAAACATACAGGAGCGGAGTGTCACGTGACTGGGGTCAATTTAATAGCGGCGTTTGAAATCTCGCCGTGCGTAGTTTGCTTTCAGCGAGATGAGACGTTATTTATAATGAAAATAACTAACTGTAAACTGTCAGTATCTGCAGAGAATACATGGCCAGGCACAAAAAAAACATAGTTATGGTACGTACTGCTTTTCTACCGGAGAATACTTGATTCGAAGTTGTGTGATAACTTATGAACGCCTCGCTGCGAGTAACGCACTAAAAACAACCGATTTCTACCACAAATAATATAATTAACGAACTGGTAGAATTCACTCCCAGAAAAAAGTAGGTCCCACCACTTCCGGCCGGTATGAACATTGAATAAGAATTTATAAATTACGTCGCAGCTCATAAAAAATAAGTCATAATCTAAGGAGCGGATAGTGTGGGGAAATGTTCTCAACGGCCGAATAAGAAAGGTATCTCGCTTATATCGACATTGCAATCTGTGCACTACTTATTATTTACCTACAACCCTTAAAGGTCCGACTTTTTTTTGCTACTCCGCGGAACAAGAGAGGGACAAAAAGGTCTATACACTGTCGTTGCCGTTGACGCGTTCCTGTCACTCATAAAGGGCTCTGTTTCTCCTGAACAAGCGCACCACTTATCTGGAATGGCCTCGTCTGCACAAGTTCTTTCCAGAGGAACGACTTCGTGCAGGAGGTCGAAGCATCTGGAGCAGGACGGCCAAAGGGGGCGGGAACCCCTACCGTGTAGCAGGGCGTGTAATGTGAAGTGGAGGTCAAAGGGTGAGGTCAAGTGGTGTCTGTTTTTTAGAAGATTCGGATACTGCTCCTCTACCTTTTCCTTGGGCTCTCGGAGTGGAGGTCGAATGAATTAGACAATTCCATATCCAAAAGCTCGATGTCGGGAGCATTTTCATGGGTGACACCGATAACGAAAAGCAATGAGAAAAATGGAGCCTTTCCTTTGTATGCTCTCACAAATGAACGATTGTAACCCAATAGCCGGCTAAGTGTTCCTTTGTTAGCGTAGCACCAAGTATACTGCCTCCTCCTCCACCATGAGCCTCTTTGGTGTTGTCTCGTCTGTTTGCATCAGTCATTGAAACTCCTGTGAGTATTGGCAGCAGATTAGGTAGTGTATTATCCCCAACCTATTGACAAGTAAAATTCTATTTCAACCATTTCTAAGCCTTATAAATAATTTGATTTTATCTATCTATTTTTTGGCTATACTTTATTGTCATTCATAAAATCAAATTTCCGAAACGAGTATGCTCAAATATGTATTTTCTGAGTTTCGGAGGAAATCAATACTCTGTGTAAAGATAATTCCTCCCACCCACTTCCCAACCTTTCACGCCCTCCCTCCCACTTCCCAAACCAGGTTAAATAAATAAAATCCTACTCTAGGGAATTCGTAGGGAGAAGGGTTTGAGGGGTGGGCGTCGGGGGAAAGCGTTCTGTGAGGTCGTTGGGTAAAAGTTTCCGGGGAAGATGTAATGGGAGGTGGTCGGTGGAAACCTTCCGGGTAAGGCGTCGTAGGGGGGCCTTGGGGGTTGAACGGCGTTGAGGGTAAGATGTTGTGGTAGAGAAGTGGGAGGGAGGCTGCAGGGGTTGGGAAGTTGGAGGGAAGGCGAAGAGGTTAGGGTGTGGGAAGGGTGAGTACAGGGAAGTCCCGGGACGCCGTCCCTCGCTGTCCCGCGACAATCTTCTCCGACTCCGTCCCGAACACCCACGTCGGACGCCCTTCCTTCCGTCCTTGAACGGAATAATTGAATTATTAAAAGTCATTCCTGATTTATACCATCATCGTTTGTTTTTCGACAATTTTTTCTCGTCGTAAGCATTATTTCGTTTATTGAAGGAAAATAATTGTTTCGCTACAAGTACTATCCGAGAAAATAGAACTGAAAAGTGTACAATAGAAGATACGAAGAAATTCGCGAAAGGCCAAGAGGCAATGTCGATTATGCTTTCGATGAATCTATTGATCTGTCAATAGTGAAGTGGAATGATAGGTCTGTTGTTACGATGGCAAGCAATGTAGCATCTGTTCTTTCTTTAGGGATGGCTAAAAGATTCAGCTGTAAAGAAAGGAAGTACATATCTATTCCACAACCTCATGTCGTCGGAGAATACAACAAGAATATGGGCGGAGTTGATCTTCACGACAATGCCAACGCGAATTATAGAGTTAGAATAAGAGGAAAGAAGTGGTGGTAACGCGATAGACAGTGTCTGTACTAATTCCTGGAAACTGTTCCGGATAGCTAATGAAAGTAAGATTTCATTGTTAGATTTTCGGTCTTATGTAGCAGTGACCCTCCTCACAGGTGATGTGGCTTCCCTAGAAGAGCAACAAGAACCATCATGTTCAAGATATAACTACCAAAAGGGGAGACCTTCCCAATCATCGATGCCTGCTGAAGTGAGAAGAGATAGACTTTCTCACATTATTTCTAAGGGCAATGCTAGAAAAAGATGAAAGTTTTATATATACATGTAAGTGGAAATTATTACTGGGCAAGTTTAAGAAGAGTTTAGCATGGTTCAATGATTCTTTCTGTTTATCCTACCTAGATACATGATGCTATATGCAAGCATTACGTAATTAGGTACCTTAATAGCCTTTAAATAATGAGCTATATTGTATCTTTTTATTAGTTTAGTATTATTTGTATTAGTTTCAGATAACTTAATATATTGCTAAAAGAGTTAAAAGAATTAACATTTGGCTAAAAGAAAGTAAACAAGCTCAACAACAACTTCAAAAGATATCCAATCTGAAATCTCAGGTTGATGCATTGTGCTTCTTTCTCAGTTTTGTTATTAACTATCATTTAACTAACAGTATAATTTAAGCATGTCCATATGAATTCCTTGAAGCTCTTCATTAAAACGCTCTTTGAGTATTAACTAATGATAATATTCCTTGTATAATATCTCATCTTAATTCTCTTAAAATTAGAATTTCAGGGCAAATCTTTTGATTGCTTTTTCTGAATAAATTTGAAAAATTCAGTTACTTTTACATCATGGATGTTAGCCAAGTTTGATTAATTTCAATGTGGTGACACAGATTTTGAGAATATATTAATATAGTATTTGTAGAATACTATTCTAATGAAGCTGATGCTTTAGTAGAACTTTCTCTTAAGCTGGCTGATTGGTTATTTCATAGGCTCAAGCTTTTATTGATAATTTGAAATATTTCTCATTATTTAAAAATATTGGTGAATGAAATTTAAGTTTCATCCTGGAGTTAATCACAAGGATGCTTTCATTACAGACTTTTGAGGATAACGGTATCAAGTATCAGACCATTCACAGTTGTACAAAAAGAATTGCAGCTAAATTTATTCTTATGGAAATTAATATATTTCCAGATTGAAAATGAGTATAGAGGATTTGGTGTTGCTGGTCAACCTCGAGATAAGGATTATTTAAAATTCATAAAGACAACTCTTGAACAGAATGTGTTAGTGAAGCTTTTTTCACTTCTGAAGTTATAGTATTCTCTGGTGACTCTGGATCTTTGCCTGATTGTAATTATGTACTCTATAACTTCATTCTGTTCAGTTTGTTTCCAATCAAATGCAGTGTTAAAGCCAAAAATTAGATTACTATTTCTGCCATAAAAATATGGTAAGGAAATAAGGCTGTATAAAATAACGAAAGGTGATTTTGTCTTTGAATTATTGTTATTAATTCTCCTGGAATTTGG
This sequence comes from Sympetrum striolatum, assembly GCA_947579665.1. Lineage (NCBI taxonomy): Eukaryota > Metazoa > Arthropoda > Insecta > Odonata > Libellulidae > Sympetrum > Sympetrum striolatum. The sequence continues at coordinate 123,589,435 of OX388341.1, forward strand.
CCAATTTAACATAATCCCCTTGGCTAAATAATGCTCTAGAAATGGCATACTTATTTTTATGTAATGTTGAATTTAATAAATATCCCTGATATATATTTTTTAATTGTGGATTAAGCCCCTATGAATGTAAAATATCATATCCTTCATAACAAACTTCTCATGACCATCTATCTTTATCTCCCATGGTAATAATATCTTTACTAATAAAAAACCAATAAAATGAAAATACATAAAAAAAGTTACTTTTACTAGTGCTTCAGACTGCAAACTTCGGTAAAGCACCAGAGCGTCAACTCAATGCTCTCAAAGAACTTCAGCCTGACAGAGCTTTAATGCTGATGGAATTTTGGAGTGGATGATTTGATCATCGGATGGAAAGGTCCCATCAAACTGGTCTTAGTAAAGAGGGTAAATGGATCAATGAAGAAAAATATTATGGTCTTAGCATAATACTCTTGTTTACAAACAAATAATTCACCAAAATCCATTAAACTTTCCTTCCAATGACACTATACCTTACTATTTATTTTTATTGCCTGATCCAATAATAATATTGATAAATTCTATTTCTCTTAAGAAAATCAAAAAGAATTTTCACCTAGTTAAGCTTGTAATAATTGATTTGTAAATGGCTGTTTGCATTACTCAGATTTTTCTACCAGTAATTTTTTAAATGAATGTCATAATATGATATGAACTGATAATAATAATTATATTTACAGTTTTTGGAGAAAACCTCCAAGTAATTTAATAGTTTATATGTTCCATGGAGGTACAAGCTTTGGCTTTCTGAACGGAGCACTTCTCAGTTCAAATTTTCCTCACTATACTTCTGATGTATCTAGTTATGGTAAGTACATTGCTTGTTGAGTGAACCTGCAAACATTTTCTGTTCATTGTTCACTATGCTGCCCTTTTCACATATAAATAAATGGTCTGCTAATTTACTCATTGCATTTATTCCATTACTATGGACTGATGGGGAAAGATATTTTAAGCCAAGCAATTTTATTTCATCAAGAAAATAAATTTTATTTTCATTCTACACTCTATTTGATTTCAATTATACATCTTTAAAAATTCTAGATTTTACAGCAATCAAAAATGGCTCCTGTTTAATACTGTTAATTTTTGAGTAATAATAATAATATTTATTCACAGGCCCTTCCAATAATATTTATTCACATTACCAGAGCCCTTTTGCATAAAAAAATACAATAATTAAGTCAACTTCGATTTAGAACTTATATTTGATGAAACCAATTGATTCATATGCAACTGATTTCATGCAGAAAATTTGACTTACACTGATTTGCAAAAAAACAGAATGTCATTCATGCAATCCTGCTTGCATATATTCATTCTAAGGGTAGTATTACATTCTATTTACAGACAAAATTAACGGTAGAATGCCATTTGTAGATGATCGATTTCATGTCATTGCAATGTCTCCATCATGTTGTGCGATGTTTGGGCTGAGCAGTTTAGATCTATGTATCTTGTAAGCATTTGTATGAATATCAAAATGTAAGTTAGATCAGAACATCACAATAAAATGGTGGTCCGTGGGGTTGTATCTAGGGGCTTCCATTAATGTAATCATTAAGCTAATCTATTCTCCCACACTCAGGAACATTTCCCAATGATATCCCAATATAAAGAGATATCTCATTCATATCTGAGAGAAAATAAGTCATATTTTACAAATTTACTTAAATTTCTGCTCCATTATCCAAATCCATTGTTAGGTTCACACTCCATGAGAAATAGGAAGATGCAAATACTGCACCAGTATCAGCAAAACTTGTAACCTAATCCTCAAACCATGACTGCTTCATAATCTATGCAGTAAGATTTTTACAAGTGCTCATTTTTTTCTCTCTTTAATCCTTTTTCTTATTTGTTCTTTTATTTTTTTCTTTCCATAGAGGTGAAATTTGACTAAATCATTTTATTTGTGTTGCTGAAAACAACATTTGTCTTGGCAAATAATGATTTGGCAGGATTGTAATCTTATCTTATGCAAATGATATGAATGGAGTTCGACTTAGCACAGGAAAGCGTGGGACTTACCTATTTTTCTCTTCTCGTACAATCTTATCTTATGATTACAAGCTCTGGAAGTTTGATTATTTTTTCTTAGCTTTTATTGTTTAGATAACATTAAGATGTTATGCTGTACATAAAAGTCAGAAATTTTCTATAAATGATAATATGAATGCCTCAATTAAATGAAAATATTCAAACCTATTTATCTATGAGTTACCTATTATGTAAAATATGTTATAGCATTCAATTTATAGATAACTGTCAGTTATTTGAAAAAAGAATACTATATAGATATAAATTTTGGTCTGCATGTGCAGTCATCACATCTCCATTATTATCAATTAAGCCTTAGAAAGGGGATGTAGCAACTGGCAGTTCAATCTTAATATATACTATTATTCAGCGTCACTCATACCTCAGTAACTTTCATATTATCATAGCCATTAACAAGAATGTGACTAAAGTAAATTGAAGATACCTTTTTCTATATCCTGCACCAAAATGCAAAAAAAAAACATTTTCCTCTTTAAGATATGGTCACAGTAACATGAATTTAGGTATGAACAATAATTCTTAAAGACAGCACCTGTTTTCGTAAAAATATTTCTCATTATCATTCTCAAGTTATTTTGATACCTATGTTTAGGACTAGATTTAATTTTTATTAGCTGTGATTTCAAATTATCCATATTATTTATGTCCGTAATTATATAATTTGTAATTTATCCCAATGTCTTTGATCTATTGAGTGATCCATGTCATCTCTGATCATATTTGGAGGTCTGGGAGTTGATACATTTAATGCAGTCAACAAACAATTCAAGTAGGTTCCTAAATTGAAGCTGGGTCAACATATTGGGTCCTGTCAGGAATCAAACCCGAGTCTGCTTTTACTTACCCACTTGGCTATCCAGGAGTCACCAGGAGCCTAGATTTATCCAATTTGGATAAAATTATGGACTTGAATGTGCACGTCGAGCCTTGAGTCATGACGGTCAAATGAAAACCAGACTACATATTTCATCACAGGATTTAAAAATGAACCACTTTAACAATGACTTCATCTTTAGTGATAAAATATTTGGTCTAATGTTGGGTCTAAATGGTGGTGGTAATTATTTATACTTTGTATATAAATACTTTGTATATAAATACTTTGATGGATAAGTCTATTTATATGCTAATTAATGGTATCTTTATCAGATTATGATGCACCACTAAGTGAAGCTGGAGATTATACTGAAAAATACTACATATTAGAAAAGGTGATAGCCAAGTTTAACAAAGTATTAACAAGACTCCCAAATAAACCAGAAGAAAGCAAGAAGATTGCATACCAAACAGTCAATATCACAGAGTTTTTGGTAATGAATGATGTATTAGAGAAAATTGTAAGGATTTACACAAGATATTTGGGTTTTCTGTTCTTATTTACACCATTTTTACAAAGCAAACTTTTTTATAAAGGACAAAGAAGACAAGGTATCATCTGAAAATGTCCTTTCTATGGAATCTTTGAACATCAATAATGGAAATTGGCAAAATTATGGTTATATAAACTACAGGAAAAAGGTAACTCTGGGTTCAAATTCAAGTCTAAACATAATTGGACATGATTGGGACATATCAATGCTGTCACTTGATGGAGTGAAAAAAACTGTAAAGCTAGCTTCTATAAGATACCTCCAATGGTTTGGCCAAATAGGTAATATGAGTTTAGTTATCTCTTCAAATATAACAAAAGGATGATGTATTAATGATAAAGGATTTGTCGCATGAATGTAATAATGCACTTTCCTACAATATTCTCTCTAATAATATTGCTTTGCTTTGAGAAAGTCTTTTGGATACATTTAGATTATACCCTATTATATATTATTTAAAAAAAAACTATCTCTAATTTCAAGTTCAGGTCCAAATTTTATTTTGTTTTTCAATATCTTCAAGTCTGGCTTGGTTATTTCCTAACTTCTTCTGCATTATTGACTTGTATTATGGGAATATCATTTTATGTTGAGTGCTTATGAGTGTGAATTTTTCTCAAATGAAGGTTGACATTCCAGTAAATGCTGATATCATTTCCTCACTCAATATTGAATCTTCAAGAAGCTCGGTAAGACAAATAAAGTAAATTAAATGTTATCAACATACTTTGTTATTAAGATGAAGTGAGACTTTAAGAGCATCATGATGCTTATTTTAACATTCTTTTATTCTATATTCCTGTACCAATCAAATTTTAACTGTAACCATAACTCGTTTTCAGTGGTACAATAGTGAAAGAGTAATTTGAGAGCTGAATGTCCAAATCATTTTTTTTTAGTGTAATTTTATCATTTGTTCTTCTAGGTTCCATTTGTTAACTCATTTCATAAAACACGTCTCAGTCTAACATACAGCAGCTTCTATCAGCCCTAATCTAAATATAATTCAATAGTTTTATTGCTTCTACTTAATCCAAACTTTCTGTCTCATATCATATTTCCAAAGGTTATGAAGGACTAAAAGTACTTTTACTTAAGTAGCCTTGCTTTTGTAATGCTCTGAACAAGTTGCTAGCTCTCTTATTATATTTTTAAGCCTCTCCATGCAAATATACATGTCTCCCTCATGATAGTTTTACTATCTGCACTCTAACTTCGAAGCTCTCTCTAATATTTCCAGGGATTCGATATATCCTCTTATTTCCCTTAGCTCTTTTGTTAATCTATTTTATAATTTTTACCAATTCTTATATGTATTAATATTTTTTTCTCCATTGAAAGTCATAAGAAATAAAATTTACCAAATTTTTATGAACTCTAATTAAAAGTGACATAAAAGCCTACAGCTTAGCCTTGTTTTCCTGATTTAATAAATGTGAATTACAGTAATATATTATAATTAATATATTATATTAATTATATGCAATTTACTCTTTCCACTTCAAATTTATCATTACTAAAAATATAGGAAGCATTTATTTCTTATTTCAGCAACCTAACTTTCAATCTTTGGGAGAATAATGTAGGAAGGCACACTTTGGATCTTCTCCTTGAGAACTGTGGTCGTGTCAATTATGAGACTTCAAAAGACTTTGAGCGAAAAAATGGTCTTTGGGAAGGCCTGTTATTATTGATCAAGTGGAGCAGATTGGCTGGGAAATTACTGCTCTTAACTTCAAGACAATGGGTAATGAGGTAAGTTAAATGTTTGCAAAATGTTCTATTAAACTATGTGTGTCTGTTAAACTAATGGTGCTGGTGTTAGGAATTCTTGATATGAATTAAAGGTCAGCATTGGACAGGCCCTTGGTCTGAATAAATCCAGCTGTTGGGGCTCTCAGATGGCCAAGTGGATGGCTTTAGTTAGAGCTTTCCGAGGTTCGATTCCCAGAGATAGTCCAAGTGGAAAATGACCCAATAAGTCAAGTACTTTTAATCAACACAACCCATCATCCGATCTGTTTCAATCTAGGATATATTTTCTTATAAATAAATTATTTAGTTGACTTGCTCTTTTTTGTTGATAAAACAGTTTTCATTCCTGCACCTTTTCTTCAGTCTGGATTGAATGAGGAGGGTTCATAGGCACAGTTATCTAAAATATAAATTTGAAGTAAAGCAGTATTATGGCATCTATGTATGTTCATTTGCAGGTCATAATCTTTGAGCATTATTCTCCTGCAGAAGAAGTAAAGTTCACCAATGAACTTATTCTTGAGTGAAGCACAACTAATTTCCATGAAGGATATTACACTTGACTTTAATAACTGAAAAAAAAGTAAACCTGAAGTCAAAAACCTGAGGAGCACAAAAGAATTTCCTTTACTCATTTTGCACAGAATGAGCTTAAAAGTGCACATGTAATTGGACTATTTCCATGAGAACCTTGGAAAGCTGAGTGAAGAGCAAGGAGAAAGATTCCACCAAGATCTAAAGGAAATGGAGGAAAAGGAAAACATGCTGGCAGATTACTGCTGGTTACTGAAGAGAGAAGATTCAACTACACCAAACATGCATAAAGCAAGGCAAAAAAGTTTCTTAAACTAAGTCAAAATATTCTAAAATTGAAACCGTGGACTCACCATTCTCAATATGTTATGAGGCTTAATGTTTGATACATTTTGGTCTATTTGACTCTGTTTTTCTTAAAATCTGTTAACATAATACATTACATATTTTAGCAAATTTTCCTTAGTACATAGTGCTGTCTCACCCAGATGTACATTTTGTTTTTTAATGTCTGTACTTTTTTCATTGTAACATACGTAAGCTCGATTATATGATTAGGATTAGCGTATGTATGTGTTTTTTGTGTTACTTATTTGATTCAATTCTCTTTCCTCAATGTTGTTTTGTTGAATAGTGTGATAGTATTGACTGTGTTGTGTTCGAGCGGAAAGTCGCTGCAAGTAACCGTATATTCAAATAAGTTATTGAAGGAATATACGCCGGCCACGAGTTACAGGTGAGGGTGTATGTTCCCATAGGAAGATTTTTCGTGCGGTATCACCTTGCTCACCTCTTTTAGAAGTGTGTCATCCATAATTTTGGTTTTCATTAGCAAAAGAGAGCTTATTAATTTCTTTTAAGAGCGTTGTCACCCCCTGATTACAAACATCGGAAGAGATGTTTGATACGACCGGGAAGAGGGGGGAGGGGGAGGGGGTTCTCGATACGTAACAATATAATTATATGATATTTTGTTCATAAGTATAACATCGTAATATAGGATTGTTCAGATGAGTGAAAATAATGATAAAGAAGTATTCCTTACATGTGATGATAGTAATCTTACATGTGCGCGTGCCTCATATTTTCATTTTGATATTGTAAAAAAAAATTATATATGATAGAGAAATTCTAATTGCAGTTTCGTAACCAGCATATTAAATATATAGTAGACCACTATTTAAACATCATACAATGATCGGAAAGCTAAAAATTCGTAGGTCTCTGTAATTACTGTTACCGAACAGCTAGTCCAATGCTGTATACTATAGTTTCTTAATTTTTTAAATTTGAAAATTATAATAAGGTATTTAAAAAATCAACAAGAAAAGAAAGCAAACAATTTAAAGGCAAATACAGACCTGTTTTTAACGCCCCAAGAATATTTTTGATGATTGTAATTATTTTTGACTGTCAGTACTCGTAAGAGAGGAATTCAGGGGAAGGAAGGATGGAAGGAAAGTAAGAAAGTGAACTAAAAGAGATTTCGCGAATATGTGCTTAATCCGAAATAAGAATAAGTAAGACCGATGGTTTTTGTTTTTCCCAAATAGGAAGAAATCATGATTCAAAGCTCAACGAAATCAGTAAAGGGATGACAAAATGGTATAAAAAGGAATGAAATGGGGAAAAGGTTTGAATTACGAAAAAACGATTATCTATAGATTACCCTAAGAACGTTATTTTATTACTCATAGTATTACTGAGAAAAACTAGTGAAATGTTCGTAAAAACAAGGTAATTGTGTTCGTTAAGACTATTCAAGTTTTCCGCCTCGTACTTTTTATTGTTAAAGTATTTCACTCTTATTCCGCTAGAGGTACCTATTTCTATTCGAATTCTTCTGTCCTCTATTCGAAGAAAACCAATCTTCTATCTGACCTATTCCAATATGTTTACTAATTTTTCTCTTTTTCAGGTATTTTAATCATCTTCAACCACGAGAGATTTTTGCTGTGATTCTACCGTGCATTGTTTCGTGAAAGTTATAATTTTTAAGGAAATTCTTATTTCTTGTTGGAATCAATCACTTAAGTTTTGATGTTGACAGTGAAGTAAATTCTACCTTATTACTGAATTTTGCAAGCTATTCATCCTCAACGTAATCCCCGGGATTTAAGCTGTCTCCTTTATATTATAAACATCAGAGTTGACGAAATAGAAACTCTGTCTACCATTATCAGTAAATCATAATCATTCTATGTTACAAAAAGTACTCACGATACGGTGTTGGCTAGTTGAATCACCAAGATATTTTTCAACGTTGGTGTAGTAAAACCTTTGCTTTGTTTATGTATATTATTCTTCTTCTTAGGCATTCAATCGTTTCTATATTATGGCTCTAGAATTCAAAGTTTAGGACAATGGAAGTGTTTACACGCTTTAACTTTACATTTAAAGTTAAAAAGTGAAGGAACAATGTTCTTTTGAATATATATGTTCTGAGGAAAGGGAATACAGAATTAAATAGCTATTTTTAAATGTGGAGTGAATTTTATATTCTTCATGTGTACTCTGCTGAATGATTTCTATTAACTAAGAGTTTGGATCTGCTTAAAAGTTCTCTTGAAGATAACATAAATGTTTATTTTTTCATATTCTTTCCATCAGAAACCAAGGCTGGAAGTTTTTCATCATTTATTTACTTAGTTGGTATTTAAAATTAATGTGCATGAATTAGAATTATAACTGGTTTAATTGGATACCCTAATTTAATTGCATTCATGTAATATTTAGTAGCTTTAATTTCCTTTATCTATTTCAAGAACTGGACCAGTGGAATATTGCCACATTTTTCAAATGACTTAAATTTTTCGATTGGAATTTCCTCGAGATCTTATTCTTTTCAAAGTTAGCGATTGCTACAGCTACATGGTTCATTCTATCTAATTTTTGTGGTAGTCTTGTGTGTTTTTATGTTACAAACAGCTTTCCTATAGATCTTCTAGCTTTTACTTTCATTATGTTTACACAGTTTTTTATTCCTCTTTGTGGGTATTTTCCTGTAGTTCATATTTTTTCCTAAGATTTACTTAAAGATTTTTACATCCACTCTCTCTAAAGTTTTCATCTTTATTTCTATTCCCCTATCAAAGTTTTGGGTTTTTATTAATATCTCAGGTTAGATGGAAAAAGGGGACTTTTCAGTCTCAATTTTGATACCTTGCAGTCTTTCTTAGAGGCCATTTCTATACAAATATTTACTTTCCTTCTTTCATTATCAACAGGTATTATATTCTCTAGAAATTCAGATGTTTACACTTAATGTTAATTTAGAAGATAAATTCATCCAACCATTATGGAATCCCGTCCAGGTACAAAATTAAAACACTATAAAATGATAGACTGTTTGTGATACAGGGATGATTATTACAGCATTCAGAAAATCACATTTAAAGTTCTGTCTGTAATTTTGCAGGATGTCTATGGACACTCTTTCACCGATGTTGAATTTTGATAATCTGTTGCAATCTTCATGCTGCCACTTCGTTTCTATTCTCCTTTATTGCCCTCTTCTCCAGATAATGGCCAATCCACTTGTTCCACCAGAAAAATGTGGAAGAAAAGCAAACAAAATTAACTTGTACATCATTTACTCTAATTATACAGAAAGAAAGTTTTATCTATTGTGATAAAAAGTCAATCTAATAGAATCTACAGAAAATATTGAGAATAAGAACTGCAAAAACATAATTTGAAGCGTGCAGTATGTTGTGTTGTTGAAATGTAAAGAACAAAACGAGTCTGTTAGTAAGCATACCTTTTTCTCTCCCAACATATTGGTAATCTAGCTGAAATTACTGCTACCGCCCAATGACATCTGCAATGACACTCAGTGGCCGAGCATTTCTCCACTCTCTTTCCCCATCATCATCTTCCAAGCTTTATTAGGATTTCTCATGTACACGTCTTCGAATTTTGATTTGCAGAATTTTTCCTTAGTTTTACGTATGGTAACTTTTACCCCATTTCTAGCTTCAGGATATTTTTCTCTGAAATTTTTATTATTTGATAAACTTTTTCACTTTTTAAACAACCGATCTTTGTATTTCAATTTCATCAATAATTCATCTGGCATCGACAGCTTTCTGTACGTACATGTTCTAAGAGCTTCATTATCCACTTTGTGATATGTTGCACTCCTTATACAATTCATTTAAAATTTAGATCAAACTCCCGCTAAGATCATATCCGTGCCATAACACTGAAATCTACATTTTTTAGTTTGGTCCTTAATTTTACTTCATCTAGTTATTTTGTTTTCTTGTGCAATTCCTGAGGTCACTTTGCAAATAATAAATCACATCTAACCAAGTAATAATCTATTATATATAGATGCTTCTCCGGATTCATTCATGTATCCATATATATATTCATATATATATATAGAGAGGATACAAGCTCACAGGCCAAACCACAAGCGTCATTGACTTGAAATTTTTACGACATATTGGCCATCGAGTGTAACCGCCAGAAAAATTGCGATTTTGATTCTCAGTGTCATGGGTTCGATTCCAGTGGGCCCCAAAGTCTCGATTTTTCCCGTTTAAATGCATTGCTTTGATTTTCGGGAATTTTTAAAAAATACTTCCGGGATAGGTAGAGAATCGAAAATCTAGGAACCTTTATATATGGTCATGATCTATCGAAAACATAAATGAGTTTTAAGGAAAATATCCTGGGTTCGATTCTAGGTCGAGGCAAAAATCGGCCGTTTAAAATGTATTGTGGCGATTTTTATGATTTTTTTTGGACCCCTTCCCGATGGCATGGAAACTTGAAATTCGGCATGGAGTTGGAGATTATAAATATATTTCATAATCAAATTTTACATATTCGCTGATGGTCCTTGGTTCGATCCCAGGGCGCCATTTACATTTCTTAATGCATTTCTTATGGAGATAACGGAAACAAGTTTAAGGTACTCCCCGGCATGCTATCGACTTAAAACTTAGCATGATAGAAGAACCAGTCTTAACAAATCAAACTATGCATTCATAGCTATCAATGTGTCCTGGGTTCGACACCAGGTGTCTCTGCAATCAGAAGTTGATCCGATTTTTAGGAATTATTTTGAAACCTTTCCCAATAATATAGAAAATTGAAATTTGGCATATAGATTGAGATCAATAATAACTTTTAGAAACACATTTTAGATTTCTAAGATCGTCCTTGGTTCGAGTCCCGAGAGCCATTTACATTCGTGAACATTAGAGCGTCTCTTGAGGCAGTTGTTGCTAATATTTCTGCTTGAATTTTCACACATAGTTAGAGATGGTGATCTTCTATTGTGTTTCATAGTAGGTTTTCAGTAAGACCCGGGTTCGATTCCAGACGATGAAATTTCAGCGAATTTTAAGAAAAAATTAAATCCTTTTTTTTTCTTAAGAGGACCGTCCCGATGTGATGCCGATATGAAATTAGTATTGCCGATCTGCTTGCAGTATGCAAGCTACATTTTACTCGTATTATATATGTATAGATGCTTCTCCGGATTCATTCATGTATCTATTATATATAGATGCTTCTCTGGATTCATTCATGTATATAGATAGATAGATAGAATACTAATTCACAGCCTAAACCACAAGCGTGATTGTCTTGAAATTTTTACGACGTATTGGCCATAACGTGTAACCGCAAGAAAAAATGTGATTTTGAACCTCGGTGTCATGGGTTCGATGCCAGAAGGCCCCAAAGTCGCGATTTTCTCCATAAGGATACATGGCAGGGATTTTCGAAAATTTTTTTGGTGCACTTCCCGGAAAAGTAGACAGTTGAAATTCGAAGGATCGCTAGAAGCCGTGCAACTCCAACGTAAATTAGAAAGACATTGCCGAATATGGTCCATGGTTCGATGCTAGGCCGGGGCATATATCGGCCGTTTAAAATGCATTGCGGCGATTTTGAAGATTTTTTTTGGATCCTTTCCCGATAACATGGATACTTGAAACTCGGCACGTCGATATATATTTTAAATATATTTTAGAATCAAATTTTACATGTTCGCTGATGGTCCTTGGTTCGATCCCAGAGGACCATTTGCACTTCTCAATGCATTTCTTACGGAGATAACAGAAACAAAATTTAGGTACCTCCAGGCATGGTATCAACTTCAAACTTTGCGTGATAGAAGAGCAAGTCTTTGCAAATCAAACTTTGCATTCACAGCTTACAATATGTCCTGGGATCGACACCAGGTGTCTCTGCAATCAGAAGTTGATCTGATTTTTAGGAATTAATTTGAAACCTTTCCCAATAATATAGAAACTTAAAATTCGGCATATAGATAGAGATCATAAATAATTTTCAGAAGCATGTTTTAGATTTCCAAGATCGTCCTTGGTTCGAGTCCCGAGAGCTATTTACATTCGTGAAAATTAGAACGTCTTTTGAGGCAGTTGTAGCCAATATTTCTGCTTGAATTTTCACACTTAGTTAGAGATGGTGATCTTCTATTGTGCCGCATAGTAAGTTCACCAGTAAGACCCGGGTTCGATGCCAGACGATGAATTTCAGCGAATTTTAAGAAAAATTTCAATCCTTTTTTTTTCTATTGAGGACCGTCCCGATATGATGCCGATGTGAAATTAGTATTGCCGATCTGCTTGCAGTATGCAAGCAACATTTTACTCGTATTATATATGACTACTGCCGGTGAAATAAATTCAATGTTTCCTTTAATGTGCATATGATCAATACAAGATTGGGTTAACCTTACAACACTAATTTCCTCTCTTGGACAGCAATTAATACATTTTTCATATCCCAGAGAATTCAATAAGGTTTCTTATGAACTTATAATGGAATTTTTGTTAAACAAATCAATTTTAGTATCACCAATAAATGTTGATACTTTTGAATTATTTTTTTGAAAATGAATCCTCAATCTCTTTGACAAATCGGGATTCGTTTATAGACTGTAGTCAATACACAGCATTTACCGATGAATTTCCCATTTATGATGCGTGATTTTTCCAGATATATATTCACAATATGAGAGATTCTTCTCCTTGAGTAAATTATAGAGCATTCTAAAAATATATCACAATGCCTTTATCTTCGGCAGCGTTCTCTGAATGACAATTGCCTTAAAAAATAAGTTATATTCATAAATACCTTACAAAAGACATAAAACATTTTCAAGTGCTTCTAAATCTTGTTTCTTTGAGGAAAATGCCTCTAGTTTCATTTTTTCAGCAACTTCGCATGCTGGTATAATGATATACATCCGATACCCTAAATTATTGCTCATAGTTGAAAACCATGGACTGAATCATCATTTATAGAGTTAAAGACGCCTGTGTGGATAGTCAAAAGGCCTTCAGGTGCCCAAAAATGTATATATTGTATTTCTTACCAATAATTATTCGTATGATTTTCAGCAAATTATATTTGTATCATAATCTCTGTTTCGTCTAAATTTGAGTTCTCGTTTTGCCTTGAGGTATTTGTTCATTCCATGAACATGTCATTTCACATCGAAAATGTCTCTAGCAATGAATTAAAAATAATTTCAATTCTCCTTGCTCAGGAGTCATTTTGTTTAGAAACTTGCGCTTCCTTGCATTAGCCATTTTGCCCTGTATTAGATAAACTGCAGTATTGGTGTTTGTTTCATCGAACATGAAAATAACAACGTTAGAATGAATTTGTACTTCTCGCTTCCTGCTTTCCATCTCTAGATCAAATTTCTTCCCCAGCATCAGTGACACCTTCTCCACTCTTCCGTAGTTGTGGATTACTTATTACCTTATGAAATTAGAGGTAGCAGTTTATACATAACAATTAGAAGATAATTGAACTGTAAGAGTATTATGAAATAAAAATTTTAAGCTACATTGAACATGAAAATAATAACATTAGAATAAATTTGTACCTCTCCCTTCCTGCTTTCCATCTCCGGACTAAATTTCTTCCCCAGCATTCACGACTCCCTCCCCGATCTTCTGTAGTTGAGAATTGCTTTGTACTTTATAAAAATATAGAAAGCAGTAAATACATTAGAAGTAGAATATTATTGAACTGTATGAGTAAGATAAGATAAGCATTTGGTCAAACCATGGCATACTTGTTATTGCTTAAAATTAACTAAATTCTCAGATAATCATCAGAAAAAAATTATATTAAAAAAACGAAAATTTGTTTGAAATATCTTGTTCAGTTTTTGTTTAACCGAAGGAAATACACCACCTGGGGTCTTATTCACCCCACGCGACTAATGATGGGTTTATGTCTGTGCTGCCTATAATATCACCGGCCGTGGTGGTTAGCGTGTTCGCACGGTTTCATCCAAACACATGGTCCCGGCTTCGAATCCCGGCTAGTCGGATTTTTCCGGTTAGGGCATGGTCTTGCGCGATTGTTGTTGTTAATACCTCAATGTTAAAGTCGAGAAAATGGTTGTTTGTGGGGTATATGGAAAATAAATAAATATAGGTTACGCTGTATTTGCGTTAGTTGCCTTTCTACCCCGGTATTAATGACATTTTTCTATCGGATATCCGCGAGCGGTCAGTCATATTGATATGTAATTTTGACTCCTTTTTTGGTCGTTTCATTTTAGACACCGTGTGATGATTCTAGAATTTTGTTATAAATATTGAAAATATTATAAAATTTCTTCATAAGAAAGAAACCTTACTGAACAACGCTATCGTTAGTTCAGCGCATTTACGTTTTTAAGAGAATTTAGGCCATTTTAATAGAGTTATTCAGATGCAATGATGCGCCATACAAAGAGGTGTCTTGAGATGTAACAATTTTTCCTCAGGATAAAGATATCGCTGATGCGTCGATAATCATTACCCATAGTATTGGCAGTAATTTGTCTCATGTTAATTTTAAAACTGTTGTTATGATTTTAGTGATATTAAGCAAAAATTACAGATATTTAGAAATATTCGTTGGGTTATGGTGGGGGGGTTTTCTCGGTACGTAACAATATAATTGTACGATATCTATATATATAAAGTAGAAATTCTGTGGGTTTGTGGGATTGTTTGTCTTGGATTGGAGTCCACACCGTTTGCCCAATTTGTCTAAAACTTTGCATACGTGTCCTCTGATATCAGGAAGTAAGTACTGTAGCATTTTTATTCAAAAATTTTGCTGGATTCGAACCAGGATCGCTCAGATAGATTTTCATAAGGAGTACTCGTAAGCTTCACTTTTATCGGTTGCAGGCTTTATTTCTTTTGAAGAATTAAATTAGAAGGAATAGTCGTACTGAGTCGAGGCAAACACCGAAAGAAAGAAAATGGAATAAAGATTCTTATTTTGGTGATGGAATCTTACTTTCGATTAGAATTTGCGGGAATATTGGTAAAATATACAAAAATGTTGTGAAAATTCGAGGCTATAAACAACTCATCCCCATGACGACCGATCCCATTGTTGAATCCGAGCTCATGTTTTATCCCGTAAAAACACTCGTGGACTTTAGGCCAATAAAGCTGATGATTGAAGAGGACGATATATTACATGGATAACGAGAAAATTTCTGTAAGAAGGTAACCAGCTATTGCAGATACGTAATTACAGTCAGGAGATTGTGTGTCTTCGATTTTAGTACAAACCGTTTGCCAGATTCGCGTCAAACTTTGCGTACGTGTTTTCTTGGACCAGGAAGGACGTACTGTCTCAATTTTATTCGATAATTTTGCTGGGTTTGAACCAAGATCGCTCACATGGGTTTCCATAAAGAATAAATCTAATCTTCACTTTTATTAGTAGCAGGCTACAATTCTTTTGAAGAATTAAAATAGAAAAATAGTCGTGCGGAGTCGAAAAAAGAAGCAAAAGAACGGAAATTAAATGAATATTCTAATTTTGATCGTGGAATATTGTTTTTGAATCGAAAGTTTGAGATTTTGATAAAATACTCGTTAATTATCCAAAATTGTTGAGGTTGTACACAACCGATCCTCCTCACGATCAATGCGATTGTTGAGCCGAGCTCACGAATTTTCCTGTGTAGAATAGCTTGGGATTTTAGACTGTATTCTCAAGGGAATTTACGCATTGCACGACCGGTAACTTGAATTTAATCTACTTCTATATCCCCAGTTGAGAATCAACGGGCGCTTCAGCTAGTTATGTTCATAAGTATAACAGTGTAATATAAGATTGTTCTAGTGAAAATAATGAGAAAGAAGTATTCCTTACATGTGATAATAGTAATTTTACATGTGCGCGTGCATCTTATTTCTCCTATTTTACTTTTGATTTTGTAAAAAAACCTGTTGTGATAGAGAAAACCTTACTGCAGTTTCGTAATCAGCATGCCAAAGATATAATAGATCACTATTTAAACATTATGCAATGATCGGAAAGTTTAAATTCACAAGTCTGTGTTATCAATCGTCAGTTCGGCTTATTTAGAATCGTCAGTTCAGCATATTTCGTAATTTCAATGAGAGAATAACTTTCGATGATAAAATTAGGATTATGTTTAAAACGCTCTCTTATATTCCAATTTCAACTTATAATATTCATAACAAAGTGAGAAAAACTATCTGCAACCAAGGAGAAGTCCGTTCTATGTTTGATCTCATCTAAGTTAATGATATCTGATTCATTAAATAGATAATAAATGCACAGATGACGAAAATGACTGCAATAGATGACTCGTTTTTCTTTGAGCATTGCGTACTTAGATATTTAAACCGGGGAACAAGGTCAGCGTGAAGAAAGCGGATGGAAATACTTTTCCTTTTCATTCCTTCCGTTTCAGCTCTAACATCACCTTCTATTTTTTCCTATTTACTAAGATATATTTGCTTTCATTTCCTCAGTGTCATGGGTTCGATGCCAGAAGGCCCCAAAGTAACGATTTTCTCCATAAAGATAGATTGCGGGGATTTTCGAAATTTTTTTTGGCACTTTCCGGCAAATTAGAGAGTTGAAATTCTTGGGATCGCTAGAAGCCGTGCATATCCAACGAAAATCATGAAGACATCTTTGAGGATTATCCTTGGTTCGAAGCTAGGTCAGGGCAAATAATCCCCTATTAAAAACGCATTTCGGCGATTTTTAAGATAAAAAAAATCACTTTCAAAAAAGATGAAATCTTGAAACTCGGCGTGTGGATAGAGATCATAGTTATATTTTATATATGCTGTTGACCGGTCCGTTGATGGTCGTTGGTTCGATCCCAGAGAGTCATTTACATTCCTAAATGCATATCTTATGTGGATTACGGAATCCTATTTTGGGTACTTCCCTGTACGATAGCGACTTCAAACTTTGCATTAAGTAAGACCAAGTCCTACCAAGTTGTAATTGTGTTTTTTCAGCTGCCAATAGGTCCTGGGTTCGACACCAGGAGTCTCTTAAATTAGAAATTGTTCCGATTTTAAAGATTTTTTTGAACCCCTTCCCGGTAACATAGAAACTTAAAACTCGGCATGTGAATGGAGATCATAAATACATTTCACATAGGCTGTTTATCCCTGATGGTCCTTGGCTCGATCCCAGAGTGTAATTTACATTATGCTTTTCCAAAGGGGATATTGAAGTCTAATTTTACTAACTTCCCGGTAAGATATCGACTTCAAAATTTGAAATGAATTCGTTTTATTTCTACCAGGGCATTATAACTATTCACATCATCCAAGAGAATGTGGGTTCGACACCAGGGGACTCTAATATTTGAAACGTATGTTGGGAATCTCCAATCGTTCACGAGGAAATAAGCTGAAGTATTTCCCTACAAAACAGCACACGTCTTTTTAATTGACTGAATTTGAATCAAGGTACATTTCTATAACTTCACACGAAATGTAATATTTACAGGGTGCCTATAACTTCTTTAAAATATTTAAGTGAGGGTTCTATCGTTTAGAGGCAAACATTTTGCATTATTTACATTTTGCGATTAATTTGCCCTTCGCGTATTTGGTAAATATTCGCACACTCACCCTTCTGGCGACGGGGTTACGAAAACACCGTCAAAATTTTCTTCTCTTTACTGTTTACGCAACTTTTCTCCGAAGCTGTAATATGCTTGTTGGAGCATTTTTATAAAAGAAAACACGGGCGGAGAAGTTGTTTCTCTTGTCTTCGAAAGAACTCGATATTTACATTTGGTCTTCGGTAACTGTTGCAACAGTGCTGCCCTCTGCGTCGAAAAGAGTGAAACCCGTTTTACAGAATATTCCTTCTCCCTAACTTGCTCACGTCAGCGTACTCGCGTCTAATAATTCTTGATTTCATTTTATTTCGATATCTTCCCTCGTACGCGGTATTTCTCTGCATTTCATAACAACTGATTGATTGCTCTTGCAAATAACAGAAACGAAGAATAAAATATGTGTCCAGACGAATTAAAAACACTTCAACTTGAGACCTAAAACCCAAGCAAACAACAGATACTGTGCGTGCTGAAAAGCAAATGCTTAAAACAACCAAAATGTATCATTTCAAATAAATCGACCGGCTTTGATAATCCAACAAAGAGAGTGTGATGAAAAAAAAGAAGTTATCTAACGACAAGTTAATGAGAAAAATCGAATGTTGGTGACCAAATCGGCTCCGACAGTGAAATCGGCGTCTGTCGATAACTTAAGTTGATTAATTAAGTAATACATCGAATCAGGAAGTCTGAAACGAAGATCTTTAAATTAAGAATTCGGAATTTCAAGTTCAACATTAAAAAACAGTCAGGAATTTTTACTTAAATATATCCATGTGGTACTGTGTTCAGATCTTGTTTGCTTTGTCTATCTTTCGTGATCCTGCATTTTTTATAGCATTATTCGTTTTTTCTGCTTCATTCCGCTCATTTCTCTAGTTTTTCTTTCATCAATTTCGTCGTTCAAGCAAAAAATACATTAGTCTAAATATTTAAAGCAGATTTTCTGCGGTGATTAAGAAAAATTCCGAAACTGTATTATGTTTATTCCTGTGATTTGTCCCTGCAAATGCTAATTTCTAAGGTTGCGTTTACATTGGACGCGTAAACCGACCCGATCCGACTGTCGGAACGAAAACAAACTTTTGCATTTGCATCAGGGATCATATTATGTAACTTGTCGGTTTGGAAGCAGTTGGTTCGATTTCAAATCCAACCGACTGGAGAGGAAACCGTGATCTCTCACCGACTCGGCCTCTAAATCCTATTCTGTAGCATCGTCGGGCAGAAAACGACCAAACCGACTGCCCCCACCCACTTTAAGGGGTAACATCCGAGCATTTCCTAAGGTGACAGTCACGTGCTTCATCTCAACCAATGAGAGGGCAAACGAGTAGACAAATGAAGAATGAAACAAGGCGTGTAAAAGCAGATGTAAATATTGATGATGTGTATGAAATTTTTGGTAACTAAGATTTGTTGTTGTCATTTGTTGATTTCTTACCAAAGTTTTGAAAGATATCTTATAGGGAAGATATTTGTAATTGCATTAGTTAGTTTGTATGGTCTTAAATGGTTGATGTTTGAATTTAACATAAATTACTAGCAGAAGATTTTCCAGTGACCAAATTCGAGCACAAGGATACTTATGGTAATAAAATATCGATATCTAATATACTATTAGCCCTACAGTGAATCCCTAAATTTCGTAATTTTATTAACTGGAAGTCGGTGCGTGATTTTCAGAACTTAGTATCAGTGAAAGTAGTAGAAAATTAGTAGGTACGTAGTACCTTCGATACACTCACTGACTGATTTCTTGGAGGTTAGATTTCCACAAATTCCTTAGGTGCTTCATAAAGTTAGTGTTGGAACTGTTGCTGTCTTCAAATCAGTTTACTATTGGTCAGCTAGTAGTACCTCGATTCGTATAAACGGATAGGTATCTTTTCTTTTTTTTGTATTTGCTATAAAAGCAAAATCCTCTCGTCTCCTTGTGAACCGAAGTCCTGCAACTTTCGACTGTGGCACTTCCTTATACGCAATTAATACATGTAATTAGTTTCGCCAGGATTAACTACACTCTACAAATATTATTTAATTGTCATGGCCTTATAAATAATGCTGAAATATCTGATTTTAATGGAATATAATGGTAAAATTGTGTTTTAAAATGAACAAAAATTATACCATCCACGTCAGTTAAAAGTTAATCATTATACGTTTAAAAATTAGAAAATTCGATCGCATGAAATACTATGGCTAGGTTTAATCTATTTCTCTTTTATTTATAGTTTTCTTCCAGCGGGGTCATTATTTTTCCATAGTCGAGTCTCGCACGGGGAAACAGTAAAATATGTAACGGATGTCAAGCGTTCCCCAGCACTTTACCTAATTAATTATTGATGGTTATTTACATTTATTATTAAAAGATTAAAACGTTTATTTTATTCCACGTCCTTGGACAGATGCACGCTTCAAGAAACGTAGTACACTCCTGGCCAAAATTAACGCAGCACCGGCCGTTAGAATCGCTAGGGAGGTGCTGCGTTAATTTTGGCCAGGAGTGTACACACGTGCATCCATATGTGCTATGGCATACATCATTTTGCATCTATCGAAATGATGCATCGAAAATCTACGAATTGAATTTTCAAGTTATCCATCACTATGGACAAAACGTTGCCAATAGAATTAGTTAGACAAGAGAGAAATTGATCAACGAAGTGATAGTTATCACAACCGTGGTTTGAAACTCAGCCCTGTGGGAGAAGATTGGGAAACAATTGAACGTCCCAGAATTTTTATTAAATAATTTCACAAACAGACATCCATACACGAAATATCTAGTCATAAAATTACGAGAAACATACTTACATTATTTGCAAAAATTTGTTTTTCGCTGTCAAATGTTACAAGTTTAAGTAAGTGTTTTGCCATGGTGCTTTTTGGGTCGAACGATTTATGTGTCTGCAGTGGCTCTATTTTGTGCTCCTTGGGCGTTCTCATTTAGTGCCCGCTGCGTAGAGGATGCAGAGGAGTTTCCCTCCAGATCTATGCATATATTGTGTAACAAACAAATACGTTTGATGTTGATTTTGAACGACGATTTGTTCGCATAAAAATCCTCCAAATACTGCGTATGGAATTTCTGTCTCTTGTCCGATATGAAATATGGGGTGGAGTGATGATCGGGCAGAACGATCTCTTGCGGTTATGCTAAAACCACTCGAGCGAGATATGAACTAAGTGCTGATGAGCGAGTAGTCGCCAGTGGCTGCTTTTTTTCGTTGTATTCCAAGGAAAGTGATTTTTTCACCTTCTGATATAAGGTAAGCGACTAGTAAAATACGGTTTAAATGGACGAATGTAAAGGCGATCAGAAATCAAGGTAGATTGTGTGCTTCATTCTTTATCGACGATTGGTTTTGACAGATATGGCGACCTTTGTTCGGAGGGAAAAGCAGCATTTCAAAAAAAAAATGGTCCCACCTAAACGAAAGTTAAAAAGCGTGATTCTAATGTTTTTTCATTGATTTATTTAATATACAATACAAATATGTAGGATAGTCATAATGTATTAGTAGAAAAAAAAATTAGGGCATTCGAATCACTAAAGCTATATTTTTTTAAGGTTTGGTTCACAATTATAGAGCATTAGAATTATCGAAAAACAAAACGGAGACAAAGCTGAGATCTGGAAAAATTGTATTTTTTGCTATTTTTTTACGCCAAACTTTTTCCCGCATAATTTGCATAATCCTTTTGCAAGGAACTAAATTTAGGCACTTTTAAGGAAAAAATTAAAGCTAAAAGATAGTCATCTGTGGTGTAAAAAATTGCTTGAAGCTATGGAGAAAACCTTGCCAGGATATTTGACGACCTAAAAGTTCAACTATAGCATACTATTCCATCTTGCTCAACGAACTCGTCCCACCAACCGGAAACTCTGAATATTTTTGCTTCAAGAGATTTTCTAATTAATTCCTTACAACTAATATTAATTACTAATTATCTTAACATGAGTATTGAGGACTCGATCCGTTCAAGAATTCATTTATTTCGCTGGTTGTGCCCCGGAAAGGTACTTTTAAGGACTATTAATATAATTCAATGTAATAAATATTAATATAATATTCGTATAAGAATTACCAAGGAGGAACGGAAATGAAAAAATCTTGCAAGGCCGGGACTCGAACCCGGATTGCCCGATTGAGGTGCCGTTCGGGCGTTCGTCCGAACTACACAAGCCATACAAAGATCAATTTAAAATGTTTGGATAAAATACTTCGGACCGAGTAAGCAGTTGGAATTAAAGACGGTTTCAATTAACAGTAGTTGGAAGTTCCATTGAATGTCGGCTTTTTGCGATTAATTAATTTCTTCATTCTATCTCGGTTACCATGGGAACGTTATCCGAGATCGGATGCCAGGCAACGTACTCACAAATATTAGTTCCCTCATCAGTGTCAATTTGCGTCATCAAAGTCCGCCGTTAGTGAAAATCTGTCCAAATTCGATTATGTTGCCGAGTTGATTGGATCGGGGTTATCATTAAATGTTCATCACTGCGGAGAATCGATGCTTATAAGTCTGAAATTATTCCATTGTGATGCCTCATTGCCCTACGGCCACTAAAACAACTCGTAATGCATGGTGCAAAATATGGCTGCTTGAATTTTTAACTCAAGTCTTTTTTTGCAGATTCGCAGCGTAAGATTTGGCGGAAACTTTATCTTTAGTGCGTGGATGCTTGATCTCAAAGTGTCGCTTCTCTTTCTTTATCCTTTTACTTATATTCATTTACTCCTGCAATTTACACGATGTTAAAGTGAATTTCTTGAGTCCTCTGACGGAAAAATGGGCGAATCTTCTTTGTGGTCGTGTAATGATTCACAGTAGTTATTATCCCAATGTTATTATTACGTAAATGCAAATGTAGTTAATTTTTCGCGATATTTCTGACTCAAAATCACTACCAATGAATTATGTGAATATCGAGTCTACAAATAAAAAATTAGAAATGTAATCATCTCTATTCCAAACATTAAAGTTTGAAAGTGCTTCCGTTGTTTTAACCCGAAGTATACAATTGGTGGAGATAATTGAAATCATCGCAGCATTTGCTTCCGAATGGAACTGGACTTCGAGTAATTACTCAATTTAATTTTGCAAGGAAAATAAATAAAAATATAAAAATGGTTTTGGTGGAAAGAGTTCCTTCAGCTGCAACCAAGAGTAAATGGACTTTCCTTTCTTCTGCACTAAATGGCTTATGAAACATATGTTATGCGTCAGAATATGCTCGAACACATTATAGCCAAGTGGACTCGGATTGAAGCTCCTGTCGACTTCTTTTCCGATAGTCAGAGATCTTTTTTAAGTACGAAAACATGTATCCCCCATCTTGACGAGCAGCGAAAGCGTTTCTGCAGCAAAACTCTCACTTTTTGACCGAAAACTTTTAAGCCTTACTCTTCCATTTGGCGGCGACACGTTCTTAACATCTGTTCTCACTTTGCCACTCCCATTCCTCCACACGGAGCCTCTCTCACTATTACATTTATTTTATTCGTCAAGTATTGAATCCCTGACTCGGACGAAGTTGCTGCTACTTAGTCACTATGCATACTTTACTCTGATTCATCAATCTAAGAAGAATCATTTTGCGAGTAAAGTCTACAGAAACAGATATGTGAAACGATGTTTGTTGTGAAAACGAAGCATTGTTACTTGTTGTGGCAACGGACGATCGTTGGCTGAAGTTGGAATTTTAGAATCGAATTGAAGATTGAAGTGTGCACTACGTAGATGGACAAATACTCGTCTGGCATATTCGAGCACTTTCAAGTAAGCATTCAACAGCACTTATTTTCTCCCATTCCTTACGAATCAGTCATATGACAAATTTCTTATAATTTTCCATTTTTTCCTAAATATTACCAATTGGAATTTACATCAAACGAATACATTTTTCAGTTTTAACAAAACTGTGAGTTGTTAGCATCAGTTGTAAGCATCATGGTTACTTTTCTATTTCTTAGGCTACGCGCTGACATGCAATTTTTAGTCGGCCGACTGTTTGAGTGATTACCAAGGATTCGTATGAGACTGCTCTCACATGCTACTGTTTAATTAGCAGATTAAATATTTTGTGTTTTTCCTCAAACAGAATGAAACTTAATGACTCTCGCATGCATTACCATAATCAGCTGATTTCAAACAGTTGCGTTGCTATAAATAAGTACGAACGGCCGATCAAATAGTTGCGCAACTAATAAGTCAGCGCGCAGTGAGTGAGTAAGTGAGCCCGCGCAGACTTTTAATCGAACGACCGTTTAATCAGCAAGCAATAAGGAAGAACTGAATGCGCAAATTAACGAATTAATAACCGGCCGACTAAAAAGTTTGATGGGGAAGCCAACAATCGGCCGACTGGATTAGATTTAGATTTAAGACTGGTTAATCAGATATAATTGTACTTGAAAATGCACACTTGCCATCTATTCCATCGGCGAAGCTTTTAGTTCCCTCTGAGTATTGACAGCGTGATTTTGAAAATCAGTAACTCTTTGATATCAGAGAATTATTTTGAAGCGTTGATTGAAGAGTGCGGCCGCCATTTTATAAAAAGAATTCAAAGGAATACGCAGACATTGAAGCAAAGCCTTTGAGAAGAAGTTTATTGTGCCGTTGTTCCTGATTGGAGTCAACTTGATAGCGAAACGAAAACAAGGTAGGTGTATATACATTTATTTACCTATACACTTTGTCATATTGTTATGAAATCGAGTCTTATGGAGAATGAGATGAGAATTATTGCCGCACGTCATTCTGTCCTCGGTTATTTTCATTAACCGTAAAGTTATGCACAGGGCAATCGGTGAATGTTACTCCATCTTTTGTTCGTAGACAATCTTGGAGCAACACAAGAACTTCTTAAATATGACGATCCGGAGTATTCTTGCCGTATATTCTTTCCGTCAATCGCTTCAATGACGTCTGCAAAATTTGTGCGTTGATATAATTCATCAGCGATTTGAATCCATCGCCATGTTTATTTGCTACAGTATATTCCACATTTTCTCACATGCAGTTTTAGTAATATCTCGTATCTTAGAATCTCCAATCAAATACTCAGAAGATTGAAACTAGCTCCAGTAGCCATATACCATTAGAGAATAAATCTCTGTATCATTTCAGGTGAACAAGCGCAGAAAAAATGGGCCAATCTGCGGAATTGTTTTCGCAGAAAACTGAATTAACAAAAGAAAACGAAGTCGGGTCCTAGCTTGAGAGGAAAATGCATATATTTCGGTAAATGATTATTTTTCACGCAATGAAAATCAGCCAAGGGAAGGTAATCTGCAGGGGCTCCTCCTTCTATCTCCTTTACTTAACTGCTTTTCAAACTTTTCTATTTTAATTAAAACGCTTCTATCGTTATAATGATATATTTGCTGGTAGTTATGCGCAAAAAGGGATATTTTAGTACCAACTTTGTCCGTTATAACTTCCATTATGTCCATTAATATTCTGAAATTTTTCTAAAACAATATTATCAACAAACATACAATGTTAACCATAATTCCTTCGTGCTTGAAACGTTTCTAAATTTTCGATTACCCGTATTATATCGTAGATTCTTGCATTGGAAGTCCCCTCCAGCATTGGTTCTTAAAAGCGACCCGTTATACGCACTTGCAAACACTGAATTCATTTAAGAAATAGATCTTAGAAACAGGACTGAAATTCCGATATTCCGTTGCTCACTAAGTAGAAGGAGAGCGAAAAGGAAATTGTGAAGAAGGAGATGCGTAAACGGACAGTGGTTTATGCGATACGTAACATGCAATTGCAAGGAAAGCCCGGTCCATTAGCGAAATTACGTTTCTAATCCAAATAGAGACAACGACATCACCACATTTCATTCGATAACTACATATAATAAATCCTCAATTTTTGTTTTTGCTTTTGAGATTATCAGCTAATAGATAATTAGTGTTATGGAGATATATAATGTAATAGAGAAATATTGTGTGATTTTCAAGATAGTCTTTTATTTTAAATATATATATATATATATACTTTTATAATAAAAACAGCCTTCACTCATTCTTTGTGAACAATAAGGATAAAATTAATTAAAATCCGGAATCTATAATTTAAAGTGTTCCGACTGTGATGCCATTTATGTAGGTTTGAAATCCTCTCCAACTAATTCCCCTGCCCCTCACTCTGCTCAACGTCTAAATCTTTTGCAGCTTTCTTCCTCCTTTACCCCCGAGATCCCACACATTCTTCCCAAAGGCCGAAAAATGAACTTCTTAGAACATAGGGAAATTTATTTCGGTTGCTGTAATTGCTTCTAAGAATGTCATCGATCAAAATTTTCCGTTGCCTTATTCACCTTTGCTCCTTTGTACCCTCCCGAAGAACTCTCTCCCAGATAACCTCTACCCCCCCCCCCACTTGTCCCTAACTTCACCTGCTAACTCTTACAGCCTTCCCTCCTCTACCCACCACTCCTTCAACCCTCTCGCTTGACCCCCGGAATCCCCCTCTTGGCTCCTTATACGCACCCTTGCATTGTAACTTTTTGTCATCTGAAGATGTAAGTTATCTTACGAAATCGGTAGTGTGTAAAATATACGGTGGAAAATAGTGCAAGTGAAAATTTTATTTCTTCAATTTATTATTATTAAAATAAATATATTTTATTCGGTTACCATTATTTTAATTGATATGGAATAAATTCAAAATTAGCACCTGTTTCTTCACTTCTGAGAATGTATTTCTAATCTATTTTTTTTACGAATGTTTTCGCTCATCAATAGTGGATTAGACCAACATTCGCCGATTATTTCATAGATGCTAGGAAGAGAAAAAATCCATAAATATACCCAAAATGCAATTATAACTCAAAAACTAATAATGTTGTAATGATGCGTATCCTAAATAAATTTCACTGTTCTTTCTCTTTACCATTAAAGTAGGTAATTTAACAGTAATATTGGAATTTCAAGCACTTTCTACGCTTCAACTTGTACCTATTATCTAGACAAACACACAACATTCAATAAATTACAAACAGTTCTTTTCAAAGGATCCAAAATATTATAACCAAGCATTCTTTCACCTAAACGGCGAATTGCAACATATTTAGAAGTGCCATTAAATGACGAAAAACACTCAATGAAATATAACGAAAGGTATTAAGTGAGCTTTCCAAATTGATCAAATGTCGCTCCTCGGGTTTCTTCCCATGGACATATCCTTTCGAAACGAAGTAAAGCAGAGACCCATCGATGAGAGAATTGAAAGTTAAGTTTTTTTAAACCTGAAAAAGTAGAAATACTAAATTAGTAAAATCAATTAATTTCATTCAGAAAACTACTGTACTCAACGTCCATGAACAGGTATATTCTATAACGGACAATTACGTAGATAGATAAGGTAGGTAGATAATTTCCGCGCCCTCTGTGGTGTAAGATACCAGGTAAAGGACAGGTGGAATGCTAACGAACCAATAATTAAAGAAACAAATTTCCAGGGACAGTGATGAATATCGAAAAAATCATAAATTCGATTTCCTCAAATTAGAAAGCGGCGACCCATCTTGGGATTGAAATACGAACCGTATTTATCAATACAATGTTAAAGAAGGATACATTTTAATCAGAAGCTCAAGGAATAGAAAAAAGCATAATTCTTATTTTACAGAGAGCTAAACCAAATATAGATCGCATGGAGATAAAAACACTTTTAAATCTCAACGATTGCATTGCAAGCTTTTGAAAAATAAGAAATCAAAAGAATGAAAACAAAATGCAATGTATTTCAGCATGAACATATACAGTTTGAATCAGACTGAAGCGCTAACTGAAATAATAAACCTGTCGGGTTTCCTGTTTAAAAATTTCAATTTAATTAGTATTTCTGAAAAAAACATGACTGATTTGGTTATTGCTCGGATCACGCTTCATAATAAATATTTGGTGTAAGTTATTCCGGGTCACTTCATGTTTATTTCTACTATTTTCCTCTTTTGAGTCAAATGTTGGTTCTAAAATAAGGGTACGCCATTTTTTATCTAATGCATGTAAAAACCAAGGACAAACTTACAAAGGAAAAAGAGCATATTCATTACGTGGAATTACATTTCACCCATTAATTGTCTTCGTTTGGATTCACCTTCGGCTTGAAGTTGAAGAATTTCTTAATAAATCCAAGATAATTTGCTGAGGAAGTTGACCCCCTGTGGAATTTCATCGTGCAGGATACAATGCAAATGACTTCCAAATTTGTATGAAGAATTTATTTAAGATTGGTCATTCAATTCATGTAATTCTAATTTATTGATTTAAATAAGCTGTTTCCGGAGGGCTGTTTTTCTTCCATTTTTGGGCGAATTTTGAGCAGTATTTCTTATTATTAATTCTAATTATTTATTGAGCATTCCACTCCCATTCTGCTTCTGCTTGGCCAGAAGGCGAACTTCCTGCGTTATAAAGTTGAGTATATATATATAAATAAATTCTGATTAATTCAACGTTATATTCTTTATTTATGCAAAACTTGAAGACCGGATTTTCCGTGCAATTCGTTTCTTTCTGAGAATCATAATTAATCAACCCACGAGATATAAGAAAGGAAGTCCGATCTTTCTATCCTAATTAATTCTCGAATATAAGTTCGAAATACGATAATTTGGATAAAAACGGAGATATGATACAATTTTGAGAATTAAAAAACGTTTTGCCATTTTAAACATTGCTCCAACTTGAGATATATTAAGAAAAATTATGGAATTTCATTTCTTTAAAATTAAATTAAAAAGGAGTATATTCTATCGATATTTCAACTCTAATTTTAACTATCAACATACAGGTTCACCATTAAGATAGAGTACCAATTCGTTAGACGACTTATTGCCATCGACTGAGGAACCTATGATTCATTCTTGAGAGTTAAATAACTACGGATTTAACAGACATTTTAACTTCTATGATTTATTTTAGACTAAGAACAAGTTTAAATGGAAAATTAGGTGAGGAAATAGTGACTCAGTATTTTTACTTCTGTATAACTTTGGGTTAAGTAGCTAATTTTATGCGCAAAGTTACAATTTTCTTTCCACCTTTCGAAAATTCAACTTTATTTCCTTTTAGGAAAACTCCTGGAACTTCAGCTGGAAATTAAAAATTTTAAACAAATTTGGGAAATATATATGAAGAAAAATTTTATTAGAAACAGGTAAGGAATTATTGCTTGTGATAAAATCACCATCAATAAATTAAAACATTTAAATTGGATGAAGGGTTATAAAAGTAAATTTGAGACTTTAGGAAGTAACCCAATCGGAATCCTAATTTAAATTGTTTTATTACTTGGTACCATTTGAATATTTATATACAATTAGTATATAGTGAATTATTCTGAAATATTTGTATAGTTGCCATTCGGATGACCCTCTTTAAACATGAATTTTAATTGATACCAGGAAGTCTGCTATTGAATGAAGGAAGATGCGGTGATATTCAAAACAGTCCTTTTGATACCACAGTCATCTTAATTTGTTTACAATCGCGTGTTTGCAGGGGTAAATCCAATGACGAATTCGAAGAAATAAACCAGCGTAATTTTCTTGCCTTGAGACGGGAGAAGCTGAGATTCTGGAATACAAAATTGCAATATAAAAAGCTCCAATTAAAGTTAAAAGAAACTTGATTATCATAACGTTCTTTGAAACTAAAACCATTTAGAAATGGAATATTATGAATAGCAAATGTCTGCCTAATGATCCTGCCGATGAATTGAATGGTCTGGATTAATGAACAGAATGCTGAATCCCTGTATTAAATTCACGTACAGTAATTTCTATCCTTTTCAGACCTTTAACATTAAGCACCGGCTTCGATTGTTTATCGACCTTTATAAACGTATTTAATTACTGACGATCTTCTGATGCTATCCATGACGCAGGAGCAAACTCATTTCCATTACAATGCGTGCGCTGCGGAACTTTTCATTTCACGATTGGTAGTGCTAAATGTGAGAATGTAAACTAGTTGAGATTTATAAATGACCATTATTCGAGACCTCCAATTTGAGAATACCAAGCGGGTGAAGGCAAATTAAGGAGTTTGGCGGAACAGATTTTCCGATAGTTGGACACGATAATGAGACAATTCTTCGCCTTATATCGGAACCAATCAAATTCTTAGCGGGATTTACGCTTCACTTTGCTATCTCGTTGTTGATTGGTGTTGCTGTTGCAGGATTTTCTTCTTGGGGTTTCTTCTTTCTGTAGTTCATAATAAGTATACTCTCTAGAAAGACTTAAAAAATAAGAGCTACTATATTTAATTGAACTTTTATCAACACGTTGAAAATTAAGGGAAACTTCAGCTAGTTCTGAATAATTAATAATACAAAAACATTTAAACAAATATTTGTGAAAAAATACGGATTAGCTCTTCAAATGATTCCAGGAAAACCACTTTCACAAACTGTTTATAAAATTTAATGAAAATTATTTACCGAGTAAAGTTTATTATAAAAGTTTAAATAATTATAAATAATATTTGTATACACAACTCTATTTTTGAACACCGCAACAGACAGATGTAGGCATGGAGAAAGCCCGTGGATACAGACTAGTAAACACTTCAATTGCATTTTGATAAGAAAGAGGTTTAGAAAGAGCATTAAAATCTCGAAGTTTCCCCGGAGCTGATATAGACTCGCAACATAACCTAGTGATGGTGAAATCTGAGCTTAAATTTAGAAAGATCGCTATGTAAAGCGTGCACCAAAATGGCTAGACACCCAAAGCAATGAGAAGGCTTTTCAAGAGAAAGGCTCGTAAGGGAAGGAAAGTGTAAAGTGTGGAAAGTGCGAGATGACCGTGATAGGGAATAATTTTTCTTTTGCAGATTCGTTATGAATATGTGACCATTTGCCATAGTAATTTATAAATTTCAATATTCCAAGGTAGAATAAATAGATTTTTAAAAAGTCCAACTTTGTTAAGTACATCCTTCTTTGGAATTTTTCCAGGGTGCACGACATCTCGTGCGAATGAGACCGATTTCCAAATTTGATATTTATTTAGAAGAGATTTAACTTCTCCATTTGTCGTTATTTTGATTGTGCGTAAGCCCATATGTCCTTTTACTTCTTAAGGTATCCCTGACTCTGTAGCCAAGTGCTGAACGCAATAGTATCACGAACAAATTTTCCCAATAGAAATTAGGTGTTTTAGGGGTGTTCTTAACTCAATGTTTGTGCTAATATTAATCCCAGGAAATTAACTAAGAGATATGAGATAAAAACAAATTGAAAATAATAAGATACATATATTTCATCGAATTCGTTGTGGCTATAAAATAATATAGTAGTTCGTGGCTGTAAACAACTTGCTGAGAGCAAAGTTAAGTCTTATATCGGACGATAATTATTGAACGAAAGAATACCTTCGATGGAAGCCGAGGGAGGAAAAATCTTTACTGAATAAATGAAGCTTTCCCTTTTTGTTTGCAAATCTCATCTTATTTCTCGTTTTTCTGAGTTTATATACGAGTGTGAGTATATATGTAATCGTATACTCGTTTATACCCTCGAGCGGGTCTTTTGCATTCTATTTCGTGGCTCCGGCCTTTTCTAGGCGATCCAAAGACACGATTTTGGAGGGTGTCTACGAAACAATTTCTTTGGATAAGAAAACGACGGTTCGGTGGGTTCTTTCATTCCTCACAAATCGTGGGATTGATAATTCTTTCAAATTTTCTAGTTTTGCCACCCGTGCATTAAATAATATACCAATTAATATTTTACGCATTTCCATGCATTAACCAGAATTAAAGTATCCGCCTTTTGAGTATTTAAGCATTTTATACTTCATAATTATATTTTGATGTAATATTGAATTGGATTTTAACTAGGACAGACCTTCGAGTTGGATCGTTTAATAAAGGAGAAAACATAGACTCCGCATATTTCACAATTATCTTTTTCAATAGTCGACCGGTTTTGGCTTTGCATTCATTATTAGCTACAGCACTGAACATGTTTAGTTGTATTTACCTTAGTATTGGATAGAACTAGCAGTAATAAATACCTCAGTATTTTTTGTTGGCACTTTTTTAAAAGCGTTGTTAGTCACGCTTATTGTTTGCAGTTTTCATGATCATTATTATGGTTTTGTATTAACATGTAAAGAGATACATTTTACATGTTATTAACTTATTCCTAAATGTATTTACATCCAGATTCATTGTTTACTGACTATTCTTATCCAAGTCCACACTTGAAATCGCTTACCGATGTGTTACATTCATGTACTTGTTAATAATTTTTTCTGGATCTTTTTCATTTCTTAGCTATTACTATCGGACATGTGGCGAAGGTTTTTACATCCAACTTCTTCGTGGCTGATTTTTGAGGATTCATAAGAATCTTTTTGAATTTTAAATCCACAGTTCTTACATGCTATCTTCAGCCAGCGAAGTATTTGTATTAGCCAATGCTAATCGAAGCATAACTCCAGCCTGAACCTGCTTTGCAGCAAAAACCTATATTGAAAAATCATGAATTATCTTAGTATACGTAGGTCACCTTTATTCACAATTGATGTGTAATTAGAATCCAATAAATAATAATAATTCATCAAGTGAAATTGTATTGTTATTCCAACGGCATAATGAAGCTATCATATTTCAGTGATGAGATTCGGCAGTTTCACAACGGGAAGGCATTTAATTCGCTGGAAATCCGATTCGATTTGCTTATATTCGCCGTAATGAGAAATGATTCTACTCTCATCTAATTCCCTTTTTCTCTTTCGTGCAGTTGAGTGGACGTGCTTCTAAATTAGCTGTGATTTTTCGTCCGATTTTATTAGCAATTCGCTCCAATTCCTTGTGTCCGCACATATTTTCAATGTCTTCTCTCGTTGTGATCAAACAAGATGAGACACTTCTCTCCGATTCCTGTTTAAAATCGTCGTTTACGGCCCTCTGAGGCGCAAAGGGTGTTAGGGATTCGACCTTCATCAACGAAGGAAACAAACCGCAATTCGACGGAATTTGAAGGACGGCCTTCCGGCTGCAAGTGGTGGCGTTCAGTGTTGTCTCTCTGTGCGTTCATTGTTGTGTTAGTGAAGGAATATCGGAAGAAAGACTTCCTTTGAGGTATGTTCTTCTTCTCTTTCACTTTGTAGTTTAACACAACGATACACCTCTTGTAAGAGAGTATGGTTTGCTTGTCATCAATTGCGGTACTTCATATATTATGAATATTCTTATTGCGAGTAAGTTTGAGGCAGAGTCAAGAGAGAATGCCATAACGGTATTTAACGGCGACCTCGGACTTATTTTGTTAGAAGACCTGCCGGTATGAATCATTTTTATAATCGATTCCAGCATTGCGATTCCAATCACCAAAAGTGGAAGACGCGTATAAAGGCAGTCGGGCAGAGTGTGAAAACACATACCTCCGAATTTCGAAGTTTAGCATTATGTACTTTATTATGAGTCTGTTCTGTAGGTTTGTATCCTCATTTCTCTTATTGTACTTTTGTTTCTTACTCTTTTTGCCTCTTAAGTGTACTGCATCTTTAGCAATCGTCTATTTCCATAATTATGGATTCGTTTCTTTAATTGAATAGACCAGTTTATCGTTTACCATAATAGGAAAGACTACAGTGGAAGCGGAATTTTGATTCTTGAAGACAATTTTGCAAGGAATGTGAAGACGAGTAATTTAAATATAAGAAAAAATATAAATATTTACTCATTCTTTCTTTAATTTCTGTCTTAAACTTTCTTTTATTAATCTCAAACAAAAATAGGTGGATTATCCGCTCTTCGTAATTATTTTGATTCTCAATAAAAAAACCAATTATCCAAAATGTAGCAATCTTTTCTATGACATAGAGGAAGAACGGAATTATTTAGATTTTATTATTATTATTATTATTATTATTAGGGTTACTCTCTCCTGTACGTAACTCTTTTTTGCTCTTGGCAATCGTGGAATATCTCTCGTTTCTCGTGTAACGAAGGTTAAACCTGAAAATATCACGCGCTGCGTGTTATGCTCTTGCATGCGATTTAATTATGTTTTCAATTGAATAATGTGAACCAAATGTATGTTAATTAATGCGAAACAGCTAAAATACAAAACTTTTTCACGGAAACGTTTATCGTTTCTACAGAAAATTCTGTGGAAAAACTAAGTTTTGTTTTTTAGTTGTTTTAAATGGCGTTCTACAAAGTCATTCCAGAAAATTAGGAATTAATAATGAATGAGATGATTATAACTAACGATCAGTAGTGATGAATCAACTTTACGAAAATATTACTGCGACTTCTTTTAGCGGTTGCACATGTTTAGTACTCCAGGAAAGAAAGCGCTCGCTGGAACTGTATCTGCGGCGTAATTAAATTAATCCGAATATTAATGAGGCGAATCGACGCATGTTCCTCATTTTTATCTGCTCATTATCACCTTCATTATCGAGACGGTTTTTCAATTGAAACTTTTCCCTCATGTTTAATGCATGTCCCTTGTTGATTTTACGAATAATAAGGGAGGATTTATGACGTGTTTTTGTTGCTCTTTAGATTGGCCCAATGGAAATAAATAACATTTTGCAGTCGAGGGCTGGTTTAGCCTACATTTAATCACCGATTGTAACAATTCTCATTGGTTTTTGCGATTTTTGGTTTATATTGGGTAAGCATTTAAACCAATTGATTTTAGATTTCAGAATACATTTAAAAAATCATTTTGAAGTTTTTTTTCGGTTGGTTTTTTCACTTCTTGAGATGCTTTACATTCATTTAAAACTCTAGGTGAGACCGGGGCAGGTTTGGTATAGGGGTAAGTTTGCTCATTGCTCGCATATTTTTACGTGGAACGTGTTAGTTGTCACATCGGTAGAAGCATATTGTTATGCCAAAACGAATGAAGGAAATTAGTGGAGAGGAAAAAAATAAATTTATAAATTTTAAGCCGCCTGACTGGCTACGAAACCCGGACTATTTTCTTGGTCGCGTAGTCTAAATTAAACTTTTTTTGTGTCTAAGAACAATGGTTTACTAAATGAAACTTTTTTTCTGTCAAAAGAAGTAAAGTACCTGATCGTAATAGGACTTTTCACGCTGATTTCTAATATGAAAGTGGTTTTAACCCGCCAGCCGCAGATTTCCCGGGAAAATCCAAAATTTCCAGATTTTCTATATTTGTCAGTTGCTTGCAGAAAAACATCCACTGCTTCCATCCTAATCATCATGTAACAATCAATCAAAACCCAAGATGCCTACCATGATATATAATTCCAAAGCCGATGCAATCATTCCCTCCATGCAGATTCAAGGCCAGGGACCCAAAGATTTCAAATAACAATTTTTTCATAAAATTCGAGTTTTGTGTCTTCGTCATAACATCGAATACGACGTTGCTGCCTGTAAATACTATTCAAAGGAAGAAAAAGAAGCAGGTCTATTTAAACACACGCGAGGCATGTTTTTCCTTTGACTTTGCTACGCTAGTCGCAAAGTCGCAGTTCCTTTGACTTTGCTACGATTGTATGTTATGGGAACATTGTTATTGAACCCGTAAACCGTGTATGAAATGTGGGCTTAAGGGGCGGTGGAAACGAGCTGTTACCCTTTGAATCATTGGTCTTTTTACAGACTCCTGCTCCTCCCTTATCTCAACCTAGTGAATCACCTTCTGCGACGAGTGAGAAAGGTTAAGCCCTAAGAGATATTTTCCTTGATCCCTCAAATCAGGGTCCTCCAGCTAGGGCCCTCCCACCCTTCGGATTCTACCCTTTGCATGAATTGCTAGACACAGGGTTTGAAAGGGCTCCGCGATTCTTCGAAGGGCAAGCAGAGTAGAACCGATGTGTAGTCGCCCTCCTAACACCCGATATTTTTTCGCACGCATTTTCTACGCAACGGCGCGCAGTCAATCTGGAAAAAGCTGGCCAAAAATAGTAAATATATTATTAATTGGATGAAAATATCATCTAAGAGTAAGTTTGACCTCCTGAGTTTAATTTTGGCGTCAAGATTGTCTTACCTGTGCTAGTCATGGAAGAATTTAAAATGAAAATAGTGAAAATACCAATAAGAAGAGGAAATTTGCCTTAATAAATAATGTTATCTTTTCTATTTCTAAAATAAGAAATTAAAACTTATATATATTTAAGAAGTAACTAAAGGCGCTATATATATAAATAGTGGAAAATAAAAGAAACGAGTTTTTCTTAGAATTCGCTGGTAATAGAAAACGGAGACTCCTCATCTTTTGGTCTCCACATCTTCAAAAACAAAAAAATCTGATATAAGATGTAAATATTTATCTACGACAGTAATTTCGAACTCTATATTCCATCTAAACTTGGTAGATGAGTGATTAATTTATATATTATTATCTTTGACGTCACAAACATTATAAATAATGTTTTTCGGGACATGTTCGATGAAAAACGATGAAATTTGCCTTTCGTCCATGGAGCCCAGGGCTCCCACAAAGTAAATAATCGGCAACTTCCGGTTTATCGGTATTTCATGAATAACTCCTAAACAATCAGTGATACAAAAATATTTTTCATACGAAAGTTATAGTAATTAATATTTTCTAAAACGTTTATAAATAATAGTATATACCTAAATCTCATATTAATGGAGATATTTTGAAAACCGGAAATGAGCTTTGAAGAATGAAGCTCGACTTCCGGTAAACCGATTTACTCCAAAAACTAATCAACTCTAACAAAACTAACCAAAATACTATGTATGAAATTTGGCGTTGATACAATGAATGGTTTTCATGTTAGAGCGCCCACAAAGTACATAACAGCTACTTCCGGTTTATCGGTATTTAACGAATAACTCCTAATCAACTGGTGATAAAAATATATGTTAAATACAAAAGTTATAGTAAATTTCATTATCTAAAACTTTTATAAGAAATACAATATACGTATATATCATATTTATGGAGATATTTCGAAAACCGGAAATGACCTTTGATGAATGAAGCTCGACTTCCGGTAAACCTAGTTACTCCAAAAACTAATCAACTCTGACAGCACACACCACAGTACTATGTATGAAGTTTGATATTGATACAACTAATAGTTTTTACGTTAGAGCGCCCACAAGCACACACACACACACACACACACACACACACACATACACACAGACATCATTCCGAAAATGGTCAAAACGTGTTCTAGGGACCCCAAAACATGTATTTCCGTTGAAATCTCGAAGTCGAATTTTTTCATGAAAACAATACTTTCTCTATACTTCGTATATGGAGAAAGTAAAAATCTGATGTGGCCAGCACATGACTTTCTCCATATATAAGATGTAAATATTTATCTACGACAGTAATTTTGAACTCCTTATTCCATCTAAACTTTGAAGATGAGTGATTAATTTATATATTATTATCTTTTACGTCCCAATCATTATAAATAATGCTTTTCGGGACCTTTTCGATGAAAAACGATGAAGTGGCCTTTCGCCCCAGCGCCCAGAGCGACCACAACGTACATAATTAGCAACTTCCGGTTTATCAGTATTTCACGAATCACTCCTACACAATCAGTGATAGAAAAATATATTTCATGCAAAAGTCATAGTATATAATATTTTATAAAAGTTTTATAAGTAATAGTATATACCTAAATATCATATTTATGGAGATATTTTGAAAACCGGAAATGAGCTTTGAAGTATGAAGCTCGACTTCCGGTTTACCGATTTACTTGAAAAGCTGATCAACTCTGACAGCACACACCACAGTACTATATATGAATTTTGGTATTGATACGACTAATAGTTTACACGTTAGAGCGCCCACTGTCACACACATACACACACACACACACGCACACACACACACACACACACACACACACACACATACACACACACACACACACACACACACACACACACACACACACACATACACACAGACATCATTCCGAAAATGGTCAAAACGTGTTCTAGGGTCCTTAAAAGCATGTATTTCCGTTGAAATCTCGAAGTCGATTTTTTTCATGAAAACAATACTTTCTCTATACTTCGTATATGGAGAAAGTAAAAAAACAAATTAATGCGTAGCTCTATGTTACTATATTGAAACTATATCAACACATATTTACTCAGTGAGCATTAGTAAGGTATTCTGTGAACTGTAATAGCATTTTAAACATTATAGATTCATTCCTAAAATATTCAGTAAATCTTTAAAATATCCCGAAACCTTATGTTTTGGATATTAATTTTCGTCAGTTTATATGCATGATATGGTGTTCATTATTTTTTTGGTACTTACCTATGAATTATTTTATGTATAGGTGCTTAAAAATTGTTGAAATAATGTTTAGATAATTATTAAAATTTATTTCAGTAAATTTGGTATCACTGCTAAAATTGCATACTTCTTATAACTTGACATTAAGAAAATCCTCAGATAATCATAACATGGACAACATTTTTACAAAACGAAAATTTGGTTGAAATATCTTCATTAGTTTCTGTGATCCCGACGGTAATATAGCGCCTGATGTCACATTGACCCCACGAGACTACTTAAGGATTAATGGTGAAATGTTTCAAAAACGGAAATGAGCTTCCAAAAATAAAGATCGACTTCTGGTAAACCGATATCCTCCAAAACCTAATCAACTCTGATGACACCAACCAAAATAAAATGTACGAAATTTGGTGTTGATACGACAAATAGTTTTCAGGTAAGAGCGCCCACAAAGTAAATAATCAGCAACTTCCGGTTTATCGGTATTTCACGAATAACTCCTAAACAATCAGTGATACAAAAATATGTTTAATACAAAAGGTGTAGTAGAGTAATTTTTCTAAAACTCTTAAAAATAATAGTATATACCTAAATATCATATTTATAGAGGTATTTTGCAAAATCGGAAATAAGCTTCGAAGAGTAATGCTCAACTTCCGGTTCAATGATATACTCTAAAAAATAATAAACTCTAATCACAACAACCAAAGTAATATACATGAAATTTGGTGTTGAAACGACAAATAGTTTATTGTGAGAGCGCCCACAAAGTACATACTAAGCAAATTCCGGTTTATCGGTATTTCATGAATAACTCCTAAACAATCGGTGATATAAAAGTATGTTTCATACAAAAGGTATAGTAAGATAAATTTTCTAAAACATTTATGATTAATAGTATATACCTAAATATCATATTTATGGAGATATTTTGAAAACCGGAAATGAGCTTTGTAGAATGAAGCTCGACTTCCGCTCAACCGATTTACTCCAAAAACTAATCAACTCTAACGACACCAACAAAAACACTACATGTGGAATTTAAAGTTGATACAACGAATGGTTTTCATGTTAGAGCGCCCACAAAAGACATAACAGCTACTTCCCGGGTTATCGGTATTGCACGAATAACTCTTAATCAACCGGTGATACAAAAATATATTAAATACAAAAGTTATAGTAAATTATATTATCTAAAACTTTTATAAGGAATACAATATACCAATATATCATATTTATGGATATATTTTGAAAACCAGAAATGAGCTTTACACAACGTACATAATCAGCAACTTCCGGTTTATCAGTATTTCATGGATAACTCCTAAACAATCAGTGATGCAAAAATATGTTTCATACAAAAGTTATAGTAAATGAAATTTTCTACAACATTTAGAAATAATAGTATATACCTAAATATCATATTAATGGAGATATTTTGAAAACCGGAAATGAGCTTTGAAGAATGAAGCTCGACTTCCGGTCAGCCGATTTACTCCAAAAACTAATCAACTCTAACGACTGTAATAAAAGTACTATGTATGAAATTTGGTGTTGATCCGACAAATAGTTTTCATGTTAGAGCGCCCACAAAGTACATAATCATCTTCTTCCGGTTTATCAGTATTTCACGAATAACTGCTAATGAACCGGTGATACAAAAATATGTTAAATACAAAAGTTATAGTAAATTATACTATCTAAAACTTTTATAAGTAATACAATAGACGTATATATCATATTTATGGAGATATTTTGAAAACCGGAAATGAGCTTTAATGAATAAAGCTCGACTTCCGGTTAACGGATTTACTCCAAAAACTAATCAACTCTGACAGCACACACAACAGTACTATATATGAAGTTTGGTATTGATACTACTTTTAGTTTTCGAGTTAGAACGCCCATTATCACACACACACATACACACACACACACTCACACACACTCACACACACACACACACACACACACACACACACACACACACACACACACACACACACACACACATACACACAGACATCATTCCGAAAATGGTCAAAACGTGTTCTAGGGACCCCAAAACGTGTATTTCCGTTGAAATCTCGAAGTCGAATTTTTTCATGAAAACAATACTTTCTCTATACTTCGTATATGGAGAAAGTAAAAATTGCGTAAGCTATCGGAAAAGGTCATCATTTACATTTAAATTTACATTCAAACCCTGCAATCCTCCAGTGGCGCGTGGCAGGGGGTGTAAAACACCGAAATCCCTATCTAACTTGGAGAGCCAATAGCTTCTCTAATACTTCCCGGGAAAAATTACCAAAAATAACTATAGCAGATCTGTCCTGGAAACTACTTCCCTGTATCGCTTTTTCGTTTTCATTAACAGCCAGCCTCTCTTATTTCCTTACCTAAATCGACAAATGTCTTTATTTCTCCCGCATTTTTATGCATTACATCTTCCGAATGTTGACTTCTTCTGCAATACCTGCCCGATGAATCCAATTTTTTTAACGGTAGGTGGCATATAGTAGTATCTAAACAGCAGTTCTATTATAGAAATTCGTGAATTCAGGGAAATTGGTCGAATTATCACTCAATAAAGGCCATTTAAATTTTTAGATATATTTACTTTCCATTGCTTGTATCGAAGCAGTAGGTAATGTGGAATGGTTCGAAACATCGTAACAACGCAGAGTTGACAATACAAATGAATATCTTTATCTGTCGAATGGCATTTTTCGCCATACGTCTTGTTTCTGTTTGCGCACTACATATTATAAATTTCACTTGCTAATCTTTCTTTTCTACGATCTTATCATGCAACTAGGGGCTAGTTTCTTTGGGTAACCGTAGGAATGCTAAATAAAATTGAGGAAAGAAGGAAATTGAAAAGGGTTCACTCCAATCATGGGCGTAGAATGTACACTGAACAACGAAGTAAGTAGGGAAACTAATAAGGCTAGGGAACAGTGGTGAAAGGGACGGTGTAACAAAATTGAAAAGCTGGTGGAAAGCGGAAGGGCCGATCTAACGTATAGTAAAGTAAAGTAAATGACGAGGAATAACATTAGTAATAGATTGGTGACGGTTAAAGAGCAAGGGAAAATGTAAATTAGGGATCCAGTCACCGTAAGGGGACGACGGAAGGAATCGCATGGTAAAAACATGAAACCCGCCAGAATAGAAACAAAAAGGGAGGAAGAAGTTGAAAAAGTCGATGTTGAACTTGATAGTGAAATAGAACGAGCATTGCGGGATATGAAAGGGAATGAAGCTACAAGGGTTGACGAGATTGCAGTAGAGTTTCCTAAGACAAGGGAAATAAATGTTCCTATGATTTAATTAGGGAAATTTATGATGAAGGGTCCAGAGTACTTTACCAAAACTATTTTGATTCATTTACAGAAAAAGAACAAGGCTACAGAATGTTGGGATTATTTTACAATTAGCCTAATCTCTCAGGCATCTTAAGTACTTCTTAGGGTTCTGAATTGACGGATAGAGGGAAAAATTAAAGGGCAAATCGGAAAAGACTAGTTCGGTTTTCAGAGAGGAAAAGGAACGAGGGATGCAATTGGGGTGATGAGAGTACTTGCGGAAAGAAGCGTAAAATTTAATAAGGATTTGTGTGTGTGCCATCTAGATTTGAAAAGACCTTCTATAGAGTCAAGGGTGCAAAACTGATGGGGATATTAAAGAAATTTGGGTTGGACTGGAAAGATAGAAGATTGGTTCAAAAGTTGTATCTGAATCAGACTGCCCAGTTAAGGATAGCTGATGGAGAATCGGATCGTCTTGAACTGGGCAGGGGGTAAGACAAGGGCGTTCTTTGTCACCAAAACTTTTTAATACATATGCGGAGGAAAAGAGGAGAGAGGAGCCTGAGAAGAAATAGACGGGGTACAGGTTGGTGAGGAGGGATTGAAGTCTGTAAGGTAAGCAGACGACGACGTATGTGATTCCATAAAGGATTTACAAATTTATGTATATGCTTTTGGTGATAAAGAAAGAGAGTTTGGAATGAAAATTAACGAAAATAAAACTAAGGCAATGAGCTTCAATAAGGGAAAGAAAGCTAAGTTAAAGAAAGTAGTAGATAAAGAAAAACTATGGCCGGTGGAAAATTTTCTTACTCTCTCGTGTGATGGAAGTTGCAAAGATGAGTTTCGAAAAAGAATAGTCTTGGCCAAGGAAGCCTTTATGAAGCGAAGGGAATTGATTACCAAAGGTCTTGACAAAGGAATCAGGAAAAGATTGGTGAAATCCTTGGTTTGGAGTGTCTTGCTCTTCGGGTGCGAAGCGTGGACATTAAGAAAGGAGGAAGTCGAACTTTTGGGGGCCTTCGAAATGTGGGTATGGCGGAGAATGGAAAAAGTTAGTTGGGTTGAGAGGAAAACAAACGCAGAGGTGTTAGAGATGGTTGGGGGGTAGAAGGCTTTAATTGAAGTAATTAAGCATCGACGGAAGAAATGGGTGGGTCAAGTATTGAGGGGAGAGGGATTGGTGAAGACTGTAATTGAGGGTAGGACTGAATAAACAGAGGGGAAGACAGAGACAAAAGTCGGTGGATGACATAAGGGTGTGGTTAACTATAAGGAAATGAAGGAGGTGGCGCTTAATAGGGATTTTTGAGTG
Organism: Sympetrum striolatum; assembly: GCA_947579665.1. Taxonomy (NCBI): domain Eukaryota; kingdom Metazoa; phylum Arthropoda; class Insecta; order Odonata; family Libellulidae; genus Sympetrum; species Sympetrum striolatum. The sequence goes on from OX388341.1 coordinate 123,632,029, forward strand.
CACGTGAGCCTATGAAAATATAGAACACTGGTGTGTACAGTTAGAATATTGTGCTGAAGATGTAAATGTATACGTTAAGTGTTAAGTTGTAACTGAGAACTTTGTCATTTTATGCACTGTATATTGTGTTGTTGACATGAGTTGTATTCAGATTATAAATGTAATGAATTAATAAAATCTATCCTTATATAATATGTAATATGTGATGCCACCCGACGATTAATCCAATTGTAACGTTTTTTGATAATAATAATTTCCTCGTTTCTTGATATTCAAATGATCGATACGTAGTCACTAATTTAGCGGTTTTTTCGTGAGATCTCGTGTCTTTTCATTTCTTTAGCGACTTATTTTCTGTTGTTGCGACATCTCGCTTATGCTCTGTTACGTAGAACCCCCTAATTTGTAACATTAAATGCTTGAATTATTTACAAAAAGGTAACAGCATCCCTGTTATATATTTGTTCTTTTCCCTCATATCTTTCTTTTCACCTCTTAACATCCGGAACACCTGTGTTTCTCCCTTTTTATGTAATTAATAAAACAAACCTCTCTCTTTCCATTTCCACATGAGCACAACTCCCATTCTTTATCCTCACCTCAAAGGAATCTGAATTGTTATGGTCTAAATTCGTCAGATACTTTATTCATCCAGGCAGGGTATTACTTTTAACCTTTTCAATTCATATTCCTCCAAACTCTCACAAAGGTTTTATCGACACAATGGACATGCGTACAGCGACTCGAGGAATTTCTACTCCTTTCCTCCGATCGGCGTAAGAGTTCCCCGTCTGTGAAGATGTTTTGCCATAAAGATCATTGAAGTTCGGGGCAACGTTATGCCTATTGTGAATCGCTTTTCTCATATTTAGGCTATTTCGGTTTTTGGGAGCAGTTCTTTCTCTGCATTTGCTTGAAAAATGGAAATAAACTTCTTCGGAAAGCATTCGTAAAACGGATTATTTGAGTAGCTACCAATATAAAGTTGTCTCTTTCACAAAGCGTTTGAACTGTGGAAGGGCGACGAATGGTATTTATTTGGGAAATCGACGGTGAAGCAAAATGGACTCCAACGGACGGCGCTAATTATAAATGTCGAAAATCAGGAGGGAATTTGAGAATCATTAGGAAAGAATATAAATTTTATTCGAAATAACCTACGAATTTGTTTATAAGTAATTGAATTAAGTAATAATTAAGTAAGTTTTAAGTAATTAAATTAAAGAACAGCCGACGCCATCTTAAGGATAAATTAGGTGTTAATTCATAAAAGGACGAGTTCTAATTAGATTAACTACTATATATCGTAATTCGTTTGCGGCGTTTATTTGTTAATTCGTTTATTTGATAGTTGCGATGATTTCACTGACTCGCTGTCTAACGGACATATTGGACGTGCTAAGCGACTGGTTCATTCGTTTTCGTTTGTGGTTCACAAGATTTGTGTGGCTATTTTTGTGATTTCGTCTACATTCATTTGGTACTCAGTTGTTTCCTCTATTTGTTGTAGCGACTGGTGCGTTAGTTTAGTCAGTTATTTACATTTGTGTAGCTGTTTTTGTGATTTCGTAAGTCAAACAGGATGGAGAGAAGTATTGTTTTTTTATAAATTTAAGAGTTCTTATATCTAAATTTTTTTATATCTAAATTTCATTACTTTCGATTTAAATTCATTTTTCCGTTGAGAATCAACGGGCACTCCGCTAGTCATTAATATAATCGGAAACATCATAATCCGTCGAATAATGGTATTTAAATTCTTCGCGATTAATACATATTTCTTACCGAACATGACTTCGTGTAGAAATAGATATTCCGTTCACTAATTCACATTTTTGTTTATTCCTACGATACAGAAAAAGTGCTAGTCTGCAAAAGCATCTTGTATTTCTTAGTGCAGAAAATAGAAACGAAATCTATAATATAAAATAGAGTGTGGGTGTGTGTGTATGTATGTATGTTCGCTAAAAACTCGAGAACCGAGAGTCGCAAAACTTTGAAATTTTTTACATTATTAAAAGTCAACCCCGCGCAGAGTATAGGCTACTTTTTATTTCCCTAAAGTCCATGGTTCGAACCCAGATGGGTCAAAACGTTTCCATAAGAAATACACGTGGAAGTAATTTTTTTCGTTGCAGGGTTAATTTCTTATGCAAAATTAAATTAGAAATAATGGTCCTAGAAAGTCGAATCAAGCACCAAAAGAAGGAAAATAGAATAAGAATTCTAAATTTGGTCGTGGAATATCGTTTTCGATTCGAAATTGCGCACATTTTGATAGAGTATGTGAATATTTTATCGACATTTTGAGATTGTAAACAACCCATCCCCATGACAATCAATGCGATTCTGGATTTCGAGCTCATGCGTAATTCCATATAAACACATTGAAAATGAATGCCCAGATACAATTATTGCTGTAGGATATCTTATATATATATATATAATTCCTTCTCCGGATTCATTCATATATATTTAGATGGTTCCGTAACAATTGACCGCGCGACAACTGACCGCGTACCAACTGAACGCTACGACAATTGACCGCTACGACAATTGACCGCTATGACAACTGACCGCGTACCAACTGAACGCGTCTCTTTTTCAGGAAGCATTAATTCACAGGGAGAGTCTACCTGGAGAAAAGTGAAGCCAAAAATAACGCAACCCGCAGAGCACTGGGTTGCACTTTTCTCCAGCTCCCCTTTAACTATATGTATTTTTGGGGTTTTATTTTCCTCTCATACGGGACTCAGGAGCTTGTCTATCCTATGACATGGTCACAGATAGTTTAAATGAACCTTTCACTTAACGATCATGTTCGATTTTTTTCTCTAAGTCCTCTTGATTCTTTTCATCATGGAAAATAAAACATGCCTGCAATGTAAACTTCTCGGATGCCAGTGTCGTCTGCTAGAGTGATATATAAAACGAATCGTCTGCCAACCTCCCGCAAACTCTATTAAAACCTCGTTGATTATTATATTGTTAATTTTATATATATTATGATGCATTAATTCGTCATAATTGATCAATACCAAGTACGGCATTAAATTCCTTGATAATCGTTTACCGCAATGAAATAAAAGGTACTCTATAATACATTATAATAGCTTATCAGGGTAATTAGAGATTTTCCGCTTGTGAAAATGTTTGTTCTAATTCATAATTGGGACTTAATGCAGTAAAAGTAGTCAAAATGACGAATACGAGAACTTGTATACCATGCAAGACCTGCAGGTGCAGCCGAGAGCACAATGAAATGTTCATTAAAATGCCGTGGATTAATACTGACGTTCGTTCTGCTTCATAGATTTCAGATAATGAATGAAATAATAAAATTAAGGAAGATGCATAGATTCTAGTTCGGAAAATTTTGTGGGGGCAGCTGTTCTGATGCGCAGCAATTGACCATGCTGCAGGCAGAAACAAGCCCCGGCTTATTTACCTATAAAACCTTTATAAACGCGAAAATAACAAAATTGCTTCGTGTTAAGCATTGCTCAAACTACATTTTGTGTTTCAAAACGTTCGACTTACTCGATCAAACCTTGATAACTCTGTATCAAAGCCGCAAAATCATGTAAAAACAATGTATTGGTCTAGGGAGATACGAAAAGTGCTACCCAGCATGGCTAAATGCGCAATCTGCCGCTTTACCCCTGGCTTCACTTTTGGCCACTAGAGGGAGATAGTAATGCTACCCCTGTGCATTAATTGAAGTACGGTACACAAAATGATATGAAATGTAGTAACTTTGTGCCAACAATAGAGCGGTAGTCATTTTCTTACTGAACAGATATCTAGTGATTTTTCTGGAGTGACTTACTAGTCGAGAGTGTTAAGGCGAAAACTGGTTTGATGTATTTCATAGAAACAATGAACTAACTTGATATTTTTTACATTTACATTCTTACATTGATCCTGCAAACCGCCATTGGCGTGAGGCAGGGGGTGTGTAAGTTTAACTGCTCGTAGCTTATCTAATACTCCGAGAAAAAAATAGACAAGAATTAGGTATCCATCCAGGCTTTTACTTCCTTGTAACGCTTTTTCTTATTCTCTTGGAGCTCACTAAGATTGTTAACTATATTGATAAATCAACTTACTTGTCAACGATATGTACTGTTAGGGTATAAAGGAGCAAGTTTGCGTTGTTTGATGAAGTTCTATCATTCCAAGAAGTAATTCCACTCAACATATCCATAATTACTTTAAAGTGTTCAACAAGCATTGAGCTAGTATCACGCTTTTCCATTCAGCGCATATCTCACAAGCTACACAACATTCCATCCATTTCTCTCTTTAAACTATAACTTATTTTAGAAGAAAAAGAAAGAAATTTTTAACTCCGCACATTAATCCAAAATATTTTCTAACTATATACTATTATTTCATAAGATTTAGACAAACTCATATGAGTGAATATGGCATGGAACTATAACTGCATAAAGAGAAGTCTTACGGATTTGAAAAACAGCACCTAGCTGATCAGAAGCTATGACACTACAGTTGTCGATACATATACCAACATAGCTTTTAGTATCAAGATTACATTTTCATAGTGATTAAAATTTCTTTGAACCAACTTAGATTTCAGCAATAAACTAACTATCGCAAGAGGCAATTTCTAAATATTTCCGCTACATAGTTTGTTTACAACCACGAGGCATTGGGGTGAATCATATCTTTAATGTTTGAAGTTCACTAAATCAGACCTATCAGACGTTGATCATCACATTAAATACCAGTGAAAGCTTAAAAATTAATTATATCACGACTTGTAAAGTATTATAGTATAGCAAAGTACACTTTATCCGGTAGATGACTATGATATATTAGATATGAAGACTATATTCAATACTACATCCAGTTCTCCCGTTCAGAGTCTTCGAAACTTCTGCTAGCATTTATAAATCCTTTCCTCCTTATATTTGAAGACATTTAAGTAACATGTCACACTTTTTCATTATATACTTCTATATTAACATTACATTAAATTAATTTCTGAAACTTAAGTAGTAATATAATTAAAGAAATTATACGATAACGTTTCTGAACTTTAAAAAATACTGCATATTGTGAAATATATCCTGAGACAGTCTTAAACAGAAATTACTACTTGAATGACTAAAAATAAAATTTTTACTAAGAAATCATTTCATGTCATCACTCGCAGTTTTTCAACTGTTGTAACAATCAAGTAACCATCTTTATCATAATAAGTATATATCAAGTATAAAGTATATATCTTATATCAGCATTCGCTGATATAAGATATATACTTTATGATAAACCCAATCTCATGATGTAAAACCTAAATGAGACATTGAAGGCATTATTTCACCAGAGATTCTGGAAGGAATAGATGTGGCAGCAAACAGTTTCTTGACGGAGCCATTCCAGTGGTGATGTATAATATATTCATCTGTGTTCTAGCAATTATTTGTCTAAATAGTAAGGATGTGACTATGTTGCAATCCTCTTTTCTTCCTTACCATTCCCATATACAGATTCATTATATGCAATTCCAAAAATAAAGCAATTGCAACTGATAATTAATTATTGGCCTCCTATCGATTACGTAGGTAACGCGAAGAACTTCGAAATTAATTATAACTTCGCTTTTCATTTCCATAGGTAACGTATGTCTAATATCTTTGTCTTCACCTCCAATATATAGGTTGTATGACTTTATCATCTGAGGACAAAGAATATATATTCTCTCAACGGAAGTCAACTCACCCCTGTAGCTCTTCGTCCCATTCGTTTCTTTGAAGTCAAGGAAGTTTGATAGATGAGTAACTAAATGATTCCACATCCACCTAACACATTAAACTTCCTTCGATATGACACAATCTATATCTCCGCTTTACATCCATTTCATCCTCTTCGTATTTTTGGTATTCCCTCTCTACCTATCTTTACAATATCAGGTGCAAAAATATGCTTCTTTTTCAGTTCTTGCCGTAATTTACTCTGCGCGGCCCGCGATTGTTTCGTTGCAGATAGAATGCTTCGCAGTGCCTTCTGATTGTATTTTGACATATTTTCGGACAATATGAGTTGCTTTCTTTCTAACTTCATTGGTAATTTTAACTATGTAATGAAGCTATTTTTACTAGGTTGACCATTTGGTATGGATAATGCCATACATGGCGTAAGTCTGGCCATCATTATTGTATTAGAGATCTTGAAGAATGAATGCAGCGATTAGATGGCCGTATGAGCTTTTCGGTCACAATGTATTACAATGTATGTGCGTATGAAAATGAAGCATGCATCACATATATTTCCCCCTCTTGCTTTCCCCTCCCAAAGGAACTTCTTTTATTCGTTCTACGCCGACATAAGCCGCGCACAACTGGTCATTGCTGAGAGGATATCTTTCAGTAAATGAATGTTTGATTCAGTGCATAATTAAGAAAGGAAAACGTAATTTTACTGTAGACGAGTTCAAGTTATTGTTTTTTTTATTAAGAATAGCTATAAAAATAATGTTAGTAATGGTCTAACGTGGAAGCAGAAGGTATGTTTTGTTTTTTTCCTCATGGCTGCATTTTATCATGAAGCTGTAATAGATTTTTTAGTCCGTATTAATTGAGGTGTAATATTACAATGTGAGCCAGTGACCTGGAGCTTCGCTGTAGATCTTGTGATAATTACAACGCCATAATGAATGAAACGGAAAAGGCCAAGGTAATGGAATAACATAATGTACTGAAAGAAGGTAGTACTGCTAAGTTTTTTAATGAAAATACATTTAAAATAATTGTATTGGTTTAAGAGAGAAATTAAGTGAAGGATTACACAATTATACTGATCGTGATGCTAATTTGATGCGTAGTGTTTAGTATTATTTCCAAAGGATGTCTGTTAAAAGAGTTAATAACATTAACATTCTCACACCAATATATTAGGAATATATGAATTTCTGTTTAGGTTCAAATGATAAGGCATTGGAAGGAAAAGAGTGTGAGAGTAAAGAACGGTGAAAATTCGGCGATGCAGCGTTATGCGGCCGCCAACCCATAGGGACATATTTGTCCCAAAATCTTAACTTTTCCATAAGACATGGAACGCAATTAATCACATACATTTTCCAAGGTGTTTCTTATTGAAACACAATATATTATTTATGTGTAGCAGATAACGTTTCCTAGAAAATTTTCCTAAGTTTAGAAATTTTGGGCATCAATAAGGACATTTTTCCCCTTTGTATACATCAAAAATATTACAAATGATTTCTGTGTAACAATCTAAGAAAAATATCATTAAGTTAGGACGGAGGCTCCAACTTTGAAATCAAAATTTCTTTCCTTTAATGTTTCCAGAAAACGAGACGCGATCAGTTGTCGTAGCGGTCAGTTGTCGTAGCGGTCAATTGTCGCGCGGTCAGTTGTCGGGCCACGATATTTGGTTCCCTGGAAGATGTATATTAAAACTCGGTTTAAGAAAAACATTTTAATAAGACCATAGTCTTCTTGGGTTCGATGCCAGAGCAACAGAGCTGAGCAACTTTTGGCCGCTGACGGAGGAGCAACTTTTGGACCGCTTTCCCCGGAAGAGATTCTGATCAATCCTACAGCTCCACGGATCGGTCCTTGCCAGAATCTCCGATATACCTGTTTCCGTTGGCTTTCAGATATTTTGGCAAAAGTTGGCTTTCACAATTTTGTAGGAGATGATACTTAAATGCAAAAAAAACAATGATTTGTTGCATCATGAAGAATGTGAGAGGAGTCATTGCTTGGTTCGGACAGAATTTCGTATAGTTGCTGGAAAAACTATCAATAGACATTTGAGATGAAATTATTTATGCATCAATGATTGTTATAAAAATGAAAGAATGAAAGATTATGAAAATAGCTTTAAATATTAATTCCCTTTATTATTAAGGAGCTTCCTTTTCATTTCTAAATTCATATTTTATTCATTTTCAACTTTTCTGGAGTTTTTCTTCTTTCTTTCTAGAGTTTCTTCCCCTTTCTGCCTTACAGCGTCGGCTGCCCATCATCTCTCCACCCATTCCGTCCGATTCCTCATCGTTCTCCTTTTCTCTGTTTCGAATCTTACGGTGAAAATTACTCTTTCCTTTGCATCGTATGCTGCGTCCTCTTTGCGTAATCTGACTTCCAGGGGTTCAGTGCACTTAGACTTTCACTCGCTGCCTTTTATCCAATCTTTTGAGTAGTGTTCTTTTTTTAAGTGAAGTCGATTTGGATATCACATTTCCTACATCAATGAATACATTTGTTTTTGGTGAATTGTATTTTAATTGTAATTGCTGTACATTCACCAGTGTTTTTGTCTAGTAAAACTTGCTCTCTTTTCCCTCAACACTTTCCTATTCCTTTGAACAGCTTTCGCTTTTCCGCAAGTGCAGTTCATGTGCATATTTTTCTCAGTTTTCCTCTCGTTGAGAGCCATTCTTCTTTTCGTATTCCTACGAAACAACTTTCACTCTGACTTCATCGCCTCGCATCTTTCAGTCGCTGGATCATCCTAAATTATCGTAATTTGCTTTCGATTTTAAAATGACATTTAAAGGAACCAAAAATGGATATTTGAGACGTATTGCTAAAGAAATTATGAAATCCTTTTCGCTTTAAACTTCAACTTGAAGCGTGTTTGAATTTATGAATGATCTTGGCTGATTTATCCTCGTTATAGAGGAGTTGGAGAAATTTCAAAATTAACCATCAATTTCATACCAAAGAAAATCTAATTGATAAGATTGAGCCTTGGGGTTGATCACAGAAAGAGTGAATTTTCGATGATTCATTTGGATAAATGTGCATCCCACGCTAGTTGCTCACCAAGACCGTTGTGCACATTGACCGTTATGTTCGCAATGTTCGAGTATACGGCAACGTTGGACAATCACGAAACTTGCATCCTTCGCGAAAGATTGGGACACCGTGATTAATACAAAACTGGGCGTTATGAATTCCGAAAGCGAAGAGTTATGAGCAAAGATGGAGCGAATATTTCTCGATGAAAGAATCCGACAGCTGAGAAAGCACTGTGGGTGCAAAAGAATGAATTATACAAACGCCGCACGTTCTGAATAGAGCAAGTTTGGAAGAAGGTTTTACGGGGTCACATAAATGCGACTTCTTCCGAGAATAAAACAAGATCCTCATGAAGTCGTAAAGAGATGACGCAAGGAGGGATTTTACGACCGGAGGCAGCTGCGGGGAAAATGTACGATATATAAATCAAAGTGTTTTTTATTTTCCATAGAAAAGCGTTCTCTATCAGCGACTTCTCTTTCGACCGCCCGAAGGTGGGTCCGGATTTCATGTTCAGAATATTACTGATACTTGAGCACTTTACACATCATCTATATCTAATTTTAAGGCAGATATTTTACATATTAAAGCTATATCGGTAAATGAACTCGGAATTTAGTATAATAATTACCGACTTGTATGTATTTTTTAATCCGAAGTCTCTAACTATACTTAGTTTTACTTTGCATTTTATATCCACTCAACGAAAAACTGCGAAATGACGTGTGATTGAGTGCACTCTCGAGAATGCACACTAACAATTGCAATGACCACATTACGAGTCGCTGAGTCGCCTTTCCTTGGATTCGTCTTCTCTTTCAACACCTTTCTTCGCCATTTTGCAGTTTCTTACAAATTTAACATCCTGATTGTCGATCCGCGGCCTCGCAATCCACACTAACGGCAATTGAATTAAATTTAGAGGACTCGTGCACATTCTCATAGGCTGACAATGAAACTCGCTCTTATTCGATATTATTCGATATACATTTCAGTTTTATTTCTTCTCTCGACTTGTTTACGTGATCCCTTGGAAACGGGTCGCATGCATTCACTTAAAAGGGGAGGACCATTCGATTGACACTTTTGCATAAATGTATGTGGACGTCCTTATGAGACTGTCCAATACTTAAAATGAAAAAATAAATACATAACGTTACAGCTAATCGTATCTATGGCTATGAATACAAAGGGCCTTGATGAAATCCCTCAACAAATAATAAGGACTAATGATCGTCCAGATGTCGAAATTTGACCGTAATTCATGAAATTTTAAGTTTGAACGTTATTGAGGATCTTTAATAAGTGATTATACCTCTATGATTATTGCTTATAATGTTTTTGAAGTTTGTTCTATAACGTCAGCTGCGAGCGTGTACAAACACGCCATTAGGGTGTGTTGTTTGCTTGAATTCCCTACAATGCCCATGGACAGGGTCGTAGCCTCGGGGGCCCTGGGACAACAAGTAAATTTGGGGCCCCCTATACAGAAATCTTTTTTCAAATTTTAAAGTACACCTAGAGTTGTGTAGTTTGAATTTCCCGCGCATATAGGGAGACGCATATTTTGGGAGACAATTGTTCAATTTGAGGTATTTTCAGGGGCCCCTAAAGTCTTTGCCGAGGTGAGGCTCTTTCAAGGCCAAAAAAGTGGTCGACGAGAAGGGGCCCCTTCCCGTCGGGGGCCCTGGGGCACCTGTCCCATGCTAGCTACGGCCCTGCCCATGGAATTTAAAATTAAATGTTAGTAACAATAAAAAACACAATTACGGCTTGTGGTTTTATTTATTGCTTGTTTAAATTCATTGAATTTTTCATGTTATCATTGAATCAAATTAATGCTAATATAAATGAGACTTGATATTCATAGAGGTATAAGATATATTGCATTTGGAATACATTTCATTCTTGTTAAGATACGGGTATTTTCCGTTGTCACAAATACTGCTTGTTAACTGTTATTTAATGAGTATTGAGTTAGATGTTATTTAATGACTGTTAATAGAGTATTTGTTTATTTGGTTGCTTGAACAAATTCGCGTTTGTACATATTGCTGCCTTTTGATTGATTTTGACTGCAAAATTTTCCTCTTTTTAGAACGTAAACATATTTCGTTTGAAGTTTTATCTAAAAGGCCGAAAATATTAACCTACATTATAGAAGGTGATATTATTCATAAAAATATATAGCTTCAATCAATTCAATTTCAAAAGTCTACGTATGGTTTTATTGACATAAAATTTCGGCTCTTGTTCTCAATACATTTCTTATGAGCCTATCTTTCGCATTGATTCATATGAGAGCAGAGTCCAACAATCACCTTTGTCGTTAGGGAATTGTTTACGCCCACAAAATTACACAAATTTTTCGTTATTTTGGTCTGAATTCTCTCAGTTTCGACTATAATGCGATATTCTACGACCAAAATAAGAATCTTTATTCAATTTCCTTTCTTTTGATATTAATCTCGATTTCGTACTACCATTATTTCTGATATAATTCTTCAAAAGAAAAAAATGTCTGCAATCGATCAAAATGCGTGCATTTCTTATGAGGGACGATTATTTTGGTCCAGAGTCGAACCAAGGATATTTGGACAAAGATTGTAGCTTTCTGCACTCCTTCTCCATATGAACTTTAACTATGCCAAATATTAAACTCCTCCGTTTGCGCAATATCCTTAAAAAGGGATCCAAAGCTTTTTCTTCACGTATTAATATGTCGTACTTTTTCTAGAGAACGTCAAGATCGGATACATGCTAAATAACTCAGCAAAACTCCATCAGAATGATGCGATTCATCATCAGGCAGAGGTCAACATCATCAGATGGCATCGATCGCCGTCTAATTAAACTTTTCTCGCAGAAAAAGTTCGATATCCTTATCGTGATCACCATAATTATCATTAAAACATATGGATGTGTGTTCGCTTAATAATGATTGGTATCAGAAATTGGATCGGTGCACTTCATTTAATGTAAAAATTACTGTTCAAAATTGTGATAATGGGATAATTATTATATATCACCTAGAAAAATTATCCAATTAAAATTTTCTGTGATTAAATCTCAATCTGAAAATATATTTTTGTCGTACAATTACTCTAATTGTTACGAATGAAGTAAAACTTGATGAATAGTTTGGTTACGACATGTAAATAAAAAGGCTCCGATAGCAATATTTTAATAATTTGTTTCAATAAATTGAGTAAGTGAATGGTGTTGAGCACTCTTTTTACAGCCGATGCTGCGGGAACGATGCGTGTTTTAGGTAAAAGTGCGATGAAGAAAGAGGCAGATTCAATTCTAGAAATGAAGTTAACAGCCACGACACATAAATAGGCGAGAGGTGAGCCCGGAAAAACAGTGGAAGAAACTACGGCGAAGAAGAGAAATATATTCCTAAAAATCAAAGTTCAATCAAAAAAGAAGTTGAAACTCACGAAGGTTTCAATGTGATCCTTCTTCTGGCGGAGTTGGGATATCGGAGTTCTCACCGACGCCAATATGTAAATAACGCGCAATCCTTTCATAATCAGATTCCTTTCCTGAGTGACTTGATGATATTATTTACTCTTAGATCCACTATGCAATTAATTGTGAATTGCTCCGACAAAAATGACAATTGCTGAATTTAAATTAAAGTTTAAAACTGTTATTACATTCCTCGGATCGTTCTGAACAATCAATGTTAAAATAATACTAATTTAAATTTCAATTATAAAATAAATGAAACTACACACTGATGAAACAAGAAATGCCGTTGTAAGAAATAGCAATCACTTCCCCCATGACTGGCTTCTTTCAACACCCACATTTTCAACACTATTCGTGATAAACATTTTTCATTTTCCTAATTTGTTTGAACCTTTGTCGGTCATAATTGACATAATGTCTTTTATTTCAAGGTTTCTAATCAGTTGCGGTGTTAACAAGAGTAATCGTGAGATCCTCGCTCACGTTCTTATTCTGATTTTATGATGGAGTTCTTTCATATCGTTTCCTTTTATGTTTGATATATCAAATCTCTTGTGTGCACATTATTTTGGAGTTGATATAACAGATATCGCCATAAAAAAGGAAAAATCGTAAATTTACACCATAATTGCATTGTATTTTTACTTTCTCCATATACGAAGTATAGAGAAAGTATTGTTTTCATGAAAAAATTCGACTTCGAGATTTTAACGGAAATACATGTTTTGGGGTCCCTAGAACACGTTTTGACCATTTTCGGAATGATGTCTGTGTGTATGTGTGTGTGTGTGTGTGTGTGTGTGTGTATGTGTGTGTGTGATAGTGGGAGCTCTAACGTGAAAACTATTTGTCGTATCAATACCAAAATTCACATATATTACTGTGGTGTGTGCTGTCAGAGTTGATTAGTTTTTGGAGAAAATCGGTCAACCGGAAGTCGAGCTTTATTCATTAAAGCTCATTTCCGGTTTTCAAAATATCTCCATAAATATGATATATGCGTAAATTGTATACCTTATAAAAGTTTTAGATAATGTATTTTACTATAACTTTTGTATTTATTATATTTTTGTATCACCTGTTGATTAGGAGTTATTCGTGAAATACCGATAAACCGGAAGAAGATGATTATGTACTTTGTGGGCGCTCTAACATGAAAACTAATTGTTGGATCAACACCAAATTTCATATATAGTACTTTTATTACAGTCGTTAGAGTTGATTAGTTTTTAGAGTAAATCGGTCAACCGGAAGTTGAGCTTCATTCTTCAAAGCTCATTTCCGGTTTTCAAAATATCTCCATAAATATGATATTTAGGTATATACTATTATTTATAAATGTTTTAGAAAATGAAAATTACTATAACTTTTGTAGAAAACATATTTTTGTATCACTGATTGTTTAGGAGTTATTAATGAAATACTGATAAACCGGAAGTTGCTGATTATGTACTTAGTGGGTGCTCTGGGCTCTATGGGCGAAAGGCCAAATTTGTCGTTTTTTATCTAGCATGTCCCGAAAAACATTATTTATAATGTTTGTGACGTAAAAGATAATAATATATAAATAAATCACTCATCTTCCAAGTTAAGATGGAATATAGAGTTCGAAATTACTGTCGTAGATAAATATTTACATCTTATATATGGAGAAAGTCATGTGCTGGCCACATCAGATTTTTTTCCTACTCTTTCGTAACATTTTCAGGAATATAATCCCCGCAAAAGACGTGGTTTGAAAATTCTCAACATTCGTACATACAGTCACATAGAAGGCGCAAGAAAATACATTCCTATCGTTATTATTGTTTATTTTATTTATTTTAATTATTATTTAGTTTTATTCATTGGTGTACCAATTATACAAGCAATTGTTAATTACGTATATTTGTTGTGACAATATTAAGATATTTCATAGCTTCGATTTCGCAAATCAGAATCGTTGAAAATCCCCACTGTCTTGGCGGCGGTCACAGGGGGTCTGCAATTCCACTGTGGAGGAAGTGAAACATTTTGATTAGAAGAAGTGCAATTGAAAATAAAAAACAAATTGAACCCGCTCCGTAGCTGAAACATACATATAGATTCATACTTATATTTGGTATCATATGCCTAATACTAGTATATTTGTATCTCTATAATAACCAATGATCAAAGGTAAAAGACAAACTGTTATTGTTAACTGTTGCCACAGAATTTTCAACTTCTGGTTAAACGAATCATAAAAAAATTGAAATTCCCGCCATGAATTCCAAATAGTAGAGCCACTTGTTCTCGAACCCGGGACTCTTCCGATGATGTGAATACATATAACGACCTTGTAGGTATGAAACTAATTTAATCCAAAGATGTAGGTGGATATCATTCCGGATTGATCCTAAAATATGATTCCACTATCGTCATTTGAAATGCGTAGAGGAATGCAAATGGCGCTCTGGCATCGAACCAAGGATCATGAGAGAAACCGTACTATTCTATTATGAAACGATCTCGGTAAATATCTCGAAGACCTAGTTGCCGGAAAAAATCATACCTCCTTCATCTATTACGCTAAAATTATAATTGTTGCTTTCATAGATACAGTACAGAATGAGCTTTTTATAATAATAATATACTCTACTATCACTGTGTTTCTTCTGTAGATATAAAGCTTCGAAAATTACCTTTTTCACTACTTTTTAAGCTGTTATTGTGGCTTTTTTCGAACTTCCACAAACTGCCGCTAGGGCTACAGTAATCAACTTTTTTCTTACATATCGCTTCTGATTCGTAAACAATACATTTGAAGTAATTAAATATTTTTTTGGAATAAAAACATTTTCAGCCAATTCGTGCTTCTATCTACTCTATTTACCCCCAAACCTCCGTTTGCATGTTATTGTTACTCTGTTTTTTTCACTGTAATTACGCTCCTGACTTATATACGCGTGCTGGAGGTGGGTTGAGCATGGTGGGTAGGGTTTCTTTTGTAAAATTAAAGTAAGTTGGCCTCTTCTTACAGTTACATTACAGAAAATTTGCATTTGTTTCCGATCATTCCAACCTAGCACCCCTGTTTCACTCCATAGGATCGTAGGGAATCGGGATATTCACGCTATTTCCACTATAAAATCCTCTGACATTGTGAAGACATGAAACTTTTTGATCGTTGTGGCATCTGGTGACACGAAGCAATAACTACATGCATATCCAATGGTTTCGGTTGTTGTCGCACGTAGAACACTGCCATTGCCACAATTTTCCTTCTTTTGCAAAAATTAAATTATCGTTTTAAAGCGCAAAGATGCATCCTTCGATTGTGTAATTTTTTTCTGTGAACCAGGTCTTCGAGATATTTAACGCGATCTCTATTCACATGCTGGATTTTTCGTTTGCATGTAATCGGAAATGGAACTGTAAACATTCTTAAAAATCTGATGTGGCCAACACATGACTTTCTCCGTATTTATTGAAAACAGAAGCCTATGCCGGTGATATATAAAAACTCCAAAACAATGAGTGTTACAGGAAAATGTTTCATACAATCTCAGTAGTAAAAAATATTATCTATAACTTTGGTACATAATTGTATATACCTACATTGCATTCTGACAGAGATAAGCATGACAAAATTCAATTTATGGTTAAACGACAACTTCCGGTTAACCATTATTGAAGGATAACTCCTAAACAATCAGTGTTACGGAAAACTGTTTAATACAAAAGTTGTAGTAAAGTACATTATCTACATTTTTTGTGCGTAAATGTATATACCTATATTGCCTTCTTACAGAGATATTTAAGAAACAAAATTTTGTTCCGGATAAACCGCAACTTCCGGTTAAGTGATATTCACCAAAAACTAATCAACTTTTGGCATTGTTAGGAAAACTCTAAATATAAATTTTGAAAATGATCGGATAATTACTTTTTAAGATAGAGCGCACACAAACGTTTTAACCACAGACAGACAGACAGACAGACTGACAGACAGACAGACAGACAGACAGACACACACTCAGACAGACATGTTCGGGAAAATAGCTAAAACATGCTCTATGGGCCCCAAAACATCTATTTCTGTCGAAATCTGGAGGTCGCATTTTTTTGCGAATACAATACTTTCTCTATACTACGTATAGGGAGAAAGTAAAAATCGCCACAATTTATTTTAAATAGGAGAAACTTACAATCACCTGTCGTCGAACTAACGGATATATGGCGACAGTTTTATAGGCACAAATAAAGATGTGCTCATTTTCTGGAATGAATTTTCATGAATTTGAATTCCCTATCCAACTGGGATGCAGCTTAAAATAATTTCGAACCTTCGGCAGATGTGAATATCATAACGTGGTGGGACTGGTTCTTGTTTACTGCATGGTTTAAAGTCGAAATTATACAGGGAAGGACCTGAAATAGGATTCCGTTATCCCCATTAAAAATGCATCGAGGAATTTAATAACTCACTGGGATCTATCTATCTATTTAATAACAATTTGGGAAGACTTGCAACTCGAAAGTATTCTATCACAGTCAACAAAATGAATTTTTATTTTAAATTGCTTTTATTTGCGCACACAAACTTACACCAATATAATTTCACATGCGCACGTTCGTTCGGAAAAACGAATTTCCCCGCTCAAAACCATCCGAAAATAATAAATTCAAAATTTTCACACCTCAACAGCGAGCGAGTTCAAGGCAGTCATTCTTGCATACTTCTGCACATGAAAAGGTATATTGAGACAAAAAAGGGGGAAAATTTCACATATGGTCAAAAATAGTCACCAAGGGAATCGAAAGTTCCGCATTTGCAGTGGAGCAGATCAAACGTTTGAAGTCCAGTGATCCCACGTCTGCAACTCCTCGTAAAATCTCTGCCCCGGGTTCTCAGACTGGGACAACTGCCGCTCTGCTACGAGTTTGTAGTTGGGCGCTATTTTCCCCAGACGGACTCCCTCTTCGATCAGAAGTTTACACGCCCTTATCTGAACCGGAGGAGGCGAAACATCCGCAAATGTGCCCACGAACGATATTCCTACGCTGGTTCCGTTGAATCCTGCAGGTGTGTGAGCACCCACCACGTCCCAACCTCTGCCTTCGTACGCCTGACCGTCGCCAGCCACCATGAAGTTGTAGGCAATGTCCATCCACTTCTTGCCTTCCACGTGGAAGACCTGCAGATACCTGACCGTGAGGGTGCACTCTGCCTGAGTGGTGCAGGGGTCTGTAGACGTTTGTGAGATGACCACATACTCCACTGGATGTCTGAGGGAGGTCGTGGACTTGGGTAGCTGAGCGACCCATTCACTCCTTGGCACCACGACCAGACGACGAAGGTCTATGGAATAAGAGCGGGATCGTTACGTCAGACCACGCCCCTGAAACTCCCCTATGCTGACTGTACAATCGGCTGACGCCCTTAATGTCCGCAGCCGCGAGATGGCAGCACTGAAGCTCGCCCTTTGAAACCATAATCTCATATGGAGTAAATGGAAAAAACAGCAAGATTATGATACTTTTTCCCTCTTTTTCTTTGCAGGAGTAGTATGTACCAAAGATGGAATTCAGAGTTAGTGATTTATCCATTTATAAGTACTTAAAACAATCGAATAGAATGGGCAAATTAGTAAATCCGAAGAATAAGTGCAGGTTGCCTTCAGGGCACACCACAAGTAACTTGTGAAAACATTATTCGTAGATCAGCGAAGTATTCTGCTTGGATACACAGAAAGTAATTGATCCTTAATAAATTACCAACGTTATATCTACTTTCAACTAGGCCTTTTAAAACTATAATCTCAGGATGCACATGGGTGGTCTGAAAAGTTTTCAACATTTATTGACATGTTTTCTGAAAATTTTCTGAGATGTCTGAAAAATCTGGGAAAAACTTTTTAGACCACCCTCGTATATACATTTCCTGAAAAAAATCGAAGTTCCCAGAAATAGTCTCCAGGAAATGAGTAAACGGTCAAATATTGTTGAAACATACATAAATCCAAAATATTAAAAACACCACTGACAGCAATGTTAATAAAGGGAGTCACGATATACCTTATGCTGTCAATGAAAATTTCTTTGACAGCATAAGGTATATCGTGACTCCCTTTATAAATCTAAAAGTATCAAATTTTAATGACTGGCGTGGACTTCATTTTATCTTGGGGAGGCTGAAATGTGAAGTTAGGTTATACAATTTACAAACATAAAGGATAGAGTGGTATAAAAAAATTATTGACCAAACATTAAGTATTAGACGGTTTTGCAATTTTCCTTTTCGATGCACCTTCTTTAACAGCCTCCAAATTTATAAACTTTGCATGCAGTCTAATCCTCATAGTTACATAATATTTTATTATATGTGCTATGATCTCACTTCCGTGCATGGGAAAGTTATCTCTTCATCACCTTCAAGTAACTCTGTAATTATGCACTCAAGCACATCATTTGTCTCACAGTGCTTTACAAATTGTTCCTCCACTTTGAGGATGAAAGTATGAAGGTTTACATTAGGATGAACAAAACCCCCGTACTTTGACTAACTTTGCTAACTATTAACTTTGCTACTGGATGGCAAGAGAATGACCCGGATGAATTAATGCTGCCTGGCAAACAGCATACTTGCTGTGTTTCTTTATCTGGTGCAATACAACGATGACCAGGCATTTTTAAGATTGAGGTTACCTCAAGGATATCTTAAAATATGTCAAAAGTCTTCAAGCGCAGTAACGACAATGAAGATCTCCAACTCACACAGCGTGGTCGCACTTTCCAACTTACATCAACGTTACCGTAGTAAGGGGTGACTTCGGCCACGCGTGCACTGCTCCACTTTTGTAAATTTGTAGAACAATATCTAAAACTTTACAAAGTAGCTATTTTTTCCTGCCCTTTAGAATTTAGATTGTCTTGACATATCGTCAGCAAATCCGTCTTGCTCCTTGCAACATTGACAGTACAATTGTCATTGGGAACTAAATTGAAAATCGTGCATTCTTGAGACAAGTCTACGAAACCTCAGTCTGGTAACTTCTCTCAGTAACACTCAGCAAGATGGGATACATTTGAAGACAATTGGAGGCCAAACAGTGCTTCTTCGTGAAAAAGAGATTAAATTAGTGGAAGTGCTGTTAAATGTATTATGAGTATTCGTGATATCCAAATTTCAGTACAAACGTATTTGAACAGTAAAAAGTAAATGTTCAGTGCTTTGACAAAAATTCCAGAAATTGTTTGGGTTCGAAGATTCATTAGTAGAAACAAAACACTGACTCTAAGGCTTGAAAAATATTTAGGCCTTTCTAGGAAAGGGTTCGAGTGACAGTGAGTAGAGGTTTTTTACAAGAATTTTTCATTCTTTGTGTTTTTGGATAAAAAAATTAAAAAATGTAAAAAAATTATTTTTCTTTTGAAAATTCATAAATAATGTGGAAAAACGTTATTATGAGTCAATAACTTATTATATCAGTACCTATTAAGCATAGCTTAAATAAAAAAAATAATTCAAAGATTTTAAAATATATTAATGGTCGTAATATTAGTCATAAAGTTAATTTTGTAGGTAATATTTAGGAAACATATTTAGTTGCCGAATTCACCCCATCGGTTGGGGTGCCTAAGGCAGCTATTCTTTATTTTTTAAACAAATTCCGTTGCTTAAGAAGAATATTTAGATTTGCTTGAATAAGAATTACCTTCATGTAATTTAAATTTTCTGAGCATAGAGAATGTAATTGAATACAGAAATATTAAAAAATCTAAAAAACGGACAAAGTCACCCCACTCTACGGTACGGTTCATCGCATTTCAGTGATTTACGAAGAATGTTTTTACAGCGATAAAGTTACCTGTGTTTTGCACATAAGTTAAGCACCTATTCTTCGGATTTGCTAATTTGTCCGTCTTATTCAAATATTTTGTATTCAATTCAAAAGTACCTATTGATGGATAAAACAATTACTCTTCATTCCATCTTTAGTAAATGTCACTCTTTATTACATATGTATCATAATCGTGCTTTTTCACCGTTTACTCCATATAAGATTATGGTTTCAAAGGGCGAACTTCAGTGCTGCCATCTCGCGGATGCGGACATTAAGGGAGCCAAAAAATTTCAGCAGTTTCCAGTCCTTTCTAAGTTCGTGCGTCAGACCGATAACACTTGGATATGCATGCATACATCTCACAAAGGAAATTAATCAGTTATTACGTTATCTCTTTCAAACGCTTGATGTTAAATTTTGACACTCTTCCAACTATGAACTTTAAGAAAGCAACTATTAATGTTAGACGTCGTTACAAAGTGCATCCTGATGATATGAAAATGGACGCGCTTTGAAATGCTACTTTCTCGAAATAAATAGTGTGATTTCTTTCCAGAACAAATATTTAATTATAC
Organism: Sympetrum striolatum; assembly: GCA_947579665.1. NCBI lineage: Eukaryota > Metazoa > Arthropoda > Insecta > Odonata > Libellulidae > Sympetrum > Sympetrum striolatum. Next base: position 123,652,684 of record OX388341.1, read on the forward strand.
CAACAGAGCCAAAGAGTAGCTTTTAATTTTTATGGACTAAATTCAGAACACATAAGATTAACATTATTACCGCATCCCATATTTAAATCTCCCTATCACCGATTTTCTCAGGTTTCAATGCGGTTTGTGTTTAAATAAAATGGAATGTCATATTTCTTTGGTCTCACATGTTAAAAATGATATCAAACCAACGCTGATTTATTATTCCCTATAATATAAATTGCGCCATTCAGTGACTGGATGCATTTTCTAGTATATCTTATTCAGTTCCTATAAGGAAGAGTATCGGCTGAATTCTATTCAGAAGAACTTATCTAATTTCAAATGAATCAGACGTGTGGAGAATGATAAGAACCAGCACTGATAAGCTTTATGCTTCCATCTATGAATGATTGCGATAAAAAAATCCAATGAAATAAATAGCTGATGTCTGAGAAACTCGAGATATTCGACGTAAACATCCAACAATTCGTCGATAACTTTTCGGGCGGAAAACTCATAGCAGAGGTTTCGTCATATTTTTATATAGTCCATACATACGAGCTCGTACATGGTTTGGTCCAGCCCGAATAAAGACTCAACGCTTCACGAATAAAGCGCTGTAATAAATAAGCAACGAAGTTTATAATAATTATGCCACATTAATGCAAAAACATAATTATTAAATAAAGCTTACTTCACTTTTGATTGCAAATACTATTTTTTTACACATGCATCGGAGTGAAACTATTAATAATTAGGCAAAGAAAGTCATTTAGTAGAAAATGAGGAAATACTTGAAATTTTGAAAGTTTTTTAAAGCAAAAATGTAAGAATAAATTTTAATTCAAAGAAAACAAGAAATCGTTTATGTTCATTCGAAATACTTTTACCGAAAAAATGCCTAATCAAAGTATTGGGAATTTTTTGCAACAAAAGTTGATGGCGAGGATACGGAATTTACGATAAAATCTAATGAGCCGAAAAAGCTTCCGCAATTATCTTAAGACAGAGAACAATGAATTTCGATCTCCCTTAAACTAACACTAATGATCTAATGAACATTTTGGAGTAAATCACGTAATAACCTTTTGATCGTTGCGGCATCTGGTGACAAGAAGCGATAACTACATGCATACCCAATGATTTCGTTTGTTGTCGCACCATTTCCACAATTCCACAATTTACTTTATAAATCTTTTAAAGGAATCACTTGTGTTAATCGAACAGCAATTGACTGAATACAAACCGATTTCTGTGGGAGGGATTTTAATGCATGCCATCAGAGTGCAAGCCTTTAGTCCGTTGGTGGTGCAGAAGCATTGGTTGCAGTCGTCCATCCAAGTGGCACCGGGCTCACATTCTGTACCTGCGAAATCAAGAAAGTGACAATTAAAAAGGGACAACTGACAGAATTGTGCTTCACAGTGCACCACAGACTCTTGCCAAGTCACGGCGACGTCGCATTACATTTGGGAAAATTATGCCATTTTTAACGTCTCTAGTGATTGTGTAAATGTTTCAACAAAATGACTCTATCTTGTATTAAGGCTTGTTTACAATGTCAATTAATACTGCAATTGTTCGTGCAAACAAGAAAATTAACGACACAGAAAAGTGTACCGTAAAAACGCTCAAAAATGTAGAAATGAATGAGCCTGTGAAAGAACGCATTCTATTTTATGTTAATTTCTCGTACATTTTATGGTTTCAGAGCCGTCTGGCGGTAGAGAGAGGGAACGTCACTTTTAACTTATAGAAATACTTGTAACTGGTCACCAGCGTGTTATACCCTGTATCAATATGGAATCATGCTGTTTTATTTCGTAATAAGTTTATTTTATCATTATAATTAGATTATTTTTATCTTATTCTGATTATTCAATCCATAATCAAATTCTTTGGATTTCTTAGGAATCATTCAAATGAATATGAAATTTGTTTTAGAGCGCATCTAGGAATCAAAGAAGTTTAATGATCTAATCCGCGTTTATCTCGTTCAAATGTATTTCTTTCAGTCAGTTCTTTCGTTCCTTGGGAAAGTCAAATAAACGAACCTTGCGATGCAATCTTTCCAAAGAATCAATTCATTGAAAAGAATCAAAACGTCCAAAATCTACCACCATATGTCCCCAGGAAGGTTTATTCACAAGAAATCATAGCGGAATATGTAATGAATTACCTGGTACTAGGTTATCAATATCTGTAAAACTGTATCTGTAAGGGTATATATTTTTTCTCGAAGAGTAAGGATATACGCAAAAAATAAATGTCGTATTCCATCTAAAAAGTAATCAATTTTATATGTAGAATAATTCCTACTATGATTATCCTTTCTTTTATTGATGAATATTTCGTTAATAAAAGAGTCCAGTATTGAATTTACGGAATAGAATTTCAGAGGTATATCACGGGTTATTTGCAAACTGCGTTTTCAAACTTAAAATTGTATTTAAGTTATGTTACACCTTTGATGGCGCGTCTGCAATGGATCGCTCAAGCGAGATATCGGTCAATTAAGCAGTTGGTCAAGCAAGTAAGCGACGGTCTATAATTTACATTTACAAATGTAATTATTTGTCATCATAAATGTATTATTCATCATGTTAATAAGAGAAAACTGGGCTGTGTATTTTCCTCTGTGTTTTTATCAATGAACGGTTTCGTCCTACAGCCATTATTAGGTATCTCTGGAAATACAAATTTTATACCGTTTTTTATTTTTGAGAAGAAGTTTAGGAGGGAGAGAGGTGCCATTTCTGAAGGTTCGACTGCCTGTGGAATCTCGAATGGTCGCCAATGCCTTTTTTATATCCAACCCGAAATATTTCCAGCGAGAAATTAATCAGAGTATAAAAAACAGCTCTAAAATCCGATAAACGAAATCCAAACGATGTGAAAGGGTATCAATTATGCCGTAGCGGATTTCCAGGTGGAAACGATGATTAAAAGTCGGGGAAAATACGGAGTCCAGTTTATTACATGGTGGTTAACTCAATTATCAACTATTTGCATGAATTTCGTTTAGCGAAGGAAATAATTTTTATATAACTTTTGGTTGGGAAAATTTTATCACCCATTACATGTTGCTATTCTTGTTTGCTGTAATCTGAAAGTGGGAGATCTATGGCTTGTGTTTTTCGTTTGCCTTTCGATTGCACCTTTTGGCGACTTTTCAAAACGAAAGCGAATGATGCCTGTTGTTGGGCTGATCGATATTTAATGTAGCAGAAAGGTATCTTAGTCGTGGTTCAATAGGTAATCATTACCTTTAATGTAACTATTGGTTATTTCGCCATTGATTTAACGTCCAAAACATAAGCGATGCACACGACTGTATCCCTTAGTTATTTCGGTTGATATTGTGCCAACAAAAGTGATGTTTCAGAAAATATCTGAATAGTTTTAAAAATAGGATTTAGGTACCTGCCAACTTGGTCAAATAAGTTAATATCAGCTCCGAATCTTTATTTTTCATTCCTTTTCCCAATGGATGCTGTGATTTCCTAATGCGATGAAACTGGTTTTGATTTCGAATCTAACTTTTTGCGGCCCCAAGCCTAAATCTTTAAAAAATACTTAATTCGGCGCTTTATTACATCATTTGAAATAAACGGCCGTATTAATCTGTTACTGTGCGTCTTTATTTATATGAAACCGTTAGTTGTATATAAACAGTTGACAACCGATTTCGAATATATTTTCAACGAGGTCTCCCAATCGATTAAGAGTTTGAGGCGTTAATCACTTCTTTAGCGGAACGGACGATGTGAAAATAGAATACTCAGCACCGAAGGTCAACGAGAGGTAATTAAAAAGTATAATCAGACACCCAATCGATCATAGATTAGGTGAGGAATTTCATCATCACGCAAAAGTAATAAGAAGCTCCCAAATGAGATCGCAAGTGGATCCGATGTGTTTGAACGCACTGCTGACAGAATGTGCGGGCAATATTTCTTTGCAGACAAACCTTTAGCCCCAAACGATTGAGCGCCAAGAAATAAGAAAACATTACTTTTATCGCGTGGATTAGTTCGTAGTAATCAGAGATGTACATTTGTTGAGGCTGCTGAAGCATAAAAATCGCTCGGCTAAAAATGTGTCGCTTTATTAAAATTAAAATGGGTCGAATTTTCCTTTTTGAATATTATATCAGTTAAGATATTACATGTGTTAAAGAGACGACAAAAATTTAAAATCACATAATGTTTTTTTGATGTAAGTACATGAAATGTGACATATGCTCAAATCAGAACATACTCACTCGTAACATACATAACATAGATCGAGAAATGGCTAAAATAGGAATCTAATCGCTGAAAATGTCACTAAATTTAGCAAAAAGGTCGCTCATTTGGGAACCATAGTTGTAATCAGTAAATTATGTCATGGAAATCAAAGTAAAGTTTATATATACATTTTCTGATTTCAGTAACTTCCATAAAGTATACTACACTAAATTTCTTCTTCGTTTCGTCTCAAAATTTTTCTTTCGTAACATTTAATTTAAAAATAAAATTATTTAACGGTCGTACAAAATCGTCAAGACAACCACAAGGAGAAAATAAATAGAGATTCTTTAATTGAAATGTGTTTTTAATGAGTTGTGATAAACACTCTAAGGATCAAATCATAGATTCCAGAACTTCATTTTCGAAGGCCCCTTTTCCTAATATCGACTCTTCTTATTTAAAAGCCATGTCTAGTATCCGTTTGATTATCTTTTAATTAGGGATAACTCTGAAGCACTCTGTTAAGAAAGAAAATTTTGAACGCGGTTGTTAAGGAATTAGAGGTTTAAAATCTCCAATAGCCGTTTTTGTCGGCGTTCCTCGTCTCATTCACCAATATTCAGAGAAAAAAGTGAGAATGCCTCAATTCTTAAGAGCGTTGCTTTAAGGAAGACCGGAGATTTAAAACTATAAATCTTTTGCACTCAAAAATTGAAATGGATCCCCACTTTCTTCTCCTTCAGATGACCCACTTTGGGAACCTATGAATACCATCTTCACAAAAGATATTTTTCAATAAATCGCGGCTAGAAATAAGACATTCATTTAGTTACCTAAATGATGCAATTCTGACTTTCAACTCTGTCATTTTAACCTTGAGATTTTGCTTTTATGCTTCTCAGTGTAAATTTGGATATTCTTCTGAATAGGATAATCTAAAGACAATTTAGATTTTTCGCTAGAAGTGGAGCCGAACAGAAAACATATAAATAATCCATAAAATCTTTTCTTTGATTTGAGAAAATACTTGAGATAGCATCTTAAGTACCATTTGTAACATTATTTTGAAAGTAAACAGAACTGTTCATTGTTGGCTTAAGAACGATTCCCGATGATAAATGGGCCTTTATTGATTTTACCTTCCAATAGATTGGCCATTAACTCTAATTTAATTTTACGAAAGAAATTCGCGGTGAATTTTTATCGGAGAATATAATTGCATTTTTATGGGGAACTCAAAAGCTCTCTACATACATATGTTGATACGCCGAAAGTCTAATATTCGGCAGTGACCTCATCTGAAAAACCCAACTGGAATGACTTTTATCTTTCCATTAATGATCAGAACCTCCGCAAAATCGATTCATTTGGAAGAACAGAGAGTTTAACGTTATAGGATTCTCGTTTTCTTGACATCTTTACAAATAAAATGCAATTTAATAGAAAAGACCAGTCGCTCACTTGTTTTATTTTTCCTGTATTTGTATATTGTTGAAAATACACATTTTATGTGCACCGATGATCTTTAAATTAAATTCTATTTGAGATGTGCTCACCTTGAGGATGCGCAGAGCACAGAGAGAGTGCCAAGAGCAAAGGGATGATCCACTTCATGATCACTCAAACGAGCAACTGAGGAGTCGTGGAAGAGACCAAGGAGATAATGCTGCCAAAGGTCGACTCTTATTCTTGCGGCGGGTCTCATATTGCGTAAATTTGACGCAATTCGTCTCTCTGGGGAAGACGTCCTTCTCAGAATGCGTTTTCCTTCTCCGAACTTTAACTTTTTACCAGTCCTTTGACTCCTTGATTTTCTTTTTGATTCTCAGATTCATGCGCGTTTCACAGGAATCCCAATTAACGAGTAAATATGACTCTCGTTATTTCTCTAAATCGGTCGTCTGAATCAGTAGATGAAGTTTAGCAGAAGTTTTACTCACGCTTAGAAATGATATTTAACCGATTATAAATACCTCTCGCTTATTGGTCCACTCAGTATATTTATTATGTACTCACTGCCTCTAATTTATCAAATGATCGAAGAGGACCCTTCTCTCTCTCTTTTAGATTCTTCCCTTTTCAATTATTCTGTAGTATTTGCATTTCTTAGTTTCGGTCATTTTGCGATTAACTCCTTCCAATTCAACGGAACCCTGTTGCATGTAAATCGAACATCCATCTACTTTATTCCTCCGTCAGCCTGAGGCCACGACATCGATCGGTTGTTTAGGCACTCTTCAAACAGCCTGACATAGGAATATCCCCGTCTTAAGGGGCATCTCTCTGGACGATTTACATCCATCCCAAAATAATTATCAATTAATCAATACGACTAGTTCCATAAGAAATATTTCCTAATTTAACCGTCCATTTTAGCATATTTATGGAAATTATGAAGATATTCATTTTGATTGTAAGAATCCAATTTGAGAATTCCGCCCAAATGACTCCTCGCTTTTCCCTTCGGAAAGTTTAGAAATATTTTCGCACAAATTTCGAATGCCTTTTGAGAAGTCCTTTCAACATCTGCGTTTTTTATCGTGTTTAGATGAACAGTAGGGTGGATCGAAAAAAACTTTTTTTTCAAAATCTGTCAGCGGCTAGTTCTTGTGGTTGGTGGTCCTTATAACGTGTAAAAAAAATCAACTCGATCGGATTGTGTCCTGAGGCTGCAAATTGGAGTCAAACTTTTAAATTTTTCTAAAAAATGTCAAATTTTTGCATTTTTCCTGATGGTCTCTTAATGTTTCCGAAGTTATTTAATTAATATATTGCTTGCTACTAAAGATTTAGTACGTTCGATTCAAGGAAAATGGATTCTCAGTTCGCCAAAATTCGCAAAATATACAGAAATCTTACGGATGTTGGTTAGGCAGTAGGGTGGGTCGTGTTGTCTTTTTTCTGATAGTAATGTAACACCCGGCAATAGTGGAACACCCGCATTACAGATATAAATTTCTTTCCAAATCAAATACTATCTTTTGTGAGAATGTTTACCTCTAAGTTTCGAAATTTCGGCAAGAAACGTTAAAATTTTAAAAAAATTCTATTTCGATTCAAAAGAATATATTTTGGATATTTCCTTTGCGACAGAAACTATCACTCAAGCCTCAACACCTTAGGGTGGTCCTAATTTATATAGGAAAAAATGTTTTTGAGAAATTCTTTCGGGAAAACCCCTAAAGTTATTCCATATACTTAGATAATAAATTGTGTAAAATATTATTTAAATCGGAAAACGGAAAGACGTGCCGCATCGCACTTAGAGCTTATATTTTTCAACATTTTTGGCCCTTTTTCGGTCATCACAGGTGATTAGGGAGTTTTCCCATTTTTGTACGGATTTGATTTTTTTATTAATTTGTTATTAGACATTAAATATAAATTAGATCAGCGCAGTAGTTTTTGAGATTAACCCCAAACAGAGAGGGCGCGTCATACAAGTGGCGCCACCGCTCGAATCTATGAATTTAGCCGCTTTGTATTCTGTCTTGCATTTACAGCTATGAATTAATTTTAGCATAGTTTTTCTGCATATCAAAGGTCAAAGACCTATGCTTTACAGTTACGTACTTTAAAATTTTGAATTTCACAATGGATAAAAGGAAGAAAATTGTTTCCGGCAAGGTTATTGAAAACTAGTTTTTGGTCTTCTTAGTTTTGGTAAATGAAATAAAGCAATTCGATGATATAATATGCATCATATATTTTTATCTATGAAAAGACTGATAATTTTCGGGCCATCGTTGTTGTTGCAGTCTGGGAATTTGCGTCCATATTGAGGAAGACTTGAAGCACAAATTATTTTTGCGTTTCATTTTTAGTTTTTCGTTGAACTCCTCTTTCGACTCAACTCCTATTTCTGCGAAGTCTCTGACGGTTTCAACTCTTTCACAATCTCAAGTTCTTGTTAGCATCTTCTGTCATCTAGCCGCATCAGTGGATCATTGGACTAAAATGACATACAAATGGGTAATTCCATGCCAATTCGACAAGGCGATGTCCCTTGAGGCGACCGATTTTCACCAAATTTGACAAATCGATTTGATTTGATAAGCAGATGATAAACCCCGAACTGTTTTGTAACTTACGCAATTGTTTACAAAATATTTCAATGTTTAAAAATTAAAGTTTACGAAAGGATCGTCTGAAAAATAAAAAAACTGCGTATATGAAACGGGTTCATGACTTCTGTCTGTCTTAACATTTCCATGTCATCGGGAAGGGATTCAAAACAATTCTTAAAATCGCCACAACGTATATTAAATAGGAGGGGTTTGCGCCCACCGGGCGTCGAACGCACGCACATTTGGTGACAGTTCTATGGCAATTAATATAGAAGAGTGCCGTAATTTTGTCCCACCGGGAGGATGTCCACCAAAAAGGTGGCGATGCGAGCCGTTTGCACACGAACTGTGGCAATTGTACGCATATTTAAAAATATCGTCAAGGCGTTAATTGAATGCCCTTAATTAGCAGAATGTAAAATAAAGCCGCAATGGGGTAGGTGAGGGTGAAGAGGGCAAGCGGGCGAAGCGGCTCAGGCTCTTAAATATATTAAAATATGGCCACTGGATCTTTTTTTGCAATAACTATCGTCCATCTCCCCTTTCCCTGAACCACATTCACCTTATTTACTACGCATTTTATTACTCAAATCTCTTTCTGACCGCTTTAGAGATACCCGAGATTATTGTTTAATTACACACAACTTTGGTGCTTGAAGGATTACCAAGACGATTTACGAGAGCAAACAGCAGTTTAATCCAAGGACGGTATTCATTGGGAAATAGGCTGTCAGTCCTCGCTGGTCTTAACATTCAGACATGCTGTCTTTGGAAATTGGGTGCACGTGAAGTACCTCGTACTAGAGTAGTTGACGGAATAAAGGGTCAAATAAAAAAGGGGAATCAGATATTCTATGAGGAGTGGTCACTAACACATTTGAAGCCGTATTAGGAAAAGTCTTCCACCTGAGTTTTCCTCCTGAAATTTCATGCTGCCTTTCCGAGCCATTGGAATTTTACGAAATGAAAATCATTTTCCATTTTCGTGCCTTTGGGGGATTCACCGAGTAAATTTAATCATCGGCGATGTTATTTGTGTGGCCTTCCGCAGCGCGGCGCTGTTGCGATCGCACTGAATTGATGTTCGCCCCTCGAGATATCGAAGAACATTAAACATCATTATTTCAGGTGACTCATCTCAATATTTCATGTTTATGCGATGAGGTTTAAGCGCGTGAGTTCACCTCAAAACCAAAAACCAGTGGTTTGTTCCAGTTTGGGAAATTATTTGGGTTTTCTCTGAATAAAAAAATAGAACACCTTTCAAAAGCGTACAATGTACGAGATTGGAGTACATTGGCGCACATACCTCTCCAATTACAGTGAGTAATAATGAGTTTATATTCCGTACTCATTATCTGTCATATACGAGTGAAAGTTGCTAGTAAAATATCGTTGTTTGCGTATGTTGACTTCTCAGTAAATTGTCTCCTTTTCACACATTCGGACATGAGCTCCTTCTGGTAATACGGTGTGTACTCCCCTTGTATTCTGATGAGGAAACACATGAACTCAGATTCAACAATCGCCTTGGGGCCTCTTTGTTTACCACGAAGAAATTTTACTACTTTTTCGTTCATTTTACCATAGTTCTCGTAATTTAAATATAACACTATACTACACAACCAAAATAACAATTTTCCGTTTGCACTTGTTTCTACTTCGTAGGACCTTTATTTCACTTTAAATTTTGCAAATGAAATGAAGGCTGTAAACGGTAAAACCGAACTCAGTGTTCATTCCTAACGTAGAATATTTGCCCTGACCTAGCATCGAAGCAAGGAAAATCTTCGGAGATGCCTTTGCTGTTTTCGTTGGTACGGCTTCAAGCGATCCCTCGAATTTCAACTCTCTAATTTGGCAGAGAGTGCCTCCGAAATTTCCATGCTATGGATTCTTATGGAAAAATCCGGGACTTGCATCGGGTCCTTCTGGCATCGAACCCAAGATAGTGAGAGTATTATCGTCCTCAATTTTGAGGAAATGCCTTTCGTAGCTCCACCAAAATGGTCCTCCATGACTTCATTGTATGGGATTTTACATCTCGGCTATTCGTAGGGGCACGAAAATTCTCATGGCATTCAAATAAGAATTACGAGAATTAGTCGCAATTTGATCAGCCCAGTGCCCCCATCCCAAAAGTTGATTGCGGTTCCTTGAGGCGTCACCGGAAGTAACGTGGATACTCGGGCGATCGAGTTTTGAGAGTACGATCGAGGGAAGAAAAGGACAAAGCGAAGGTGCGGAGTAAATGGAAGCACTTTCACGTAAAAATCCACATAAATGCAATACAAGCCGCCTTTACACACCAGTCGCTTGAACTATTCTTGAATGAGAAGTCCTTTAAAACGACTTGTCGTAGCATATTTTTCCCTGACATTACGCTCGTAATCGGACTAGCCGAGGTAGCAGATTGAGGTCGCATGATACCGATTAAATCTTCCGGAAATGTACTTTCTCCGAATTTACCAAGCGATCGCAGCTTCTTTTTTCTTTCAAAGAATGCCGTGCTACATGTGAGAACACTTTTGCGGAATTTCTCGTAGTAAATATTCATCATAACGAAATGCTTTACTCGGGTACACATTTCACAAAAATCCCATGCTTTTACCGAGGTGAAGCATCATCACTCTCTCTTCATCGAATTGACCGACAACGCGCTTAACGAGACTTTTAATTTGTTTTTCGCATTAAATTGTGCATTGTGTTATTGGCCTTAATCGTATGGACGATTCCGCGATATTCAACGAGATTTACTAATTTTATATTCAGTGCATTAATTTTATACGGGTAATTTGGACGCAATTGTTTCCTCTTAAAGAAATTAACTATGGAACATTTACTTCCACTCGGACCTAATTGCCATTTTCGCGTCAACTTTGATTGAGGACTAAATAGTTTGAGAGAGATCCGTACGGATGACCTCGATTCATATTTCTCTCTTTATTACCGAGTGATCTATAAATATCCTCACCCATTTCCTCTCTCAATTCATTGACATTAATCAGAAGATGAGGTCCAATTACGCTGCCCTGACGAACACCTAATTTGACATTGTTCTAGCTAATGCCATCATGTGCTTCTTGTTGTTCCCTTTCCTAGGGCAAACCCTTAACCATGTCGGTTTATCCCTTTTTAATTCCCGATAATGTTAATTTGTTAGTTAATTGTGAGCCTCGGACAAATTTGTATTTTTCACTTTTACGAGCAGTTGTGCCAATTTCCGTATGAAGTCATGCGACGTAGGTTTCGGATGGAAAGATAAGAGCCGTGGCGTTGACTGATGAATATGGAGAACTAATGGATACGTCGGCTTAGGTTATGTGGGCGTCGCGTCAGAGGCAATGCGATGGCGGAAAACTGCTTTAAAAGCTAATGAAATCATCGACTCGGCATATTGATTATAACATCTCACTTTATTGTTTTTCGAAGCACAAATTCCGTAATCGGATAGAAAATATTGAGCCTGAAGAAGTAAGTGTTTGAAAACATAATTCGATAAATGGACAATTCGCTCGGAATTAACGCATAATGGGAGACGCACCGCCAAACATAATGCTTACTTTAAGCGGCACGTTTTTCCGTTTTCTTAATTTTATGGCCAAATTGATCTATTCAATGGGTCAAAATCGCTTTTCCGAATATTTTTCGAATATGCCTTCTACATTTCAGTTATTCTCAAGGATAATCCCCAGACATTCAACTGGATCTACTACTGCAATATTCAGTACATTAATTTTATACGGGTAATTTGGACGTAATTGCTCCATTTCAAATAAATTAACTATGGAACATTTACTTTCACTAATTGTCAGACCTAATTGTCATTTTCGCACCACCTTTGAATGAGGACTAAATATTTTGAGAGAGTGCGTATGACCTCGATTCATATTTCTCTTTCAAATCAATCACCGATAAATACCCATCTCGTCATAGACATTAATGAAGAATGCGGTTGACACGGCTGAGGTGTTCTGTTCGAGCTAATGCCTACGAAATGAAAATCCCAGTCGATTACTCTCTCGTTAATGCCCGCTAATTTCAATTGTAAATTAGTTTGTATTGAGTACTCTATCAAATTTTTTCTTGAAATCGAGATGAATAGCTTTCACTTACTTTTTACTCTGGGTAGACATTAAGATATCGCATACAAATATCGCTTTCTGGTGTTTTTCTAGCTGTATTAATGGATTTGAAATTGGTGGGTCAGAAAGCAGACGAAAAACTGTGCCAAGTGTATGCTTATTTATCATAAAAATCAACGAAAATGAGTTAATTGAATTCTAGCAGATTGTAAAATAAAGCCACAGTAATGCGTACGGTCTCACAGTATCAATGGGACCCTTTCACTCTAAGGCACGCGTGCTGATGTAAGCTTATTTCTGAGGACATGAAGTGCTCTCAAAAAAAGCGGTGTCTTTTTTTCTCGGAATAACGGGGAATGGAAAGAGGAATGCCAAGAAAAACGGCTGTTGGAAAATTTAAACCTCTGATAATTCATTTATTCCGTATTCGGGAACAAGCAAAAGCACTGCGAAAGGCGAAACGATTTATAATTCAACGACAAATTAGGGAGCGCTACTCAGATGCTTCGAAGACGTAGAATTGGAATGTTTAAATGATAGAAGATTTAAAGAAAATCTTCTGTCTTCTAATAAACACTTAAGCTTCTTAATATTTTCAGTTAAAGTAAATTCGCAAAGGGTTAAATCGACGTCCTCCTGTTATTTTGGCCAGAACAGGGAAATAGTAGAAGTAGATTAAACAAATTAGAATTTTCTGCGATCGAAAGATGAGGGAAGCAGATTCATCCCCTCCCGACCGTGGATTGCATCTGTCGATTGATTTTAACAGCCACAACAGGTGCCTTGTACTCAAGCGTATTTCTCTCAACGATATGTCGTTTTCTATTAAATAGCAATCCCTGGTTCAATAGTTATCGCGCATTACTTAAGATGTTCTCCATCAGAAGTGTTCCCGAACCGGGATAGCTTCCATTTAAATCAAACTGTTTGCTGGATATTGAAGTGACGCATCGGAAGGCATCAGGGACTCAGTTGATGCGAAATTGATTTCTTTTCGTGGTCGATTCCCAAGATGAATGAACATCTAAAAAAGCTTCAAAGTTGCAAGACCTGCTAAATATGAAATGAAGAAATTAGATATTACATTAATTAAATCTGTAACACTATATAGAAATAATTTTATTACTAATATTTACCCACGGATTATTAATATCTTTGTAGTTATTTTATGTATTTGTATTCCACGGATGAAATTGATTTATTGAAATAAATCATGTTTCATCGCGTGTTTTAAAGCAATCTTATTCATTCACTCATGTCTTCACGAATTCGCTGCTCTTGGCGTGATTTATCGTGGCCCGAAATATTTTTTTAAATAATATATATATTAAATATAAATATTTCAATAATAATGATATATCAGTAGTATATTTTTGATCTGAATGGACTTGAATCTTCTATAATTACCCTGACTATATTCCTGCATTATGACTTTAAAATACTATTTTAAGAACATTTTTATGTATCATGTGGCTTGTGAGAATCTTACTAGTATGCACCTGTAAAATGCCCGTTGTTTGAAAAGCCGCGCAGTTCCAAAGAGCATTCGTAGCCACACATCTGAAGAATTTCATTTTGTTGCTATCATTTATCTGGAGGCGATTTTGGTGAAGAATATTACAATGAAAATTGATACAGGTTTAGTTTAATTTACGGCATTTGGATAAACATTTTGTGTATGAATAATAGGCTCATAATTGTGGCTCTATTGAGTGCGTATTGTGTTTAGAATATATTGAAAACCTATTGTTATCACACGACGGCAATTAGTTATTAACGTGGTGATGTACAGTGGGGGAAACAATTATCGCAACACCAGTTGGCGTCAGAGCGCGGATTACGTGGAAACTAACTGAAATCACTCTAACTACGACAATTCGGCAACTCTGTATAGAGGCAGTAAAACCGGGAATATTCAAAGTCCAGACGAATGGAAAATAGACTTTTAGTTCCGTTTTTATATGCAGAAATTTAAGACTCACCTTCGCGAGATTTCCAAGTAGTGCCTTTGCCTCATTGTCTTCATTTTTTGCCATTTATTATTCAAAGTCAGTTGTGATAAAAATAGTTATGTAGAATGTCAATATAATACACTGGGAGATAGTAACAAACAAGATTGTTTGATAGCGAAATATCAGACGTTAAAATGAACATTTTGAGGTATTATTTCGAGAATTAAAGGTCTAAATACTAGAATTGTGATGGAATTGAATTCTTGCAAAGAGAATTCAACACTTAAAAATTCGAATTTAGAAACCACTAAGATGCGTCCTATTCTTACCTTTCTATTTTCTCTCGAGCAGTGTAGTTTTCCACTGCTTAAGGTATTAAAATATCCCTTCGATGAATCCAATCTAATCCGTGTGTTGAAGGAGTTCAACTTTTCCAAGAGCTTTTTAGCAATTAACGTTTTGACAGGAATTGTCAATACTATTATTAACTTTTAAATAGTGGAATCGGTAATAGACAACTTTCAGCTCTATCAGGCTATATGTAATAGGGAGTAATATTTGTGTAATAACAAATGGTGTTTCTCATGAGACATCAATGCACTTGAACCATACTGACTGAAAAAATATAATAAATTGCAACGGTACCACATCTCTATTGATGTTACAGTCATTCATCACACCACTAATACGATTTTCCTCTTCAGTGAGTGTATTACTCTACAACAGTTAATTTCAATTTAATTTATCCAGAGCTGTAATATATTTGATTAATGAGCTAGAATGCAATCGAAATTATACCAACAATTGGAATCTTTAATGCAAATAAAAAATGATGATTCGAATGTCCGATAATCAATCATTAGATGTTCCGTACTCGCCTCGTAGTGTAAACATAATCACACACTTTCGACGAATTACAGATGCCCGACAGATTTTACACTGTAGAACGGGCCACACTTACGAAAATACTTGTGGCAGCATAATCTAAACTTGTATTAAGTTTCCAAGAGGCCGGTATTCACTTCTCTACTTTCTCCGTAGCGATGAATAAAATTTTCCGCTTCCAATTTGATCATCTTGATTTCCGTATGTTAAAATACTTCTCAAGGTTACTTAGATCCATATATTAGACACCATACTCAGCTATTGTTCGCTGATTTTACTAAAATTTGTGTGCACTTTACGGACTCTTCCGAAACACTCCCAACCCCTCTCCCTCCATGAAGACCGTAGTTTAAATGTCGTTTGCTACGTTGTTTTGCGGTTTAGATGCGAATAGAATAGAGAATAGAGCGAATATACGCAGACAAAGTTATTCTTTAATTTAGCAGTAGAAATTGTTACTAACGCCCACTTAAATAAGCAAAAGGGTGGGCATGAGCTTAGCCCCAAAACATAGAAAAATTGCAATGGTGAAAAAGAAAAATTCACTTAAAAAAAGATAAAGGTTACTCGAAAAAGAAAACCATGTTTTAATGTGCGAACTGAGAGATCTAAAAATAATAATAGTAAATTGCAAGAGCTTACGTAATAAACAGGTGGAAATCTTTAACATTACGATGAGAACTTGCGCGGAAATCATTCTAGAAAGATTTGGTTACGCGAGGATATTACTCAAAGTGAGATATTTCCCCCAATTATGTGATATACTGAAAATATGACTATGTAAATCTAGCGGTAGAGGTTTTATAGCAGTATGGACTCATTTAATTAATAAGCGCGATGAATTAGTAGAAAATAGCAGGAGCGAAATCATTTGGTGCTCGATTCAAAGACAAAACGGAAGTAAGATTAATGTTTGTTCTTTGTGTAGTCCTCCCGATGAAAAAATAGGTTGTATTGTTGATTTATCCGAGGCCTTACATAAAAATTTCGAGAAAATAAAAGATCCAATCATCGCCGTAGGAAGAGATTTTTACCTAACCAATATTCATTGGGATAATCTAAAATTCTCCAGCACTAGCAGTGGGAAAAAAATTCACGAAATACATCATACTTTTTCGTTGCATGCTTTAGATAAGGTAAATATGACTAAAACTCGAACGAATCGTGCGAGGCAAGGTATCAATTTAGATTTACTAGCCACTTCCCAACCACAAATAATAACTAGCCTCGCTGTAGTTGACGGTACAGTCAGACCATGATGTCATAATGGCAGGCATGAAAGTAGTAGCGGTTAGATCTCTTAAGCCGGCGAGGCAAGTGTATGTAATTCGCAAAGCAATTATTTCTGAGTTTAAGGTTTTATTTGAACGAAGGCTTGGATAATTTTTTACGCTTTTCGGGTGAAAATACAGTAAACGATAGTTTGGTAGAGTTTCTACGGATAATCAAAGTAGATTTAGTTTAATATGTTCCGTCTAAACAGTAGGTGAGACGAGGAAGAAGTTTGAATCGTTGCATAGGAGTCATTCACTCGCGATTGAGAAAACTTAAACCGTGTGGTGAGATCCATGAGCTTGGTGATCAAAACTATAGAGAAGTGCAAAAGCTATTTGAGGAAGGATCACGAAACGAATACCAGGAATATAGATCTCGAACCCTGTTAAAATCACTAGTTGGCGATTAGAAAGAATTTTGGTCATAAGTGTGAGAGACTCGTGGTGGTCAGTTTTATATGTATAGCTTTATCAGCGAAGAGGGAATTGCCTTAAATAAATCGGAAGAAATAGCTAACTTACTTAATCCGTACTTCCAGAAATGTTTCTAATAAGATGATGGTCGAGTTAACGATTTTACTTCGCGCATTGATTCGGAGATGATTTCCATAGAGATATAAGTTGATGCTAGTGGAAATTCACTGCAACAGATTGATAGGAAATTGTAGTAGTAGTAGTATTGTTAAAAGTGCTTCGACAGCTTAGGTCATTTCGCACATTGGATCCCACCGATAGGAAATTCTATCAGAAATCAATTAATGAGGGTACTGTCCCAATGTCGTGGAAGAAATTAAACGTCACTCCGGGGCCTAAGAATGATCAGATTATTATGGGTAATTTTCGTTAACTTCGAATTTCTGCAAAATAATGGAGCATATTATAGCAAGCTCTATTATTCAGTTTCTTACCATAAAGATAGGAATCATTCGGATCCAACACGGATTCCATAAAGATAAATCTTGTAAGACGCACCTAGAGTTTTTTGTGAATGATGTATATAAAGCGTAAGGATGTTAGATATCATCCAAAAACGTTATTTCCGCGCAGCAACAAATTTCGCGACAACCCTTAGTGTTAGTGTGCCACACAAAATATCTAAGTGTCACGTTTAGCTGTAGTTTATCTTTGAAAGAACATATTGGAGATGCGATAGGAAAAGTGAATAGAATGCAAAGATTAACTAGTAGATCGTTGAGGAGATGCTCATCGTGTTTCAAAGAAAAAAACTCATATTCCTCTTATTCAACCTAGCCAAACGAGAAAATACTGTTTCGCGATTATACTGATTATAACTTTTGTATTACAGTTCGTGTACGGCATTTGCTTGATTGGTTGTACACGATACGATTTGTACAGAATTGCCATGATAAAACGGTGAGTGTTACTCAGATGTTGCAGTACGCGGGATGGTAATCATTAAGAGATAGAAGACTAATTCAAAGGATAAATTTACTAAGTAAATTCAGAAAAATTAGGTTCTCAAATGATGCAATCGGTATAATGCGACCTTCCTGTTGATGTGGGCCGCTCTGATACTGCGAGGAAGATTAGAGAAATAAATGCTAGAAGGAATCGTATCAAGAATTCATTTTTTCCGCGCATGATACGCAAAAGAAATTGATTAGGAAAATAGAGTTAAGATGCCTGTTTCCCCTGCCACACGCCGAAAGGCGGATTGAAGGGGTCTTACATAGACATATTTTTATGGTGTTTCTGTGCTGTCGACATTTTAATTTAATAATCAGAATATATCGTATTTATAAAACAACATATAATTTAAGAGGAAAAATTCATCCGTCTCCGCTACGATTGGTCTTCGGTTTCCATCAAAGTAACTGGGTTGTCCAAATTGTAGTGCTACCTCCTAAATACTTACGTTTCAATATCATCTCCTAAATCACTACTACTAATTTATTTCTTCTCACGTTCAATAACTGTTAAAGGAATTTTTAATTAACCTTCCTTTGATTTAAAAAAAAACACTCAAAGGCACCCGAAATTAATATTTACAATGATAAAAACCTTACACCTTGAGAAATAATGATAATGTAAGAGAAATTGGCCCTATCAAAACTGGAAATCCAAATATCATTGAGGATAATTATTCACCATTATTATTCAATTATTCATTTTACAAACTAAAATCTCAAAAAGGTTTTAATTTTGCCACATAACCGTGAATATATCCTAGTTTTCTACGCATTTTAGGTTTTTTAAGAATTTAACGTATCTTCTATCATGTAGCGTGCATGAATATACCGGCCCTGAAATGTAGAAATGTTTTCACTCTTTCTACTGTCTATAACCCTCTCCCTCATACACAAATCCTGGCTGCGCCCCTGCGACAAAGCAATCATTAATTATCATCTGTATATTCATGTCCACATTCGATAGAATCTGTAGATTCTTACTCATAGATGATTATGAAAAAATGTCAGCTCCGCCATAGACTTCCATCCCCGTAATGTTACTCAATTTTCATGTTTTTAATAGAAGGAGACTATTTAACATAATTTAGAGCAAGTGGAAAATATTTATATGTATTGGTATTTCTCTCAGACTCGGTAACAGTGTGCACTTATACACTATGATTAATAATCGAGAACTACAATGGAATTAATAAAAATATAGGATGATTAATAAAATATCCATTCTCCTTCATTCTCCTCCATATGATTCAGCCTCCGAGACACAGAGTTAACCACTTCTTTATTGGAATTCGCTCCAGGTGAGACCGACGGAAGCTCATCGAAAGCTTTATCGGTTCAGAACCTAAAGACGAAGTAAATGAAATTTTAGTGCAACTAAAGACCTAATCGCGATCTCCGAGAAGCATCGACAAAACGTTACAGGGAAGTAATCACAAAACATTACTTTTGGTCGCTTTTTTCCCCGGACAATTAGAGAGGCTGATAGAGTAGATTAGTTGATGATGGTGTTATTACAACCCCTGCCATACCCATCTGGCAGCTCGCGGGGTATATATCTCAATCTAAATCTATATAATTGGTTTGGAACTACCGCCGAGAAAATTGGAAACTGTGAACCAGCAAATTGTCCTGGTTGTAGACGAACAATGAATAATAATATGCATAAGAATGTCAATAGTTCTCAAGGCTTTTTTTTAAGCGTAAAAATGAAAAAGATTCGCTTGCGCGGTCTGCTGGTTGTCCGTCTATCGACGTGAAGACCTAAATGAAGAAATAGTCGCCAATAAGTCTGAGTAAGTAAGCCTGAGCTCCTTGCCTTACGACCGGTTTGTTGTTGCGAGTGACGCATAGGCTTTCGAAAATCCTCTGCACTGAAAGCCGAAGGTTCATCGTGCTTCGGGAAATCAGGAGGCCCTGTCAAATACCTCTAATTGTGGAAAATGAGTAAAAGAATTGTCTTTCAGCGAACGACCTCGAATCCTTGGTAGAAGAGGAATTTTCACTGACACACGAAACATTTTCTTGACCGACAATTGGTGATGAATCGGTTCCGCATCTTTCATGTCCAATGGTTATTTTTCCATAATGAATTGCACCTCTCTGGCAAATATGTATATTCATTACAGGGGCGTATAAATATATGTGGAAATCATATATTACATTCGTTCATTTCCCGAACAAGAGAAGTTTAAGATAAAAAACTCATTTAACTTAAGCGGAATTCGAGCTCGTGCCCTTTCTATGCCAATAACATGTGTCAGACAGCTGCAAAATCACCTCTTAATTAGCAACTAGTTATATTTATGACACTTCCCAACAAACTGAGAAGTCCATTTTAGCAGCTTATTAATAATTTTATTATGGCAGCATAATCCTGGTTAATTAACTTTATAAAGCCAGACGTTCATAAAATACGTATCAGTACTAAAACTTGGGTTGTTTATTAGGAAGTCTTTGTTTACTAAAATACGCTAATATAATAATATTATTTGGGAATATTTTTACAAGTGCAATAACATCTAATTTCCTTAGCACCATGGTGAGGAAGGAGCTTTGAATGAGCCAGAGGATTGTTTCTACTGGGCGACTGTAAAATGAGGGTCCTGAGTCTAGCTGATATAGGCTTGAAAAGGAAAAATATACCTTGCACCTGCAATACTTGCTTTGAAAGTGCTCGACATATGGTTAAAGCTTTTCCGCGCGAGGTAATGCATTTCAACGTTTGTTTTGTATTGGAGCCTGCAATACTTTGAAGGGATCAACTTGTGGTTAAAGACTCTCCTCGCGAATTATCAAAGCCTTAATGCATTTCTACGTGAATTTCTCCGCGCGAAGGCAACACAATTGACTAATGACCAAGGTCACCGAACTCCCTGTTACAAAATGTAAGACAAGTCCGATATATGCGCAGAAATTGTTCGGTTTTTATGAAATCATGTTTGTTTTAACTTTGGAATTGGTATTTTTCCTTTTAACTCCGGACGGACAATGATTTCATGTATTCTAGGTGACAAATGGTGTATATAAATTTATATTACGAATTTCCTTCGTCTGCATGATTAAGTTGGGGAAAAATTATGTTCCGTAGACAAAATACAAATTTTACATTGTGTCATAGTTAGCAACTCAGTAATCGCTCTAACGACTTCTCGAATTCTAATTGCTGAATTGAAAACATAAGACTTGTAATCAAAAATCCTCCTCGGAATGTTTATCACAAATAATGAATATCCTATGTTTGAACTGGACGTTTGAAGAATTACATTTACATTAATATCCAGCAGGCAGCCGTAAGACGTATGTTGGAGTGAGAAACCAAACTAACAAAATAACGCCTTATTAGCGCACAAATTATCCAGGAAAAGAGACCATTATAGGCCATCTGTTATCGCTATAATCTCGTAGAACATCATTTTCCTCTAGACTCCAAGATTCTCGTTCTCTAAAGGTGAGAATCACCACATCGCGTATTCCTACTCCAATCCCACTTATTCCTTATTGCTACGCATTATTAAAACTGAATAGCATTCTTCACATTATTAATAATTAAGTTTCAATTATTGTCTATGTATTTTATTGCATTTAAGATTTAAATTGAAATAAATATATATTCAACTTATCGTTCTATAAATACGATAACTATCTGTGAAAGAGAAACGCCGAAATAAACACGACGAACTCGGGGAGAGTTCGCGCGAAGGCTCTAAGAAGAGTTCGAAAGAGAGGAAATTTGTGTAAGTTCTAGGCTCCGACTCAAATATTACCGCTTTTCGAGGCTTTCCTCGGTGTTGCCAGTCAGTCACAGAAAGCAGAATTCCAAATAGTTTCTGTGAAAGCCACTGGTGCGCGCGCAAAGTGTTGCGATAATTTTTTCCGCCACTGTACATAAAACTTAAATTTTAATATGTCGCAATGCATTCAGAGAAAGCCCTTCAATAGCTTATCAGAATAACCTTCAATCTAACGGGCTCTGGCAGAAATTCAGTCATAAGCTCAATTTTGAAACCATGGAGAACGATATGCTTAAGGATCGTACTAATCACTTACAAATAATAAATTAAGAAGCACCAATTTAAACGTGTTATAATTCTATGATAACAAAATCCACTGTTTTGGCCTCTACTTTGTGGTATCTCTTAATTATGAAGGAGAAAGATTAAAATAACTTATACGCGATACCACAGAATTTAATGCGCACGACCTAGATATCGACTTCATAATGAGGTGACGAACTCACCTCTTTCCACATGGGGTTGACCTTTACCTTAATCTGTAGAATTCCCTTTATGTATATCGCTAAGTTCACTTTTTTCGTATTTCCGTCGCAAAGTTAGGGAGAAACGTCAAAGGACTCGGTCAAAAATGCAGCGAAAACGGAATTGTATCTCTTATCTAGATTTGTGGTCCTTTTTTGTGAACACTAACAAAATATACAAAAATTCGTCAGTATTCATTATTGTCAAAAGACTTCTAAAATGCGGCTGATTAACTGCGTTTTCTTTTTATTGCTGTTTTCGTAGGCAAACATTGGAAGAACGGCGAAGGAATGATTTTCTGCTCATAGACTAACGGAAATCAATATTCTCATGTTGGAATCAATGGGCAGTTATTAATTTACGAGAAATGCATATATATGTCCTTAATCGAAAAATAGGTAAAATATATAACATCGTTAATTCATGATTGCTTTGACAATAAAAGTATTTCATACAAAATATGTAATGCAGCCGATGGATTTTTAAGACTCGCGAGATCGCTTTCACCTTTTCTTCTCTTTGAGCGTCTGTTCGTTTATTTCTCAAGTTTCATGTTTTCCTGTGGGCCAGAGTGAGTGGGAATCATCTGTCTGGACCACAGAGATGCCAACCTTTTCCTATCAACTCTGTTGAGTCGTCAGATCCTGATTAATTGAAAGAATAATAGGCTGAGGTTTAACTTTAATTAGTTCCAATTTCTCTCGTTATATTATTAGAACAATAGGAATGCGTAGTATATTTCTGAAAAAAGAAATGAGAGTACTACGATTCATTAATTAGAGATTCTTTACGTAATATGCGCTTTCTCTAGCGTTTATTCCATTCCAAAATGAGCGATAAAATAAGAAAAAAAGATTAAAACTTATTCTTTTCATAAGCGATAGGAATAAATTAAAGAGCTACGTCAAGTAGGCGATATCCAGGATGTTATATCAACCGTAGATTTAGAAATTTCTGTGAGTTTCAGTCGTCTCCTGTCGTTCGAAAGAGAACCCACTTTAGCCTTTCTAATTCCGATCAATCTGTATGTCGATTGGAACGTTAAATACCAACTTAAATGATTGGTTACACATCGTAAATCTATACGAATTCTGCTCCCATGGATTTGAAATGCTCATCCCGTACCCGAAAATTCTTTTAGGCCGGGGATTCTTGTTTGAGGAACTATTCGATTACTTCCTTAAACCCGAATTTCAGTTTCCATCGATAGTAACAATATTTAGATTAACAACAGTCCACGATTGTCCACGAAAGTGAAGTCATTCCACGGCAATCAATACAGTACAGTACGAAACCCAGTTGCTGATGTTATAGTTGGAAGTTTCCCTATTACACTTATCCCAATTACAATGCAGAGGATTAAACTGCCATAAATCGTGCCTTTACAAAATGACCAGGAATATGTGCTGATTTTTCTTTGGAGATGTAAAGAGATTCAATGAAAGAGGCCATTGAAGTGGTTGGAAGGCGTGTTGTTTGACCTTTTTGTAGTTTGTTGCGTATGTTTGTTTACGTACAAGGAATGCCTCGTTGCCGTCGAACGCAAATTTGTGTAAACAAACACCGCCTTGGGGAGTCGCCTTCCGAATTAATCACCGAAGAGATCGGGACAACCACACCCTGCAAACACTGACGTCACAGTGATGACGATGCCTGTCTGTTCATTTCGGATCACTTTGCAACAAATGAAAAGCGAAATGCCCTCGATTCTGGCTTTCCGTCCGATTTGCCCTCTTCGCTTATGAATGCGCTTTTCGCGACTCAACTTTTTCCCACCCGAAAAATTGATCTTTGTAACGCCGCGCCGTAAGCGCGCGAATTAATTGCGTGTTAAAGGACCCCGTATTGGAAGTTAGAGATCTAAATTTGCGTGGAAAATTCACAAATTCTACGGTTTATTTGACCAATTCCCAATTTTGCTAATGTATCTTTTGATGCAAACAGGAATACACGGGAAATTGGATTGATTCGAGAAAGAGATATGAAAAGAAGGAATTCGCGAAATGTAAAGTATTTTCAGCCAAAAAAAGTGCAAATAAGGATAAAATCTGAAGATGATGGGCACTTACTTGTTTACTGTCGAATCAAATGTACAAATTGACATGAGCTACTAAGAAGTAGGAAGGCGGGTTAAAAGGGATTAAAATAGCAGTGGAGAGTATTTTTATTTGTTATAAATGTTAATGTTTTCTACCAACCCCTTTACAATCAAAACAATCGCCCCTTTACAAGGCAGGGATGAAATGCCAGATGGAAAAACAGGAAAACAAGGTTTTTTTCTTATAAAAGGACAACCATTTTCAGTCCGAAGAAATACAAATATATATATGGCTTTGAGTGTACGTTAACGTGAGTGAATTCCCTGTGAATCTTGTTTGCGTTTTGGAGAACTCAATTGCTCACACAATCACGAGGATAAACTCCTCCTGAAATACGCATACGAGGTTTCTATAAACGTATGTGCGTGGAAAAGTCAATTTTTGGTAGAGTATTGACAATTGCATTTGGGAAGTACTTTCAGTGGTAAATCAATTCCCCGCGTACCAATCCGTCGGGAGATCGATTCCCCGCGTACGAATTCCCCCCGGACCAATTCACCGAGCGCCGATTGATCCATAGGATGAATGAGGTGTAATTTCTCTGTTTACGAGAAGTAGTAATTGTGTTTAGTGTATGCCAAGAAATATAGGAAATAAGAAAGTAACTGTGTGTAGTAGAAGCAAAAGGTATGTTTTATTGTTTAGGCCCAACGTGAAGATGTGAGGAATCGTTCTCATTACAAGAGTAAATGGAATTTAACTGGATTCTCAGTAACTTAAATGTATCTATTTGGAGAAGGGCAAAATACAAGGCAAGGGAAAGGTCATGGCAAGTGAACGACAGAACTTAAGTATAACATGAAAGTTGAAAGCTGAAAGTATGACATGACAACTTAGGTTATTTCTCACATGGGCTCCCACCGGGAATCGAACCACGTTCGTCAAATCCAAATGCGTCGCTAACATGTCCATTCCATTACATTTTAGTCTAAATTCAACAAATGCGTTAATTGAACATCAAAGTTAAAGAACGGAAACATCGTGATGTTCGCGATTCTACAGATAAAAATATTTCCTTAAAATAGTATACGTTCTTATACTCTAGTATATCGGGAATGTCTGGTCGTTTAGTAAATCACAATTTTAAAAACAAGTGAAGGCTTAAGTGTCGATTACGTAACCGTTTGTCAGAGAAAAATGAGAAGTTCGCTGTCAAATTCCACGCTAACTAGAGACTGTAATATTTGGCGTTAATATATTACATTGAAATCGGTTTTATCTCAAAGGCGTCGATGGTAACGAATCCATACTTAAATGTATTATCTGCGAAAAAAATAATGGACTCTTGTATATTATCAGATTTGTCTCTAGATAATCCAAAGTTACTATTTAGTAATTAATATATCCAATTATTATCATATAATTTCTCTTTATCCCATAATGTTGAGAAGCAAATCCCCAATGCTATAGGATTTATATTACTATATATATCTCGCAGAAAGTATAAATCCAGCAGTGATTGGAAATCGAAAAAAGAGCAAGTGCAATCGTTTTCATGGTTTGGTGCAAAGAAGAGGGTTTTTTACCGAATAGGTTTTTTAAAGAGATAAAATAGATTTCTACGTCAGGGATTTTTGGTTTGTCGGATATAAAAACGGAGAGTTGTGGAGATCTTTTCAACTGTTGTATCGGAAATCCCATCTTCGGTTGGATACGCAAGGGATTCCTCCAAGCGACAGTCTTTTGTTCGGCGAGAGTCCGAAACCTCGGATAAGGCGCAATATATCTGAAGGGCTTTATTATGTGAAATACTTGTCTCTTATAAGCGTTTTATGTAACTATGGAAACAATTCGTTAAATAGGTCGAAAGGCTTATAACTATTTGTTATCGGAAATTATACGAACCTGTTTGGAATGGTCTTCCTTCTTTATAAATAAATAAATTAATGGATCAGGATTAAGCAGATTTTCACAGACAATTAATATATTCTCCCAAAGTAAGTAAATTAAGTATAATATTACAATGAATCTGAATGCATTCCAAAGATGTCCTTCCACTCCAACATGATCCCGTCCTAAGGTCTTCAGGACGGCCTTCTTTCCAAGTCTCTTTTTCCATCGTTCGTCAATGATATTATAAAAATAAGTTAAGTGTAGAGAGGAAAACTCAAGAAGGAGTGGAAGTAAAAAAAACCGAAGGTGATATCTTAGGAAAAAATATCCCATTGCAGGAAAACACCCACAGAGAAGAGGGGCGTGAAAAACCTGCGCAAACCTACCAATATTACGAGCTGAAAGATGTAAAATAACGCTATGTATAACATGGAAATTGCAATCGAAGTATTATAACAAAATTAAAAAAATTAGATATCAATGTTAGTTATTACAAATAGTATTAAATTTAATTTACTCTTCAACAATATAAATTCACTCTTTGTTTGCGACAATAACTGGAATTTTTTTCAAAGCAACAAAATTTTAATAAATTTTAAATTATATTATCAGTTTTCGTGATTTGTAGCCGAACAGTACATTAGAAGTAATGTATTTTATGATTAACTTTCATACAGTTTATGTCAAGAACTTGAGGACAATAAATATTTTTTAACTTTTTGAGAAAACATAGCGCCCTTCGCTGAAAAAGAAAACGATTTTTCTGGAAAAGGAATTCAACATTCCTAAAGGCCGAACCAAAATCTTTAGGTAAATGAATATTAGCAAATTCCTACGATATTCTACATTGGACAATTAGCTAAGTTTGAAAATTGTTCAAATTACGATCCCTCAATTTCAGGCAAATTTTGATGTCGATAGAAGTAGTTTCATACGTAAATACAAAGTTTCTACTTTATATGTTAAATGTTTTTTATTCAAAATATGTTTTTCTCTTAAATCAAAAATATACCAAACACTTGTAGAGAAGGATGGAACTATTAACTTGCACGTGGGGGAGCACTTAATTTTCTCAGAATCTTCAGAGGGATAAGAAAATTCAAAAGTTTCGATATTATAGTTTAGAAAACTATATTATAATGTTAACTCTGTGAAAAATTATATACTTGACATTGAGCATTTAGCATTTTTATATTATTAACGGCTTTTCAAAAAAGTGTAACCGTCCGTTCTTAAGTTAAACCGTTTTGCCCCTCCCTTGGGCATCTCGTGTTCGCGGAGAAGACATTTAAATAGGATTAGTTGCGACAAATAAAAGGGTTTAAAAAGAAGTGTAGTTCGATTCTGCTGTAGCCAAGCGTCGAAGATGTTATCTGAAGGACGGGTGGAGGCACAACCACAGATGCGGAAGTGGAAAAACATTGACAAATGCAGATACTCTTCTGAGGGTTATATTATAAAAATAATGCCGTTTTTTTATGGACGAATTTTAGCCTTTGAAGGCAATTCTTCCAATTAACCCTTTTTTCATTTTCCTCTTTAATAATAAACACACACACACAACATACACAGACAACCATGCCCTAACCGGAAAAATCCGGGATTCGAACCCGTGGCCGTGAGGTTGGACGCCGCCACGGCCGTATTATGAATATGCCACGGCAAGAAACCAATTCGACTATAAAAATGGGAAGTAGTTGACGATCAAGAATGGATACTTTTAGTGAACGAAATTCTTTTATTTGACCAGGAATATCGTAGAATTAATAGTGCACCTCATGCACCACGCACCAATGGCACCGGATGGTGTAGGTTTCAAGCAAGGAAGCAGGTGTGCTATTCCTCACGAATAAATATATCATCATTTCCTTCCTGAGTAACATAGTGCTATTCAACTTCTCACATTCATATAAGAATAACTCTTTGTCTCTTTATGACTTATATTATAAAAGTAAAACTTGCTAATTTACATTGATCCGTGCTAAACTTCGTTTTTCTGCCATTATATACTCTGAATATTATGAAATTCTTTCGTTTCTTCCGCTCATTTCCATCGCCTTCACTTTGTTACTTCAATTTCCCTAATGTCATTACGGCTTTATATTTCCCATCCTCATATTCTTCGTTCCCATGGCAACTTAAAAAAAAAACTCCCGTCATAATCCCTTAAATGGGAGGAAAACAGAGCCACTAAATTACGCGGCCGTTCTTCCTTAATTTTGCGGTGGCAGCGTCTTCTAAAATTGCATTCTTCGGAGGGGCAATCATCACGAGTGGGTGAAAGCATGTTCAAATTACGCGACGAAGATTATGGAAGTTATGGCGATATTTGAACGGTCTTCGTTTACTTTAAATATTCGAGGATGGAAATATTTTTTTCAGTTTATTACGATATTAGAACTCTTATGTAATTTTTGAATGCAGATACGTAGGCGAGTTATGTCGATCTACCAAATAGACAGTAAATATATATTGATATAGCAAATCGGTCGCTGTGAACGGCTTTTCAGTATTTTATGGAATAAATGGGAATGATGTATGCAAAATATACAACTGTAATGTTTAGGGCAAAGCAAGTCTAAGAGTCGTTCTTTTTTAGGACAAATGCCCGTCGTCGGGAATGCGGTTCGCCGAATGACCGCCAATGGATGTTTTTTAGTTTACGAGTAAATTTCGATCTCATTTACGAATACCTTTCGATAAAAATTGCATTTTATCGAAAATTACATCCAACCATCGAAATCAACTGACTTACAAGTTACATCGTCATGACGGTGAATAGATAAAAAAGGAATCACTTTTCACAAAGGAAACGATACAAATTTTAACAAAGAAAACAATGGAAAATCCATTAATGGTATTATTTTTATTAACAGCAATACTCAAGTAGAGGTCGAATCAGGGAAAGGTACGCTATTTCTTTAACTCTCGATGAACTACCCCTCAGAATTCTACTGGCTAACCTTTCTAACTGGCTAACCTATCCCATTTACCTTTCCAATTAGGCTTCGAATATGTCCTTCGAAGGAAAAATTACTGTTGAGCGTAATTCCTAGGTATTTATGATGCATCACGAGCTCCAAGGGATTTCCTGAAATTCTATACGGTACGCAAGTAACGTCAGTGGACCGCGTGAAAGTCATGGCAACGCACTTCTTTACATTCAGCTCGAGATGCCAATCTCTACACCAACCCGAAATAATATTCAGATCGTTCTGCAAACAAACAGTGTCAACTTCAGTTACGATCTCTCTATATAGAACAGTATCATCGGCGAATGACCTAACCTTGCATTTAAAATTATGCACAACATCTTTAATATAAATTAGGAGCAAAATTGGTCCTAATACACTTCCCTGAACACCGGATGTGACGCAAACCTCATCAGATAAAATTCCGTCCAACGCAACTCTCTGCGATCTGTCTCCGAGAAATGACTTTATCCATTCAACAACTTTTATCCATTTAACAACAATTATTAATTAATTTTACATGCGATACTCGATCGAAAGCTTTTCTGAAATCTAGAAATATGGCGTCTGTTCTTATACCCTTATCAGCTGCTCTAACTACATCGTAGAGAAAAAGGGCTAACTGGGTATCACATGATCTACCTTTACGGAAACTGTGTTGACATCGACTAATTGCCCCCTTATCACCTAGGAAACGCATTATTGAACTCGCTATGATGTGCTCGATAGTCTTACAAAATCTTATCCTTAAAGATATTGGACGGTGGTCTTCCGGTTTCGAGAAACGTCCTTTCTTAGAAATCGGAGTGATGTGCGCTCTTCTCCACGACATCGGTACAACGCCTTCCTCCAAAGTTTTCCTATAGAATACGAAAAGAAGGGGAGCAAGCTCATTCGCCAGCGTTTGAATGTACAAGTACTCTACAGAAAATTGCACGTACACGAATTAGTAAACGTTTTCCTATGGAGTTCTTAATAATAATTCATTTTTCAGTTCCTCTCTAGCAGTCGTAGGATAAGGACGTGTTCTCAGATAGCTCCAGAGTAGAGGTCTGCATTGGCCGGGCTCGAGCCGGGTGAATAACTTGGGAAGGAAAGAATTATTCGGTCTTAAAGAGCGTTAGTTGCTTTCATAGAAACATGTATTTGTTCACAATTCAGAACAATTTATTAAAGGGCGATTTATGGTAAGTTTGGGCTCGGGTTGGGCAAGAGAACATAAATTATATGAAGTGAAATGTCACAAATCATGCAAATCTCTACTCCAGAGTGAATGTCACAGCGAGATAGCAGGACTCGAGTGAAGCGAGTGCAGGAGGAAACTCAGTAAAGCAGTCATCATCTTCTGGTGTTCTGCCTGTCGGTAGGTCCCACACACCACAACCATCTCCACTTAAACCTGTCCCGGGCCTCCTCCTTGGTCTTCTTGTATCCTCCTCTCTTTACTTCATCTATTAATTTCAGCTTTCTTCTTCTCTTTTCTCCTTCCACCGTTCCTTCAATGGCTGTAGTTAGAATCCCCTTGAAAGTGGCAGTGAAAGGTAATGGAAAATTGACAGAGTGGATGGAATTGGGTCGAGGGGCAGGGCAGGGTCTTTCACCAACATTATTCAACCTCTACATTGAGGATATGATTACTAACACCCTGGATGAGGAAAAAGGGACAAGTATTGGAGGAAGAGAAATAAAATACATCAGATTTGCTGATTAAATGGTTATCTTGGCCGATGACAACCAGGCACACCAGTAAAGCAGTGCAATGCTTTAAATGCGAGAGATGGTTACATTAGTTGTGGGAGTGTAAAAGAAGTGTGTGAGGAGGACTGGGTGTTTGTTGGATGCGGCAGAGACAACAAAAGGAAGGAAATGGAGGAATTAGTTTTGAGGCTAAGAAACGAACGGCAAAGCAGAGGATTAGCAGCCTCGAGCTGGAAAACGAGGAGCTGAGAAAGGGAAGCTGCGATGGTGAGGGATGGACCACGGTGGTGCAGAAGAAGAGCAAGCAGAAGGATCGGGATGTAATGGTGATGGGCAATTCAATGTTATAGCGGCTGTAGGAAAAAGGTGGCCACGGTGGAGAGTGGGCATCTGGCCGGAGCAGCTTGAACAGAGGATTAAGAAGATGGACAAAAATAGGAAGGCGAAGGTTGTTTTGATCCATGTTGGGACCAACGATGTTAAGAAGGCGGAGAGTGAAGACCACTTAGTTGGGTACAAGTGGGATTTGTGCGCTACGGCGAAAGAGAAGTTTGAAAAGGCGAGAATTGTAGTGAGTGGAATAATGAGAAGAAAAGATGTGTCAGATACTAGGATTAACTCTATTAATAATGGTATTGAGTGGGTATGCAAAGCGAAGGGAATGACAGTTGTTGATCCTAACTGTTGGAAAACTGTGTATGATGTAGGGAGAGATGGTCTCTATGAATGCTATAATATATCATTTGAATGTATAGAATAAATTCCGGGCATTAGTGAGCATAGTGCAATATACATCAACTGGCAATATCTTAGAATTAAATCGGACCTCGGAAACATTGTATGGCAGTATAGGAAGGGTGACGCGATGGGATTCCGTGAATAGATTTAGATTTTTAGATTTAGAAATATACCCTGCGAGCCACCAGAGGCGTATGGAAGGGGGTGTAATACACCACCATCATTCATTCATCCCTATTAGCATCTCTAATAGCCTGGGGAAAAAACGACCAAAAGTAATTATCCGTCCTTGCGATTACTTCCCTATAACGCTTCGTCGATGCCTCTCGGAGATCGCGTTCGCTCCTAACTGGCACTAACATTTCACTTACTTCGTCTATAAATTCTGAACGATTGAACTTTTAGAAAAGTTTCCGACGATATTCAGATCTTCTCATCTGTAGTGAATTCCAACTGAGGGACTCTATCATTGCCGTAACGCTGCTATCAAACCTGAAATCCCCGCAAACGAATCGGGCTGCTCTACGCTGGACCATCTCTAAATCTGAGACTAAACCTACTTCGTGTGGGTCCCAAACCGCACAGCAATATTCTAGACTCGGACGAATAAGAGAAAAGTAAGCTATTTATTTGACTCTCGATGAGCATCCTCTCAACGTTATACCAGTTAATCTTTGCATTCTATTCGCTTTTCCTATCGCATCTCGAATATGTTCTTTAAAAGATAAGTTACTGCTAAACGTAACTCCTAGGTATTTGTTGTCGTGCACTAACTCTAATGGATGACCTGAGATTTGGTACTGCGCGGGAATTATGTTTGTGGAGCGCGTAAAACTCATGGCAACGCATTTATTTATATTTAAATCCAGCTGTCAATCCTTACACCACCCTGATAATACGTCCAGGTCGTTTTGAAGTGCATTACAATTGTTTTCTGACAAAATCTCTCTGTATATCAGGGTATCATCGGCAAATAATCTAACATTACTCTTTACGTTATCTACAAGATCGTTAATGTAAATAAGAAATAAAATCGGACCAAGAACACTTCCCTGTGGAACGAGATGCTTATTTCGTCCGATAAAATTCCGTCTAACACAACTCGCTGAGATCTGTTTTCAAGAAAAGATTTGGTCCATCTGATAACTTTTTCGTCGATCGCATAGACACTCAGCTTTTGGATAAGCTTTTCGTGAGAAACTGTGTCGAAAGGTTTCCTGAAATCTAGGAAAACTGCGTCTGATCTAACACCCCCGTCTGCTGCTTTAGATACGCCATTCATAAAAAGCGCTAACTGGGTCTCACAAGACCCACCTTTACGGGATCCGTGCTGACTGATTGTTCCCTTTTCGGAAAGAAAGCGCATGATAGAGCTCGCTATAATATGCTCCATTATTTTGCAAAATATTGAAGTTAATGATATAGGCCTATACTCATCTGGTTTTTACGCACGCCCTTTCTTAGGCAGCGGAGTGACATTAGCTTTTTTCCACGACATTGGAACGGTTCCCTCATCGAATGATTTCTGATAGAAAATCTGTAGAAGCGGAGCAATTTCATCGGCTAAAGTTTTTATTACAACAGCGGGAATACCTTCGGGTCCTGGCGCCTTTTTCCTATCAATCTCTCGCAATAATTTTCCAATTCCATCAACCGATATCTCGATGGGACACATCTCTGAATCAATGCGCGAGGTAAAATCCTTAACTTGACCATTATCTACAGTGAAGCATTTCTGGTAGTGCCTGTTAAGTAAGTTAGCTTTATCTTCTGATTTATTTACGGTAATTCCCTCTGCGCTTATGAGACTAGGCACCGAAAACTGACCTCCACGGTTCTCACGCACGTATGACCAAAATTCTTTCTGATCGCCACCTAATGATTCTAATAGGGTTCGAGATCTATATTCCTGGTATTCTTTTCGCGCTTCTTCCTTAACTAACTTTCGCACATCTCTGTATTTTTGTTCCTCGAGCTCATGGTTATTTCCGCATACTTTGAGTTTCCTCCATCGCGAGTGAATGACTCTTTGCTTCCTAATCAATGCTCGTTATTTAGGTTTCGTCCACCGTGGCCCTTTACGCTCACGCACGCTCTTAGTAGGCACGAATTTAATTAAACCTTCTTTGATTATCCGGAGAAACTCTATCCAACTATCATTTACTGTATTTGTACCCAAGAAGCGGATAAATCATCCTTGCACTCGTTAATATAAACCCTAAACTCCGAAAAATTAGCTTTGCGCATTACATATACTTGCCTCGGTTTGAAATACCGTCAACTATATCGAGATTAGCTATCAATTGTGGGTGGGTGGTGGCTAGTAAATCTAGGATGTTACCTTCACCCGCACGAGTCGTTCGAGTCTTCGTCATGTTTACCTGTTCTATCGCATGCAACGAGAAAGTTTCGATTAATCTTTGAGAAATTTTTCTCTCTCTACTAGAGTTGGAGCATGTTAAATTCCGCCAATTAATATGCGGTAGGTGAAAATCTCCTCCTACAACTATGATGGGGTCTTTTATTTTTTCACCGATTATCTGTAACGTCCCGGATAAATCGTCAATACAATCAATTTCGCCATCGGGAGGACGATACAATGAACAAACATAAATCTTACTACCGTTTGGTCTTAAAATCGAGCACCAAATCATTTCGCTCCTGCTATTATCTACAAACTCATCTCGCTGACTAATCAAATGGTTCTTTACAGCAATAGAAACTCCACCGCCTACTCTACCAAGTCTATCTTTGCGATATATCACATAATCTGGAGGAAATATCTCGCTTGAATTAATGATATCCGCGCAAGTGCTCCTTGTAAGGTTAAGAAATTCCACCTGCTTATTACGTATGCTTCTGCAATTCACGACTATTATTTTAGATCTCTCAGTTCGCGCTTTAAAGTTGGATTTCTGTTTGGAATAACTGTAACGTTTTTTGAATTGAATTTCTCTTTATTGTCAATGCTACTGTTTCTATTTCGGGGACTAAGATCATGCGTTTCTATTTGCCTATTTACGTGGGTGTTATCTATAAATCCTACCGCTGAATATACTTTCT
The DNA here is from genome assembly GCA_947579665.1 of Sympetrum striolatum. Classification (NCBI taxonomy): domain Eukaryota; kingdom Metazoa; phylum Arthropoda; class Insecta; order Odonata; family Libellulidae; genus Sympetrum; species Sympetrum striolatum. Next base: position 123,687,250 of record OX388341.1, read on the forward strand.
GAATATTTTTATTCCCCTTTAGATTTAAAATTTTCCCTCGCAACTCTTTCTGCGTTACATCGCTCTCATTTAAACTGGAAGAATTGGACTACCTGAGGCGGCGTAAATACTAAAGGAAGAACTTTATTCAGTGGGTAAATAACTGCCAAGATGTGGAGGGAATGTGGTGTGGATTTAAAAATATACTACATGAAGGGATCAAACAATTTGTATCCTGCAAAGAAACTGAAGAAATACCCTGATCCAGAGTATTATAATAAAAAGGTACGTAAGCTCAAAAGAAACGTTTGAAATGCGAGTCAGATTAAATATAAAAACTTAGCAAAGGAATTAAATTATGCTAAACGAAAAATGAAGCTAAGAACAAATTTTCAGAAAATATTCCGATAAAACTAATTCAAACGACTTTTTTATAATATAAAATAAAATATATAAAATATCTTCGAAGTAAAAAGGACAATATGCATAATATAAATGTAATTCGAGATCAAAACGGAAAGAAAATATTTGATTTAATATTTAATTTAAATAAATGGTTCGGTATTACATATCAAAATTCAAGGCAAGACGATTATAACGGTTTAATTTGCGTCTCGGAATCAGATTTAGAACTTATATCACGAAAACCTATTAGCATTTATGTTAAAGGTATTTACAAAAAGTTATGTAGTTAGGTAATAATAAATCTAGGGGAACGGATGATATTGCTGGAGAAGCTTTAAAGTTGGGGGCGGCGGAGATAGTTCCTTATTTGAAACTGATATTTAATACCTTCCTGATCAATTACTGCCTAACAACAGATTGGAAAAGAGCCATAGTTATACCTTTCCAACAAATGTTACATCCATCACAGCTTCATGGTGAGGATTGTTGGACTAATGCTTCGACCAAAACCCGAAGTTGGGCGAATCGATCGAATTCGGAAGTGCTATCAGCAAATTTTGTTAGGTTTGTACAATTAAATTTTTTTGTTATGAATTAGGAATCATCAAATTCAATTTAGGGATAAAAATAAGGGAAAAATAGTGACACGGAATCATCATCATGGTAAGGTGTTGCGACCTCTTGCGGCACAAATCGGCACCAACGAGCGCCTCATCGAGAAGCGCTATTTGAGGAATTTCCTCTAATAGAAGTGGATTCTGGAAGTCGAGTCTTAATTCGGGCAGAAATTCGTTTTTTTCGGCCGGGGATGCAATTCGCAAAGTATTTAATTATGAGCAGTACCGAATTATTAAACGGACAGAGATAAATTACACCAATGCAGTACTCAAGTTGCTTAACTTAATAAATCTGTCCCCAAATTCACCAATTATACGGTTTGGTTTGGATTCGTCCTTAGTTGGATTGTCAATCCCTGAGCGTATATGATAAACGGAAACTTAAAAGAGAAACTAACCGAATCGCTTCAGAGGTTGGAACAGCGTTTGGAACGGCGGCACAAACGAAAGACGGAAGGCAATGAAGGATTTCATTTAGACCTACATTCGGTTGACGTTAATTTATATGAATTAGTCAATTGGGCATTTAAGGGTTACTTTAAGTAGAGGGAGCATCCTATTTGTTCTTTAATGTCCTCGAAATGACGATATTTGCAAGATATTTGATGCACAACACCAAATTAAAGATCAGTAGGCACTTCCTCGATAGTTTCAACCTATCAATTCGGTCAAATAAATAAATCCTTAAACAATTTCAAGGGATCTATTGAGAAAAATATTCACCGGGATCAGTTTTCATCTGTTGAGACAAGCAAGATACAGAATGAACGAAGCACCAAAAACCATCAATAGACGTAAATGCTAAGGCGATATTTCGCTCCCAACGGAGGCATCTTCAAAGCCCAGAGGTCGGCCCGGGCTTTGAAGATTGAGAGCGAAATATCGCCATAGCAAATACGTCTTTTGATGGTTTTTGGTGCTTCGTTCATTTCAACTATCAGTTGCTTTCCATTATTATACAAGCAAGATAGTTAAAAAACATTAATCACTTAATTAAAATTAATTCATTGCCGATCATCTGACTTACCGGTGGGCGTTAGCAAATATCCTAAAGATGGTGGATAGCGCAACAACTGCAAATTTTATTTTAAATTAATGCGGTGTTGTGCTCAGAAGATTGCTTTTGAGTGGACTCAATAGAAGGAGCAATGTGTTTGCGGGGAATAAAGGATAGTGTCTCTTATTTTTAACAACAGTAAAAACAGAGTTCGACGCTTTCCCTTTGTTAATCAGAATAGTGTAAATTGCATTTTCAGTTGAGATATACTTTCCCCTTGATTGGTTTCTCTCTTTTCTGATTGGTTCTCAATCTGAGGGTCCGTATTGGCCCAAGTGATGTGACGATAACACTACATCAATATGTAAGTAATAATGAAAGGCAATTGAAAGAATACAAGGCGATATTATAAGGTAACTAAGAAAAGAGAGGATTTCGGAGAGAATAAGTGGATGGGAAAATGTGGTCTAGAAATGATTGGACTAAAGAAGAGGAAGATTTACTTTTCTAAGATATGAGAGGTAAAATAGGGATGCTGGTGAAATAATGCCCAGGGCATACGAAAGCAGATGGAATGGTCCATCAAGCGAATCTCATTTTCTTATCCAACGGACGACCCCCTGTTGCAATCAGTCGATCTTATTGGAACTGAATGCAAATATGACCGATTTCCGATATTCATCATTTGCAAAGGAAAACGTAGAAGAATTGGAATATCCAAAGGATTGCGGGCCAAGAAACATAATTCCATTTTGCATTACATTCAAAACAGCAAATAAAAATAGTCAAAAGTCGATCATGAGTCGTGCATATGCGGAAAAGTGTAAAATAGATATGTAAGGAATCGCTAAGGCAATTGGTACCTAATAGGTACCAGGGATGAGATTTAAGCTTTTGCTGAAATTTTTCTGTAAGATCGGTGATAGTTGGAGTGCGCCCACCACATAAACACATCAGGTAAATAAATCAGGGAGATTAGATTAATCGATTCAGTATCAGATGTGCTAAATAACCTCCAAAGACATTTAGAGTGGGACTGTAATGCAAAATGCGGATACCGAGATTAGAATATTATGGCGAGTTCTTCTAATTGTACAGATTAATAAAATTCATAAGGAATAGTTAACGAGCATTTGGAACTAACACAATGGACCCTCACTTCGCGGAATATTCTAATATTATATCCTCATCCAAAGGTGGTGCGAAAAATGGGAATTAGATATTAACGTAAGTAAATGCTCCGTAGTTAATTTCTTCGAAAAGAAAAAAATGCGTCCAAATCACCCATACAAAATTAATGGAATTAGTATCAAAGTAGTAGATTCAGTTAAATATCTCGGGATCAACATTACTAATAACTTAAATTGGAGCACGCATATTCGAAAAATCTGCGGCAAAGCAAGTAAAAGGCTTGGCTTTGTAAAGCGTATTGTCGGTAAATGCGACGAAAAGGTGAGAGAGCGATATTATTTTACCTTGGTCAGACCCCTTCTGGAATATGCGGCAAGTATATGGGATCCGGCGGATGAAACGTGTACTCGCGAACTCGAGAAAGTGCAGCGTAAAGCGGTTCGTTTTGTTAAGAAATGCTACGATAAAAAAGCAAGCGTTACAAAAATGCTCTCAGACGTAGGTTGGGAATCCTTGAAAGAAAGGAGATTGGAAGCTAGGCTGCGATTGCTTAATAAATTCAGGGAAACTACATTTTCCAAAGATACAATCGGTATCATGCAACCCCCCTGCTACGTCGGTAGATCCGATAATGACCGTAAGTTAAGAGAAATAGATGCTAGGACGAATCGTTTCAGAGATTCATTCTTTCCGCGAACAATACGTGACAATAATCGAATAAGGAAGTAATTTAGATTCAACTGGTGTTTACACCCCCTGCCACACGCCGAAAGGCGGCTTGTAGGGTATTAATGTAGATGTAGATGTAGATTATTCATGGTGAATAAATACATCGAAATATGTTGGTTTCCACAGGAAAAGTTTCATTTAAGCTGACGGTCAGTTTTAATGTTATTTTAATTTATTCTCCATGGATAATATTTAAAACTAAGTAATTTCGCTGTATTGTAAATAATATACTATCATAATATAAACAATATTCTATGATGCAGTAAATAACAACCTAACAATTATGGCAAGACAAACTAGCAACCTGATGACAGTATTGGAGTTTAGAGATTATTAGAAGATTTTCGGAGTTATTTATATGAAGTTAAATTATTAATAATTCAAGTTAAGGCAATAAGTTCTCGTTTGGTTGTACATAATAAAAAAGTAAATATCTAAATGGAGATAGAAAATAATTTATCGAGGGCGAGATTGCTACAGTTTCCTAGAACATGTAACCTTTTGACGTTTCATAATGAAGTAGAAATGGAAGATAATGAAGCAATAAAAAAAAGAGTAAAGAAGTGATTATGCTATATAATGCCTTCCTGATATAAAGGAAAGTAATATATAGGGAAAAATATTCCTTGCAGGAAACGCAAGAATGTTTGGATGAAGAATGCTGAATTTCTCTCCAGAGGAGGTTTTTTAAAAATTTTATCGATTGAGTTTAAGTGAAGATTTCCTTCCCATTTTGTGTGTCTCGCGATGAGTGTTATTAATGTGCGGAATTTTATCTGAAAATATATGAAGGTCATCTGTTTAACTTTCGCAGATTATTACGGTTTAAAAATGAATACTTCACTGATTTAACCTAATTTCGTAGAAGATTTAATTCTCTATGATATTCATGGAAAACACTGCCACGAAGTAGGAGTAGTGGAATTCACGGCGATTGATTTTGGCCAGAAATCTGCTGCTAAGAGAGAGCATTTCTAGAGGCGATGGAGTTTGTCTTCAACAGCATTTGTTTACATTGTTTTCTGTCACCTTCCGTAACAGTTGCATTCATCATTTATCCACCCATCAACTTAATTTTTCGCCATAATTTTTACTCAGCTTTCGTTTTGCTACTTTTTTTGCGGATTATTCCATTACCCACAATTCGCAGATCTTCCTTCATCTGTTTCGTCTCTTGTTTTGCTTTCTTTTGTTTAAAGTAATCGAAGCGTGCTTGGAGAGACCGCCACAATGGCGCTGCTTCCGCGTTTCATTATCTGCAAAAGGGGATCAGCCATCATTAGCCCTTCCATCTCAGGTGTCACAAGATGGCGACACGTGTCGTTCAATGGGAATGAAACACCGTTCGCACAAAAGAAAAATGCGACGGCACAATTGTGTTAGTAACTGCTCTGCGAGGCACTCACAAATTAGAGCCATTAGTTTTGGAGCATCTGACGCAGGAGCTCATACCTCTCATAGATGAGTTCATTTTCCTTTTTGATTCATCGTACTCTATCTACTCTTCCATTCATATTTGATACCCCTTTCATACCTCAGTCGAGTGGCCTTTGACGAAATGCGGTCCCCGGTTGCATCGCATGCGTTAAAAAGATCTCCGATGTCGAAGCATCACTAAAAAAAATGTACAAATACAGTTGAAGTAGAGTCAAAAGGGCAAAGGACGATTGAGAGCCAGTCGCAGATGAGTTTTATGATACGTTGTCCTGTCTCTGGCATTCCTCCTATGGTTATGTGGTGCCCTTTGGACCTTCCAAAAGAGTCGAAGGCCCGTCTGCACGATCGTTCTCAATCGGTCAGCAATGATCTCCGTCCTCTCCGGTAATTCTCTTTCGATTGTTTTTTGTAATAACCTTATTATTTAACGCGCTCGGCCAAACCTAATTTGATGTTTTTATTTTCATTGTCACTACTACAATAGCTCCGTTTCTCTCAGCCTACATTCGAGTCCTTTAACTGATTTCCTTTATCTATTATTGACTTTCTATCAGTGATAAAATTAGGTAAATATTCAGTATTTGGATTTGGAGAGCAGATTGTTAGTTGGAAAAGGATTTCATTCGCGCAATCAAATGCAAAATTAAAAGTGTAAAGGATCGGCTACGAGGTAATATGTATGATAATCAGTGTTAAAAATCTTTACTGGGAACTAATAGAACGGTGGCGAGGCCTATGCATGACTTGTTTCATTCAGAAGTGATACTCTTGAGCAAGTATGAGATCTAGGAGCGGATACATTTTCAACTCAAATAATCCGTGATCCAGAAATTGTGAAAGCCTCACCTTGCAGCTCACTGTGAAATGAATTTGGTCTAGTGATTCTAGCGGTTGAATTTCAGGCAAAGAGTCACTATAAGTACACACTTGAGATTCAACTATTTAATCTCTCTTTAATCATAATTTCCTGTAATAATGGTGGGATGAAGTCATGATGTATGTCATTTAGATAATAGGCAGTGATTTGGTGGAATAGTGATAGCGTGGAAAGAGCCCATCGTAGGTCTCTCGAACTTTAGATGCGAAAGGCAAATATCTTCGCAATTCATTCGAACGTCGTTTCGTTCTTTTGTGTAAACGCCTACTCCGATTCAAATCCACGAGGCGCTCTATGAATCCACTTATCAGCTCTATGCTTCTTTTGCCTCTTTCAATTTTCTTGCCGATTAAGAAATAGACTTTAATCACCGGACATCCAGCGTAGTTGTTTGTAAAATGCTTTGAAATAAAAGACGGTTAACCCATCTTTATTATATCACTGAAACAACAAAAGAACGAAAATAGAGCTATTTTACGTTTACTGATACGATTCTGGAGCTAGAATTGGAATTTCTAGCTCCAGAAATTCCAATTCTATTATTCGATTAAACGTATGAGGGGGAAGACGCGTTTTGTGGCGACATCCCATATCAGTGAAGCGTATCGCTCACCATTTCCAGTTTGTCATTGATGTCAGTACAAATAAACACAAACTAGCATTTTTCTACTTGTGCCCTTTTATCATATTCTGCATAGGCTCGGAATATAAATCTTCTTATCGACTAATGTGAGCTAAAGTGCTGTTTAGCGGCATGCGGTCTATCATACAACACCTCTGTTTATTTAGAAACCGCTTTGATTCTTAGACTTGATCGTTGACCAACAATAAGTTCATACTCGTGGAAGAGAGTCTGTTTGAACAATGTCGCGTCATAATACTTGCTGGTCGTTTTATTAGTGGAATGATTGAAAATTCGATTTTTAGGTATTAAATACTTACAGAATAACGGTTTAGATTGTGTCTTGGGTGTACCCGCATTAATATATTTATATAAAGCAGACATTCTGTGTGTTTGTATGTGTGTTTGTCTTCGATTGGAGTTCACATCGTTTGCCCAATTTGTTTCAAAATTTGCATACGGATTCTCTGAGATCACAAAGGAAATACTGAAATTTGTACTTTACTTTAATCGATAATTTTTCAGGGTTAGAACCAAGATCGCTCCGATAGATTTCCATAAGAAATACATTTAAACTTCTCTTCGGCGGCAGGCTTTATTTCTATTGAAGAATTATATTAGAAGGAATAGTCGTACAGAGTCGATACAAGCACAAAAAACGGAAATTGAATGATTATGCTTATTATGGCCGTAGAATATTGTTTTCAAATAAAATTTAGGAAATTTCAACAAAATACGCGAAATAAGCAGTCCCCGGCCACTGCGATTAATGAATCCGAGCTCATTTCCGTCAAAGCGGAATTCAGTCCTATTTCAATCTTACGTGTTCCACGTATTTTAATTCCAATCTGTTGTAAGACAGAAAACTCGACTAGAGTATGCGACCGGCAAGTTGTAGTCGTGCACAGTCGCTCACGTGACTTTCTCGAGGGTTCACGATCCGATCTGGGGAGAGTCGTGCATGACTTTCAGTAACTCGACCGATAGCTCTCTCTTAGTGCACGACTAAGGTGGTCGTGCACTCGACTTTTCAGTATTAATTTGTCTGCGTTACGATCTCAAAAGAAGTTAGGACGGTTAGAAAAAGAAGGTGAGAAATGTCAAGTTTTCGGTGGTGCCATTGACCGCATGAGAACCCGGCTATAATGACCGACTGTAGGAAGATGAAAAAGTTATGACGTGAATTGACTTGATTGAGTAAGAATCGTCTTGACGTGGCCGATTCCACGACTCGATTGACTCGAGTATACGACTGGCAATGTGGTCGTGCACGGATCATGTCCTTTACAGGTCTCAAAAGCAAGTTCGGTTCTAACTTAAATGAATGACAATCATTGAAAAAACTCGAGACAAGTTTGATAGAAGAGGTTCTAGAAATATTCATATTAGATCGATTAAATAAAGATTTCGGCGAGAAACTAATAAAATTATGTGATTTTCAGGAAAAACATTACTATATTTGGATTAACTGTACCGTTGAACCAAGCAAAAATGAAAGATATTGGATTCTGTGCTGAGCAAAGCAGAAAAATATATTTAATCCACTTCTAAATTCCACTTTGAGAATCAACGAGCACTTTAGAGGGTACCCAATAAACATTAAAACAAATAGTTAGTAAAATTTTACTCTTAGTCTTAAAAATACCTTTCGGAGAAATTTTTACATGCAACCAATTTTCTTCGTATACCAAAAACTTACGGTAAATGACTTCTAGCGTTTGCACTTCTCTCGAATGGTGGGAATGAGATATTTAATATTCATTTTTATGCTTGCGTTTGGAAGAAACACACCTGTGTTACTCGAAAATTCACTTCTAAGATCTCATAAATGTAGTTCAGTTCGGAGAAGTGGGTGTGTCACATTCCGTGAACTTCGGTTATTTTGGAGGCCCTCGGCCCTTTCTTTGTTTAAACATTTATCTGAAAAACAAATTAATTAAGTGCGTGCGTTGTCTGAAGTCGCTGTGTTATAGGAAGCATTTAACACCCAAGTTTCACTTCCATAGGTCAAGACAGGTAAAATGCATTGGTTGAAGACCTTCCTCTTCAAAGCCATTGGCATTCTCGACTTAAGAATGTGTGAGTTCCTTCCAAATGCGCTCCAGCCAAGTTTCCATCTTCTGTTTACTTCATTAATCCTGATTTTCTCTCCTGTTGCTACAGGTTGTACCAAGTATGTGTATTCCAAGCAAACATCCAGAGGTTTTTCTTGAAGTTTTACTGGTTCTTGCACTGCAAAAGAATTATACATTACCTTTGTTTTTGTTAGGTTTATCCTAAGTCCTATCTTCTGTCCCACTGTGTTTAGATCTTCAAGTCTTGAAGTTAGATCTTCTGCGTTAGCTGCAAAGATAACTATATCATCTGCAAAACAGAGGTGACTGATGTACTCCCCATATATTCTTAAGCCCTTCTCTTCACAATCAAGCGTTTTAAAAACTTATTCTAAAACGGCAGTGAACAAGATGGGAGATAGACCGTCACCTTGTCGAACTCCCTTCTCAATCTTGAATTCATCGGTCTCTTCATGCAGCATTACAGAAGCTGTGGCATTCTCATAGACACTGCGCAAGAGGCGGATGTACTCAGAATCTATCCCTTGATTCATCAGAGATTTCAGAGTGGAGGAGCTACCTACCGAGCCAAAGGCCTGTTCGTAATCTACAAAGCAGAGGACGAGTGGCATCTCGAACCCATTCGTATTGTTGATCATTTCCTGCAGCGTGTGGATGAGGTACCGAAGCCTTTCCGGAATCCTGCTTGTTCTCTAGACTGAGCTGAAGGCATCTTCAGATTTCATTCATTACGTCTGTTCCCATGCCTGGTCCTAGATATCCCCCTCCCAAGAAGGTAAATGTACCATAACAAAATGAAATTTCTGCCATTCATTACAAATGGTAGAGCTGCCTAGTGTCGAACCCAGTATCTTAATGTAAAATGAGATTACATATAACTATTTGATAGGAGCACCTAGGAACACTTCTAAAATTTCAATTGGACATATCTGAATGCTCCTCAAACAAAGTGCGTTCGACGGTCTTTACAGAAGAGCAGTTCCAGATGCGAATTTCTGAAGAGGGAATTGCAATTACTTAAATGAGATCCGTTGCATGCACCAGAGGAATTACAGTTTCTCGCTACTTGGAAAAATATAATCACCTCTGATTATTCGAACTTACTTTGGAAGAGCGCTTTATAAGAGTCTTGGAATCGGGATTCTGGCTTACCCATACCAGGAGAAGAGTTCTATTCCTTCATAGTAAGGGGCCACAAATTGCGTAACGCAATATGGGGGGAGGGGGCGTTACGGTCCTTGTACGTGGAAAGAGGGGGGGGGGGTCCAGCCAGGCGTAACGTGGGGGGAGGGATGGCCGAAAATTGGAGAATTTTGCGTTACGTAATTTGTGTATGACCCCTAATGGAATCACTTTGTACACTCTCAGTGAAGAATGATTCTTGTGGCCCCCCACGAAGTACCTTCTTCGTATATCGAGTTCTTCTCTCTTCTTTCTCATCTGACAAAGTGCTGTGAGGACGGAAATCCAAAAAATCAAGAGATCGAATATATAATTATAGCGATGTTGTGTAATATCTCATATAGATCTTGATAACGAAGGATGTCATCAGAAATAAAATTATCAGTTGAATCTTCAATATCTTTGCGAATCTTAGTAATAATCTTTCATGGAATGAGCATGTATCCTTAATGTCAAATAAGGTTAATTCGACATTGTACAGGCTCAAATTAAACAGGCATCTTCTTCCCCTTCCACATTTGAAAAATGCTTGTTCTGTCTCTTTTATTTCCGATTATCGATTACTGTCGCCTTGTTTCCTATGATTTACTAGACGCATTAAATGTCTGCGTGCAACGATTCTTGCGCTAGATTCGTATTTGATTTTAGGAAAACCGAGTATACCAGTCCATATTAAAATAAATTTGGTTGGCTAAATTGAGAAATTGAGGTTAAATTGAGAAAAAAATATTTTTTGGGTGTTTTTGTTTACTCAATGCTCAAAAATGACCCCCTTATCTGCTTGAAAATTTTAAATGTCGACATTCACTTGGTTACCGCCCAAATATCGTACTCCTGATGGCAACTTCTATTATCCCTCTCAAAAAACGGCCACATTTCAGAGATCTTTCACTGTTCCTGCCATCGGATTGTGGAATACTTTGCCAATCAGTCCAAAGAAAGTGCAGAGATTGTCACAGTTAAAGTGCAAATTATTTGAGCATCTTCACACGCTTTAATCTGGATGTGCGCATATTGTATTATATTTTGTGACTTGATTGTATATTTATATCGTATAATTCTTAAATTCAGTTATGGAGTTGTTTGTATTTCAGCTGCAATTGTTTTTTTTGGATTTTGTTCACTTTAAATTTGTCCTAAGTTGGTTTTCCGCCACAGGATATTAATAACTATATTATTATTATTAACCTTCTTACAAAATAACTACGAATTTAATTTTGTGTATGAAAATGCAACGGTTATTAGTCTTACAATTAGTTATTTCGTTCTAAAAAAATTAGATCTATTTTGAGATTTTGAGCTCATCAGCGACAATTTATTGTCATTTTACACATTTTTCATTAATTTCAGGAATATTCATCGAACAGTTTTCGAGATATGATGTCCACCGTTATGAAAAACCCTTACATCCAGAAAACGAGTTCAAACTTAATTATGATTCCATTCCATACTATGACGTACTTTAGTATGACGTACTATGGAATTTCAGCCATCTCTGTGCGCTATCAAAACATGATTTCGACCAATATCGATATTTAGTACCTGCATCATCAGAAAATAAAGTTCAGCTCCAGCTCCAGGATAAATACATTTTAAGATAGTTTCTACGAAATACTACCAATAGTACGATTGATCCTGTTAATTTTCCTAGCTTACTATCCTCTATGTGATGTAGCAACATTTGGAATAATATCTCCGATAGCTGAAAATATTTTCCAAACGGTCCATCTTCCAAGCGTATCATAATTTCATTTGAATTTTGAGTGAATACACCGACGAATATCCACAGTAAATGTCTTTCAGTTTGACTTTCATTTATCGCTATTTATAAAATCGTAATGAATCCGTCCCTCGATCCTTTGCCACGATTCCATTCCTCAATGTCATGCCTCTTTTGAAGAATCCTATTGTGGTCCGAATGGCATCCTTCATTCCTTCCACGTCATTTCCTCTGATGGCGATTCAATTTTGAGCAGCTTTCAAATTCTGCTTACATTTTATTTCGACGCTTAGAGTATAAAAAGGCAGTTCAGAACGGCATATCTTATGAAGTCATTTATCGGGACATCGCGATCCTTCAATTATCTTGGAGGACACAGTTGTGTTTGCTTCTTCCTCGCTTTAGTGTAGATTCAGTGGTCTTCGGTTTATTCCTTTGAAACGGTGTTTATTTTATTGAGGAATTTTCCCTTTCTGTTGTCACCACCTCACGTACGCATTAAGATACTGTAGCTGAGATGGAATGGGAATCACCCCTTTTAAGGGGAAGGAAGGTGTTGAAGCGGTTACAAGGGGAAGGAGGGGAAAAGAGGCGAAAGGTCAGAAAAGGGAACAAAGGAAGGGTCGATGGGAAGGCAAATCGGGAGTGGACTAATCGAAATATGAAGGGGAACAAAAAAGTATCAAATTTCTAGACGGATGTAGCCCCTTGAGGACCTTGGGGTCAAGGGTAAGACATTTTTCTACAATTTATGCAGGGGAGGATGATGAAGGAAAATGGCCAGAGGATTTAACCAAAACTGTCTTGAATCCAGAAATAATGAAGGTGATTATAATAATAATTAAGGTGATAATACTGTGAAATTATCTTAAGAAAGACACTCCCACGTGAGTGAGTGAAATGATTGGATTAATTGTTATTTTATTTTGGTTGAATTTATGAACTATTTCATGATATTCACACCTCCTGCTTGAACCCGTCTTACGTAGGGATATAATACATCTTGCTAAGGCGAAGGGAGAGTTTTACTTTACCACACAGCTGCTTGAGCGTATGGAAGTAGGTTTATGCCGACCATTTGAAGATGCCAAATTTGCTTACATGACCAATAATCCTAGACAGAGGCCCAACAAGTCGAATTTCTACTAGCTTGTACAATAACCATTGCATTTAGCGTTGGAAATATAAGAACAAGTTTTAAAAAGACTGGAATCGTTCCTTTTGCTATTCCAAGTATGTATGTGTCAAAGAGTAAACAAGGAAAGGACTCAAGTGCTGTAGAATGTATCGATAATTAATTTGCCCAAACCAGCGGACGCCATTAATGAAACGTGGGGTACAGAGGTATTCTAAAGTGTTCACATTCATCTTTCGAGGAATCCAAATAAAGAAATGCATCCATAAGGTTCTCCTATTTAGAACAGTCTTAATTTCAGTACTTACTTTATTACTGAAAACGATTATTTGTTGTCAAAGCCATTTTCCGTTTTTCATTTTATGTGCTAAGGAAATAATTCCACTCTATTAGCGAAGATTAGATGAGGTGATCTAAAAAAAGAAGCTCAATAGATTCAGCTTCTTGGTTTGGTATGTACCATACGCGATGCCAGAATACATGCGATCCAGAACAATATGTCTTTGGACGGTGCCATAGTGAGATTTATGAAGACGATTGTCTTTGTACCATGAATTCTGTATTTTATTCAATTAGTTTGTCACCTCAGGTAAAAGCTATTCAATAAACACACTACAATGTATACTTATTTCAAATCATGATGCATTTTACTTTCAATTTCTTGATTTGTACATTTACGCTGCAGATAATAAAGCAGATAGTTGATATATGTCTTTCTGTCACATATTGAACGGGGTTTACATTTTTTATATTAATTTTTGTAAACATTTTTTATGAATTAAAATGAAAATGAATAGACGTTGTATTTGATCCGAAATCGGGGAGGTGATTTATCTTATTATAGGTGTTAAAATTAAAAACTCTTTGAGTATCATGGAGTTACCAACTGTTGCAATCAAAAGGTAAAACCCAATTTATTTTTTGGCAACGGATCGACTCACTGCAAAATTATTTTTGAATGTGGAAACTAATCCTAGTCCAATAACTGATGCAAATTTTAAATAGAAATAAAATATCGCAAATTATCACGAAATCACCAAGGTTTACTTTGGTTAATGTGCAACAAAATTTTGAACACGACTATTAGTGAATTTAAGTTAAACAAGAAATTGATAGTGCGTCATCTTGTTTTTTCCGAATACCGGGGAATGATAAGAGGGACGCCGACAAAGACGGCTATTGGAGAATTAAAACCTCTAATTAAGTTAAGGGTTTTCGATGATTAAGTTAAGGGTTCGATTTTTCGGAAAGTTCAAGAAGCAATATCTGTCATGTTATACCTTGCTGTTACGGTGATTTAGTCGGTCTTTGATCTTTTTGCTCATAAGGAATTTAAATATTTTATTTCGTAAATTACGTCATTCGTTTTTACCTCTTCTCATTGGAGGTGACGTAATGAGAGCTCCTCACAACCCCACTGCCCCTCACCAATGATTGCTGAGAATTCAACCCTACCGTCCAATTATCTCGTAAACAGAACTACAATTGTGTTCGTAATGTAAAATAGCTGATCACCAATAAAAAATAATACTAAAATTATACATTTATGCAGATTATTTATATCACCACCGGAAACCACTTCTCATCATCTGATGATGATTTGCTGTCGTATAAATGACGAAGTGCAGTATTCGGAGATATATAATCTAAAATTCATGGTATTCTAGGTCACTCTATTTTGGGAAGATGGCTGATGTAAGCCGTGGAGATCTTTTAAATTATTTTTTCAATTATCAACGAGAATATTTTGAATATTCTGGAAATGGGATGCAGTTACCCGAAAACGAGCTTTATTGCATTCTAGTGATACATATTTCGAACAGGAAATTAGAAAATTCAGTCATATTCATTTAATTACGAGTAAACGTTGCTTGGATTTTCTAAGTATATTAATGATATATTTCTACTTGCAAAATATTTAAAGCAATGGACTATGCAGAGGTTTGGAAGGTCCTCAAACGAAATTAAATTCCGCGTTCCCCTTTAATTTATTGGGAGAATGCATTTGGTGCCCTAGTATTTACCAATGGTCATAAGGTAAACTGTGTTTATATAACGTATTTATCACTTCTTTTCATACGACAGTTCATAGATTTTTCAACTATGGAAGAAGTATGTTTCTACCTTCTCAGTAAATTTATCACAAAATAATTAAAATTTCCGAAATACATTTTAAAGGGTAAAGCTATTCAGGGTCAAACCTCTTTTTGTGAAATAAGATTGCATATAACTATTTGGTAACTCTGACTGTTTCTAGAAGTAGTATTGTTAAAAGTGCTTCGACAGCTTAGGTCATTTCGCACATTGCCTCCCACCGGGAATCGAACCCGGGACTGTTTCTTAAATTTCAATTCGACGTATCGAGAAGGTCCTCAAACTAAATTCCGTATTCCCCTTAAATTCAAAGGTAGAATGCAAATAGTGCCCTAGTGTCGAACCAAGGACCATTAGGAAACAGGTATAAAATGTATGAATGGTTTCTGTTCACATGTTCCGGGTCTTGAGTTTCCATTTTACGGGAAGGGATTCAAAAAATTTGAAATCGCCACAATGTGTTTTAAATGGGAGAATTTTGAGCCCCCCTGGCATCGAACACACGCACATTTGGTGACATGTCTATGATCCACACGTCCAAACTCATCTGGGACCCCCGTGATTTTTTTAATCATACCGGAATGTTCCTTAAAAATATTCTAGAAAAACTCCGTAAATTGCATTTATATCATAGGTTGCATATGTTGGCACTTAAGTAAATTATCTCCTTTTCATAAAAATCTTATACATTAATCCCTTCCGTTAATTGAGTATAGACTTAAAATACCCTTCTAATGAGAAAACGCTCGAGCTCGGATTCAACCAGCCTTTGACTCCATGGGAACTGTATGTTTACTGTCATCAAATTTAACAAAATATTGGCTCAGTTTGCCATAGTTATATAGATTCGATAACGATATTAAACGACCAAAATGAAATATTTCATTCAATTTCCTTTCTTTTGGTATTTATCTCAACTTCGTAAGACCATTACTTCCTATTTTATTTTGTGAATTAAATGAAGTCTGCAAAGGGTAAAAACGAACCTTACGTGTATTTGTAACGTAGAATATTTGCCCTAATATCTAGCGTCGAACCAAGGATAATCATTTGAAGTGTCTTTTTCGTCGGATGAGCACAAACTCCAGCGATCCGTCAATTTCAACTCTCTAATTTGCCTCAAAAAATTTCCAGAAATCACCGAAATGCATTCTTACGGAAAAATCGCGATTTTGGGGTCCTCTGGAATCGAACCTATTATATATCCCTTGTGAAATGGCGGGGATTTAAAATGTTTCAAGATAGAAATCTATAACCAGCATGTGAACAGCGATTATAAGCATATTTACAAACGAAGTAACAAGCAACTTTTACTCGTATATGATCGATTTTGAATTATTTAATTTGCTGATGAAGCAAATAAATAGGTATATATTACTGACTATATTTGGACATTTTCCATTAGATTCGTTTTCATTGGTTACAAAATATGGAATAATTATATTAAAATTATATATATAAAGCACGAACTGTAGGCTTTAAATCATAATATTGTTCGCTCCGTTGGTTCACTGATACACACATTTTTATGATAAATATGTGAAATAATTCTTAACTTCGTTTTTCGAAAAATCCATGATAAAGAAACTTTTACTAGACCACTATTTAAAAGTTTGTTTACCATGGATTTTTTTAATAGTTAATAACTACCACAAAATTAACCCTGAATCTGTATCGTTATTCGTTTTTGGAATATAGAGTTAAAATCGTCCGCCAAGTTATGACCGACAGAGTTGGAATTTTCACTGAAGTACATTCATATTCTCGATGCCCTCAAAATACCCTTTTGAGGATCGTTTATTGCTCGCGCAGTTATCGAGGGGTATCGTAAACCGCATTCTAAAGCGGGATTTCCATATTTTCCTCGAATTTGTCTGAGTTTTATCCGGAATATTTAGTGTTTATTACTGGTTGCGTCATCGCTTTATCAATTTGTGCCTTTACGACCCACTTGAAGTGCTCCAATGAAACAGCGGCCATTTCGTCTTTATGTTCTTTCCGCGACTGAGATTCGCTTGCCTTCGCGTTTATTCGCAGATGATATGCAAACTGGAGGTTTAAATTGACTTCTTGGAAATCCGTGCGATTTCTGTGGAACTCCGTAGCGCTTTAGCTGAATCTCTTTGAATGTTTTAAACGAATATGAAAAATTAAAATGAATTTCCTCTTTAATGCATTTATTAGTAAGCGAACTAATGTTGTGTACTTTGGAAGCAGAAGTGGTTTTGCCGGAGAGAAGCTTCTTCCTATTCCAGTCGATTACAAATATCCATTAAATAAAAAGAGTGAAATTTCGAGGCGCGACGTTCCGAAAACATTCAGCGTGAAACATTATTAGTCGTTTTTTAAATGTTAATTAACACAAATTTAATATTCTTCTGCTTAAAATCTGCGTTAGCATAAATCATTATTTTACTTAAATAGAAGGGAATTAACGAGAAACGCTTATACGATATTTGACATGTTCAAATAGGACGAAATGAGGATGTAATAATAAATATTTATATTTTTCCATTCTTATTATTTTTGAAGATGAAAGTACTGCCAGTTTTCAATTTAGGAGATTCATTTAAAGTGAACATGTTTCGAGATTTGAACTTTATTTTATTTTATACTATATTACATTGGACTACTGTTTATTTTAGCCAAAAATTAAAGATTATCTCACAAAATGTCTTACTTTAGTGGCAAGCTTTGCACTTCGCTGTGAGTGAATATTATTTTGCTACGAAGAGAACTTTATGTTGATTTCTATTGAAGTCGTAACGGATGTTAACAAATAAGATATATGAAATTAGCAAGATCATCGAAAATCATAAAATATCCTCTTAACAGGATTCGCAGTAAATAGTGTTTACCTGGAGTTTTTACGTAAGATCTTGTAAATAAAGTGGTTGTAGGGGATGGGGTACTAAATCACTAAGCAAACCTATTTTTGATATTCTTTCCATTGCTTTATAATTTATCATTGGCTGTGTGTGGTTCCTTACTAACTAAGCTAAATGTGCAACTCATTATAATGATCGGAATTATATTAAATAGAATTCTACATTTATATCGCGGAATTTATTTCGCTATAGCGGAGGCACAGCAAAATTGACTGCGGGGAAATATTTATTATTTATGATGTATAAATTTAAAGTTTTTACTTTACTACAAGAAAGGAAATTTCGCAAAGATTTATTTTGTTATAGTAAATAGTAAATATTCAGTTAAAATAACAAAAACCTCGATAAGATAAAAAAATTCGTCAAAATTCGTTACTTTCAAAAGACATCGTGTGGAAGACTTTGTTGGAGGCGATCTAGAAATTAAATACGTCGTAGAGTACAGGTGCAAGATTGATTAAATAGTCTTCTTGACGAAATTTGAACTCTTTTCTCTTCACCGAAGGTCAAATTTCAAATATCACTCACAAGGTAAGCACTACCCGTATGGTAAGCATGTTTCGCTTTGCTAATATTTTTTAATACGAGAGTTGTGAATTGTGCTTTCTAAAATTTGTTTTGAAATGTAATAGAATAGATAATAGCTGGTTGTGATAGCTCCCACGTACAATCACTTATGTACATTCAAGAAGTTCCGAAGTATTTTTTACCGCGAAAACGCTGATCTCGAGAAATGTAAACTTCTGGTGGAAGAAGGCGCCGCATATTGTGGGTGCAGCTGTACAAGTCTGTGCCTGTCAGCGCTGTGGCTGTGTAACCCGTGTGTTGTGCTTCAGAAAGGAGGAGAATGTTTTGCTGTCCCCTGTGATCGCCCCTTCCCTGTGCTGACACTGGAATCGCCTTCTTGTCCGCGGCCGCATGATTTCTTTGGCAAATATATAAACACCCCTGCGATTATAGTTTTAAAAGGCCTAGTTGAAAATAGATGTAGGGCTGGTAATTTATTTAGAAAAAGTAATTTTCTGTGTATCCAAGCAGAATTTATCGTATTTCAGTGATTTACGAAGAATGTTTTCACGGCGACAAAGTTAGGTGCACTTATTCTTCGGATTTGCTAATTTGTCCGTTTTATTCAACTGTTTTGTATTCAATTCAAAAGTACCTATTGATGGATAAATAAGTAACTCTTAATTCCATCTTTGGTAAATATTACTCTTTATTACACATGTATCATAATCGTGCTTTTTCACCGTTTACTCCATATAAGATTATGGTTTCAAGGGCGAACTTCAGTGCTGCCATCTCGCGGCTACGGACGATAAGGGCGACAGAAAATTTCAGCAGTTTCCTGTCCTATACTTTCTAAGTTCGTGGTCTGTGCATAAGAAAGCGGTGACAACAGCGCTAAAGGGACCAACAGCTGGTGCAAATCGTCATGCAAAATGGCTCGACAGCTTCCAGCAGATATATCTGCTAACCCAACGACGTCCGCAACGGTTTGGCGACGATCTGCATGGATTCCGCATTTGAGCATTAAATGGGAGAAAATAAGTTGGGGGACTTTTTGAACGAACCTTGCATGAAACCAAACTCTCAAGATTGGAAATATTACTTAGCTCTTTATAGAATTCAATATACCGGATATGACCCAACGGGTTGAAACCATGGTCGTATAATAAAACGTTGTGTTTTATAGCGTAGAAGTGAGTTTCTATTAATCATCATTCGTTTTTACGCAAAAAAGACAATTGCAGTATTTTTGCTTTATCTTCTCTATTCAACAGGTCTATTAGCTAATGGAATATATCACTACTATATTGTCACAATCGTTTATAAGTTGGTAATTTTACTTTCCTCAGACGCTTAGTAAGTAAACAATTAGGTGTTACTTAATACAATTACGAGCTCGGATATTTCATTTACTTATGTGGGGAAAAAGACGGGTCAAAAGGGCGGCCGCCGACTCAAGGAAAGAGAGTTGAAGAGACGAGAGTCAGCTGCGTTTTCGGTGGGAATTCGGTTTTTTCCATGTCTCCCAAGAGAAGGTTTCTCATACATGTGTTTTGATGTAATTGATCTTATTTTCGAGTCTGTCGAGACGCATTCTGCTGAGTTGACCAGTACCTGAGCTTTTTGATGCGATTAAATAATTTATTGGCAATTTACCAGGGAAAGAAAAGAGAAGGGGGACTGAAAGACACATTTAGCAAAACCTATTTAATAAAAGTTTGGTTCTTTGTTGGAGAGCATGGGCTACATAGAGTTTAGCATTCTTAATCAACTTTCTTTATTTGCATATTCCATTTGTGTTATAATGTCAGAAGTAAATTTTTATCTGGAAACGTAATCTAGGGTATTGTAATGGTCTTTGTTTTGGTTCAATGAAAAGGCTATTTTTATTTAATACAGATATTCTCTAATATTATGTTTTTGATGAAGAGAGAATCGTTTGGAAACCCCGTCAGGGAGGAGTAGATAAAGTTGTACCCAGGTCATGTACAGTTAGACGAATGATCAAAGGAAATTTTACTTGCGGTTAATACTTTTGTATGAGAAGGTAGCGCGTGGTTTCGAAGATCTGAAAACTTGTATGTTATAACAAGGAAATAAGGTAAAGGCTATTTACACGAAATGGCGCGCAGCCAGGATAATTCCCAAGGAAGAGCAGACTTTCCTTTGCTCACATAGCCTCCCGAATAGCTTGAGAGGATGTTCCGGCGGGATAGCTCAACGGACAGAGCACCTGACCGGCAATCGGGAGACCCGGCTTCGATTCCCGGTCCTGTCGGCCTTTTTTCAAGTCTATTCTTATATGTCATATTTATATTTTTGGTAACTAAATTAAATTTAATATCTGTCATTTTTGAATGGGGAATATACTAGTATAATTATAATAATCGATATGATACTTTACATAAGTATTAGTTAAACTTAGCTTATTTTTATTCTAGCATCATGAATACATACTTAATCATTAATATTTTTTGACGTTGAGATTGTGGGAATATCGTATCTGAATCTGCGGTTGAAAAGCTCTCAGTCTTCGCCGTTGTGTGTGAGGCATGAGCACCGATCCACATTTCCTTAAGCGTTCGTAGTTTGAGTGAAGAATTATTCCTTAGGGTTTCAACTATAAGATTAAATTGAAATGCATGTAATTTATTAATATATCTATATAATTAATTACAAGAATGATAATTGTGAAAATTTATATTCATCTTCAGGTATCTCACGGCTTTTAAGTTTAGTGTAGATCTTTTTGGTCGACGCATATTCTACCAAATCCAATTTCAAATGGTTTCAGTGAAGATATTCGCAGATAGGAGGGAGAAAAAACGGTTCAAAATTCAGGGCCCTAGAAATGAATAACAGTCCTGCGGAAGTTGTAAAACGAATGGTGGGACCCATCCTTGGAACGTGCCCGAATGTGACTATGGACAGTTGGTTCACGAGTGTCCTACTAGCAGAGGATTTACTCCTAGTAGTACACTGTAAAGTAAACTGACCCTCGTCAGAACCATAAAGAAAAATAAATCGCCGCCGCAGATGGTCTACACGAAAAATAGAGAGAAAGATAGAAGTGAATTTGCTTATAGGGATGAGATGACTGTTGTTTTCTAAGTTCCCAAGAAGGGAAATGTAATATTGTTATCTACTATGCATAGTCGTCAAAGCATAGACTAGATATACAGGACATAAGAAGAAACCAGAGATGGTAACATTTTACAGTGCGACGAAGGGAGGCGTAGACACTGTCGATAAAATGTGTGGAACGTACAACACTTCAAGGAACACTAGAAGATGGCCATTGACAGTTTTTTTTAATTTGTTGAATGTTGCAGAGATAAATTCATTTATTATATGCAACAACTTAAATGAGAAAGATTCGATGCGAGGATTCGAGAGGTTGCAATTCGACATTCAAAAAAGAGCATCGATGAAAATGACTCCGAAGGAAGGAAGGCGAATACTGGCGAGAAGAGAAGGATGGGCAGCAGTCCCCGAGAAATAAAGTCGAAATTCTTTTGCTGTTTTTGCGAGAAGTGGATGTGTGGGAAACACATGCTGAATATATGCGTACATTGTAATTCTGTAAAATAAACTAAATTATCAAGTATTGCAATAAGGACTTTCAATTTTCTTTCATTCATAACATACTGAGTAACGCCTTGAAATATTTTTAAATGGAGCTAAAAATAAAATATATAATGTTTTTATATAATAGATAGTTTATATTTACGTATTAAGAAATAATTTACCATAGTAATGTGTGAAAGAAAATTTCTATGATTAAAATTCCTTCATTTTAACTGATAACGTGAAATTCAATTTTGTTTATCGTTCTGGAATTTTCGTAGCCATTTTGAGAATGGATTTTATTAGGATTAAAAGTTTGTTTTGTAGTAACTTATTAATATATTAACTTCTCATACTGAAATGATGATTATTTATTATTAAAATTCACTTAAAATATTACTATATATAAAGCTGCAAATCCGACTCATTCATACAAATTCCTGGGCATTTCTAATCGAGCTGGAAGGCTGAAATTTTCAAGAGAGATTCATAATTAACAGTCAAGTTGGGAAAAAATCGAAAATCTATAGATTTTGTCCTAGATTAGAGCCCAGAGACGATTATATTTTTCAATGTATTTAAACGGGGAATACGAAAAATGGCCATGCAGAGCAAATTTCTTTCGTTAATTAAAATATGAAAAATTAATCGTAAAGCAGTAGGACTTGGTCTGTGTTACGTCTAAAATATTAAAGTTTACTTTTCTTGCAACCGATTTTAACATTCCTGCACAAAATTTGCAACATTTTTGTTTGAACGCCAATTTTTTACGTTTTTTTCTCCTCATTTTGAAAATTAAACCTATGGCAACAACCATTGTTTGAATCGAAAACAAGTTTGTTTACGATCCTATTTTCATACGCCATGATAAAGGTTTGATGCATTTTGAATTATTTTAAATGTTTCTTTCGATATATGTTATTAATGAATGCTGAAAAATGTACATTTCTTTAAAATAGACAGTGGATATCTGCACGGCCAATGAATCAATCGTGAATGCATGCTGTGATAACATAAGTTTATGTAGAGAATACGAGACCATTAACAACGAAGATAATCGTAAAAGTCATGTAAGTAGCGAGATTATTCTAGAAGTACATAGATACGAATATAAATTAATAAATAGGGATATTAATGTAAATTAAAAGGTTTAACAACAGTCTTTAGAAATAACATAAATGCAAGCAATACAAATCATTAGTTTAACGAGCACTATAGTTTAGCAATATATTTTATTTCATAGCTCTCTTAACCAAATATATTTATCGTATACTGAACTCAGACTAAAAAGTTCCATGTGTTTCACTTTCGTACTATATACATTGTGATATATTGTCACCGAAAAGTTCATACCGGAAACCAAACCCATTGCTGCCGCCTTTCTTGAAGGACCATGTTATCATTGAATATCAAGAAATTGTAACTGTCATCTAATTGAACAAAAAATATCTACTCAGGAAATACATGGTATCATTGAACGATATAAGGATATCGTTGTTCTTCGTATATGGTGGCTTGCTTTTCATATGTGAGTTCTGTGCATATTATCATATGCCTATTATTTTTCTTCTTTTCTATTTTAATTACATATAATTATTCTGTTTTCCTCTCCAAAGAGAATTTAAAGTTAAGTTCTTTTTCTACGTTTTTTTAATAATACGTAGTACACAATTAGTACGTAGTATATTACGTAATTCAACTTTCATCAAAATAAGAAAACAAAAATCTACACATAAAGTACACTGATTTCCTTGAACGACATTCTGATTACGTCCTTCTTCGTGTTCGCTGGATAATTCTTCGTAAGTAAAAACAATTTTTGCATGCATCATTGTATGAATATTATTTTCCCATCTTCTCCAAACGCGCTCTAGAATAAAGTTATTTTTCTACGCTCTTTAAAACTGTTTACATAATTACGTTGCCTATTGTCTATTTGTTTGTTTAATTAGAAACGGAGATCATTGTCGTGGTAGACGCCATTTAATGAATATAGAATTATTTTGCAGTATGTACTGCAATGAACCGAATACTACACAGGTAATCGTCTATTTATTTTCCGCATTTTTATCTTATGCAGATTTTTATTCTAACTCAATATTCTTAAGCTTATTTCTTTAATTTACTTTTTCGAATGCACATTAAAACGTCGTCGTCGCAGCTGCTACATTCATCGCGGTGGAATCCTAAAAGAGATACCACGGAATCAGCCGTTCGCCGCGGAAACCTTCGACCTTATATATTCATTGGGGTCTGAAATCCAAAGCTAAGAAAGGTAGGAATTGATTTGAGAAGCGACGTGTTTTCACATTGCCAGCTGTATGTCGCGCTAGGAAGAGTACGTTCCTCAGAAAATATCAGGGTGTTAGTTTCACTGGAAAGGATATTTGATAATATTCCGCACGCCGTCAATATTGTCCTCATCATCATATGGTGATCTGCCAGGAAGCAGTCGCCGCGGCCATAGGATTCAATTGGAGTATGTCTTGCACTAAACCGAGTACATACCACAGGTAACCAATCGTCTATCGATTTTTCGCATTTTTATTTTATGCAGATTTTTATTCTAACTTTACTTTGGCGCATTCCCTTGATTTAAATTTACGAATGTGTATTCATGAAGAACTCAACTCCAAAACTCCCGTATCAAATGAACGTGAAGCACTTATTCTATTATTATATTATTTAATGAATGTCGATCTTAGATTTAAAGCTATATATGCTAAAGAGAATGGAATAATTAAAAAGAAACGTAAATATAACATTAAGACCGATAACACAGGGTAGTATCCCTTGAAAAGTTTCTTTGCTTGCATTATGCAAGCACCCATTTACTAGTTATAAATAAACTTACAAAATTGTATACCATCGTTCAAAGAAATTTTGACTACTTAACCTATAAATTTATGAAATAAAAGCAATATTATTAATATATTAGCGAAAAACTACAAAAATAATGTCAAAACGTATTCCTTTTACAAATTAATAAGAAATATAGTTAAAACAGGCAATCACTCAAGAGACTTTCATTGGGTGTCAGGATCGCGCGAGTAATGACGTAGCAGAAATTCGCGCGAGTAACGGAAGGTTAATGTATTTCTATGATGCGAAGGTTTTGTAATAATATCTCAGGATGTGTTTGCTTAAGATACCAAATAACATACCAATAATGGAAAGTATTATCTCCTCAAAGATGTTCACATTTGGGCGACGCCTCATATTAAATGTCCGGAGCACAATTCATTTACAAGACCCTTCTTTTGTCTCTTGCGTCCTTGGCCGTAAATCACTTTTAGCGGAGAATGAAAAATCTGGAGATTGCAGATTAACTCCTCATTTGTCTTTCTTTGGATGACCGTCCGCAGGATGAGCGGCGTTTAGTTTTCATTTTCCAAGGAGATGACCTCGAAGCAGAGCAACGCCATCTTCCGGATTGCGATCAACACTAGTTTATCTCCAAACGTAATGATTATTTACTTTGACACTTACGTAGAGGAAGACACTATGACCACGAACAATTACGGGCAAGCAGAAGAAGGGTTCGATCCGCATCTGAGTGGACTTTTCTCTCCCCTTTTATCTGTGTCAACCCGTAATATTTAAACAAATAATAGACAAGTTGTATTTTACATGAAAAGTAAGTCACAACACTCAGCTGAAAGAGTATTGCAATCTTCGAGGATAAGTATATTTTTTGTTGTTGCTGCAATACATGAAAGTGTATATGTTGTATCCTCATGCATTTCTATTCATATAGAATTTAATTTAAATGAGGAATGGCGCATTATTCTTGATTTATATTGAAAGTTAAATTGTTTCGGCCTGCGAGGGCCTACCAAAAGCTTAGGGACTTAATAAGACACTCCCAGGGGGGATTCTGCCTGAAATGATGACGATCATTTGTACTTCTATCCGATGAAAATAAATTGGAGGAAAAGTACGAATAATGGAATTCTTAATTTCTTTGAAAGTTTCTATTTACTTCAATATATATATATATATATCAATTTCATTGCTCCCCTTTAACTAGAAATAATGACTTTTTACACCTGTTAGATCAATTTTTTCCATGTAGTATTATTTCGTATTGGGATGTTAAATTATTTTTACCACCGAAGAAGTAAGAAAGGCAATTCCTGACAATCATTATTTTATTTTATTCAAGCAATAATTTTACTTATGTTCCTTTTGAAGAACTATAACATTCATATAGTCATCTTCAGATAACCGTCAATATTACAAGAAGTTTTACGTCGTCATTTTGCCTTTTATGACGTATTCAAAATCAATCCAAATGATGAGTTCAGGCTTAACTTTTTTATTAGTGAGATACTACGAGATTCGTTGTTGAAAACTTTTTCTGTGATTAAGTAAAAGGTTTTGAACAACGAATATTATCGTGTCCATAATGTCGATTTAGTGTTGATCGCAAAATAGATCCTTACCTTAGATCCTTCAATCTCACTTTTTCAAACGTAAACTGTTTGCAAATGGTGATATTCAATGACTCAATAGGATTTCCTTTCTTTTCTTTAATCCTTTATTCTTAGAATAAATTTGTTTACAGAATAAATCAGTTTATCTTAATCAATTCCGGAGACAATAGAAAGACAATAAACCGGATCTAAGGCGATCCAGAAGATTTCTATAAATTTCGAAGTGGTGAGAACAGTCAGATTATTTACAAAGAATTCACATTTTATTAAAATTATATTGAGTTGATTATGTTGAGTCCTCTTTTTGCCAGTGCCAATAATAGTTTAGCTGCAAATCATAACAAGGGATATTTAATCGAGGTAGGCTACCCATGTCTTCGTCAACAGTCTTTTTTAACATGTCACTATCACCAATGACACTGGGGTACGAACCCCTATACAGCCGTCTCACTGACGCTCCGTGGACCACCCTTCATCTGGCCCCTACCTGTTGACCTTTCTGGCCTTGGTGATACCACCAGGAACTAAGTTCCAGCCAGTTTAGGTCCTAGGGACGCGCAAGTCCTTCCACCGCAACAAGGTCCAGAGAAGGTGAAATGGGAACAAGGATTGGAACTTACTTTGCAAGAAACGTTGTGTGGTTTCAACCCATGGAAGAACTTGATTACTTGCCTGGAAAGTAACGCACTTTAATCTAAGCACTACTATTTTTACTTTCTCCCTATACGTAGTATAGAGAAAGTATAGTATTCGCAAAAAAATTCGACCTCCAGGTTTCGACGGAAATAGAAGTTTTGGGGCCCATAGAGCTCGTTTTCGTTACTTTCCCGAACATGTCTGTATGTGTGTCTGTGTGTGTCTGTGGTAAAAATGTTTGTTGGCGCTCTATCTTAAAAAGTAATTATCAGATCATTTTCAAAATTCATATATAGTATTTTCCGAACAATGCCAAGAGATGTTGGTGAATATCGCTCAACCAGAAGTTGCGGTTTATCCGGAACAAAATTTTGTTTCTTAAATATCTCTGTCAGATTGCAATGTATGTATATACAATTACATACAAAAGTTATAGATAATGTACTTTACTACAACTTTTGTGTGAAACATTTTCCTGTAACACTCATTGTTTTGGAGTTATTTATATATTACTGGCATAGGACTCTGTTTTCAATAAACACGGAGAAATTCATGTGTTGGCCACATCAAATTTTTCACTTTTTATTCATCCGTGGGTACACGGATACTCGTGCGAATCCTTTCCTCGTTTCCTAAGTCGACGCAAGAATTATCAGAAGAATAGTTATGGTCTAATGTCAATTCTTTTACACGTCATTGTGCCAAAACGTGTATTATAAATGTCAAGAACATAAATGGAGCGAGTACTTTTTCTACACTTTATTTTAAACGACCGGTTTTAACGAATCATGATCATCTTCAAATGATGATTGGAGAGGCAGATGACGGTTGAAACCGCTTAAAATAAACTGTGGAAAAAGAGCTCTCTCCATTTATTTTCTTGTGATGGAATTCCACAAAATTCCTCCCTGGATTTAAATTGTAAATGTTCTAAAAAGTCACATTCTAAACCTTTGATGCATGAGCCGGCAGAAATATTTGACATTAAAATATAAAGGTATTTAAATTATTTATTGAAACGATCATTCAAGATAATTTAATGAATAATAAAATAAGATTTAAGACTTCCAACGCCTTCTCAGTTCCACGGCGGAATATGGCGCTTAGCTCGTTCACAGGGAAAATCAACTTTGAGTAGACGTCTGAATTTATTCCTTCCGTCTGCGTTTGGCAGGTTTCATCTCCTTCAATTTCCTCTTACTGTATCGCACGTCTTACACATTCCAAACATCTTCACTGGGAATATCCACGATCGGAAAGGCAATACTCAGTTACAATTTGTGTGCTCTGCACACCAAATTAACTGGGACGTCGTCGTTGTGTTAAATATTCTCGGTAAATTAACAGTTTGTAGCATACTGAAGTTTACAGAAGGAAATGCTCGTTTACCGATAAACATAAGTTAAAATGGAATACGTTTTCTTGACTTAGTTTGTACAAATATTCGTTTTATGAGTGCCGAGTGACTGTAAGCGATGTATTAAGTCTGAATTTCTGCGATAGCGGACTTTACTTAATACGTAATGACTACAAATTATCTATTTGTTACATCTCGTGCATTTGATGGAGAAAAACAAACAGCTTTCCTACTTACCTTGTTCTTACTTAAAAATTACATTTAATTCGATCTTTATTGATCGGTCGTAATGTTATATGAAAGAAGATACTTTTAGTCTCAATCTCGACCGAATTGGGAAGCTTTATTATAATTATTATATAATTATTTCCCGCTGCACTCACAATGGCCAATCGTAGCCTCATATTCCAGTTCCTAATTTGATCTTCAGCAATATGTTTGGTCAATGTTCCAATTTAATATTTCACACATTATACAAATCCCATGTATCTAAATATTCGCGACATTTTTCGAAGATGATAAAATATGCGAGTAAACTCATTTAATATAGATCATGTGTGGATTCCGTGGCTAATGATTTTGTTAAATGTGACTGGTCTGGTTTCAACTATTAATAGTTTTTATATATAATCACATGCATTTCATACACAGTTACATATTACAATATAGTAAAACCTGTATATTCTATCTATTCAATGAGTATTTCTTGGTCCTGCTAAGCAAATAATTGCTTGTCAGCAGGTTCCCGATAAAGTTCCCTATTACAAAGTTATAAAAGATAGCGTAATTAACCTGTGTAGTGAGATAGAATACTGAATATCATAATAGTTATAATATTTATGAGAACATAAAATAATTGCCATCTAATCCGCAAAATCAGCAATATTATTAAACTCGCATTATTCCTCATTTTGAGTACTACAAATGTCGCAGATGTTATTCAACCTTTTCAGAGAAAGCATTAAGGCAGGGTTATTGATCATTAATAATGAATCAATCATGAAACAAAGAAGAACGGAGTTTTATTCGTGAAATTTGTGGACAGAATGATTCGACTGATACGCCTTTTGGTGAACTTTGCTGAATGCAATAGATATCCGTAGATTCTCTCCTTTTTTTGTGGAGAAGAAGGGAAAACACGCAGTTTGGAAGAATCGATGGCCTTTCTGCGTGAACATGACAGACGCCATTTTCAGCCGCTGGAATCTTTTCCAAGATCAACTTTTTTACGACTTCCCTTTCCATCGAAAATATGCCGAAAGTTCAAATGGAATAGAATGTTGAATGCAATACGTGTACGTGTATGGAATCGGCGGTATCTGTTGCGATAATTACGTGGAATTGGTACGAAACGAAAAAAACAACTCATCCTTAAACAAAAACGTACGAATCTCGACTAAACTGCTGCTCAGTGTTAAAAACAGTGGCTCCATCTACCCATTTATTTGTCAAAATCTCGATGGATTTTGAAAGTTAGCTGATAGGCCACTGAACGAAAAGGTGGCTTAAGTTTGCTTTAAGAAATATCACTTCTGGAAATTATTAAAGTATGAGCGTGATTTTTCGATTCATGAGGAAATCTGTTTTACGAGTACGCACTGTTTGCGAAGCAGAGCTAAATAGACCGGAATGAAGCAGAAGTCCACGAAGAACGGAAAGCGATAGAATCGCTAAACTATGAAAACCAATGGGTGAGGGTAAAAGATAATTTATGGCATGGGCACACACGCATCAGCCATGCTTAATGCGACATTGAAAGTAAGCACGAAATATTAATTTGGTGATTCATTTCACAAATTCTAAATCGTTTGGTTCTTTAAGAGGTGAAGTAAATGCGAATCCTCGAAGGCTGTTTCGCGACTTCAGCCACAAATCCGAATTCTTTTGGCCTCAAAAGTAATCATGTGCCATCTCGAGTAACTGTAACAAAATGACATATAAATTGATTCGCTAATCGAATGACATCGTAGTGTGAGACTCTCAAACAGAATGGGAAATGAAATTGTTGATTGCGACGCTAATGAGCGTGTTAGGAATGAGT
Source organism: Sympetrum striolatum (assembly GCA_947579665.1). Lineage (NCBI taxonomy): Eukaryota > Metazoa > Arthropoda > Insecta > Odonata > Libellulidae > Sympetrum > Sympetrum striolatum. Next base: position 123,717,685 of record OX388341.1, read on the forward strand.
GATGTGACACCAGGCGTAGGAATATATTTGTGACGTCAGAGATTACTCCACGAGGAGAAATAGTTCCATAAAGGCGGCAGACTGACAACAATGTTACCGAAGAACCGCATCCTCATTCTTTTGGGATGGACACGACAATCCGGTGCCTTTGAACGTCAGTCTTGCCGAGTATTTTTCTAATCATAGCTAACAAGCGCGTCTCTTTTAAACCGGTCTCAATCAAGAATACTTTCGGGACTTATGAACGATATTTTCGGGACTTTTTTGCTTCTTGGTACGGTTGAATTCGACGGATAAATTATTTTCCAGTTTTGAAAATCCATGTTCAATCCAAGGTTGATTTTGAAAGGGTGACGATATTTGGATTGTATTTGAGGCAAATGAAGAAAAGGGCTAACAATTATCGAAAGTCCTTAGCAAAAATAGAATCAAGATCACCACGTGCTTATTCGGAGAGCCACACATGGCTCGCGATTAACCATTAAGGCCTTTGTAAGACCGATGATTGTTTGCATGAATTTTCATATTTAACAAAAATAATCACATTTTTCTATTGCTAAGCTATCGAAGTCCCAATCAACACTGCTAAAAGTAACTGTTTGAACTTCTTCTAACGCTTTGCCGGATTCTTTCGTTATTGAGAGCAAATGGAAGTCCCCGATGGGTTCTGATGAATTCTTTCCTCCGTTGCAACTCCTCCGTCGAAACGAGCTGCTCTGCGTTGGAGCACTTCATGCGGAATCGAGACCAGGTCGAATGCTGCTCTTTTGTGCATCAATGGCATACTCGTTTTTTACTGTAACCTTTCTATCGAATTTCGTTTATTTAAGAGTTTTTGATCGAATGCTACATTTTTATTAGATTCTATGAATTGAAATATTCCTTGTTTTCTTCATATTTTATCTAGTTTCTCTGTCTTTCTGCCAATAGCACCGGCTTCGACTCAAGTGCGAATAGCTTCTATAAGAAATAGATTTTTTTCTTCTCCTTCTGCTTTTCTTATTTCAGCACTTTATTTAGGAATAACCTAAATTGGCTCTATGGAATCAGGACGAGCATCCGAAGAAGGAATATTGATTTTATTTCTTTGATCATGCAATATTTGAAAAATCTAAATAGCGTGGATTTTGACGCAATTGACGAAAACTTTATGAAATCTGTAATTGTAAATCCGACTCATGCAACTGACGACGAAGGCATTCGCCGAATCTGAACAAAATGCCCATAAGAATGCACGGAGATAAAGAACACGTATATCGAACGAATGGCAAGAGGCAATCCTATAATATGAGCAATCGCGATTCAAATATCACAGAGACAAAAGTAGTGCCATACCATAATACCTGTGTTGGGAGGGATTAGGAAGACCGTTTTGTAGATTTTGGGTGATATTTATGAAAAAATGAGCCCGCGAAGAAGATTTTGAGGTTCGAGTTCTGTTATTGCACTCAATTGCGCATGGCGTCAAGTGAACCAAGTCATTCTAGGGCATAATTTACATTTCCAGCTTCAAATTATATCATGAAAGTGTATGGATATTTATAAAGTGGTTGGGTATATATGCTACAGCTATCTATGCTACTATAAGTTATGTATTCCATGTTCTATAGTTGAAATTCAACTTCCATGACTGACGATGGGCCCATTGTGTCATTGCAGAAGGATTCTGGATAAGATATTTACAGAATACTCGAGATATTTTAGCCGGAATAGAGATGACGCTTTGAGTACGGTATTCATTCTTTTGACTAATATTTTAGCTACTAAATAAAACGGTCAGAATTGCATGTATGGTTGTTGAGACAGACGATTAAGTTGATCAGATATGATGCTGTGAATGTTTTCAGCATTTACATAGGAACATTGATTATCCATAAATCATGATTCCATTTGAACCTATATTCCTCGTGCATTCGTTGTTGGAAAACGCTTGAGCTCGGATTCAACAACGCCTTGGTCGTCAGAGGAATTGGTTGTTTACTACGATAACGTTTTACAAAACCTTTTGTTTATTTTGGCACAATTATCCTAATTTCGACGAATAAAGTATATTTCATGACCAAATTAATAATTTTTATGTAATTTTCTTTTGTTACTTATCTCGATTTCTTAGAAGCAATTATTCTGATTTAAATTTGCAAAAGTAGAAAAGTCTACAAGTCATTTAAACTAACTTTACGAGCATTTCTCATGGATTATTAATAATATTATATTAACAACCATAAAAACGTCACCAAATGTGCGTGAGTTCGACACCAGTGGAGTGCAAAATTGTACACATATAAACACATTGCGGCGATTTTTAAGATCCCGATAACAAGGAAACCGAACAAACCGGTTTGTGAACAGAGGTTTTCATTTCTTGTACTCAGTTTATCATTTTTTATTGATGGTCCTTGGTTCGACGCTATTTGAATCCAATTAAATGGCAATACAGAATTAAATTTGGGGACCTTCCTGACATAACGCTTGAATCACTTCATGGAAACCTAAAACCGGGCACTCAGGTCATAAATACATTTCATATACGCAGTTCCGTCTGTATCAATATGCTTGCAGAATGCAGCCAACCTTTATTTACCCGAAAACTAACTAATGAATGCAATATATTTATGATTTTTAACTGTTTCTACTGGATTTATCGAGATTCATCGGCCACCGTAGCGGTCACGGGGTAGAACCCCACCGTACATCACCCTTTCAAGCGATCCCTCACTTCTCCAGACGTCACTTCGCGGAATACCTGAGGTCATGTATACTTTTCCCGCTCCGCCCAAATGATGTCGCTGTTCTGTGTGCCACGATCTTCTTTAATTTGCTATACCGCCGCAGTCTGTAGGAATGGCGTCCATCTACCCATTTATCCACCCGAAAATGTTTGGTCAGTTACTAACGTCATAACTTTTGCATTAGCTTATCAGATGAAATTCATCGGATCATTCGCAAACATTTCAGAGAGTCTTTTTCCAATTAAGGTTCTCAAAAGAAACCCAAGAGGGCGCATGTTTACGGTTAAATCAACAGAATCTGGTTTGAGTGAGGATGAACGAGGAAATTAGTCGTGTTTCGGCAAGAAGACAGATCTTTGTCGGATTGATGCCCTCTCTACTGCTTCCAAATCACACTTTTATGGAACTGCAATATTATTACTATTGGATAATGCTAAAAATTTCGCTTGTAGTTACCTGGAGTTTATGCGAATTTCTTGGAAAAATCGATTTTATTTCTTACCTTAAGGGAATCGAGTTTTCAACAGCGTGCCAAATACTTTTTACGGCCAATGGAAACACAGAAAAGCTTAGCTTACTTGTCTGGAGTCTGAATGAATTTAACTGATATCGTACCTACTGAGGAAAAACTTGAGATATAAGTTTTAACGAAACACTGCACAGCGGCAACCCCTGCTATCGGGGTAATTCCGCTCGGGTTTATGACTCCGTCATTTTAGGTATCAAAGCTATGTATTTGTCGATTCTCTTATATCAATTTATTATTTCTTTATGAAAACTTGTAGAAATAAAGCAGTAGACATTTTGAGAAATTAAATGGTAGTAAGTAAATAACAGCAAACATAAATAGCACCTCTAAATTTAAAGTATTGCATTATTTCTGCATAAAACTTAATAAGAAGACATAAAAAAATCGAAGTAATTGATCAAGACAGTTGTAAATCCAAATCATGATTGGGAAAAGTCACATATGTAATTTTCGGCAGAGTCAAAAGCGCTGCATTTTCCACATTTCATTGAATCCATATTCTCCGCAAGTTCAATGACATGGTCTTCGTACAGTATATCGGAACCTCCTCAATCAGACGACAACAACTCAAACGTCGACTTCCTTTATTCAAACTTTGTTTTCTGATTCGCCTAATCTAGGAATCGCTTATATTTAGGGGCAATAGAGGAATCGGTGCTACGGCGCCATAACTCCAGGTTGGCAAGATCGTCCGCATGCAGACGGCCGTGTGACGCAGTTTGTTCACCGGCGCGGAAATGTGGCTCAAGCTCTAGAGAATAGGTTTTCGTATTTTTTCCGAATGTAAAACCGTATAAAAACGTGATCATCTCAATGAAATTTGAAATCAGAAATTAGTTGAAAACACAACAATTAAACAACGCAAGTATGATAATGTACTTGCACAGATTCTATTGAGTGGGAACGTAATGTTAACATCGGCTGTTAAGTTATAGCAATAGTCGCGCGATATTAAAACCAGCCATTTACTGTTTAGCTGGGACGGTGGTTAGGGTGGATTGAAAAAACTTTCTTTTCGAAATACGTCAACGGCTAATGCTTAAAGTTTGTGGTTTGTGGTCCCTATAACATATACAAAATTTAAACTCGATCGGATTATGTCCCGAGGCTACGAATTTTAGTCAAAATTTTAAATTCTTGTGATAAATGTCAAATTTTCGCATTTTTTCCAATGGTTTCTCAGTATTTCCGAAGTGATTTAATGGCAAAGAAGTACATATATTGATTGGTCGTTGCCTAATATTAAAGATTTAGTACGTTTGAATCAAGTGAAATGGATTCTCAGTTTGCCAAAATTCGTCAAAATACGCAAAATATACAGAAATCTTACGGATGTTGGTTAGACAGTAGGGTGGGTCGTTTTGTCTTTTTTTCTGATTGAAATGTAATACCCGGCAATAGTGCCACACTCGCATTACTGATATACTTTTCTTTCCAAATCAGATACTATCTTTTGTGAGAATCTTTGCCTCGAAGTTTCGAAATTCCGGCAAGAAACGTTAAAATTGCCAAAAGAGTGCCAGAGTGGCGCGAATGGCTACACTCAGAATCCGTACATTTTCGCCATCTTGTTAGCGGCGGAGACATTTGCCACCCATTTTTACTGATTCGGAATATTACTAAAGTTATTTCTGAAAAATTCAACCGATCTTCCATGATAACTGGAGTATCCTTTCCATTTTCAAAACATAAAGTGTATAAATACATCGGATTTTCAAAATTAACGGGTCGTAAGCGTGAATGTTAAGTAAAATTATCGATATTAGTTCCCACCAATAGTTGTTGCGATGTGTATGTAAGTGATACAATCTTAAAGTCGGGGAGAAAGCCCGTAAAAGCTCAACCGCCACTAGCACATTCCTCAGCAGAACAATACAAAACAGACTGCAATCAAAATATGCTGATTGACTTCTGCATGTTATAATATAAAAACAGGTGTTCGTTGCAATGGGCTAAATACACAAGGCAACGATAGAATGGCGAATACCAGCATTTTCCCAATTTTATTCAATATTTTTGTATACTTTTCAATGTGAATTGATCCGGGGGGAATTCGTACGCGGGGAATTCATCTCCCGACAGATTGGTACGCGGGGAATTGATCCCTGCGCTGATTTTGTACTATCAACCCAACCCAACCCCCCCCGGTTAATTTATTTAAAACATTAACCAATAATCAGGGCGTGTAGATTAACATAAGAGTGAATAAAAGTAGTACAACATCAGCGCGTGGGATCAATTCCCCGCGTACGAATTCCCCCCGGACCAACTCACCGGCCACGCCTTTTTATGCATGTAAACGAAAAAATGTTAGTTCATTGAAAATGATTTCTTATCCGGAAACAAGGAGATCCTTGATCGAGTTCTGACAATATTTACACCTCCATCCTCTGGTTAACATTTTACATTCTATTGCTGTAATATCTGAACCGATATCTTATTCATAATAACGAATGAGTTATTGCTATTCTTAGAACACTGTTTATCAATGTTTTTATAAACTTTGGCGACCTCGAGCAAGTTTCCAGATTTATATAGCGACCTCCAATAATAAATCTCCGCCTATTATAGGCATCTTGTCTGACTTAACGCGGACACCCGCCGCCAGATGTCTCCCTCAACATCCATCTTCTCGCAAGACGTGGAAAAGCGTCGTCACTTGTTTCCCACGAATCCATTTTTCCTCCGACGATCTGCGGATGATTCCTTTGATTCCCTCGCGTGATTGATGGAACGCCTTTGATTACGGCCGTGTTATTAGACGTTATTAATCACTGCATTTCACCTTTCGTGTCGCTCTCCCACGAGCTATCGTGAATATATTCGCGTTCAATTTTTTATCAAGATGCAAGTACTCGCATAATGGACGTTGAAAACGGAAAGGGGACACAAAAGCATCCATAAGTGAGGCAATAGCAAATGCAATGTTTGCGGCAATATTCATTCACAGCGGTGTCTTTAAATAATTTGTTGTTTACGGTAACGCTGTTGGTAATAAAGTTTCACCATGGGTTTGCTATAATTGATGATGTGGATAGCAACGTTGTTTATAATAAACAAGACTTTATAAACGCGATTGCGAATTTATGGGACTTACAATTAGAGCAACAGTGGTTGCCACTAAAGATTTAAATTAAATTTAACGACATTTTTGACATTGAACAAACTGCATTCGTAAGCTCTGGGGGATTGGAACCAACACAGAGCAAGGAGTTCTCATCAGAAGCGGTGCATAAATGCAATAGACTTTTCAATGGCGTTTGATTATGCAAATCTCGGATTGCTGATGAAAAATATCGAGAATTAGATTGAACGAAGGAATAGTTAAATGTAAGTAAGCGAAAATAAGGTCCAGTGTTCGTCAGGGAAGTAAACTCGAAGCTTTGCTGTATTTTATACGAGTAAAAGTTGCTTGCATTTTGCAAGAACATGTGTACTGCACTTTGTGAAGTTCTCTTTAGTTTGAAAATGTAGGTTATCAATTTCTCTATGTAAAAATCGATTCTGTATCCAAGTGGCACCTTTTTGTAAGATGCAGAGGTTGCATTTAACTATTTGGTTTGAGAAAATCTGAACGTTTCTAAAATTCCAAGTCGATTGTCGGGGATGCCTTCAAATGAATTCCGTATTTGCGTGCAATTGAAATCGTGTCCAACCAATTATCATGAGGTAAAAGATAAACTGTAATAATGAAAAATTTATTTTTTCTGTTCACATACCTGGTCATAGACTTCAACCTTCTCGGTAAAGGATTCATAGAAAACTTGAAATTCCCGCCGTTCATTTCAAATGTGAGAGCCACCTGGTGTCGAACCAAGGACCATTGGAAAAATGTGAATACATATAACGACCTGATACGAATAACTCTTACTTAATCTAAATTTTGAAGTCGATATCATACTGGGATGATCCTAAATTAAGATTCCGTTATCCCCACTTGCAATGCATAGAGGAATGTAAATGGTGCTCTGGCATCGAACCAAGGATCATTGCGAAAACTGCGTACATAAAATGTACTTATGACGGATCTTACGTTTGCATACGATCAGGAAAAGGATTTTTTTAAATCGTCGCAATGTATTTCAAATAGGAAAATCTTGCACCCTTCTGGCATCGATCTCATGCACGTTTGGTAACAGTTCTATGATTATAATACAAAAGAGCGCGTCTTCTAGGAACTCCGTGATTTTATCTTACCGGGATGCTACTTAAAAATATTTTCAAATACTCCAAATGGCCGTCATTTTGTCCCTGCTGTTTATACATCGTAGTTTGCAAATGTTGCCATCTCGGTACATTGCAGATTTTCACAAATTCTGATATAAATCCCTACTTTTAATTCGTTAGGGACTTAAAATCCCCATGTATTCTGTTGTGAAAACGCCTGGGCTCGGATTCAACAATAGCCTTGGTCATTTACTACGAAGAAATTTCACAAAATTTTCGTTCATTTGGCCCTAGTTCTAGAAATTTCGACTCGAAAACGATATTAAACGACCACCGAAAGAATTTCCATTAAAGTTTGTTTCTTTTGGCACATGCCTTGACTTTGTACGGTCACTATTTCCAAATTAATATTATAAATAAAATGAAATGGTAAAAATTAACTTTACGTGCATTTATTGCGGAGAGTATTTGCGCCGTCCTTTCGTCGAACCAAGGGTAATCTATGAAGAAGTCTTTATAATGTTCGCTGAATATGTTCGACTTCCAGCGATACCTCGAATTTCAGCTCTCTGATTTCCCGGGAAGTGCCTCAAAAAAATTCCAAAAATCCTCGCAATACATTATTATCAGAAGAATCTGGATTTCAGGACCTTCTAGAACCGAACCGATGATCCTGAGGTTCAAAGTCACATTTTTTCTGGCGGTTACACTCTATGGTCGTGAAAATTTCAAGTCAATGACACTCGTGGAACATGATTAGAATTTTGTTCCCACATATATATATATATATGTCCCAAATATTTCCCATGTGCCTAATATCGCCTACTTCCTAGTTAATATCCTATCGCCTGTTCTGAGGCACGACCACACGTTGCGCTATCGGCATGTTTCATGTGTGAGACAGAAATAACAATATGATGCCTGAATGTCTATGTGTTGTTTTGCGAAGCAGAGAGGGGCTAGTGGAGGAAATACACTTGTTCGTGTAGTGTAAATAACTGAGCTGTTTTTGAACTAAATTACGATCTAACTATAATAAATGTACACATATTTTTTAATATTTTCTAATAAATTATGAAACATCTTTCTTTTTCCTTTCGTAGAGAACGTTTGGAATTAGTTTACATATGTCATGCGTATCCTAGCAACTCAGTTAACAGAAAATACGAAGTACGTTTTTGAATTATTATAGCAACTCATGTATAACAAGTTAATTTCGCCTGGTGGGGGGCGGTATTAGGTCTTCGAAAATTATTTCTAGTTACTCAAAATGGCACAAGAAGCGATTTGATCTCTGGAAATCAAAGGAGTTCCCAGTGATGTTGATTTTCAGCTTAATTTCCCAACACAAGAGGTACAGTTAGAGTAGGCGATATTTGCGACACTATATTGACGACATAGCGGTGGATTTATGAACTTACACTGTTCGCATATTATTGTCTAATCAAAATAGAAATTGACAGATGAAATGTTTGCCGTATATTGATACCAAGTATAGTTGTAATCCTTCGCTTGGCCGACTGTAACGAAATGATTGTCGACGCGGGAAAATTGAATTAATTCGTTTCAGTAAAAATGGAAATAACTTAAAATGAACATTCGTTTCAAATTAAGGATGTGTATAATATGGATGCGTAATTAGCAAAATTTCAAAAAATGACTCGAAAGAATTTTCCGAGACCTAATGTGTTCCAAATTATGGATGTGAGGCATGGACGTTAAGGAAGTGGGGAAGGAATAGAATTGAGGCATTGGAAATGTGGGTGTGGAGAAGGGTGAGGAACAAGGAGATCTTGGATAAAGTGAAAGGAGGATGATGAAGGAAATAAGAAAAAGGAAAGCTAACTGGTTGGCCACGTAATTAGAGGTAATATCGCACTACAAGTGGCATTGGAAGGCTCAGTGGGAGGAAGGTATAAGAGAAGAAGAATAAAGATGGTGGAAGAGGTGAAAATGAAGAATTACAGAGAGGCCAAGGAGAAGGCTATGGACAGAGCGGAATGGCAGTGGCGTGCGGGAGCTGCTTCCGGGCAGAACACTACATGATGATGATACGTTTCAAATGATGAGGTCCTATGGAAAATCGTGACAGCAAATATTTATGGGTAACCTTAAGGAAAGACCTTCAATGGGGGCCACACATAAACAGTAAAGAGGTCTTATGGAGCGTTACACTTCATCTTGAAGGAGAAACTACTTGTAGTTCCAGCTCCAAAAAAATAGCGTGCAAATCATTATTCAAGCACATCTTTTCGGTGCAATGGCATCCTGAACACGAAAGACAGGTTAAACAAGCCGAAGAACGCGGTGGAATCCGAGGGAATTTGATGATGCATCGGAAGCGATAGAAAAGCTGGACGAATTCAAAAGGACTTTGTCTTTAAAGTGCGTCGAAAGCCGGGAAAATATCACTAATAGATTAAAACAGGAAGGACCATGAGTATAAACCCCAATACCCTGACTGACGTGGGCAAATTCTCGTTTCGTAATCGCACAATTGAGCAGTGGAACGACAGTCTGCCAGTAGCCATTCCCTCTTCGTTTACACGCCTTTGAGTTGAGGAACATGACGTAATGAGGGGAAGTGTGAAGTGGTATCACGCATTGCATTAGATTTACAGTCATCCGTTTTCATTTTCTACTGTAAAATATTATTATGGTGAAAGTTTCTATTCTGGAGGATTAGATAGGTATTGTGGAATAGTGGTAACAAGGAGAAAGGAAACGAATATTAAACTCAAAATACAGATATGAATTAATTAATTACATCCGGCGAAATATGGTGAAAATTTTCCATAGTACTCTTAATTGAACATTTATCAGAAATAAATTACATATATGTATATCTCTAAAAACCACCGAGGATAATTCTTACAAAAAGCGTTATTGAGCTTACTGTTATCCTAACAATGAAATACATTACGTATGGTAACTCAAAATGTTTTCTGTTTGCACGCACCATAATGGAGTGATTGGGAGAGATTCCTCATGATTTACATAGTTCCCTAGAAACCCAGACATGACGAATCTCGATTTTATTCTGTGGAAGTGCATCAAGAATCGAGTGTACCAGTTCGTGATCTATCAGAAATGCTCTATGGAATTCGTTGTCGCAAATGTAGCGCCTTCAATGCTGCAAAACACTCGGATAGATGTGGAATACAGATTACGATACCTTTTGAGTAACTATACTTTCAGAAACATCGATAAATATCTTAACAAATTCTCAAGTTATAACATTTTATGATTAACCCGTGCACCTCTGTGTTTTACAGCGTGTGCGACCTCATTTACTCGCTCCATTTCCATCGGAGTTTTCCTCGGTCGGCTGCTCCTCCTCTCGCTGTGATTTATTAGTGTAGAATGCAGCACAGTTTCATTTTGTGTGCCAAAGAATGCACAACGAGAAATATGGTATCAGAAGATTACGCCGGGCCTCAAAAGCACACAATACGTGTCCGCAGAGACTGTTCGTATAAGCAAGTGAATCTGAAATGAGAATAAGAGATTTTCTCTCTTTAAGATCTCGAGAAGAAAGGGATTCCCACGGGATTCGATGAAATATGGATCCCTCAGATGGAAAGTCATTCTTATATTCCTCTCTTTTCGAAGGCGGCGATTTCCTAAGGATTTGATATATCTGTTAAGCATGGACGCATGCACATTTTATGACTGTGTGTTAATCACCAGCCATTATCCTTACCTTTTATTATCCTTACCATTATAACTATTATTTAATATTAAGTGTGGATAATGAATTACATTATAGTTGTATATTAATCTCGATCTTTAAGGCCTCCATGACTTAAATCGCATTTCCGGAAGCTCCTTATTTTTCTACTCTTCTTCTTCTTCTTTCTTTTCAAGTAAATGACATCCGTAGTCAACCACCAATGAAATTTACACGACATTATTGGACAACAATAATGCAAATAATGATATACCTGTTTGTATTTATTTCCATCTGTGTCTTCGCGGATTTTTTCGCTCCCCTTCTTGTGTGAGTGTTTTCCCGCACAGTGTGTTTTTCTCCGAAAGCCTTCAGCCGAGGAGTTTGTCCCCACATCCCAATTGTTTCATTTTACCTCTTCTTTTTATAGTAGTACAGAAGTATATTTGTATCTTTTGCACCTTTCCTGTAATTAATATTAGTTACCCTTAACGGTTAGGTGTAAGAGAGGTCCTAAGGGGCCTAATCTCTCCGAATAAAGATATTTTTATTATTATTATTATTATCAACCCGACATTACACCTCCACAAATGATTTCTCTTTTCGTCAGTGTAGTCCAGAATTAAAGTGGACAACGGTTACCGTTACTTCTCGTCACGTGACGACGATCATCCACTTCAACCTGAATGTAATTCATCCGAATGCACGGGAAATTCACAGCAGTGCTCAACACTCGTCCGTTGCTCATTCCAAGTGTTCCAACCCATTCTCTATTCCTCGGCAAAGCAAACAGCCAAATAATGAACGCAAGCGAATAATGAAGCAACTAAATTTTGCCGCATCAATTCTATCTAAATTCACTCCTCCTTAATTAAATACTAAACGTCGTATTCGGTGCTTACGAAATGCGCCTTAAGTCAATACGGGAAGCTGAATTCATTGGAATTTAAAGAAACGAGATAAGTAGAAAATGCATCAAAAAGCGATTCAGAAAAAAGTGTAATTACAATATTAAAGTTGCTGTCAACCAGTGGCGCAGCCAGGATTTGCCAAAGGGGAGGGGTCCAAGGCTGCCGAGGAACCGAAAAATAACTAACTTACAGGGGCTGGTTTATTCATGGACACTTCTTACTACAAATATGTCAACTCTTTCAAACACTAGAGGAGTTTAACGCTTAAGTGGTCAAATTATTCAACTTTCCAAAATAGTAATTTACATAACCGAACTATTGGAAACTTATCATAAGGTTTAAACAAATAAGGAAAGGGTAAAGGTGACTTTGCACATAAGGGCGTGCACCCAGGAAAATTCCCAAGGAAAAACGGACTTGAAAAAAGTCTGACAGGGCCGGGAATCGAACCCGGGATCTTCCTCTAACCGGGAGGCTGCCTTAACCATCTAGGCTACCCGACCAGAACATTTCAGTTGAGGCAGAGGTTAAGGCAGCCTCCCGGTTAGAGGAAGATCCCGGGTTCGATTCCCGGCCCTGTCAGACTTTTTTCAAGTCCGTTTTTCCTTGGGAATCATAAGGTTTGTTTGGATTTCTAGTTTGGATACGTCCAATATCTATTAAAAAGTCATTTTTTTCCATGCTGAAGTATTTTGGTGTTGTACAGGGTGTTTCCCGAGAACCGCATGATTTTTAAATAGCCACAATTTTTAAAATTTTTAACCAAACATTTATTTTTTTTAAACAATGTGTTCTACAAACTGGGAATTTTAAGAAAATCGTACAAAAATAACATCGCGTAGATGGCGCCCTTCCGATTGAACACATGTTTCCAGACGTTCCCTGAAGTTACGCATTGAATTTTGTAACATTTCTCGTGGAATGGCTTGGATTTCTCTTCGTATGGCATCCTTCAACTCCGGTTATGTTCGTGGCTTTTTAACGTAAACACGTGATTTCAAGAAACACCAAAGAAAGAAGTCCGGGACCGGGGGGGGGCAAGGAACATTTCCGAAGGAGAGATTACTTTTCCAGGGAAAGCTTGTCGGACACGTTCCATCGAAATTCGAGCAGTGTGGGCCGTAGCCCCGTCTAGTTGGAACCAAATTTTTTTTTCAAAATCAAAATTTTTCTAACCGTATAGGCAGAAATGCGGAGGTTTGAGGCTCGCTCTTAGCGAACAGTTTGGGCTCTCCAGTGTAGCGACGTGCACACGCTCAACATTCTCAGGCGCTCCAGGTTTAGAGGTTTTCTTTTCATTGATAATCCCGTTGTGTTCACATTATGCATCCACCTCAATTACGATACGGAATCGGCCCACGCGGTGGGTGCCGGCGAAGGTCTCGTTGTGTTTGGGTTACGGACTCACCGTTAGCGTAAAACCGTCTCATAACAAAAGCGCGGAGCTCAAGGTCCCACATCTTAAGTGTAACTAAAACTTCCAACTCCCCTCTAAATAATAGAACCTTTCCAAACGCCATCCCCCCACTACTAGCCGTGTACTACCTAATCAAAAAACATGCGGTTCCCGGGAAACACCCTGTAGATATAAACTTCCCGAGTCTTTGAGAGTTCTTTCTTCCAAGAGGTTGCCAAGCGTGAGAAGGAAAATACTAGTTTCGGTTATTTGATAAGCGATATAGAACGTCTCCATAGATCACCACATTGGCGCACCCATGCTTATTTGAATATCTTTCGTTATTAGAATATATCATCAGCAGCTTTCTTACGAGTGACTTTATCCGTTAATTTTAAAATTACCTCCTCTTCTAAGAAACAATAAGTCATTTATATCAGATGAAATTCTCTGGTAGGCTTACAATTAAGCGTGATTTCGTTATTTATGTATTAGTTAAGTATTCAGTTGAATGCGTCACAAACCGAAGATTAAAAATTCGGCTGAATTAAAATATACAGTAAAATCTTGATTATAGTTGATATTAAAATTGAATTTGCAGAAATCAAGTCACATACCAAGATGGAAAAAATGAAGACGTTAACTTACAATTATTTAGACTAAGTAATAGTTAGGTGGTTAAACCAGCAGAGAGCTGACGCAAACCCAGTATTACTGATTGTTCAAAGGAAACAAAAATGTTCCATCTATTGAACTTTTGAAGGTCATTACATGACCACGTGGTTAACAGGATATGTCATGGATTCTATCACCAGAGAAAAATTGGCTGCATCAAAAAGCAAGCTGGAGAATTTAAGTCACAGTTTTAACAGTTTCTCAAATTTATTTCAAGTCACAGTTCCGATAAATCTGTGCGTACCTTAAGCGCACAGTACTTTTCAGCTTACTGATATGCATCATCGAAAATTAATGTTTACTGACATCTTGTATTGCTCCAATACCTTTCAAATTTCTACGGAAATCCGGTTATTGAATTATTTTCGTAACTATACAGGAAATTAACGGGTAATCATAAAATAAGGATCGGTATATTTTATATCATCCCGAGAAATGAAGAGTCTACTGTACAGACTTTTAATCGTCCAGAATGCTTAATAAAGGAACCAGTGCCTTTGGAACTGTCGCTAAACTCATCTTGAGATGTGCCCTCCTATAACATCCCTAAAATAAGATAATCCTAAATTATGCAACTAATAATGGTCATTTTACAAAAAACTGCATAAAAAATAACTTACATTTTCCCGATAGAGGCCTCGAGCTATTAGCGGACTGTGAAAAAAAAATTCGCATGTCCATTTGTACCTTATGGAATCCAAACTAAACTCTCCTTCGAACTGTTCACTGTGAATTTCTCAAATGCACTATGCACGAGCATATCTTTGCATTCACACCCTCAAAACAGTCACATGCAACAGATCTAACTGAGCTTTTATGAATCTGTTTGTCCCTCAAACGTAATCTTAAAATCTGTTTTCAGGGTGTAAGTTTCGAATTACTTCTCGAATGTTCCTTTGTGTTTTTGCGAGGGGTAAACATATCAGCACTTTCGAATTTTTCTTATGGGAATCTTATCTTATGAGAATCCTATCTTGTGATGTGAGTCATCTTACAAAAGGATATGGTTAAGAAGTGCACGCGTTAAACATTGTGTGCGAAACACTCGTAGCGTCCCATTGACATCGATGTCGGCTCTAGGCCTGATCTGCTACCGAAAACATCACCTTAGCTGAAATCGGAGCCATATTTACGGGCATGCAAAGCTTTCACTGAATTTATCAAGCAAATGATTGGGGTTTTGTACTCTTCTGCAGAAAAAGCACAGAGCTAGTCATAGGACTAGACTATTGTGGGGGGGTTTGAACCCTTAACACCCCCCTTGCTGCGCCAGCGTTGTTAACTAAATTGTGATAGGAAAAATGTCACTTCGGCGCTAATCATAATTTACAGCGTGCGAGTAAATAGTCGAGATTATTTAAAAAAAATGTGCCTTCAAAATAAATGAATAAAACAATGATAAATTCGACCAAATAATGCTAATAATTTACTGGAGCAACATCTAAGAGATTAGAGTTCCAGAATAAACCAAAAGCGTCCCGAAAACGAATCCGTTCGCATAATTTCTTGAATGAAAAAGATAACATTTAAAATAGAAAATCACACTCGTGAAAATGTGTCATCGGTCTTCGCGGTACGAACATTGGTATAAGGAACCAACCGGCGTTTTCCCAAAGATGAAAACAGTTCCCCAGGGGACCTTTCAGACCACAGTTTACCTTTACATATCTAGCTGTTGATTTTATCTCTCCTCAACGGCGTGTGTCCATGATAATGGCTTATAATTGTGTAAGTAAACGTTTAGAATAAACTATAGGCCTCCAACGAAACAAGAGAGTCAACATGCATTGCGATAGAGAAAGGCTGTAGGCAATTTTAATATAAAATGACTGTTGTGAAATATGCTAATATTTTTAAGATGGGTTATTTAAACGTGAAGGAAGCTTTTGAAACTAGCTAAGCTTAGTTGGTTGAATTTTTCGAAATCCAATCTAATCCATGGCGCCTCTATGTATTCCTATCTCATCCATGGCACCGCTATGCCTCTAAGTCTAATCCATGGCACACAAATTTGAAGCAAATTAGAAGCAAAGCTACGAAAAATTATAAATGTTGGCCAAGTTAATGTATTATCGTTTTTATAAACAAAGTATTAAAACTCATGCAAGATTAGCATTCTAAAACTGTCACCGTATTTTTAATTCTCATTTCCGAGTAATATTAAAATGTTCTCGTTTTTACTATTGAATTTAAAAGAGAGAAGGAATCTAATTTATCGCAGGAAGGAGAACTAATCCGTAAACAGAACATTTTTCGTAGACAAAATTGGCCTGTTTTACGCGGTTTTAGGATGTTATCATTTTCCAGGAATAAAAGTGAGCACCAGATTTTATAATACCACAAATATTATTTGTGTTGTTATTTCACTTTTGTTCCTGAAGGATCCATTCCACGAAGTCACGGCCTCTTGATATTTAATCATTTTCCTTCAAATATTAAAATACATTCTTTTGCCCCAAAATACTAGATACTGAATCAAGGTTATCTATCAGGGATAGCCATGTAGGCAACGCGTTCGACTTCGGCGAAAGCGATCCCGGGTTCGATTCTCGATGGGATTAATGAGCTGTCGAAGCACTTTTTACAATATTACTACTTCTACTACTTTTATCTATCAATATGTATTCCGTGTATTCTGATATAAAATCATTCTTGCATTTTCTGAGCCATGCGTCGCTTAGGGATGTCTAAGAGATGTGAACAAAGGCAGTCAGAGATCACTAAGCAACGAATTAAGAAGGGAAATAAATAAGGCAAGGGAACAAATGTGGAACGGAGAGTGTAAAGAAATAGCTAAGCTGGTGGAAAGCCCAAGTCCTAATGTAAAGTACAGCAATTGTCGGGGAGTAAATATTAGAATAAAAGTAGAAATAGAATTGTGATGATAAAATATAGCAGTGTAAATATCCTATGGGATCCAGTCATCATAAAGGGACGATGGAAAGAGTACGTTGAGGAACTGTATGGGAAATATCTCACGCGGCAAAAGTACTTCAAAGGATCCTGAAAAGAGAATGTCAAAGGGCAAATCGGAGAAGTCCTGCTCGGTTTTCAGATAGGGAAAGGAACGAGAGATGCAATTGTGGAGATGAGAGTACTTGCAGAACGAAGCCTGGAATATAAGAAGGACTTGTTTAAATGCTTCGTAGATTTGAAAAGGATTTCGATAGAGTTAAGTGGCCAAAACAGATTGGGGAATTACTGAAAATTACGTTGGATTAGAAAGATAGGCGATTGGTGCAATATTTTGTATCTGAATCGAAGAGCGCGAGTAAGGATAGATGGTGGGGAATCGGAATGGGCAGAGTTTGGAAGGTAAGGGTCACCACCACATTTTAATGCAGAGGAAATGGTGATAGAAAGTTGGGAAGAAACTCATAGGGGAGTTAAAGCAGGTGGAGAAGTAGCGAAGTCTGTGATATATGCACACAATAAAGGTTAAGAATATTCAGTTAACGATAAGGGTGAATGGGAAAAAAGTAGAACGTGCGGATAAATTCTTTTACTTGGGAAGTACTCTTTATTGAGACGAAATATGCAAAGATAAGATTAAGAATAGAATAGTCCTGCCGAAGGAAGCCTTTATGAAGCGAAGGGAATCGATGACCAAATGCCTTGATAAAGGAATCAGAAAAACATTGGTTAAGTCCTTGGTTTGGAGTGTTTTGCAGTGTGGATCTCAGACCCTAAGAAAGGAGGAAGTGAAACGTTCGGAGGCCCTTGAGATGTGGCGTAGAATGGAAAAAGTAAGTTGGGTGAATAGGAGAAGAAACACAAATGTGCCGGAGATGTTTGGGGAGGGCTTCAGTTGAAGTGATTCGACAGAGGTCAAATATTAAGAGGAGTGACTGCTAAAGACAGTCTTTGAGGGTATAAGTCAAGGGAAGAAGCAGAAGGGAAGACAATGAGAAAAGATGTTGGACGACTTACAAGGCGGGGTGAAAGAGATGGCGTTGAATAGGGATCTGTGAAAGATTGAACGCTCATTTCGATACTCGTATTTCTTAAATAATGTAGAAATGAGGAATTTGCCTCCTAACGGGCTTAAGAATTTCTTACAAATGAATCTTGTATTTCTCCATGAATGAATGCCTTGTATCTTAAGGGATATCAGAATCTAAACCTGTTTTGAACCTTGTCGAAAAGAATTCCAAATTCTATTCACAATTAAGAATGTCCTATAATTTCATGTATCATTCTACATTTACAACATTCCGATTTTTCCCTCTAATGATTACTAGTAAACCTGAATGAATTTTCCCGTAGATAAAAAAGAATGAATAAATAAAATGCTGAGGCAATCTTAACACCAATGAGATATTTATAGTTTATATTTATATATCTTTTGATGATTGTAAAGGACATTTAAAAAAATCAGATCAGATATTGTTTTAATCATTACATAATTTTTACTTTCTCCATATACGAAGTATAGAGAAAGTTTTCATACTTTCTCTGTACTTCGTATAGAGTAAGTATGGTATAGAGTAGTAAGTATAGTCTTGTTTTCATGAAAAAATTCGACTTCGTGATTTCAACGGAAATATTTCTTTTGGGGTCCCTGGAACACGTTTTGACCATTTTCGGAATAATGTCTGTGTGTATGTGTGTGTGTGTGTGTGTGATAGTGGGCGCTCTAACATGGAAACCATTCGTTGTATCAACACTAAATTTCATATATAGTTTTTTAGTACAGTCTTTAGAGTTGATTAGTTTTTGGAGTAAATCGGTTGACCGGAAGTTGATCTTCATTCTTCAAAGCTCATTTCCGGTTTTCATAATATCTCCATAAATATGATATTTAGGTATATACTATTATTTATAAACATTTCAGAAAATGTAATTTACTATAACTTTTGTATGAAACATATTTTTTTTATCACTGATTGTTTAGGAGTTATTCATGAAATACTGATAAACCGGAAGTTGCTGATTATGTACTTCGTGGGCACTCTGGGGTCTATGGGCGAAAGCCCAATTTAATCGTTTTTCATCGAGCATGTTCGGAAAAACATTATTTATAATTTTGTGACGTAAAAGAAAATAATATATAATTTAATCACTCATCTTCCAATTTTAGATGGAGTATAGAGTTCGAAATTACTGTCGTAGATAAATATTTACATCTTATATATGGAGAAAGTCATGTGCTGGCCACATCAGATTTTTAGCTAAGTAATGCAATGTGCCATGAGGATTAAGTGCTATTCAGTGATATTTAATTGTCACCCTGGGTTATGCCCCCGGTTTAACTGCAAGCGAATCAAGGAGTGTGAGTTATATAAAAGTTTTAGTTTCCTATTTTGTTGTGATTTAGCCTTTTTTATTACGTATATTTTTTTTCCCTTTTGATGTAGATTCCTCAATGAACACGCTCCTTTGTGTTAATATTATGGTTATTTTTTTTGCGAGAAGAATTTAATTGTTTGAAGTGAAGGGTGAGTCTGGATATTCTGCTGTTTGTTTGCTTTTTGGGGAGTGCTTTCCTTAGAAGCTCTTGCTTTTCGTTTCTGGGTCGGAAAGAAAAAGAAGAGAGTGACAACTTCAGAACGCCTCTTGAGATAGCAGTCGCATGCGGGCCTCCGTTTGATCTCTTTGACTGCTACAAACCAACACATCGAATATGCTCTCAACTCCGGCCATATCAGGAATTTCCAACGAATGGATTTTGCTGTCTTTCATTTACTTTGGATTATCTCTTTCCTCTTTGAAGATTCCTCTCGAGGTAATTCGACGTCATTTTGTACTGATCGTTGAGAACAGTTTTTTACCGATCATTTGCCAATGGGGGGGGTCCAAGTACTGTGCAGACTTTTAATAGTCCAGAATGCTTAATAAAGGAACAAGTAACTTTGCAATTGTCGCCAACTCATCTTGAGATGTGCCCTCCGATGACAGCCCTAAAATAAGACAATCCTAATTTATGTTTATGGTTATTTCACATAAAACCACATATACATTAACTTACGTTTTTCTGATAGCGGCCTCGAGCTATTGGCGGGCTGTGAAAAATATTTCGGATGTCCATCTGTACCTTATGAAATCCAAACTAATCTGTACTTCGAACTGTTCCCTGTGAATTTCTCAAAAGCACTACTCACGAGCATATCTTTGCATTCATACCCTTGAAACAGTCACATGCAAAAGATCTAACTGAGCGTTTTTTCAATCTGTTTGTCTCTCAAACGTAGTCTTAATCTCTGTTATCATGGTGCAAGTTTCCAATTACTTTTCGAATGTTCCCTTGTAGTTTTTCTAGGAGTAAACAAATCATCACTTTCGAATTTTTCTCATGGGAATCTTATCTTGTGGCGTGAGTCATCTAACTAAGGGGGCGTCCATTAATTACGTGAGGCGTTTAGGGGGGTGGGGGGGGTTAAGCCTCACTCTCACGTGGGGGAGAGGAGGGGTTCTCGCAAATATTTCGTAATTTTTTATCAACAAAAAAAAGGGTAGAATTATGAGATAACTGGGTTTTGTGTAAAACGTGTTTCTCTACTAAAATATGACTAAATTTTACACAGTAATATTTATCACGGTTTCGCGAGCGCCACAGAGTAGCCCGTCGACTGTTTAACCCCCGGCTAGCCGAACACGCGATTCGACGAGCGCTGTGAGGTACGAGTTTTTTTGGATAAATCCAATACAATGAAACATAGATTGACGTATTTACACTGAAAACACGCATTTTGAAAAATCTCACGTGAGATTAGAGGAGGGGGTCGAGCCAAATCTTACGATATCTCACTCAAAAAATCAAAAAATCAAAAAATCGCAAAAATCACCTCACGTAATTAATGGATGCCCCCTAAAGGATAGGCTTAAGAAGTGCACGCGTTGAACATTGTACGTGGAACACTCGTATCATAGTGCCCCATTGATATCGATGTCGGCTCTAGGCCTACTCTTTTACCAAAAACATCACCTTAGCTGACTTCGGAGCCATATTCACGGGTACGCGAAGCTTTCGCTTAATTTATCAAGCAAACACATGACTGGGAGTGTATCTGTAAGACTTGAGTGATTATGGGGTTTTGAACTCTTCAGCAAAAAAAAGTACAGAGCTAGTCTCAGGACTTGAGTCTTGGGGGGTGGGGGGTTTGAATCCCTAAAACCCCCCCTCGCTGCGCCACTGGTAGGACGTCGTTTGAGGCAGTTGCAGCCAATATCTCTGCTTGAATTTTCACACATAGTTATAATTGGTAATTTTCTGTTTTGCTGCATAGTAAGTTCACCAGGAAGACCCGGATTCGATGCCAGACGATTAAATTGCAGCGAATTTTAAGAATATTTTCAATCTTTTTTTTTCTTTTGAGGACCGTCCCAATATGACGCGGATATGAAATTAGTGTTGTCGATCTGCTTGCAGTATGCAAGCTACATTTTACTCGTATATATGTATAAGGGGCGTAGACAGGATTTGAGTCTGAAGCCATGTAGTAAACACAAAATTTTCTATGATCCAGGGAAAGCTTTCGTCCAAAACTTAAAGGAAATGGATGCAGATCCCTATTTCCACGTATATCTTGCGAGTTATCAGTAGAATCTGCATCTGTATTTGTGTAAACATTTACATGATTAATTCCGTTTTTCTACATCTCGATCAATGAGCACTTCGCAAACGCTTCAGTTATTAAAGAAATCAATTCTAGTGATACATGGTGGAACTTCATTTAGCAAAAAACACTAAAAATGAAACACAACACACTTGTACTAATTCCACAATTTTAATATAGCTGTTTACCGGTTTCGGTGACACAGCACCATCCTCAGAACCCTGAGGTTCTGAGGATGGTGCTGTGTCACCGAAACCGGTAAACAGCTATATTAAAATTGTGGAATTAGTACAAGTGTGTTGTGTTTCATTTTTAGTGTTTTTTGCTTCAGTTATTCTTTTAAAAATTTAGAATTCATCGGAAAATTCAAAATATTGTTGGATTTCAAGAAATGTTTCGCGGCATTTTTCAGCTCCATGACATTAATTCAAAGCGCTGTAACGGTTCAATTTTGCAATATCCCTCTAAAAAGCATTACTTTGAGAATGAACACTCAAGAGTATATCGTTCTTTCGAAAATCCTTTACTTCCATTTCTTCTCTCATTTGCAAAACTTATGCCATTATCTCCTTCCGAAACTCCGATAATATTCTTTTTTGCGGAAAAGGGGTCTCTTTGATGTCTTCTATTTCATTAAATCCTCCATTTTTTGGGATCAAAATCCAGAATATAAGTTCCCATTTCGAGCCTTTGATCATCTTGTTAAAGACGCGTTCTTTTTTTAAAAGGGCTCATTTCAAAAACCACACCTTTTCAAACTTCTCCGTCTGAAAATTATGTCTTCCGAGAAATCAGTTTTCTGTCCACTTAAGAGACACTTCGATAAAGACATGTCAAGAGGGGACGTGATTTGCATGGCGTTTTCAGATAACTATCATCTGCTATTTTTACCCGTTTTTAGGGAGAAATTGGAGATTTTACAACCTTCAATTAGATATCCCAAAATTTGATTTTTCTTCGTTGGGCAGTTTGCTGACACCTTTGATACACTTTGGCCTTTCTTCTTGAGTACACTCTTATTTAAAAAAAATAAAATCAGATCCCTCTGTTTAACGTTAAAATT
Source organism: Sympetrum striolatum (assembly GCA_947579665.1). Classification (NCBI taxonomy): domain Eukaryota; kingdom Metazoa; phylum Arthropoda; class Insecta; order Odonata; family Libellulidae; genus Sympetrum; species Sympetrum striolatum. The sequence continues at coordinate 123,740,381 of OX388341.1, forward strand.
TTAACAGTTTAAGTTTTGGATATCTTGCAAGTAGACTGAAAAATTAAATTTAATTCACGCTGTTGCATTCATAAATTCAACGTTAAGTTCTATGTCCATGTAAGAAACCTGCAAGCCACCTTTCGGCGTGCAGCAGGGGGTGCAAGCACCTTGACTCTATTTTTCTAATCGGTTGTTTTCGCATATACTTCGCGGAAAAAATGAATTTTTGAAACGATTCGTTCTAGCATCTATTTCCCTAATCTTTCTGGCAGTATCAGCACGGCCCATATAACAGGGGGGTCGCATTATATCGGTTACATCATCTGAAAACGTAATTTCTCTGAACTTATTTAATAAATTTATCATTTGAATTAGTCTTCTATCTTCTAATGATTCCCATCCCGCGTCCTGTAACATCTGAGTGACACTCGCTGTTTTATCGGAGCAATTCGTTACAAATCGTATCGCCTTTCGTTAATCGTTTGCTAAATCCCGAATATGACATTTTCCGGCGGGGTCCCATACACTGCATGCATAATCAAGGTGAGGCCTAACTAACGCTAAGTAACATCGCTCGCGAACTTTTTCTTCGCTCCTACCGACTATTCTTTTAACGAAGCCAAGTTTCTTAAGTGCTTTTCCACATATATTTCGGATGTGGTTACTCCATGATAGATTATTCGCTAGAGTTACTGCAAGATACTTCACCGATATTACTGTCATTAGGTTGAGAGTGAATGACGGAGAAGTTGTTAATGTTGTAACAAATGAGGGAAGAAGAATAGAGCTGGTTAAAAGGTATAGATATCTGGGGAGCATGCTGACAGAGGATTGGAAGAGCATTACGGAGATCAAGACAAGAATAGCTATGGCAAAGGAAGCCTTCTATAAGAAGAGAAATGTGCAATAGTATTAATCTAGAACTGAGGAAGAGATTGGTGAATATATGGAGCGTTATGTTATATGGATGCGAAACATGGACCTTGGGAAGAAAAGAGAAGGATAGGATTGATGCTTTTGAAATGTGGGTGTGGAGGAAAATGGAGAGAATGAAACGGGTGGATAGAATAAGAAATGACGAAGTGCTAAGATGAGTTAGGGAGGAAGAAACTTTACTCCGCACAATAAAAAAGATGGTGGAAGGAGAAAAGAGAAGAAGAAAGCTAAAGTTGATAGATAAAGTAAAGAGAGGGTTATACAAGAAGACCAAAGAAGAGGCCCGAGACAGGATAAAGTGGAAACAGTTGTGATGTATGGAACCTGCCAACAGACAGATTACCAGATGATGATGAGGTTTAACTCACGGAGGCCGTAGGAATAATAATTTATTATTGATTTTATTTCGAAGAAGTAAACTACTGAACACGTTTCTACTAATTGTCAATCATTTCATAATTCTATCCAAGTAATTCGGAAGGGGAATAGGGAATTAAGGGAATCTATCCTCTAAATGTCGTCCGCGAATATCCTAAAATTGCTTTCAATGTGACTGCTGAGGTCGTTGATGTATACTAAAAATAACAACGGTCCAATTACACTGCCCTGAGGGACGCCCGAGGTCACCTTAACCAAGTTGGAACTAATACCATCGAGTATTACTCGTTGCTTTCTATCGGTGAGAAAGTCTTTTATCCAGTTAATAACTTCTGCATTGATACCCGCAACTTCTAATTTGTACAGCAATTTATGATGAGGTACCTTATCGAAAGCCTTCCGAAAATTTAAAAGAATCGCATCGACTTGCCTATGTTTTTCGGCAGATTTCAGAACATCGTGAACTAATAAGGCCAGCTGAGACTCGCAAGAAAGAGTCTTACGTGTTGATTCCTAATTATAAAATTGGACGTTTCAAGAAAACCCATTAAAAAGGTTTATACGATCCATAATTTTACCACTCAGTGATGTTAAAGAATTAATTACCCTGTAATTACCTGGATCATCCTTTGAACCGCTTTTAAATATAGGCGTGACATTCGTATTGTCCAATCTTTCGGGACCTTTCCTTCGTTGATACTCTTGTCAAATATAACTTTAAGAAAAGGTGCTACGCTCTCCGCAACTTCCTTGAACACTAGAGCCGGTATGTCTTAAGGACCCGGAGCTTTATTCGGTTTAATCTGTTGCAATAGTTTAATGATGCCGTCTTCTCTGAAGGTGATTTTCGACATTGATTCAGGTTTATCAACATTCGGGAGAGTATTTGATGTATCGTCAGACGTAAAAACGCTTCGAAAAAAATCATTCAAGATATTATCTTTGCTTCTAGCATCGTTTACTATATTACCGCTACTATCCTTTAACGACAACTCTTTACCTTGGACCTCACGTATGCACGACCAAAACGTTTTTGTGTTTTCGCACAAAATAATATTTTTATACTGACGGAGAGTGTCTCGCATAGTTCTTTTAGTTTTCGACCTTGCTTCCTTACGTTCGCTCTTTACTCGATAAGTTAAAAACGGCGCGCCGTTTTAAGAGAGTGACCGAATTGTGTTATCTGTGTGTACCTCTCTTCATTTGTTTTATTTTCTCACAAATTTCGTGTCTTATAAATGTCGGAAATTACGTTCGGACACCAATTATGTCCGACTTTTGCATTGTATAGCGATATTTGAGAGTCGATGCGCATTAAAATGAGCACTGAGTGCCTTTAGCATGTCTATGTGAGAAAGTACGGAAGTGGAGAATGATAAATAGGAGAGGGAATGAGAAGATACAGACTTCACACGTGTTATAAAAGTCCGGAAGATAACTTATTCGGAAAGAGGATGTCAAACTGGGCAAATTCAGGACACGCCCCTAAAGATCGTTGGACCGGAGTTCAAATTCAGGAATAATTTAAATAACGAAAAATTGAATGGAAAGCGATCCCGTCTCAATCCCGTCTCTTTAATGGCTTTTATTGGGTAAATTATTCGAATGAATTCTTCTGAAGACGGTCGACTCCGCGGTTTAAGGAAACAGCCGATTAATCATTTCCGATTTTATTGCCAAAATCGACGTTTCTTCCGATTGTCTTGAATGGGTCGCATTACATTAGGAAAAAAAGAGGAGATCACAAAAATTGGCAAGTCCCTCTGCAAAGAGAGCGTTTTTCCTTGTGGATGCGAAACATGGACTCATTAAGGAAATGAAGAGCCCTTTGAGATGCGGGCGTAATGTAGAATGGAAAAGGTTGGTTTCATTGATAGAAGATGAGAGTGTGAAAGGGTAACTGTCAAAACGAAGGCCAAACGATGAAAAATGAAAAACGAACCGCTTTCTAATTAAGGTGTTAGAAGTCACAAAGTTTGTTTTTAATTTTTTATTATTGAATTGAATTGATTTTTGATTTATGAAGACCAAATATTTACGGCACTAAGTACGATTTATTTAAGATATGAGAGTAGATGTAATTTGCCGGACCTAGCACACCGGAATATTTGTGCCGGTCTAGCCGGCACCGGTCCTAGCACGCCGGTTCTAGCACACCGGTCCTAGCACAATAGAAGATTGCCATAGCTAACTATGTGTGAAATGTCATGCAGAAATATTGGCTGGAACTGCCTCAAACGATGTCCTACTTTTCCCTTATATTCCTTACTAGCTGAAGCGCCCGTTGATTCTCAACGGGGAATGTAGAAGTATATTAAATTCAAGTTGCCGGTCGTGCAATGCGTAAAATCCCTTTAGAATGTACAGTCTAAAATCCCAAGCTATTCTTACTACACCGGAAAAACAAATTCGTGAGCTCGGCTCAAAAATCTCATTGATCGTCAGGAGGATTGGCTGTTTACAACCTCAACAATTTTGAAAAATTCACACGTATTTTTTCGAAATTCTCGAAATTTCGATTCGGAAACAATATTCCACGATCAAAATTAGAACATTCATTTAATTTCCGTTCTTTTGCTTCTTGTCTCGACTCTGCACGACTATTTTTCTATTTTAATTCTTCAAAAGAAAAATAGCCAGCTACTGATAAAAGTGAAGATTAGATTTATTCTTTATGGAAACCCATGTGAGCGATCTTGGTTCAAACCCAGCAAAATTATCGAATAAAATTGAGACTGTACGTCCTTCCTAGTCCAAGAAAACACGTACGCAAAGTTTGACGCGAATCTGGCAAACGGTTTGTGCTAAAATCGAAGACACACAACATACAAACAAACGTACAAACCCACAGAATGTTTGCTTTATATCATACAAGACATCTAACTTCCCTCATCCATGAGCTGGTAATCTGACTGTAATCACGTACCTGCAATTGCTGGTTACCTTCTTACAGAAAATTTTCCTTATCCATGTAATATATCGTCCTCCTCAATCATCAGCTTTATGAGCCTAAAGTCCACGAGTATTTTTACGGGATAAAACATGAGCTCGGATTCAACAATGGGATCGGTCGTAAGGGGGATGAGTTGTTTATAGCCTCGAATTTTCACAAACTGTTTGTATATTTCACCAATATTCTCAAAAATTTTAATCGAAAGTAAGATTCCATGACCAAAATAAGAATCTTTATTCGATTTTCTTTCTTTCGGTGTTTGTCTCGACTCTATGCGACTATTCCTTCTAATTTAATTCTTCAGGAGAATTAAAGCCTGCAACCGATAAAAGTGATGTTTACGTGTATTTCTTATGAAAATCCATCTGAGCGATCTTGGTTCGAACCCAGCAAAATTGTTGAATAAAAATGCTACAGTACTTCCTTCCTGATGTCAGAGGACACGTATGCAAAGTTTTAGACAAATCGGGCAAACGGTGTGGACTCCAATCCAAGACAAACAAACCCACAAACACACAAACCCACAGAATTACTGCTTTATATATATAGATAGATGAGAGAAATTTTAATGTGCTCTGGCATCGAACCCAGGAACAGAATGGTCGTATCTATTCTTTTTTCTTAAACCAAGCCTTAATATACATCTTCTATCTAAGCAAGAACTTCCTATTATTTCGATAAGTGCATCAAAATAAATAATGAAAACTTCCTCAATGTATTTTAAGGTGGGATATATTTAACGCCTGGCTTCGAACCCGGATCTTTCTGGTAATACTTTCTATGCAGCACAACAGAACATTGCCATAGCTAACTATGTGTGAAATGTCATGCAGAAATATTGACTGCATCTGCCTCGAACGACTTTCTACTTTTCCCTTATATTCCTTAAGAGAGAAAAGTTATTGTGGTCTGGCATCGAACCCAGGAATATTACGGTATTATGATAATTTTGTTCTTAAACCCATTTTTACCATACATCTTCTAGCTAAGCAAGAACTTCGCGTCATTTTGATAAGTGCATCAAAAAAAATAATGAAAAACTACTCCCATGTATTTTAAAGGGCAGATGTTTGCATCGTCCTAGCATCGAACCCAGGATATTTTCCGTAAGAGTCACATATGTTTTTGATAGATCATGACCATATATACAGGCTCCTAGAGTTTTGATTTTCTACCTATCTTGGAAGTATTTTTAAAACATTTCGGAAAATCAAAGCAATGCATATAAACGGGAAAAATCGGGACTTTGGGGCCCTCTGGAATCGAACCCATGACACTGAGGTTCAAAATCGTAATTTTCTGGCGGTTACACGTTATGGCCAATAAGTAGTAAAAATGTCAAGTCAATGACGCTTGTGGTTTACCCTGTGCATTAGTATCCTATCTATCTATATATATACATGAATGAATCCGTAGAAGCATCTATATATAATAGACACAATAACTGAAAGAATATTTCGTACAAGATGTTAACCCAAAGAATAACAGCATTCGATAATGAGTTATGAATTCAGCTTAAGTGGTGGTATCATCTCTGCAGCTTCCATTTTATAACAGATACGAACTGATCTGATGATAGGCATCTATTCTCCAAAATATTTCATCCACCACGTGAGTATACGTGGTAGAGGGAACGCGTTAGCTTCATTTTCTTTTTTAAAACATCCAACTTTCACCACGTTTCTCCTGCTTTAAAAACTGATCTCTTTTTTATTTATTACTTCCATTAATTCTCCTCCTCTATCGTTGTTAATTCTCTTAAAGGCAAAAGAGGTGTTCTATTTTACTTTTAAGGCGACTAAAGAAAAAGTTTTAAATTCATTAATTTAATTTTATGATTTTCCGTCAGAATTTCGTAAAGCTCGAAATTGCCAGTGATTTACAAAATAGTTATATCATCGACCATGAAAAGGTCTCCCATGCATATGGTGTGCGCTGTGACGTTCATGCAATACGAAGAGTACATCGACTTAGGGAAATAATAGTAGGTCATTTTTAAGGACCAAATAATGAGTTAGACATTTTTAAGGAATTTTTCTTAATTTCATTCTTAGGGAACAATTTTTCATTCGATCTTTGACTCGAATGCATGACATAGCAAGTAATCTATACTTAAATGAACAAACGAAAAAATGCAATCATAGGCTCATATATTATTCATTCCAAACCAAAAAATATTTGTAACCTCAAGGAAACGACAGACTCTTTTCTGTGCGCAGATTGAAATTTATATTTGCGCATCTGTCTTGTAGAAAACCAAACCTTCAGCGGCATTCTATATGGATCGCGTCTTCAATTTTAATCCAATCAATCTCGCTTTTCTCACTTATTAATCTCTGTAAAAGCAAACACAATCAAGCACTAACCAGGATTGAATATTCGTTGCCACTTTCGACGCCATTTTCCATTAAAAATGCATCTCTGGTACATTTTATCTTTCGGCGACATCAAGCTTGCAAATGGATGAGGAAATGAGCAAACAAATTCATTCTCATCATGTGTATCATGTCGAAAAATTTCACTAACAAATTAAACGATATTAATAAATGGGTGGGAAATAACTTTACAAAATTTCCACTAATTAACAATTTAATATCTGCGACCGGTTTCGGACGTTAGTCCATTATCAAGTTATTTTCCACCCATTTACTAGGATGGAGTTCCACACAGTTAAAGATTTCCAGATTGATTTTATTTAAAGCGAAGAAGAAGAATCAAAGAAGAAAAGGGAGAATTCTAATTCTCTTATATCTTCTCCGTAAATTTTCAGAAGAAAATTCATGAGAAAATAGTGTAAAATATTCTTTCTCGTGGTGGCTTCATTTTCGTAGAAATTATTGCTGAACTTTGAAAATTATCTAAAAAGTGTTCCTCGAATTTCAGGAGAGCGTTTACGATTTGCAGAGTTCGTTTATTCAAATTTCCGCGTTCTTTTCCTTCAAAGTTACTCATTACCCTGGCGCCCTGAGGCGTCCGAAGAGAAACACGCCCACGAAAGAAAGTGATTCCGGACTCAATTACATTTCAGCGATGACTGAAGATCCTCTACACCAGGCCAGGCTCTACCATTTGAAATTTACGTCTCGAATTTCAATTTTTCTTAATACATTTATCGTGATGGTAGAAATCTATGACCAGGCATCTGAACAGAAGTAATGAGTATGTTTCATAAACATAGTTTCCCGTTTTCTTTCTGATCATTGGTTCGACGGCACAAAACTTTACAATTTGTAGGTACATGTAGAAATACATTATGCATATTGCAAGCATCTCGTACTCGTGTTTGTATGTATGTATAACTGTATGTTAAAAACAACTTCGATAGAACTGCAAGTGTAACAGAAATGTTAGAAAAGCTAGGTTGGGAAACTTTAGAAAACAGAAGGAAAGTTTACAGGTTACAACGCTTATTCAGGCAAGACAGCATTTGCAGATGTTAAGAGAAGAATTAAAAACCCCACTTATTTAAGCAGGAGAGACCGTAGTTATAAAATTGAACCTCCCTCTCAAAGGACTAATATTGCTAAATTCTCCTTCCTTAATAGAACAATAGATCAATGGAACGCTCTCCCTGCAGGTATATTTGAGCCATTTCCTTCCCAAGTGCATATCTTCAAGGCGAAGTAAATAAATTGTAACAGCTGTTAATTAAATTCTGATAATGTTTTCTTTTCATGGGACGGGATAATATTTGTAAATTTTGTAATATGTATATGTCTTGTCAGAGGGAGGTTTTCCGAGGGGTTTCCCTCCCTCCCTGACAGCTATAGTGTTTGCCCCTCAATTTACACTGTGTAACTAGATTAGGACTATCTATATATTGCTTGACCATGTACGACTGTATGAATGTGTGCTTGTAATTTATGTAATGCCCAACCACTGCCACCAGATTTATAACCTAATTGTAATGTTAATGTAATAGTAATAATTATAATCATCAGAGTATCGATTCCGAAACTCGATAGAAAGGATGCGATTTGAATTTCACTATTCGCTGGGAAAATCAGAGGTTCGTGCTCAATTATCCTCGAATAAAGAAACGAGAATATTTTTTGGCAAACTGTTTGTTTCGAGATACGTGCACGTTCGGGTGTTTGAATCACGTCTCGTTGTTAAATCCGAGACAGGGCGAGTCCGTGACCTGAGTCGTGAAACAAGGATTGACGGGGATCACTCAAGGAGAATCACAACTGGGTTCAAACGCCTTTCTTCTGACCATCGAATTTCATTTCCGTTTAAACTATTATGTTGTTTCCGTTTTACATTTATTTAGAATGTGTCATTTAAAGCAGGAATTTGCGAAAAGTGTAATAAATTGGTAGAGATTACATTAATTCTGGTCTAAACTAGAAAAAAAGTTATTGTAGGTATGACAAAGATAGTCTTCACTCATTCACATATTAAGAGGTGTATTAAAAAATAACGGAGATTTAGCGATTTCTGGTGTCCTATTATGCGATTCGCGCAATTCTTTGCCTCGGTAAACTTGTCTGAAAAGTTACTATACTGTGATAGTCGTATTGTGTTGTTGGTGTATTATCAGATGTTAAAAATGTTACGTGTGTTTTTAAAACGGATAAGCTAATTTGTTTTTAATTTTTTTATAAAACGAGAATTAAGTGTAGGATAAAGAGAATAAAGTTTAAGGAATTTTAAATATTGTTTTTAGCGAGTCTGCTATGAGTTCAACAAGTGAGTAAGCGTTTCTAAGATGGCGGTGAAGAAGTTAAAGATCTCTCTGGATGCATCATAAACCGATGAAAATGCGAAGAAATGATGGGAAAAGTTAGAAATATGATTACGAATGATCCAACGGTAAATAAGCAGTACCAATTATGAGTTCAACGTCATTTGCGTGGAGCAATCCGAAAAAACGCACAACAATATACAATAATATCAATAACAAACGCTCAACGCGAAACAATTTATTGCTTTTGCACTACGATAATGTACCTACTCACACTTCATTGTTTGTCCGATATATTTTGGCCAAAAACAACAATTCAATGACGCCACAGCCTCCATATTTGCCAAAAATTGCTCCGTATGACTTTTTTATGTTCCAAAAAAATAAAGAGAACCTTAATGGGCTACAGTTGCACAGTGGACCAGAATCGAAAAAAAAACAGCCCAAAACAACAAAAGTGGTTTTTTTGAGTGCGGACTTAGAAACTTCGCGTGTTTACTCCTGAACAAATGCTGCACACAACCATGCATGTCATTTACGTCGATTTCTGGGCGTTAAAATTCTACAGGGGGTCAGAGTTGACCAAATTTAGCTCAAAATGCCTGTCTTGGATTTTGAGATATTCTTCAACCTCAAACCGTTGCTGAATCCATTGGAGTAAATAAATCGGGCTAAAAACAATAATATGTTATAAAACTATATCACCTTTCATAATCCTTGATTTCAATGATCACTGTTGAGGATTTGCATACTTTGTGTAACATAACGGCGTACTCTTGCTTTAGACGTAATTTTTACCGAAAGCGAGGATTAAGTCACCGTCGACCGATGCGCAGATATTTAAACCACATTATTCTTTAAAGCTTTTTAATGAGGAATCTGAAATAAAATTATGCCCAAACTTGCTCTCCCGTGAATAACACCGAATTTCCGTTTTCCAAATCCGCTCCCCTCCAATCTCGATTTTAGAGCACCAATAAGCTTCTCGATGACAGGTTTTTTTTGTTGAAATCATATGAGATATGCTAGCAACATAATTATATGTAAGCAAACATTTTCAGATTAAAAAACACTTAAAATTTTCCTATTTACCAAACGGATTCCAGGTTTCTCATCAAATCATACAAGCGTATGTTTTAATGCTGCAGTTTTTTTACGGATCTCTGCATGTATTTATATGTCATTGTGTCATCTGCAACATCGCTCCTATGTGTATATTAATGCACGTATTTTCTTAGCAACTGCTTAATTGTGCCAATTACGCTTCAGAATAAGACGTACTTTGTTAACAGCGGATAATCCCGTCTTCTTGAGCATTATATAAACTGGAATCAATAGACTTTTCTTGAATATCCGCAGACGCTATCCGGAGTTTCCACTGGGATCCATAAATAGCTTTTTCCAAAATGCCTTTTCGATGTCTCAGTATTTCGGATTCGGAGTGTATCCTTTGTTTCCGTATGTATGTATTCCGACGCATGCTGTGAGAAGAAGGCATTCTTCACTAAAAAAGAAGTCCTTCTCTCTTAAGACATGCGCTCGTCCTTCTCGACTGCAAAACAGAGAAAAGCTATTCGGCAGCCTCATTGCAGAAGGTAGCTGCAAAAAGACGTCGTTTTTTGCTAAATACACCTTAATTATTACAGGTTTGTAGATCTTAAATCGTTTCTGTTACCATTGCATAGCATATTTGTCATCTATCTTTTTAAGTGGGGTCTGTGATGTCTCAGTTTCATTGAATACGGCGAGAAAGAAAGTAAGAAACTATAAATAAATTGAGTCATCATATTCACTGCGATGTCATCTTCTTGTGCTATTCTAAGCTAAGGAATCTATTTAACTCTTCATAACTCCTAGTAAACTTTAACCGTTCTCTAAAGCTTTTGGTAGCCAAATGGGATTCAACAGGCCTTCAGACTTAAAGTACAGATGCTCATCCAATGATTGTGGTATTATAAATGGATGTCTGTTCTTGATATGCATGCAAGTATTCTTATGAGAATCTTGTTGCATTAACCAACTGTTCAATGAAGGATATTGGGTCTTCGATAGTATTACGGGGTTAAGCTGAAGGTAAAGAAAACAAGTATTCTATCTAAATGCCCATTTCTTTGCTACTAAATGAATCCCCAGCTTTTTTCCCCCGGATATCGACAGAAATATCCATTTTCACCGTTTTTCATTGAAGGGGAGGAGTAGATAGTTGATCGTAAATTAAGTGTTGATTGGTTCAAATTCCCTACGCAATGGGAGTGCTGATTGATGGTGGTGAAAGAGCGTTTCTTCGCGAATAAAAGTGAAAGTATTTCTAATGATAACAGTAAGACTATGGAATTGTGGATATTTATCGTGAATGGACGAGGTAAATTTTAAATGGAAAATCGGGACAGATTAATGCACTGCAAGCCACGGTATGTAGCAGATATATTCGAGAGTAACAGCTTTACACTAGTATAGCAGGAATGAACGTGTGGTATGTGAGGAGTCTTAGAGACAATGATTTGATACGTTCATAGGTGTTTTATCCTTCTGATGTGCCGTCTCTCTTCAATGCCATTTCCTTCGCCTCTTCACTCCTCTATTTAATTCTTTTGTCTTCGGTCTCTTTAATTATCGCTTCAACTATTTCACTCTTCCTCTCAATACTCCAATTAGCTCTGTCTAATTACTTCAAATGAAGCGCAACCATCTCCAGCATCTCATTGTTCGTCTTCCCATGAACTCAACTTCCTTTTTCCATTCCCAACTCACAAATCCTCCAAACTTTGGATTTCCTCTTTTCACACCTGCAAAGCCAAACATTCCAACCCAAGTATTTCACCGATTCCACTGTCGATACTTCTAGTCATCGATTCCTTTCGCTTTATGATGACTTTCTTGGCCAAAGCTATTCTTTTACAAACCTCATCTTCGCATCCTTCATACCAAGAGAGAGTGCGAACTGGCACACTTTCTTGGTATACGACTTTAGAGCTCGTACGAGCTTGTTCCTCCATTATCACGGAAGCGATGGACAGTTACGAATGTGGAGATGCTGTAAATGCGGATGCAATTCGTTTTTTGTTCAAATTTTCCACTTTGTGATGAATTGCGATCTCTAAAATCACCGTCAGATTCTATTGTTCTCTTCCATTTGCAGGCACTCCTCCGAATTTACCCACACACCTCTCGAACAATATTTTTTCCAGTCGTTCTAAATACGGTGGTTTACACCGATAGTAAATCAGGCGATACGTCTTCGCTTCGCGGCGTAACCCGAGGACACGATGCAGAGAGCGATCGATCACCGCGGAAACCTACGGAACTGCTTATTTTCAGTCTTTGGGAATGTTGAGCTGCCCATTTCTTCGTACACTCCTGGCCAAAATTAACGCAGCAACTCCCTAGCGATCCTTACGGCTAGTGCTGCGTTAATTTTGGCCAGGACTGTACATTGAATTGCACTGGACACTCAAATTGGCTCAAAAGCGAGAAGCAATTGGAGGAACAAAACGTAACAAGGATTGGGAGGAAAGGGAAGAAGCGAGTGTATGCGGGAAACAGGAATACTAATGTATATGAATGCAAATGATGAATTCTGGGAAATTCCACTCCAAGCGATAGAAACTTGGAAAATCCAAGTGAGAGCGATGGATCCTTTTGAGAGGGAATCTGATCTCCTTTCGAATGATTGTGATCATTACCCAAAACGCGAAGCTCGTATTCAAAGAGCAAATCGATTCCCGTCGCCTCTTCTCTATTTTTGTCTAAACCAATCTTCCTGTATCGAAGTGACGTTTTAATCCGATTGTTAAGTTTTATTGTAAAATTTTGTTGGGGTATTTTAATCGCCAGTTTTCACGGTAAACTTGCGAGGCATAATCTGCGAACATTATCAACCTTTCAAAGTAAAGTATTAAATCATTCAATGCAACATGTGCTTCTTTCTTTGATAGTCCTGGGTTCGAGTGAAAATACTCATGAGTTGATAAGATAAGTATTATTAGATTTTATAACTATGATTGAGTTTACTGTGAAATTCCTGTTTTAAGTGAAAGAGAGGTAAATGAGAGTTGTTTTTATGAATATGTCGAATCGTGGATTTCGGTAGATGTCACGATAACCGTAAATGTTGGCAAGGGGTCGTACACAAAGTACGTAACGCAAAATTCTCAAATTTTCGATCCCTCCCTCCCCCCCTCTACTCCGCTACGTAACGAGTGCTTTGTGAAACGTTTTGGGCTTATTTTCAGGAAAGAAAGATTTTTAATTCCCAGTAACAATTCACTTTCAATTCAAAATTGAAATTATTTAAAAAAACACGGACAGGGGAATACACCACTCTCCACCTACCTACCTACCACTCTCCACTCTGACTACTTCCGTTCGACACTCGCTCGGATCAGTGCTGCCAATTTTCCCCGGTAAATTGCGCGCGAGTTTTAAAGTCAAACTTTAAACATGCAGAAATTTTGCTATTACATATTTGCAGTTCTAAAACCGTGACGTAACGCAAACGTTGACCTCCCTCCCCCCGCGTACCAGGATCGTAACGCCTGTCCAGACACCCCCTCCCCACAAATTGCATTGCGAAACTGAACACAGATTTATACTTTTCTCCAGTTATGTCTTTCCACAACATCTCGGCCGCAACGATAGATTATATTCGTTACGTACTTTGTGTACGGCCCCTAAAATGTTATGCTTTGGAAACGGTTTCGCTTTTTGTTACATTAAGCATCTTATTAGAAAAAATGGAGGAGATTGGCATGAATTTTATCCTTTGAGGAATTAATATTTTTTATTAAGGAAGAATCTCTGTTATTAAGCAATATAATAATATGTTCTCTGCATTTACCAAAAGATATAAGATTGATACGGAGTTTTACATACTGATTGTGATGTATAATGCGAACATTCACGTTATATAAAAGTTAAGCAAGTGATGAACAGTTTTTTTTATCATTAACACTGCCGAAAGAGGAGTTAAAGTATTCCAAGACTTCCCGTTTGACGAAATATGAAGAACAGCGGCTCTGACAAGTTGTATCTGAATGTTGAAAAGTGTTCCCTGACTTTTCAAAGACAACCTTATCGAAGCCATTACCGCCTTAATCTGGCAATAAATTGTGAATGTAAATAATATTCATAAGTAATTTAATTTATAATGTTTCCTTTTTTACAACTCAACTTTAAATAGCTAAATTCATTTGAACATTATTTATTCTCAATTGTAAACCATTTGTTGCTTTTCTTTTCTCCTAAATCCTTCATTTTCAATTTGGATTTTGCTGCATATACATATGGGAAAGGTTTCGAATAAACCTTATTTTATGTAAAAATCGAAAAGATAAATAAATTAAAACTTAATTTAGCAGATCTTATTTTAATTTTACAATGTTTTTAGGCATTTTCATAAAAAGTCAAAATTTAACCTCCATGAGTTACGAGTTAACGCTATCTAATTGAGCTGAAACTTTATTTATCTCATTTTTTAGCCAAATGGTAACTTTTAGGAGTCATCCCAAAAACGAATTGAACATTGAGTTTTGGTGACCGCCTGCACCGCTTAAATTCATTCGAGCTAGAAAATATATTTCATGCCTCGTTTCTGTTTCGCTCCCAAGGGCATCGAGTTGAGCCCCCTCTTTAAGGGCTTACTTCTGGGTTTACACAGCGCCTTTTTGGTCGCCACTGGGAATTTACCAACCTTCCAAATTCCATGGCGTCGTAAGTTGCACAGAGCAAACAAGTGCTGTAATGGCGTGTTTGCACTCCGTAGCGATTCTGCTGAACAGTTGTTATACTTGTTACTCTTCTGAACTAATGTATGTTTGTTTCAGTCGCTTATATTGTGGTATACCAAGCGATCGACTTAGCATCGATAATTCTCTGTAGTTCGTTTTCCTCCGACCGCGAGATGTCCAATGGACAGATTGACATTTGCGTGAAAGCGATTTGAACCTCTGAAGAGGGATTCTTGGGAGATTGTGGTCTGCTCTACCTTCCTCCTGGATTTGCTGAGCCACGGAACCTGCTCTTGCATTTGATTAGGAGGTCATCGCTGTATCCCTCCGAACACAATTCAGCGGCAGCTGCAAGTGCAATTGATATACATGTCAATCAAGTGGTGAGTTTTGCAACAAACCTTTCCTATACGCCATATCATCCCATCCTCAAAACAAAAATTTTGTAAACAATTGAATTTCATTTATGACGACATACTTTCCTATACTTGTAGCTAATGCCATGATTGCATGGTATTCGTCATTACCACTCGGTGGTAAGCTTTTTCAGGTGGGGTGTCCGTCGTCGGGAATTCATATCTCCTGTTCTCGGATCTCGAGATTCGTTTTTCTGGAAACATTCGACTCTTAGTAAAATGGGAAGTATGTTTTTAACATTATTACAGATAATCGTAGAATATAAATTATACATAGGTTGAAATATGAAATGAAGAACACTTTGTTATTATTCAGCCTGAATAACTTACTTGAAGATCTGCGGGAATTTCCAGGAGTCTTGAAAAACAAATTTGTGTTTTGAAAGCCTCTCAATCAAGACAAAAACTTCTGGAATGTGTTTCCGCGAATTTCAACCCAAAATTTATTCAGTCGCTAATCTGAAATTCAATTTCAGCGAATGAAATCTGAAGATCGATTATTCAGACGGTTTTTGGAGCGATTTCAATCATCTGCTCCATTGCGATGTGACGCCGTTCGCCCATCATTGCTTTCCTTATGTTTTCACATTGCTCTTAAGCTGCATCGAACAACTCCTGTAAGACATCGTACATCTTGATATAATCATATCATATCCTTATATACAATTTGCGAAGAGTCAATCTGTCTGCCTGTCTGTCTATCTGTCCGTCCCCCCTTTATTTCAGAAACAGAAACTTAGAGATTCGAAAATACTGCATCGTGTTTCTATGAGTAAAAAACCCCTAGGAAAACTATTCTCATTACTAAGAAAGCCCGGGTTTGAACCCAGGAGTCCATAATACGGTTCCATAAGGAATACACGTAAACTCCACTTTTATCGGTTGCAGGGTTTAATTCTTTTGCAAAATGAAATTAGAAAGAATCGTTGTTAAATGTGGAGAATACCATCAAAAGAAGGGGAATTAAATAGAAATTCTTATTTTGGTCGTAAAATATCGATTTCGATTAGAAATTACCAGTATTTTGATAGAATAGAAGACATGTTTGAGAGATTTTTGAGGTTATAAACAAGTCCGTTCCCATTAACGATGAATGCGGTTGTTGAATTTTCTCATTGAACCATATCGAGAATCAAGGCCCGTGTTGACGTCATAATTGTTTATAGCAACGTAAATAATTATATATGGTTACGCGGATTTGGTGTTAGCGTGTCACCTAAATTACCTTTTGTGAACTCTAAAGATTATTTGTATACTCCATGGTAAGTCGAGGACCTTTTTCAATGTTATATTCTGACTTAAATTATAAAGCATATCTATTTCCAACATCATATTTTCAGTCAACGCAGTCAACGAAAATGATTAACTTGATTAAGTGAACGGCTATCTTATTATGGTATTTGTTCTCTTTGGAATGTTGGAATTCAAGTGGTGAAGTAGCAAAATATTGAATATCTCACACCTGACTGAAAAGGTAAGGCGTTAATGTGTTTAATTATTTGTAGAATGAAAATAATTAAAAATATGTAATGTACGGTATCTGTAGAATGGGAGAAATGAGAGGCATGTAGTGTTGGAATCCATCAGCAAAGGTCTGTGAAGCTTCTTGACCGTCTACAATCGTATTAGAGCCATTGTAACTGTATACTTATTAATATTAAATGCATACAAATGAAATACAAGTATATGCATACTTATAAACTATCCAAGCATCATAAATTTCGTTCTCAATCCATTTTCCAAATCTTAAATGCAAACCAATATACAAACCATAAAGTCATCTACCTAAAGGCTGAAAGGGTCCTCTTCCGGTCAACCATTAGCTGCTAAAATCGTAGGAGAGGACAACTTCATATATGTTTACTTATTATCCCCGTTGAATTTCAACGTGCACTTCCGCTAGTAACCTTTAAAATGATTAACTATTCATGAATATCTTATGGAAAAATGTCGCCATAACTATGATAAGAAAGCAAACCATTAAGCAAAAAATCTGATGTGGCCAGCACATGACTTTCTCCATTTATAAGATGTAAATAATTATCTACGACAGTAATTTCGATCTCTATATTCCATCTAAACTTGGAAGATGAGTGATTAATTTATATATTATTATCTTTTACGTCAAAAACATTATAAATAATGTTTTTCGGGACATGCTGGATGAAAAACGATGAAACTGGCCTTTCGCTTATAGAGCCCAGAGGGCCCACAAAGTACATAATCAGCAACTTCCGGTTTATCAGTATTTCATGAATAACTCCTAAACAATCAGTGATACGAAAATATGTTTCATACAAAAGTGATAGTAAATTACATTTTCTAAAATATTTATTAATAATATTATATACCTAAATATCATATTTATGGAGATATTTTGAAAACCGGAAATGAGCTTTGAAGAATGAAGCTCGACTTCCGGTAAACCGATTTACTCCAAAAACTAATTTACTCTAACGACACCAACCAAAATACTAAATATGAAATTTGGTGTTGATCCAACAAACCGTTTTCATGTTAGAGCGCCCACAAAGTACATAATCAGCTACTTCCGGTTGATCAGTATTTCACGAATAACTCCTAATCAACTGGTGATACAAAAATATTTTAAATACAAAAGTTATAGTAAAACACATTATCTAAAACTTTTATTGGGTATACAATATACCTATATATCATATTTATGGAGATATTTTGAAAACTGGAAATGAGCTTTGATGAATGAAGCTCGACTTCCGGTTTACCGATTTACTTGAAAAACTAATCAACTCTGACAGCACTCATCACAGTGCTATATAAGAATTTCGGTATTGATACGACTAATAGTTTTCACGTTAGAGCGCCCACTGTCACACACACACATACACACACACACACACACACACACACACACACACACATTGGACTCCGTAGCGTTCGGACGTGTTTCGGCTTCGCTCCCGGTCTCTTACTTTGTGTGCGCTTTCTTTCATCGTTGTCATCGTTTCATCTCATCGTTCTGTGTTTGTTCGCTTCGTTTGTGCTTCGTCTTCATCCAGTGATCGTCGGTGAGTGTCCAATTTGTTGATTTGTCTGGTTTTTCGTCTCGTGTTGTTCGCATACGCTCGCCATCAGCGTGAGTCTCACACGTTCGTCATCTGCCGCCTCGGTGGCGGCAGAAATGGACGTGGCTTCACCTACAGTGTCGCCTTCATCCTCAGAGATGGATTTATCTGGAAGTAGTCAGTGTAATTCGCAGAAATTGACCTATAAATCAATTCTATCTACGCCCGCTTCTCAATTGTCTGGTGACTCATCGCCATGTGCTCCCAAAAGCTCGTCCTCCCATACCTCGAGGCCTACCTCCCCCGTCCCTCGACCTGCCTCCCCTACTTCTAGGCCAGTATCCCCTACCTCCACGCCAGCTCCCCCTCCCATACGCAGACCTGTTCAGCTACCACCCCTACGTAGCGACGCAGTAGACTCGGCGCACGTCTCCTCTCCTCCCTCGACCTCAGAGCTGGTCGCCCCCCCTACCGCCCCTCCATCCACCCCGGGGCACTCTCTTGGCGTTTCCCCTTCCACTTTGGCTTCGTCAACATACATTTCAGATTCTACTACGTTACCGTCCATTCCTTCCCCGCCAGCGCCTACAGCCCCTCCTCTCGGCACATACGCGCAGCGGGTTCGAGGGGAATCTCTTGGAAATTACGCACGCACACCTACACACGAGAGTCCCAACGGGACTTTTTCTTTCACGCGTCGAAGGGTAACGCCGGTGCTGACCGGTCCTAACCGAAAAAGGGGTATTATAATGCAAGGTTTGCCGGACACCCCAGTTCACCAATATGTCTTCGCGGTTGCTAGTAAAATAGGGGGCGGGAGTAAAATCACGCATGCCACGCGGCTCTCCCAGAATAGAATTTGTATCTACCTCGCGAGCGAGGCACTGGTCGACACATTTATCTCCGACTTCGGCGGTGTCGAGATAAACAACACATGGGTCGCGGCACGCCGCATGGTGACCGCGGCTAAAAAAGTTTTTCTGAGCAACATCCCGCCCGAGGTCTCTAACAAAGACTTACTCGAGATACTAAGCGAGGTAGGTGGAGGTAGTATACGAACAAGTATCCCAGATGTATGAAGAAAATGGAAAGGGACAGGTGAGAGTTGTGATAATGGGAGATTGGAATAGTGTCATAGGTAAAGGTAGAAAAGATAATGTGGTGGGGGAATACGGTCTGGGAAAAAGGAATGACAGAGGAGAGAAAATGCTGGAGTTCTGTATAGAGAACAACCTATGGGTGGCAAACACATGGTTTAGGAATCATGATCGGAGGTTGTACACCTGGAAAAGTCCGGGGGATATAAATAGATACCAAATAGACTTTATTTTAATTAACCAAAGATTTAAGAACAGCGTTAAGAATGCCAAAACCCTTCCAGGTGCTGACATAGACTCGGACCACAACCTGTTAATTGCAGACCTGAAGACAAAACTGAAACACGTGAAAAGGGAAATAAGGGAAGAAAAGAAATGGGACGTAAAAAAGTTGAAATCAGATGGAACCGCATTCACTATAGCTCTAGAAGAAAAATTTCGAATGCAAGAAAAGAAAGAATGTGTTAAAGAAGAATGGATTGATATTAAATCTGGTATTATAGAGGTTCTAGAACAGGAGGTGGGGATTGAGAGAAGTCAAAGAAATAAAAAAGAGTGGATCACTCAGGAAATGATAGACAAGATGGAAGAAAGAAGAAAGTGGAAATGTGATAATACAGAACATGGGAGAAGAAAATACAGGAAGCTAAATAACGAGCTGAGGAGGGAGACAGATAAAGCCAGAGAGGATTGGATAAAAAGACAGTGCCACATGATAGAGGAATTGGAGAGGACTGGGAAAATAGAAGAAATGTATAAAACCGCAAGATGTCTAACTAAGAGAGACCATAGAAGGATAAGTAAGAAAGGAATGATAGACAAAAATGGGAAAATAACTACAGATGAGGAAGAGATTAAGATTCTGTGGAAGGATTACATAGAAGAACTGTACTGTACATATGAATGCAATGGAAGTGTAGATCTAGAGGATGAGAGCACATGCGAGGAGGATTCGAAGGGTCCAAGGATTTTGAAAGATGAAGTTGAGAGAGCAATAAGAGACCTGAGGGACAATAAGACAGTGGGCTCTGATGGAATCCCAGCAGAGGTGTTGAAGGCCTTAGGGGAAGGTGCAATTAGTAGAATCACTAATCTTGCTAACAAGATATATGACACAGGAGAATGGCCTGAGGATTTTCTGAAAACAATAATGATGCCATTGCCTAAGAAAAATAACGCTCAAGCTTGCAAAGATTTCCGTACAATCAGTTTTATAGCGCATGTGACAAAGATGATGACCAGAATAATAATGAAGAGGATTGAGACTAGGATAGAGGAAAACTTGGGAGAGGACCAGTTTGGATTTCGAAGAGGAAAGGGAACAAGGGATGCAATAGGGTGCATGAGAATGCTGAGCGAAAGGGTACTGGAGGTAGGCAGAGAGATGTTCATCTGCTTTATTGATTACGAGAAAGCATTTGACAGGGTGAAATGGGATAAACTGATGGTGATTCTAAAGGAAATTGGAGTGGATTGGAAGGATAGGAGGGCATTAAAACAACTGTATAAAGGACAAAGAGTAGTGGTGAGGATAGGGGGAGACGAGACGAAGCAGACATCGATAGGCAGAGGTGTGAGACAAGGGTGTTGCTTGTCACCAATTTTATTTAATATATATGGTGACAAACTGGTAGAGGAAGCCTTGGAGGGGATTGGAGGGATAGTGGTAGGAGGAGAAAGTATGAAAACCATTAAATATGCAGATGATCAGGCTGTGATAGCAGAGAGTGAAGAAATGCTGCAAGAAATGGTAGAGAAAATCAGTATAAAAGGAGAGGAATATGGAATGAAAGTTAACATTGAAAAGTCGAAGGTGATGAAAATATCAACGAAGGCTGGCCCAGTACAAATTAAGTTAAATGGGAAGGAATTGGAGCAGGTCGAGAAATTTAAATATTTGGGAAGCACCATCACATCTAATGGCAGTTGTACAGAGGAAATAAGAAGTAGAATAGCTCAGGGAAAGGCAACGTTCCAGAAGATAAAAGATCTTTTGACAGCAAAGAACATCAAGATGGAGCTAAGGAAAAGATTTGCTAAGTGCTTTATCTGGAGTATTGTGTTATATGGATCCGAAACATGGACATTGAGAAGGAGAGAAGAAAAATACATAGAGAGCTTTGAAATGTGGCTATGGCGAAGAATGGAGAAAATAAGTTGGAAAGACAAGATAAAAAATGAAGAGGTACTGAGGAGGGTTGGAGAAGAACGAGTAATTTTGGGAAACATAAGGAAAAGGAAAGCAAGATGGATAGGCCATATACTAAGAACAGAATGCCTACAGAAGACGATTTTTGAAGGAAAGATCGAGGGGAAACGACGAAGAGGAAGAAGAAAATTCGGAATGCTGACTGGTTTAAAACAAGGAAAAGAATATCAAGTTCTAAAAAGAGAGGCACAGGATAGAGATGCCTGGAGGAGCAAGTTCCGTTGAGACCTGTCCGCGGACAGAAGCACAATGATGATAAGCGAGGCCGGAAGAATAGTGTCGCCGATTTATCCCCTGACATCCGGCATTAGAGTCGATGACTTTACTCACGTCTCCTCATGGAGGAGGATGGTACATATGGTCATCAGGGAAGGGATCAGGATGCCCGACTCCTTCGTCGTCGACGTTGGGGACACCCCTTACCGGGTATTCTTAAGAGTTGACGACGGTAGGTGTTTCCAGTGCGGGGAGGACGGCCACGCAGCCAACACATGCCCAAAATCAAACGCCACCTCGAAACAAATACCAAAAACCGTACCGTCAACGGATGGCGTCCCGCTAGCCACCACCAATGCTCCCTCTACCTCTGATGATCTGAGTTCCTCCACGAGTACCTCTGTCCCCGTTGTTTCCGCGACCACTCAGTCCGGTGCACTATCATCAGAGGAGGGCAAAACTCCTCCCGAGACAGATATTACTCCTGAGGAAATCAATCTGGTCGACTCGCAAACGGCTAAACTCCTTGCCCCTCTTGCCATGGATTCGCCACCATCAGTCGCGATTGAGAGCCTCGAGCTCTCGGCCTCTCAAAAGAGGAAAACACACACGGGAACCCCAGAAGATAACCTCCTCGGTCAAGTGCAAAGGAAAGAAAAGAATCCGAAAATAACCAAAGAAATGCGCCCGGATGACGAGGGGCTTAAACAAATAGCGGATTATTACACAAAAAATCCCGGGTTCACAAACATATCTTTTTTATCCCTAAGTAAATTCTTGCGAGACGTAAAGGGGAGGACGGACAGGATCGCCGCCTTAAAAGAAAATTTCAGTGAACCCATCGAAGCATTTAAAGTCCTGGCCACCCTCGACAAGCAGAAAGTCGTAAAACAGGGGGCAATGAAGATGAGGATCAAGAGGTTGGTCCAGCACGCCCTACAGGACGACATCTTCAATGCATAATTTTGTCATATTTATAACCATCATTATTTATTTACATATTTTGAAAATATCTATTGCCCTTATCAATATTTTTTGCCCATTACACGCATCTACTTCGTCGGTGTCGGTCGGTCGGTCGGTGTCGTGTATATATTTTTATTTATATTTATTTATTAATATTTATTTATTGCCCTTGTTTTAAATGCATCCATTCCTCGGATGTTTTAATCGTGTGTGTCCGATTTGTGCCCTTGGTTATCCTTTTGATGAAACGAGCAATTTTAAATAGGGATTTTATTGCGCCGCCTTCGGCCAGTGTGTGTCTGTCTATTTATTTATTTATTATTCGTGTTCGTCCGTGCTTTTATAAATTTATAAATTTATTTATTTATTTATTTATTTATTCGCGCATCATAGTGCGTGGTTTAAAGCACGTCTGTTTTTATCATATGTACGACGCTCCAGCTTTTTATGATCCTTTTATAGTTTGCTCGTCGTTTCTTGATTGGATTGTCCTTGCTCGAGGACGGATATGACAGATTTGAGAATAATCTCGCTAAACGTTCGCTCCGTGAGGGGAACTCTAAAGTGGGCACACCTGACGGCCTTCTTGGAGGCCCATCGGCCGGAAGTGGTGCTGCTGCAGGAGACCAACACCGTCGCGCCTGCGATGGACTCCCTGCCGCAGTACGAGTTTTTCTTCTCTCCCCTCTCCACGCCTCACACAGGAACGGCGGTCGCGGTGCACAGATCCGTGTGCGGCGGTGCGCGCCCGCCCGTCGTGATTAGCGACGGGCACGCCTTGGGTGTGACCGTCGGCCTGGGGGGTGTGACGCTCGACTTCGTGTCATTTTACGGACCGCACGAGCAGCATGAGGCGCTGACTGTCATCGATCGGCTGAGAGAACACCTAGAAGCGACGAGGCAGCAGCGCAGAGGACCGAGAGTGACTATATTAGGGGGAGATTTTAACGTCACTTTGGACCCCGGGAGGGACAGATCCTCCGGGAGGGAGAGACATCCCCGGGTCGCCAACGCGCTCCGGAGTTTGGTGGAGGACATGGAGCTGGTGGACCCGTGGGTGGAGACGAGGAGGGGAGAGGAGGGTTACACCTTTCACGGAGCGGAGGGTGGAAACGTGCGCTCGAGGCTGGACCGCTTATACGTGTCCGGCGGGAGCCTCTCAGCCGTAAAAAATATGAGGACGGTGCCGTCGTTTACCGACCATAGAGGGGTGGCAGCCACTCTTTCGTTGCCAAGAGTGATCCCTCGACCTCCGTACTGGAGGTTCGACAATGGGTTGCTGCGCAACGAGGAGTACGTTCAAAACATAAAGACGCTCATCGCGGCGATCAACGATCTACGTTGTTTGGGAGACCCGGTATCGAAGTGGGAGACCCTAAAGTTTGAAGTGAAGGAGAGAACGGTCGACTACGTGAGGAGACTCAGACGGCAGCAGAGGGAAGCCATAGAGGAAGGAATTCAACTACAGCGGGCTAAGGCTATCGTGGCGAGGATGGGGTGGGAGAATATAATCGTCAACGACGACCCGCTGGCTCCTCACGTAGCGAAGTGGTACACGCGCGTCGTTCCGAGACCGCTGGAGGGCCTGGAGATCGACGGTCGATGGGAGGAGGACCTTGCGGCGATAAGAATGCACGTTTCCGCCTATTTTGGCGAAATTTTCGACCCAAAAGACGCGGAGCCTCTAACAAGTGAAGAGGACGAAGACCTCCTCTTCGAAGCCCTCGACAGCGTCTGCGAGGACGAAAGGGCCTTGCTGAACGTGGAGGTTTCGGAGGACGAGATGCTGGAGGCACTTAAGAAGCTTAATAGAAACAAGACCCCGGGGTCAGACGGACTGACCCCGGAATTCTACATCGCCTTCTGGGACGTCCTCGAGGGCCTGTTCGGGGACATGGTGCGGGAGAGCTTTCGGAGGGGAAGCCTCCCCAGAACCAGCAGGTCGTCCGTCATCGCCCTCGTCCCGAAGAGCGGGGGGGGCAGAACGATCGATGGTTGGAGGCCCGTGTCGATCACCAACACGGATTACAAAATAATGGCAAAATTATTATCAATGAGGGTCAGCAGAGTAATAGCATCTGTCATATCCGTCGAGCAGTCGTACTGCGTTCCGGGGAGAAGCATTTTTGACGCCATCTCCACTGTGCGGGACATGGTGAGATCGGCGAACGCCGAGGATACGCCTCTGGCGGTGCTCTCCTTGGACCAGTCGAAAGCCTTCGATCGAGTCGGCCACGCTTATTTGATCAAGATTTTAGAAAGAATGGGTTTCGGGGACCGACTGATCGGCATGCTGCGGACGCTGTACCGGGACGCCGTATGCATGGTCCGAGTCGGGTCCTCTCTTACGCCCCCTATCCCTTTCCGAAGGGGAATAAGGCAGGGATGTCCACTTTCCGGACAACTGTACACCCTCGCCTTCGAGCCCCTCGTTCGGGCCCTCAAAGCGAGGCTCACCGGTGCCTCTATCCCCCGCCACCCGGAGACGCGGATAGCCGTCAGCGTCTATGCGGACGACGTGACGGTGTTCGCATCGGAGGAGGAGGATTTAAGGCGGGTTTTTCCGGCGTACGACCTCTACGCTCGGTCTTCGGGGGCCAAGATAAACGCAGAGAAGACGGTGGGGCTGTGGGTCGGCAGGTGGAGAGGCAGGCAGGACTCTCCCCTCGAAATAAGATGGAATTCGGAACACGGCAAATACCTAGGCCGAAAGATCTTCAACGACGAAGATCCGGAAAGGGAGGTTCTTGAGAAAGAGATGGTCGAAACGATCGAGACGGCCCTCAGGAGTTGGAAGCCAAGAATGAGCCCGATGTCGTTGAGGGGGAGGGTGTGCGTGGCGAATCAGTTCGTCGCGCCCAAGATATGGCACACCCTCCAGACCTTTCAGCCTTCACCCTCATTTTCTTCAAGGATCCAGAGGCTGCTGGTGGATGCCATTTGGTTGGGTAGAAAGCACTGGGTGAAGAAGAAGGTGGCGACGGCGCCGGTTCGAGAGGGAGGACTCGGGCTCGTCGACGTTGGGGTTAAGATCCTCGGATTTCGATTCAACGCCGCACAGAGGCTCCTCCTTTCAGAGGAGGCAGCAGCGGAGCCGTGGAGGCTGCTCGCGGCCGCGGGCTTCGGGCGCGCGACGGGGGGGCGTCCGTGGAGGGACGCTTTCGATCGTGGCACGGGGTCGCGCCGGCTCTCCGGCTTTCGCCGCTCGCTAGTCAGGGCGTGGCGGTCGATGGGGCCGGAGAGAGAGGGCGCCGGAGTTTATGTCTTCTCCAGCGCGAGGCTCGGGAGGAGGATGGATCTTCCGATCCCCAAAAGGGCCGTATACAAAGAAGTTCTGTACAGAAGAAACAACGAGATCTGGCCACTCTCGGGTCGTGAGCCGAGGGAGGAGATCAGGTGGAGATCCCTCCGATCGCACCCCACCCTGGGGCATGATGGGGACGCGGCATGGCGCCTGGCTCATGGCGCGTGGGCGGACTGCCCCTTTCTCAGGAAGACCGGGATAAGAGAAAAAGACGACTGCCCTTGGTGCCCGGGAGTCGTCGGCACGGCCTGGCACCTGGCATACGTCTGTCCGAAGACGAGGCCGCTGTGGAGCGCGGTCGTTGGGGCCACAAAGAACCTGACGGGGAAAAGGGAGGTCCTCGTGAAGGAAATATATGGGGGAATCCTGGAGAGAGGGTCCCCAGGTACCAGGCTCGCCAACTTTCTCCTTTCGTTGGCGAAGGGAGAAATTAGGAGACAGCTAGACGCCTTTTTCCGGGGGCGGACGAGAGACGTCGCCTACGCGGAGGCGTTTTCGAGGGCCCTCCGGAAAAGGTTGAAATTAGAAAGAGACCACGCCGAGGCATGCTGCAGCGGGGAGATGCTCGGCGTGTGGACCCAAAAAAATTTCCTGATCGATTCCCAAACGGGAGAGCTGAAGGAGGATTGCCCACTCCTTCACTTAAACTGACCCCTTTTTAAACCTTTTACCCTTTATCTTTTTATCTATTTATTTATTTATTTATTTATTGTTATCGCGTCATGGAGTGGCGACGTGTAACTTACTTTTGTCGCCGCTTGATGCACGTTATTTCACCGACGCAAAGCTCTGCTGAGGAGCAGTTAGACCCCAGAGTGTCAGACCCTTGATGAAGGCTTTATTAACGCGAGGAGCATCCTCTTGTACACGCAGACCAACGCAAACCCACGCACCCGCATTCACGCACTCTCCCTCGATAGAGGGCCATCGAGGGCGATGCCGCCGGCTAGGCCGGGGCTTCAGTTCGGGTGGCGGGACACCGCCTCCTCTTACTCGTGCACCCCTCGATAGAGGGCACAGGGTGTTAGGCGTTTGGTGGGGCGGCCTGGGCCCCGTTTTTAGTTTGGTGCTGAGGATATGGCGTGGGGCTCTACGTGGAATAAATATACACACATACACACACACACACATTGGGTAGGGTATGGGTGTGGGTTAGGGTATGGGTGTGGGTTAGGGTATGGGTGTGGGTTAGGGTATGGGTGTGGGTTAGGGTATGGGTTAGGGTGCGGGTTGGGATGTGGGTTGGGATGTGGTTAGAGAGGGGGTTTGGGAGTGTGTTAGGGTGTGGGAACAAGGCTGGCCGGTAAAGAGTGGATGGGACTTATGTTGATTGATAAGTTCTGGAGTTGGATCTGGACTTTGCGTACCGGTCAAGGTAGAGGATGGTCAAAGGGAGTGTCGGGCCCCAAGCCTCAGCCCCCAAGACCTACGCCAGATTTGGAATCAGTTTCACTTCCCTATCTGGCAATATAATAATAATAATAATAATAATAATAATAATAATAACACACACACACACACACACACACACACACACACACACACACACACACACACACACACACACACACACAGACATCATTCCGAAAATGGTCAAATCGTGTTCTAGGGACCCCAAAACATGTATTTCCGTTGAAATCTCGAAGTCGAATTTTTTCATGAAAACAATACTTTCTCTATACTTCGTATATGGAGAAAGTAATAATCAAAGCTCATTTCCGGAAATGCCATACAAACAAGAAAAGGAATGCATCGTAGGAATGAAGGATATTCAACGGAAGAAACGCATTTCCTACGTAAAAAGAAAGGCAATACGGAGTTGCAAAAGTTGTTCTATACCACTATAACAAGAAAGTAAATGTAAGCAAACTACGAGTAACAAAGGGAAGGAAGAGAGCGGTGTTTATGTCATTAACGATTACTTGAGGTAATTCCGGTTGAGATGCCCCACCTGGAGAGATGCCCTAGTCGTAGTATTTTTTTGTGGAAAACTACAAGATTGCTCTTCTGACGGTGTTCATCAGTTAGTTGAGAGGTACCTGTCTATCTGCAAGAGTTTCACGGTGATTTATTCTTTTTACGCAATTTTATAGCATCATTTCGAGTAGGTACCTTATTTTTCGGCCCTGTTATAAGATAGAGTTTAAAGTTTCTGCTTGGGATCAGTTTAAATGTTTGAATATTTGAATTAAAGGGCGGAAACTTGTAGCTATAGGTTCATCTAATATCCACGTGCAGTGACTGCTCATCTTGAGCAAAATGTAGCCCCACTGGTTGTAAGGTCATCTCTCCCGTACTGAAAGGAGAGACCTCTTCTCTGGATAGATGCCCCAATGCTATCTTTAGGTATATGTGCCCTATTAGTATCAATTTAACTTTAAGGTGATACTGATTAAGGCTTTTTCAAGAAAATGTTTGTTATCTACATTTAAATTTCAATTCAAATTTAAATCCGATGGGTCGAATGCATTTTATGCACGATCAAAAGCTGACGTATTGTTTAGTAAGCACTAGGGCGGAGCGTTTTGCCACTTTTCTTCTGATCGAATGCAATACCTGGCAAAAGTAGCCTAGGAATAGTAGTAGATACTTTATTTATCGGTTTTGTTACCGTTCATCAGATACATGCTCGGAACGTATCTCAGCCACGAAAGATCAAGAGTAAGAGCGCAGAGATGCTGAGGAGTGTTTTTCTGTCCATGGAGTGAACACAGAATTCAATAAGTACAGATGGAATCTAACGTTTCAATTATTTCTATTTAAGTATCATCGGTAATGCATATTTTTTGGGTACAAATTTCCCTTTTTTTTCAATTTTTTCATACATTGAATGATCTACGTCTCAACTGATTTGCTTTCAGTTAATATTTGTAGTGCTTTCGAAATACTATTAGTTCAGGCTGATTCGCACTTATATTTTTTAAATTTCCTAACGCATGTAATATTCTTTTAATTCATCAGAAAATTTTCCATAGTTTCTACGTTTCCTCCGTAAATATATGTAATGTCGATGTAAATGTGTTATGGAAGGAATACTCCGAAGCAACAGTTGTGGAAGCCATTAAACAGTTGGGAGCATTGTCAACGGCTATTAAAATAACTTCATAATCATCAGAAGGAATTAACATCAAATGTAGAAATTTCTTAATTAAGTAACAAGTGTTCGAGTTTAAGGCAACAGTCGAACTTTGCATGAATGATGTCGAATGATGTCTGTGTGTATGTGTGTGTGTGTGTGTGTGTGTGTGTGTGTGTGTGTGTGTGTGTGTGTGTGTGTATGTGTGTGTGTGACAGTGGGCGCTCTAACGTGAAAACTATTAGTCGTATCAATACCAAAATTCTTATATAGCACTGTGATGTGTGCTGTCAGAGTTGATTAGTTTTTCAAGTAAATCGGTAAACCGGAAGTCGAGCTTCATTCATCAAAGCTCATTTCCAGTTTTCAAAATATCTCCATAAATATGATATATAGGTATATTGTATACCCAATAAAAGTTTTAGATAATGTGTTTTACTATAACTTTTGTATTTAAAATATTTTTGTATCACCAGTTGATTAGGAGTTATTCGTGAAATACTGATCAACCGGAAGTAGCTGATTATGTACTTTGTGGGCGCTCTAACATGAAAACGGTTTGTTGGATCAACACCAAATTTCATATTTAGTATTTTGGTTGTTGTCGTTAGAGTAAATTAGTTTTTGGAGTAAATCGGTTTACCGGAAGTCGAGCTTCATTCTTCAAAGCCCATTTCCGGTTTTCAAAATATCTCCATAAATATGATATTTAGGTATATACTATTATTAATAAAAGTTTTAGAAAATGTAATTTACTATGACTTTTGTATGAAACATATTTTTGTATCACTGATTGTGTAGGAGTTATTTGTGAAATACTTATAAACCGGAAGTTGCTGATTATGTACGTTGTGGGCGCTCTGGGCGCTGGGGCAAAATGCCACTTCATCGTTTTTCATCGTACATGTCCCGAAAACATTATTTATAATGTTTGAGACGTAAAAGGTAATAATATATAAATTAATTACTCATCTTCAAAGTTTAGATGGAATATAGAGTTCGAAATTACTGTCGTAAATAAATATTTATATCTTATACATGGAGAAAGTCATGTGCTGGCCACATCAGATTTGTTCTCTTTGTCGTCGCAAGGGGGTCTGCGATGGGCACCCGAAGATCTCGAGGGAGTTCTCAAATCTTCAATATTTCTCTATTAAGGATTGAATTATGTCTACGTTTGATGAAAAGAGAGTGCAAATGAATAGATAATTAATATTGAGGTGAAAATTGAGGAAGTTTTCCAAAGTATGATCTATAATATTTATTTTAGCTGATCTAAATTTAACTTATAACTGGTTGGAGAAATTACAAAATATCTTCTGGATAACCTTCTTGCGTCTGCCAACCCATTCCGGTGAAACTAGAAAGATCTACTTCATTTGAAAACTTTTAAAGTAATTTATTCTCGCAAATAGAACAATAAACCCGAAGTCAGTAGTGATACATTTATCAAAAAGCTTCTTTCGATGTCTTCCATCACTAAGAGAATTCCATCCGAGGGATTAGACGAAACGTTGCTTTCAAATCAGAAATTTGTTTTTGGAGATTACTCGAAATATAGATAAATACAAAGTTAAAATTGAAAGAATAACAAATTGTCCAGAGGTGCCATCAAAAGTTATAATAACAGCGCAAGTAAAGTTGGTGTTTTAGTTGATGTAATGCAAACGACAAGTAAATGTATATTATGAGTTATTTTGTTCATAAGTTACTTATCTGTTAGAAAATCCATTTCGATAAATCCCTAGGATAACAGCGATTGTAATAGCTACTACATATTTTTCTTACGAATATTAATCGAATGGCAGTATAAATTGATAGATGAAAATTTCACGGCATTGGCATATATCGATTCCTCGTTGATTACTTTTAAAATAGATCAATCGTAAAAGAAGCACTTTTGAATGTATAGGCGGCGTTCCATAGGAAATCTTATTCGTATTAATCTCCTATCATTCGATAGAAAATTGTAAGTACATTTTATATGTTGATAAGTATATTAGTCATATTTAGATGGAGAAGGAATTTAAATTCTAAGACAAGCCAAATGTTCAAAAAACGGTATAAAATGTTCGACCGATGGAATTGTTCGGAGAAATGAACTGCGATGTAAGGGAAATAAGAGATTTGTGCGCAGAAATGGAGAAAAATTATGGTGTACGGATAATGTTTATTTATGACTGCATAGTGTCGAAATTACAATGATGGCTATAGCGGATTGGAGGCCCCTCACCCGATTTCTAGGCGCACCTACATGTATATGAAGTGCGCGATAATCATTACGGGATTAAAATCGCATCCTCTAAAGTGAGAAAATTCTCCCGGTTACTCCATTAATGCATTCTAGAATGCTCTCTTCTATTTTACTTTATGAATGGAATCACAGGAATACTTAAGCAATGTTCAAGCAACAAATCAATCACACAGTGCAGTATTAGCCGTTAATGAAATATAATAGTTATTTTACTCGTTTCTAGAGCTCAATTAACTTGCTCAATTTCTTCAACAACCGCAGCCGTCACCAATGATAGCTACACTACTCACATTTTATATTCGCATGTGTACAATTTACATTAATAAATGCGCGTATTTCGAGATTATTTCCGATGTTCGAGTGATCTTGACCAAGGATCGCAATGACGAGCGAAATAAGCGGTCTATGTTATTTGTCATTCTGATTGCATCGACCCTTCCTCCGAACGAAAGTAAAACGTTCCGATCACACTGTTCACGCAGTCATTCAATCACTCGTGACATCTGCTTTTGCCATACGTGCATGCATGCGTCCCTTTCGATACTTCATGAATCCTTATTCGTTCCCCTTTATCACACGGGGTGTTTAAATAGAGCCGGATAGATTAAATCGCTTCTACCAAATATCTTCTTATATTCTTAGAATACTCGAATGCACGACATCCTTTTCAAATAGCTTATTCAATATCTTCGTCATTTGCTCTCAATAGTTCGATTTCGTCAATCACTAACACCTTTTGTTTTTAAATATTTTTCCTCAGATTCATACTAACTGTAACTCCCATCAGTCAATGTCTATCAATTGAGTCTCTTCTGTTATGGATTATTTGTTTTCGTTATAGTTACTGCCGATGCAAAATAAGGAGGAAATAAATTAGTTAGCGAAACAAAGAACACCATGGAATTGGAAGGAACCTTGTGGTATTCAGCGATAGGGGATTCACACTCTTCATCTACCTGTGATAATACATTTTCGTGTTTACTGAGTTGTTTTTACCAACTGGAGATTGAAGCAGCACCTTGTTTCCTAGGAAAATCTACTCCTGATTTATTTCGCAGCGAACCCTTTTCTCACGACAGAGCCTTTCATCCGTGATGAGCCGGTGTTCCGCCGTCTATTAGGACCAATTTTGTTCCTAATTTATATTAACGATGTTGTGGATAATACTAAATGCAAGGTTAGGCTATTCGCTGATTATAATGTTAGAGAAATTGTTACTCAAATTGACACTGGTCGTTTGCAGAACGATCTAAATATTATTTCTAATATAGAAGAGATGTAAATATAGTTACCACGCACGTTGATTGAAGAATTTTGAACGCACGGATTGAAGCACATTCGCTTGCGAATGTCAAAGAAAATCGAAATTCGAATTAATCCACCCATATATCTTGTTTGAAGTATTCCCTCATCTGTATCGTGTCCTTTTAGACATGAAAAACGATCCAGAGAGTGATTCCAAACAGTGGTTCTTTTCATTTTAGCATTCTTCCGATTAATAGAAAATATGCATTTCCAATCCTCCCATAGCAAAGACATGCATTTGTTCCAACCAAAATCCCTACTACATAATAGGAGTTGTGCATTTTATACGTAGATGTACGTTTCTTTGCATATTTGAATTCTGCAAATGAAATAGAGATTTAAATGCCTATACTTCTTATAACGTGGATTAATTTAAGGGATTCCTTTTCTGTAAGGTCGCCTTCCATTCAGGGAAACCTGCTTCCACGTCGATTGGAGCTCATTCTCTACTGGATTCTCTTTTCATTTGTAGCTATTTCGGCTAGCGATGTTAATTTGCATAACATTGAGAGTCCGAGAAGTCTTTTTTTTTCTTTGGGTTAGAAAAAGTACAGCAAATGCTCATACGCTTAAGAATATCTTATCTATGACAAATCAGCGAGCATTCATTAGATGCTTCGGAATCTTTAAAAGATTTAAAACACAGTAAACTTCATTTGAAAAATTCAGAAAAAGTGCGTTCTAAGAACATGCCAAATATATAATTCGTCCTCCTTTTTATATACACCGTTCTGCGAGAATATTAGAGTAAGAGTTGTATAAAAGTCTCCTTTAATTCACCTTTAATGCGAACGCGAAAGTGTTGGATTGGGAATGAGCACCCCCTGCCACGCGTCGAAAGACGGGTTGCAGAAGTAACATATACAAGTTGACATCCTCAATTCGAATTCTCGAAACGCTTACCAAAAATAAAAATTATAAATATCTATTATATGTAATTCCTTCTCCGGATTCATTCATATTTATAGATAGATAGATAGGATACTAATTCACAGGCTAAACCACAATCATCATTGACTTGAATTTTTTACAGCGTAGGCCCTAAAGTGAAACCTCCAGGAAAAAGGCGACTTTGAACTTCAGTGTCATGGGTTCGATGCCAGAAGGCCCCAAAATCCGATTTTTCCCATTTAAATGTATAAATTTGATTTTTGGGAATTTCTAAAAAATACTTCCCTGATACGTAGAGAATTAAAACTCAAGGGGCTTATAGATATGAACATGATCTATAGAAAACATTAATAATATTTACAAAAAATGTCCCGGGTTCGCGATGCAAAAATCTGCCATTTAAAATACATTGGGTAGTTTTTCATTATTTTTTTTGATGCATTTATCGAAATGATAGGAAGTTCTTGCTTACCTAGAAGATGAATATTAAAACTCGGTTTAAGAAAAAATTTAAAGAAGACCATACTGTTTCTGGGTTCGATGCCAGAGCACATTAAAATTTCTCACATAAGGAATATAAGGGAAAAGTAGGACGTCGTTTGAGGCAGTTGCAGCAAATAATTCTGCTTGAATTTACACACATAGTTAGAGATGGTGATCTTCTGTTGTGCTGCATAGTAAGTATCACCAGGAAGACTGAATTTTCATACTTCTTCCAGAGTCTTTGCCGTGAAGAGAGACAGTTGACACTTTACACGTGTATGTATATTTGCTTGCAGTATGCAAACAGCATTTTACTCGTATATATAAATGATACCTATATGTTATTATATATGTTATATATATATTATTATATGTTATTATCCAGAAAAGTGTTATCGATTGGTGGTATGATCGATGATAGTGATGAAAAGAAAAAGAATTCTCGAAGTCGAGGAAGGATTCATGAATTGGACTGCAACGAAGATTCTTGAACAGTTGTAATAACTTATTAACTTGGAATTCAACGAAAGCGTCAATTTCCACGACGTATTTCGGTAGACCACTGAATCGGGTGAGATGAATCGCCGCCCAATTCACATAAATATTAATGCCAACCCCTCCAATTCCCCCCATATATTCTGCAGGTGCTGACGTTGGTTCAGATCAGTCTCTGTCACTGCCTTTTATTCCTCTCTGGGAATTGCGCACACTTTCACACACCGAAAATCCGAATATTCTAAATAAGGATCGTGCGGCTGCAATTCACTGGTTACTGGAAATATATTGTGTACTCAAAACGCGGAATACCACATTATGAGCAGTTTATCGTATCTTTTAATGTTTGCTCTTATTAAATGATAGCTCAATGTATTTGTGTTGCCTTTGTATTTGCCGGAATACGGCGCCCAGTGGCTGTTTATCTTTCTTCTGTTTGAAGTCTTTTCTCGACGGTGGAATGGAGAAAGGCCGCGAGGAGATGTGATGTAAACAACTTTGGATCCATTAAATGATTCCGAAGTCTTCCTGGGAAATGAACCTTTCAGCCGCTTTAACAATACGCGAAGTGAGAAATTTCTAGAGACCGATCCTAACCACTCCAATTGACGCGTTGGACAATATGTTTGAGCAAAATTCGGAACAGATTTGCCGCTCAAATGCATTAGACAGTTTCCGATGTTTACTTCTCCACTATTTAGGGAAAATTTACATTGAAAAAATTCACTGACGTTATAAGAAGCCTTCGAACTCCATAAATATATTTAATCGAATCCAACATAAATGAGTTTTAACGAGAGCAGTTGTTTTCATTTCTTTCCGTTAGCCTATTTCGATATCTTCATGGATGATAGCCATCGCCTTAAGTCACCTCTCCCTTTGCCATTCTTCAGGACACCGTCTTCCATTCCTTCTTAATCACCAACATCTTCATAAGCTCATACTTTATTCGTGATTCCTCCAAATGCATGCAATATTCAGCAGATATCGTAAATCGTACCTAATCAATACTATTATTTTCATCTTCTATCTTATATTTGTTTATTTCATCTTCAACTGTCTCCCTGTCTATCAATTTCATCAACTTTTCTCTCCAATTTGGATGTCTGGTATTAATTTTCACTTGAAATTTGTCTTCCTTCTTTCCTTCTGAATTTCATTTGGTTTACATTTATTTCGATTGCCATTCCTCGAATATCTTGCTTTCCATGGGAGCAAATTATTATCTCATTTCGTTTTCGAGGAAAGTCTATGGTTTAATGTTTCACTTCAGTGAGTACTTTAAAGTTCCCATTTTACAATCTAACTCTGCTATTTAAGTCCTATTGAAGAAATTAAAACGAGGAGTCTCAAACACGTTAATGGTCTCATTTGAAGCCGTTGCATTTAAAAGTGGAAGAACATAGGCACGAATTGAAGCTGATTCCATGAATTAATTTCTACGAAAAATAATGAAGAATCGCACGTGTAAATATCAAGCTGCAGAAGTTTAGAATTCAATAATAAATATAAATGAATGGAGAAAAAATCACGAGACAAATGATAAAATATGAAGATTTGTGCAATGTTAAGTTTTTGCGCTCTTTTTGAGGTTCTCACTTTGGCCAATTCACAATGACAGAGAAAGGTGATTGCGAAAAAGCGAACATGGCTGTTAAACAGAATAAGCAAAGGATGATGCGTACTAAACCGAAAAATTTTGATCTCAGGTTTAACGTGACATCTCCAGACCTAATATACATTTCTTTGGTTTTGTACGCATCGCCCTTATTCAGAATGGATTGGCCCCATGATATCGTTTGAGATCTCAACTATGAATCAACATCATTCATCGTTGGTGATTTTGTTTTGATTGAAAACCTTAGACGGACCATTTAGAAGGAGCATATTTTAAGATATCGACTACTTTATGTATAAACTTTGTCTGAAAAAAGCGTCTGCTAT
Source organism: Sympetrum striolatum (assembly GCA_947579665.1). Classification (NCBI taxonomy): domain Eukaryota; kingdom Metazoa; phylum Arthropoda; class Insecta; order Odonata; family Libellulidae; genus Sympetrum; species Sympetrum striolatum. Next base: position 123,776,743 of record OX388341.1, read on the forward strand.
TTTGTGATGGAACACCGCACAAATATTGACCAATATCCTTGAAACTGATGGATAATATAGATAAAGTACCATTTTTAACGAATATAATGTTTTTTATTCAAATAAAATGCCTTCTACAAGTCCACTATTAGCTTAACTTATACGATTTTCGAAGAAAAATAAAATCGGGTGTTTTTGGAAATTTAGTCATGTTCGACCCTCCGTATCTAAGTAACGCATACGATTTATGGAAAATGGCTTACCATTCCATGATCAGCAATCATTTTGCTGTATATATGCAGAGTATCAAGTTTGTATCTCAAAGAAAGCAATTTTGGACTTTTGTCTGGCTATTTTCGATTTCGGACCATTTTGCAGCGTATCGAAATTTGACTCTTCAAAATCAAGAGAGATGACCTCAGGTCAATGCAGATTGGCTTCTCCGTCCACTTTCACTAGATCCGTATTTGTTTATAGATGGCAGCACTTCCACCAAGACAGAAGAGAAAGTATTTTTTTTGCACAAAATTTCGATCCGAATCCATTTTCAATACATTTCTACCAATATTCTCGGTTGCTCTTTCTCTGAATTTTCTAGAACATTTTTACATTTCCTTGGCCTTTTTTCTGCTTCCGGAAAATAAAATGAAATAAATAATTCAGACTTAAGCTGACCTAAAATTTCTGAATGTGATTTGCCGTAACAACTAAATTAAATGCATAAATGTGTTTGGAAAACTGAGATAATGGGAGAAATTTCTCGCTTTCTGATGCCGAAGAACTTATTTAGCTCTGACTTTTTTAAATGTGGAGTTCATCAGCATGTTTCTATCACTTAGGAATGAAGCTGTACTCTATGTTTGCCTATTTGTCCATTTCTCTCACCGAAATAAATTTAATACTAAAATATTCGCTGAGTGTGTTTAATTCTATCAACAGTCTTGCTTTTTGCGTTTTAATACGCATACTTTTGCTCAATTATTGCAAAATATCGCCAAACTTTGAAAAACCTTAACAACTGATGTTATTGTTTTACATTACGAATTAATTTTTTGCTGTTTTCCTCTGTTCAAATGTAAACTAAGGATTCAAGTTGCCTTTTCCCAGTCTCAAATAGCATTGCAATGTCTTGCCAAATCGATTGTTTGCAGCATTCCAATGATCGCAATATTTTACGCTAAGATTGATATTACGGATTTACGAGTAGTAGGAAAGTACCACAGTATTTTGGTGAAAATCGTGAATTTTCATGTTGCGATTCGTCTCGAGGAAATAACATCCAAAAGCTTTGAACTTCACATCTGGGACATACCACTACATTATTCAAGAGATTTTCTTTATTTCAGATATAATTTCTGTGGCACGTTTAATCTTCGTCGAACACAAATACTTTCGTGGACACAAAGCGTTTTCAGTTCTGATTACGTGGACCTACTTTCGTTTGCGTCGAGTTTGGCTGCGTCATAGCATCCGCTTTTCATTTGTTTCCATGGGACCCGTCGTCATTATCATGCGCAAGGTTAAAGCGAACACTCGGAGTTGCACGAGCTTCCATTCGCCGAAAGTCTGGAGTTTTAACGCTCAAATCTGTTGCTTAGGGAAATTCGAAGATGTTCATCTAGGTCAGGATGAATCGTAAAACGAGGAGCAAAGTTGACATTAAGAGATCGCGTGATTTTCTTTTTTTATATCTTCCCAAAAGGTCCGCATTTCCCCCCTCCTGTGTTCCTTTCCTTTGTTTATTTTCGAGTCTGTTTATTTAAGTCTATCGATGTCCTTTGGTTTTCTCGACTCAAATCACTCCTCTTGTTTTAAGTGCTTTCTCGTTTCCATTTAATAGATCCATTTTATTCCAGTGCTTCGTTGGTACCAATATATATTAGGATAGGCATCTAATAAATGGTCACATACCATGAATGTACCATATAAATTAATTTAAGAATATACCAACAAGAAAGTAGTATTAAAAGCCAACAACCATATACTCATTTAACATAGGTTTTCGCAACTTACGGTAAATTTGGAATATACGACAATAAGAGACTGAAATTAACTAGGGAAAGAACGAATCAGACTATAAGGCGTGTCCCATCCCAGGGAAAGATGGGAAATGTCTGTCTGGACTTGGACTTAATCCTGCTCTTGCGATACCCGACTAAGACGGCGTCTTTGGAGTCCTCTGCAATTGCTGTTTACTCAGAACATCTTGTCTCGGGCCTATCATATATAGCTACTTCTCCGGATGATATAGGATACTAATTCTAACCGTGTTTCACTAGTGTCATTGACTTGACATTTTGAAGACGTATCAGCGTGTAACCGCCAGTAAAATTCAGACTTTGACCCAAACTATTTTATTATTCATTTATTTATCAGTAAGTATCAACAAACGGCACGAGGCCAATTACAGTTGACGATATAACAAGAAGCAAGGAAAAAACTAACAACCAGTGAGAACAAAATAGCAAATCAACAACATAAAATAAATTTAAATAATGAACAAAATTATAAAAAATATCCCGATTTTTCCGTAAGAATGCATTGCAGGTATTTTCGGAATTGCTTTTGAGGTACTTCCCAAAGGCAAATTGGAAATTGGAGCGATCGCTGGAGCTTATCCAGCGAAAACCGAAGGAATCAATTCCATTGTAAAGAAATCTTTTAAAACGGATCGCATCTATCCCCAGATCCTAAGGGTCAATGATATTTCTACTTAAGATTTTATAGAATGCATATCTAATGATCATCGAATCATTCAGCAGACAATGTTGAATTAAGCGTAAATAATCAGTTGTTATTGATACAATTCCGTTGGGATTGTACAGTTGCCTCGAAATGCTTCGTCGATGATCATTCAGTTGTTTTCACTTTCTTATGACGTGTATCCGATGCTACTTCGCAAATGAGTTCTCATGATGACGTCATTGGAACAGCTGCAGCATTTAGAATGACGAGTTTGTTTCAGAAATATTATAATATTTTAAATATTAATATAAATTAAAAATATATATTACTCGGCCGATAAATTATTTTTATTTAATATATAAAACAAATAATTTATCGAACTTACCTTTAAGAATGTTCGAGAATGAGTTATTGAATAAATAAGCTTTAGTCTCTTTCATCGAGTTTCATTTTGCAAATTTCTCACGCACGAGAAATTCGACTGTTGCTTAAAATCGATTCCCTCGATAGCCAAATTAAAGAAGATTGAATCCGTCATTTTTTCACTAACAAAAGAGCCTCGGATATGAATTTACCTTTAATGGATACGCAACCTCATTGTCTATTCAAATAGTAAGATGGAATGAGATCTATATTACAGAAGAGCAGAACATCAAATTAACTCGCATGAATGCGGGCTGTCGGTGAAATGTATCTTTTTGATCAGAGCGTTGGTGTTAATTACGCTCCGCTGAATTACAACAAATACTTATGAGTTCATATGTAAGACTGTGCGAATTATTTTCTGAATTCGCTGGATTTCTCATTCCACCCGTTGATTGGCCAGAAGATCGAAAATCCCTATACGACGCCATCTCTTCCTTGTAGCTTATCCCACCCTGTAAGTCATCCATTTTTTTGTTCTTTGTATACCTCTTTTTCTCCTTGAATTCTACCCTCAAAGGCAGTTTATAGCACTCCCTCTCGATATCCGACCTCTGTCGAATCACTTTAATAAAAGCCGAACCATCTCTAGCCTTGCGTGGTATCACTACACCAGGGCTGCGAATGCTATCATAAGAACGTTACTAAGAAGAGTCTTAGTCTGTAAAGAGTATCTTTCAATTTAAAGCGTATATCAGATAAAATCTTCTCAAATTGGCAAACCAGCAGCACTTTTATTGGCTCTCATGTTATTCGCAAACTGTTTTCATCTGACTTCTAGAGCATCTGCATTGGGCGGTTATCCTTATACTGAATACTTTGAAGGTACTGGCGAATGGAGACTATTTCAAATGAAATGTTTTTGAGGATAAGCGAATATCAAACGGTAAAAGCTGCTGGGGGTTAAACAATTTTAAAATCTCCCATAACAATATTCTACATTTGCTTTTGCCAATTTCCCCGTTGTGTCAGCGAATCATGGAATCGTAAAATAAAACTTACATCAAACAAGTTCAATTCTTCTGATTTTTCCATTTTTTCTCTGCTCTAGCAAAAAATAAGTGATTTTAGAATTCGTAGTTCAAAGAGTTTTATTTCCACATCAATAACTCCGTTGACACGATACTTCCACTTTGCTCTGGAAGTGATGTGTAATGGCTATTGTAGTTTTCATAAATCTAAGATTGATTTTTTATTCGGTTTTTATAAATAAAATGATGGCCTCAGTTTTATACTGTTTGCTATGAAATAAAGCTATCGAAAAGTAATTAGCTGGTTTATTAATAAAGAAGATAGTCTGTTTTCATTCATGACTAAACTGGAGCACCGTTTATAAATAGAGAAATTACGTAGTAACTGCTATAACAACCACCTCTATACAAAGGAAGGTGGTTTTAAACAAACAATTATTAATTTTACAACAAGTTTTAATAGAAGTGTGATAGTTGAATTCTGATACAGAAGTGTGTATTTTCCAGACAATTCTCTATTATATTGTATCCCTAAGGCATGGAAAACACTGGACAATTTCAATCATTTATTAACAATCCCTTCAATATCAGACGAAATCATCATTTACTTTGATTTTATAAATACTTTTTGCCGATATTATACGAAAGAAAATTATCAAAGGAAAAATAAAGACTTATCAAATTCTGAAATTTTATGTCCAGAAAGTCAAGAAATAAGCGATCATGTCAAACCAAAAAATCTGATGTGGCCAGCACATGACTTTCTCCATATATAAGATGTAAATATTTATCTACGACAGTAATTTCGAACTCTATATTCCATCTAAACTTTGAAGATGAGTGATTAATTTATATCATATTATATATTACGTCACAGACATTATAAATAATGTTTTTCGGGACATGCTGGATGAAAAACGATGAAATGGCTATTCACACACAGCGCCCAGAGCGCTCATGAAGTACATAATCGGCTACTTCCGGTTTATCAGTATTTCATGAATATCTCCTAAAAAATCAGTTTTACAAACATATATTTCAAACAAAAGTTATAGCAAATTTTATTTTCTAAAACTATTATAAATAATAGTATATACCTAAATATCATATTTATTGAGATATTTTGAAAACCGGAAATGAGCTTTGAAGAATGAAGCTCGACTTCCGGTGTACCGATTTGCTTCAAAAACTAATCAACTGTAACACACCATTCAAAATACTATATATGAAATTTGTTGTTGATCCGACAATTATTTTTCATGTTAGAGCGCCCACAAAGTACATAACAGCTACTTCCGGTTTATCAGTATTTCACGAATAACTCCTAATCAACCGGTGATACAAAAATATTTTAAATACAAAAGTTATAGTAAAACACATTATCTAAAACTTTTATACGGTACACAATATACCTATACATCATATTTATGGAGATATTTTGAAAACCGGAAATGAGCTTTGATGAAGAAAGCTCGACTTCCGGTCAACCGATTTACTCCTAAAACTAATCAACTCTGACAGCACACACTACAGTGCTATGTATGAAGTTTGGTATTGATACGACTTATAGTTTTTACGTTAGAGTGCCCACAATAACAGACACACATACATACACACACACACACACACACACACACACACACACACACATACACACAGACATCATTCCGAAAATGGTCAAAACGTGTTCTAGGGACCCCAAAACGTGTATTTCCGTTGAAATCTCGAAGTCGAATTTGGAAAAAGTAAAAATATTGAGTGAGACCCTCTCGCGTGCATCCGTTCCGCCCGTCGGGATTTTAATATGGTCCTGTTGAGAAACCTTTGAACGCAACGACGTTTGCTTTTTTAATTTACTCTTCGATACCTTGTAAAATATTAAAATGTGTCTCTTTCTTTGTGCATTTTTGATGCTCTTAATTTAAGATTACACGAAGGTTCGGCTGTCATTTTCAAGCTTCCTTCGATGCGAGAGAAGACCGTACGAAAATATTTTCTTCTTTGTCCGTTCATTATATCTGACCACTTGCAATTGTAATTTATTAAATTTTAAATTAACTAAGGATATCTTACTTATCCATTTATCGTCGCTTCCTTTGTTTGTAAGCCCACATTGTTTTTTACGTCCGTACGTTATATTATCATTGACTACATAGGTAAACGCAATAGTATAATTAACAAATTAACCCATGAAAACTGAAGAGGTCTTTTCAGGGGTATTCTTGCCTCAATGTTAGTGCTCATATTAACCTTGGTAAATTAACTCAGAGATATGGGGTAACAGCTGAAAAAATGGCGCCATACACATCACTATGGAGACAAATGAAAACAATCCTTCGTATTTATAAGAATTATATCTCCGAATCAGTGACTGAGCTAATTCCGTCACAAATATACCTTCTAAACCGCATAACCTAGAAATATTTTGAGTGTTACGAATTTATAGAACGAGAGAGTGCCTTTAATGGAAGCCGGACGAGTCACACTTTAGACAAATCTTTTCCTTTGCAAATTTTACTCCTCTCATTCCCCGTTCTACTGGAGGATGAACCAAAGATATATATCATCATCATCATCAGCCATTTTCAATCTGACGTCAGATATAAGTCTCCCCAAGTACTTTCCAATTTTCTCTGCCCTGAGCTTCTCGTTGCCACGTTACACAAGTACTTGATGATATCTTTATTCCACCTGTCCATAGGTCTTCTTCTTGGTCTCTTCACATATCTTGGTATCCAGTTGAGAACTGCAGATGCCCAACGGTTGTTGTTTCTTCTCGCAATATGGCCGGCCCACCTCCTTTTTAGTGATCTTAACTTATCTATGATATCTGTAACTCCAGTCATCATTCTCACCCAAGTGTTTCTTTTCCTGTCTCTTCTTGTGATTCCCAGCATACAGCGCTCCTTGCTCCTTTGCGTTGTCTGAAGTCTCTGGGTTATTGCAGCATTTAACACCCAAGTTTCACTTCCATAGGTCAGGACAGGTAGAGTGCATTGCTTGAAGACCTTCCTCTTCAAAACCATTGGCATTCTTGACTTCATAATGTGCGATTTCCAACTAAATGCACTCCAGCCAAGTTTTATTTGAAAGAATTGGTTTAAGAAAAAAATTTTCATTAGACCGTAGTACTCCTTGGTTCGATGCCAGAGCACAACAACTTTTCTCTCATAAGGAATATTAGGGAAAAGTCGGACGTCGTTTGAGGCAATGGCAAGCAATATTTCTGCTTGAATTTGCATACGTAGTTAGAGATGGTGATTTTCTGTTGTGTTGCATAGAAAGTTTCGCCAGAAAGTCCCAGGTTCGATTCCGGACGGAGAAATTGCATCGAATTTTATGAATATTTTTAATTTTTTTTCTACTTTTGATGACCCTATCGATATGATGTCGATTTGAAATTTTTGCTATCATCATGCTTGCAGAATGCAAGCAACATTTTATAATAGACATACATTCATAGGGGATTAAAATTCTAACCATGTTCCACAAGTGCCACTGACTTGAAATTTTTACGACGTTATGGCCATAACGTGTAACCTCCAGGAAAAAGCCGACTTTGAAACTCGGTGTCATGGGTTCGATTCCAGAAGGCCCCAAAGTCGCGATTTTCTCCATAAGAATACATGGTGGGGATTTTCGAAAAATTTTTTGAGGCACTTCCCGGAAAAGTAGAGAGTTGAAATTCGAGGGATCGCTAGTGGCCGTGCATATCCAACGAAAATCAGAAAGACATCTTCGAATATTGTCCATGGTTCGATGCTAGGTAGGGCCAAAAATCGGCCGTTTAAAATGCATTGCGGCGATTTTTAATATTTTTTTTGGATCGTTTCATGATGACATGGAAACATTAAATTCGGCATATCGTTAGAGATCATAAATGTATTTCATAATCAAAGTTTACACATTCGCTGATGGTCCTTGGTTCGATCCATGGGGCCATTTACATTCCTCAATGCATCTCTTATGGAGATAACGGAAACAAATTTAAGATACTTCCCGGCATGATATCGACTTCAAACTTTGCATAAAATAAGATCAAGTCCTTACAAATCAAACGGTGCATTCACAACTTACAATATGTCCTGGGTTCGACACCAGGCGTCTCTACAATCAGTATTTGATCCGATTTTTAAGAATTATTTTGAACCCTTTCCCAATAAAATAGAAACTTGAAATTCCGCATAGAGATAGATATCATAGATACATTTCTAAAACATGCAATTGATTTCCTAGATAGTCCTTGGTTTGAATCCAGAGAGTCATTTACATTCGTGAAAAGTAGAACGTCGTTTGAGGCAGTTGCAGCCAATATTTCTGCTCGAATTTTCACACATAGTTAGAGATGGTGATCTTCCGTTGTGCTGCATAGTAAGTTCACCAGGAAGACCTGGGTTTGATGCCAGACGATTAAATTGTAGCGACTCTTATGATTATTTTCAATCCTTTTTTTTTCTTTTGAGGACCGTCCCGATATGAAATTAGTGTTGTCGATCTGCTTGCAGTATGCAAGCGACATTTTACTCGAATACATGAATGAATCCGGAGAAGCATCTATATATAATAGATGGCTATATAGATAGGATACTAATTCACAGGCTAAACCACTAGCGTCATTGACTTGAAATTTTTTCGACGTATTGTCCATAACGTGTAACCGCCAGAAAAAATGTGATTTTGAACCTCAGTGTCATGGGTTCGATTCCAGAGGGCCCCAAATTCCCGAATTTCCCCGTTTAAACGCATTCCTTTGATTTTCGGGAATTATTAAAAAATACTTCCCGGATAGATAAAGAATCCAAACTCAAGGAGCCTATATATATGGTTATGATCTATCGAAAACATAAATGCCTTTTACGGAAAATATCCTGGGTTCGATGCTACGACGAAGCAAAAATCGGTCGTTTAAAATACATTGAGATAGTTTTTCATTATTTTTTTCATGCACTTATCGAAATGATAGGAAATTCTTGCTTAAACGGAAGATGTATATTAAGCATTGGTTTTTGAAAAAAAATTACATAAGACCGTACTGTTCCTGGGTTCTATGCCAGAGCACATTAAATTTTCTCTCTTAAGGAATATAAGGGAGAAGTAGGACGTCATTTGATGCAGATGTACCCAATATTTCTGCTTGAATTTTCACACATAGTTAGAGGTGGTGATCTTCTATTGTGCTGCATAGAAAAGATTAACAGGAAGACCCGGGTTCGAAGCTAGGCGGTAAATATATCCCACATTAAAAAAAATGATGTAGTTTTCGTAATTTATTTTGATGCATTTATCGAAATAATAGGATTTTAAAAACTACTTCCCACATAGATAATCAAAACTCTAGGAGCCTATATATATACGGTCATAATCTATCGAGAACAAAAATGACTTTTACGAAAAATATCCTGGGTTCGATGCTAGGATGATGCAAATATCTGCCCTTTAAAATACATGGTAGTAGTTTTTCATTATTTATTTTAATGCACTTATCGAATTGATAGGAAGTTCGTGCTTGGCTAGAACATGTATGGTAAGAATTCGTTTAAGAAAAAAATTAAGATAAGACCATACTATTCCTGGGTTGGATGCCAGAGCACATTAACTTTTCTCTCATAAAGAATATAAGGAGAAAGCAGGACGTCGTTTCAGGCAGTTGAAACCAATACTTCTGCTTGAATTTGCATACGTAGTTAGAGATGGTTATTTTTTGTTGTGCTGCTTAAAATGTATCGCCAGAAAGACCCGGGTTCGATGCCGGGCAGTAAATATATCCCCCATACATAATACATTGGGGTAGCTTTTAATTATATTTATGATGCATTTATCGATATGATAGGAAGTCCTTGCTTCGGTGGAAGGTTTATATTAAGACTCCATGTAAGAAAAAAATTAGATAAGTCTATGTAGTACCTGGGTTCGATGCCAGAGCACATTAATATATCTCACATAAGGAATATATGTGAAAAGTACGACGTAGGACGTCGTTTGAGGCAGTTGCAATCAATATTTCTGCTTGAGTTTTCACACATAGTTAGAGACCGTAATCCTTTGTTGTTCTATATAGTAATTATCACCAGGAAGACCCGGGTTCGATGCCGGACGGAGAAATTGCAGCGAATTTTATGAATATTTTCAATTCTTTTTCTACTTTTGATGTCCCTCTCGATATGATGTCGACTTGAAATTTGTGTCATCAACATTCTTGCAGAATGCAAGCAACATTTTAGTTGTATATATATATATATATATATATATATATATATATATATATATATATACATACCATACTCCGCATTAAATCTAAATAATGTTATAAATGAGAAATATAGAAATTTTTATGTAATGATGCGATTCATACATTCGATGTTTACGGATATTAGTTTTTATATAAGTTCAATTAATGTCGACCACAGAAATGAATCGAGGAGAGATGGATTCCTTTGTTCAGAATTCATAGCATTCCGGCGCCATTTGATGTGTCTCGTATTAAACTCGGCCGAAAGGAGATTCGATATTGAAATGGAATACCACTTCAGTGCCTTTGAAAAGATACATCAGAGTGAAAACATCAAAAGGCGTTGTAATAACCAGATGTGAAATATAACGAGTGAACATTCGATGTAATGGAATTTCTTTTCTTTGCGTACGCCTCGGATTGCCGCCCTATATTAATATTGCATTCCCATTGATCTCATGGATTTGCATCGAAAAACGTCAATAGTTTATGGAAGGACGACATTCAAAAGCTCACATATATTTTGGTCAAACATACTCGTTCACATTCATTCACATAATCCGAGAGCGCCACATTCAAGTCCGGTTGAGTTCCTATCAAGTCGACCTCGCGGCAAACTCAATGCATTGCGTATTGTGAAAGGCAAATGCAAATAGTAATCAATTCCACAGACGACGTCCTTTGTGTTGTTTGGGCTGGCGTTTTAACATCATGTCCATGCTACTGAGTTTTACTCTCCTTCTTTACTTTAATCTCCACAATTTTGACATCAATTACCAATCACACAAAATGGATTGTTATGAATTCTTAATACTGTCAACAACAAGTCAATTGACCAACTTTTGTCCTTTAGAGTTCTTATTTCATTGGAAATGATCCATCACAGAATCATGGAAAAGTAACGCATTCATTAATGGTTTTCAGATATTGAAATGTATTTTCATAAACATCATATAGAAATATAACGATTACTGAAAATTCTCAGATTGCATATGTATTGTATTGTATGAAGGAAACATTACCGCAACTATGACTTTATTATCAATTTTCCTGCTGATGGAGATTCTATACACAAATTTATGTAAATAATTAAAAAGGCAGTGATCTTAATATTTCTACGGAAATTAGCATTTAAAATGTAAAATTATTGACGAAAATTTTAAAACAATATAATAGTCTCAATTTTCTTTTCTCAGTTTGCTAAAATGTTCCACTGATTGCTCATATGATATTAATTTCTTGTCTTTTCTCTCAGTAATTCTCTCTCGTCAGGCCGATTATAGAATACGCAACGAGTGTATGGGATCCCCACGAAACAGGCCTTATTAAGACTCTCGAAGGGGTACAAAGAAAGGCGGCTAGGTATGTAGTCGGTAAGCACGAAAAAGCGGAGAGAGTAACAAAAATGCAATTGAAGTGGGAATCATTCGAATCGAGAAGGAAAATCCTTAGATTAGCCGAGATGTTCAAATCATGGAAATCCGCGGAGGGCGAACTCAATGCCAGGTTTAAACTTCCTTCTTATATCGGACATGGCAACCATAGCTTAAAGATCAAAGAACGCGAACAAAAAACAGACATTGCGAGGTATTCATCCGTCAATAGAGGAATTAGAGAATGGAACGCATTAACTGGAGAAGTCCTCTTTCCAATGCCAAAACAGGTAAGAACTTTTAAAAATAAGCTTATATCTGTTTGTACTTTTTACATTTTTGTAATATTAATGTTATATTATCTATTTTGTATATAGTTGTAATATTAATGTTGTATTATCATCTATTGGGTATTTACTGTAATATTAATGTTATATTATCTATTGTGTATGTATATATGAAAGGAATTCATTGCCTGCGGGAGGTTTTTGGAGGGGTTTCCCTCCCGTCTTTGGGCGAATGCAATCCTTTGTAATTTTGCCTCTACACCGCTGCCACGAGGCCTGATGGCCTAATCGCAGCGTAATTTCAATAAATTATTTTGAATAAATTTTAAGTTTTTTACAGGCCAAATTTATGGCTACGATATTCAATCGCCTAAAAGTAGTTCCAGACTATACGTTAAGAGGATATCGTACGTAATTCGCCACATTTTCATGGAATGTGATTCGACAAATGTTGACAAAGGATGTCAAAATCGCTAGGATGTCGAATAAGCTCCTGATGCAGTTTGGAGCAGAGATAGCACTGCGGCAGATTCCGTTTGCAGCATCCTCCGCACGTGACAGCCGCCGCAGGAATCCGCCGGTCCGCGCCACTTGCTCCAAACACTATCGCCGTCGTGTATTGAGCCATCAGAGGCGCCGCAATCAATTAGCATTTTCCTGGTATCGATTCCCACACAAAGGTCCAATTCTATCAAAGTGAAAGGGCGAATCGATATTCTAATATTTTCTCATTTGCCTCCAATCGGAAAATTCAAGATGTATCTGCTAATCCTCTATGTGTGACTCATTATATACCAATCTGTTTCCCGATTCACTACATCTTTCTTTTTCTCATATTTCGTGACTTAGACTATAATTAAGATTTAACGCCAAGAAAATTTAATTGAGTTATTTCTAATAGATTATGCACTTTTATTTAAATGCATTTAGTAAACGTTTTTATAAATATTATTTATTTAAATGGATAATCTTAAGTGAATCATATCTTGAGGATACGATACAAGATAGTAAGTTGACAAGATGGATATCATATCATAGGTGGAAGATTTAATCCAGGCGATCTGCTCTGCAAAAATATTTATTTTTTGTCCTTCGATTAATTGTAAAACGATGAGTTACACTAGCTCAATCTCACAATTACAGAGATTATTAAAAATAATTTCACCAATGATAATCTAACGTCAGATTGTTGGAGTTTTCCTTTAGGTAGGATTTGTTTTGTGTAAGAAAAACAATTTTTCATGGAAATCGTTCCATTTTGTTCACCAGACAGGAATATAATTCAGTAAAACTTATCTATTTATTGTCGAAAACGACGATTTTGGCATAAAAATAATTAATTTGGTTGGTTTCGATTTTATTGATTTGGACGATTTGGAGTACGAATTTTCAGACCAAAATTCCTAAATTTGAGCAAAATTCGGACGATATTGACGAATAAATACATCATATTCGGTTAAATCCTCTTTGGATCGAAATTCCGACTATTCTGAAATAAATAATTTAATTTTTAGCCAAAACATTTCCAAAAATGAGAGAAATTCTGACGGTTTGGCGAACAATAGATTTTTTCAGCCAAATAAATAACAATAAAACAAAATTACTGCTAAAATTATAATCTATGTACAAGTTAAAATCGGATGATTCTGCGGTGACTATATTTAGTTTTTGTTTGGAGAATCAAATGATTTTGGCGTAAAAATAGATTATTACATCGGAACTTTCTTTTTTTACGAGAGAAATTCAGACAATTTTATATTCAATATAATTATTTATATTTCCTGCACGTAAATATAGATTATAGAATATAGATAACTTTCAGTCATAAAAAAATAGTAAAAATTATTAAATTTTTGCGTAAATTGAATGATTTTTTTCCAAAAAATTCTCAATTTATGAGTAAAAATGGAGTGATACTGTAGTGGAATTGATTATTCTTTTTTAGAATAGTTTCCTTTGAATCGAAAATCCGACCATTTTTAAACAAAATATTCGCTTATTTTCAACTAAATAATTCATTTATCAGCAAAATTCGGACGTTTTGATTTAGAAACGGATTATTTTAAGTTGAAAATACATTTTATAATCGAGAATTGAACGATTTAAAATAAATTTTTTTAAATTAGATCCTCTACAGGATGGGAATCAGACTAGACGTAAAAACAAATTTTTTTATGTGAAAATGTTTGCAAATATGGGATTCTGTGACGTAGGAATACAGTATTTTAAGCGAAACCGATTCCTTTTAGCCATCAGTTTAGAATTAATAACCTGAATAGCGATTCATTACAGTTATAGTATGATATCTGCCTAACGGTTGAATATTGGGAGAAATGCTCTAAAACTGATATATTTGGAAATAGCAGAAAATATGTTTTATTTTGAAAACAAGAAAGCGTCCCTGGATTTCGAATCTGTGGTTTTACGTATTCGAAGGGAATTTCAATTACTGATTTACGGAATCTGCCAAGTGGAACGACATGGAAATTTCGCTTCGGATTGAGCTTTGGCATCGGCTCGTACAAAGTCTGATCCAATTGTTAGTTTGCGATAAAATAGTTTTTTGAAAATTTTTCGTGGAAAGGACCAATCTTGTCTCTGATTCCCACAGAAATAACGTGTGACAGCAACTTATACACAAATCAAACCACTCACAAGTGATAAGAAATTCGATTTTTAGCGTGAATATTACAGAATATTTTATAAAAACAGATATTGACCACAAATGTAAGAATTAGTTCTCGAATAACTTTATTATTTAATTTGCATGGAATCCTTTGATATTTATTTCGATACAGCATCTAGGTGCTGTATGTACAACCTGAAAAGAGTAGGAAGCAGGATATCAATATCGCTTGGAAATAATAGTTAGCGTGAATATTATATATCTATTATATATAGATGCTTCTCCGGATTCATTCATATATATACCTATATAGATAGATAGGATACAAATTCACAGCCTAAACTACAAGCGTCATTGATCTGAAATTTTTATGACATATTGGCCATAACGTGAAACCCCCAGGAAAAAAGAGACTTTGATCCTCAGTGTCATAGGTTCGATTCCAGAGGGCCCCAAAGTCCCGATTTTTCCCGTTTGAATGCATTGCCGTGATTTTCGGGAATTAAAAAAAAATACTTTCCGGATAGGTAGAGAAGTAAAACTCAAGGTGCCTATATTTATGGTCTTGGACTTTCGAAAACATCAATGACTTTTACAAAAGTTATCCTGGGTTCGATGCTAGGACGATGCAAAGATCTGCCCTTTAAAATGCATGGGAGCCGTTTTTCATTATTTTTTTAGATGCACTTATCGAAATGATAGGATGTTCGTGCTTGGCTGGAAGATGTATGGTACGAATAAGTTTTAGAAAAAAATTTTCATAAGACCGTACTGTTCCTGGGTTCGAAGCCAGAGCACAATAACGTTTCTCTCATAAGGAATATAAAGGAAAAGTAGGAACTCATTTGAGGCAGTTGTAACCAATATTTCTGCTTGAATTTGCATATGCGGTTAGAGATGGTGTTTTTCTGTTGTGCTGCCTAGAAAGTATTGCCTGAAAGACCCGGGTTCGATGCCGGGCGGTAAAAATATCCCCCATATATAATACTATGGGGTATCTTTTCATAATTTTTTTATGCATTTATCGATATGTAAGGGTGCTCTTGCTTAGATGGAAGATGTATATTAACACTTTGTTTAAGAAAAAAAATAGATAAGACCATGCTGTTCCTGGGTTCGATGCCAGAGCACATTATAACTTCTCAAATAAGGAGTGTATGTGAATAGTAGGACGTCGTTTGAGGTAGTTGCACCTAATAGTTTTGCTTGAATTTTCACACATTGTTTGATATGGTAATCTTCTATTTTGCTGCATAGTAAGTACACCAGGAAGACCGGGGTTCGCTGCCAGGCGATTAAATTGCAGCGAATTCTACGAATATTTTGAATTTTTTTTTCTTTTGATGTCCGTCCCGATATGATGCCGATATGAAATTAGTGTTGTCGATCTGCTTGCAGTATGCAAGCAACATTTTACTCGTAACTTAATATCTGTATGTTTGCTTGTTTCTGTCTCATTATCATTTACTATCCAACTATGACAGGACCTGTAAATATATTTTTTTAGTTTTATAATTTTTTTTTATTTGAGCTTTACGCTTTATTTACTTCTAGATTATTTCGCATTATCCAAAATACGGGGTTGGAAACCCCAATACTTCTCAAAATCTTTGAGGTCAATTTAATAGAAAGTCACATTAAATATTCTCCTGATGACTGCGTTAAAAACTCTACCGATTCATCAGGTGTTTACCACCTAAATCTTATTGAGCTATCTCCACGGCAACACACTTAAAATTGGATTTTAATCATAGTAAGTCGAAGATACTCAGTTTTAACGGACGATTCAAAACCTCGTTGCAAATTGCAGCGGTGTAATTAATGTGTTCAATTATTCGAACGTTTTTCCAATTGGCATCGCTTCGGCGGTACCGAGTGTTAACTAGGATTCGGCTGTACAATCGACTTTATTCAGCGCCGAATGAACTCAATAAAATGGAACTTATGAAATATATCTGAGAGATCTTGAGGGCTTTCAATTTTGCAGAAAGAAAGTTCCCTTTTCGAAGGTATGAATATTTAAAGATCCTTCATCTGTGAGATTAAAACAAGGAAGGAAAGTTTACGAGTTTTCCATTTTTCCGTTAATGCACAATTGATTGACTTAGAATGCATTCGTCAAAAAAATACAAAAGAATCTTCACCTCAATTTTGGGAAACTTTCAGGATTCGATGTTGAGAAGGTTTGGTTCTCCTGTTCGTCGTTTTTAATCGCACATTAACACTCGCACAAATATCAATTGAATGACAAAATGTTCATACTTCTTCATTAAATTGAATTTATCATAACGGTACCGCATAGTAGAGAGCTATCGCGGATCCTTCCTCGCGGTTGCCAGCTTTCGCTAATCGACCTCTTGTTTTTCTTCACAATGTGCCATACGTAGTACGTCTAGCGAATTTTCGAATTGAGAGAATCTGTCAACACTGCTGTGCTTCGAATAGACTCACTGCATGCGAATGGGATACCGAAGGAGGAGGTATTCGGAGGTGGGATAGGTTGTTCAACCCACTGGTCTTTACTACGTGGTGCCATAATAGCAGCATTAGTTGAGGCTGAGTAATGCCTGAAGGGAATAACGCGTATCTCTAGGATTGCATTTAAATGAGGAAGCAATTCGCTCCACTTTACGGTCAATATAATCCGAAATGTATATATTGTCGAAAAGAATGAGGCTGTTACCAGCAATTTAATTTTATCAATCTTCTCAAGGTCACTACGGGTTATATTTTTAGGATTATTTTGATATTATACAGAGCCCCTTTTGTATTCTCATGTCCACATCTGGAAGGGTTCGCACTAGAGTAGAAATGCTGTAGAGAATTATCTTTGATCTTCCTAAAGAAATAAAATTAAAAAAGGCGTTAATTACAAAATACCGTTTTCAAAAATTAACTAGAACTGAAGTGAACGGCACTGACTGTTCCTATTATAAAAACCTAACCCATACATTTCTTTGTATTGGTTTCCTCTAAAGGTGGGTTTAAACATTTGGTTTCAAGAATAGGATTTCGATATTTGCACCTTTGTTATTACTGGTGTAGACAATTATTCTGGAGGATTTCCCCGTCAAAAATGACGAAATTAAAATTTAATTAAATTACCAAAATTGTAATTAATCCCGGTTCGATATTGTATTTATTCCAATTCTATTTCTTCCGTTTGCTTCAAACGTACTCATTTAGGAAGATTTTTGACGCCTGCCCGTGACGTAGTTCTGACTATCATCATTTTCATTCACGGAGCTTTGAAATTTATAGGTAACCTTAAAATCATGACAAAATATCGTTAATTTACAATGCATTATGAATCAAATAAGAACAGAATTTATTCTGAAAATTTCAGTTCCTTATTAATCTTTATGCGCTTATACTCATGTATTTTCTCTCTTCCTCCCAATGATGTAACTATGTATTCACGGAATCCACAGGCAAAGGCACTGCCTTCCGTCTTTCTTTTAGAACAATTTTTCCTCGGGTGTGGACCAAGGAATTTGTGACTCCTTGCCTTCATAAAGAGTCTCCTCTTGCAATAATTTGATAACATAATGCAATTCTCTTGTCTATACTTGATTGGTAAATGGTAACAAAATACATTTTTCACAAACGTTAACAATTTATACCACTAAAAACGTATATCTGAAGCACCATAAATTTATACCGTTTAATTTAAAACTAAACATTTTAAATTACGTTAGCATAGTCTAACACCGAAATAATTTCCATACATATGATTATAACTACAGGATGCAATATGAGCAGCCAAAAAGACTGTGCATAATATGTGATTGGTAAATTCGATATAACCTTGGAAATTTCGTATTATGTTAAATTAGGTAAACATTATCGTACGATTTTTGCCGAACTTATTTTCAATGCTATTAATTACTTATATTATTGCAGAATTTGATAAAGGACCTCCATAGGTGTCAAATAATTAGACCACGTACACAAAATTCCTCAAGAAAGCTAAGATTTTGATTGTCACACCTAAGGCATGCGTAAACGACAAGTTGAACCATAAATTAAAGCCTCTAAAGTTTAAATCATACGTTTTAAATGCACACATATTACTATTAGTTTATCTTTTCTCCAAGTTGTCGTTCATTGACTTTAAAATACGCCGTTACACAAACCGTTTGAGAAGACCGTTTCGCTTAGAGCGGAAACTTAGTTCTCAAGTAAAATAAATGCAGAGGAGTAAATTCAAGCGCCACCTCTGTGCTAAGTTTTGAGCGAAAACAAACTTTGGAAATTGCATAACATATCACGAACTTACAAAATGTTTATCTTAAATTAATAATAAAAGGTACCGTAAAATGATAAAAACTGACGCAAATGCCTTTGGACCACTGCAGATTCGCCTAGCATTCGTTTTTCATGCGTTTAAAGTAGAAATGAAATTAAGTTTACCATTACGTGGTTTGATGATCTTTTGCTCTTAATTCCGCTGTTGTTTATTTTTAGTTACCATTCTATGCTCGATTATAAACCACAATTAATGAATCTAAATAATTTTAACCACTGTTCTGCATCCACCTAATCTGAAGATGCGGCAGAGAAGCAGATATTTCAAGATAAACTGCAGATATATTTACATTTGATTGTTGTCTCCAGGAGGCAACATTATGTTCTATTCATTAAATCACGATCCATTAAAGTGAAGGCGTTGAAACAAAAAATAGTTAATTTTTTGACGAAGGCAGATTCGCAAAAGGGTCGCAGGGAAAATTGATTAATGAATACTATTGAAGCTTTTCCCATTCAAATATAAAATTTCCATTTTTTTTAATGTGTCCCATCGACAGTCCGGACGTCCAGAGTGCAATGCAGTTTAGTTGATATTAATCTCTTGCAAATTAGTATTCTCATCAAATAATAGCTTTCGATGAGGAAAGAAAAGGCATCTACGGAAGAGAGCCTCGCTTTAATTTTTATTCTCTCTTTATTACAACAATTTCTCCAATGGGATTTCCACTAACGCGAGCGCAACTGAATCTACGAATGAATCTTGCAAATCCTCGTCTCTCAAATGCGAAAAATTTGCAATGAACATCGTTGAACTAGAATCCAGCTGGTGATCGTGCCCACTCGCGCTGATGATCGTGCCCACTCGCATGCTCAAACACATTGAGAATGATTTTCACAGTCCTAAGCTGCAAGTAAACCAGAAAAGGAACACCTCTGGCCTCTCTTAGAACCAAAGGCAGTTAAGGCGGAAGGGAAAGCGAGAATCCGGTGCTTCAGCCCATGGTGCAGCTGAAAGGCGGAGGGACGGACGGAAAATGCGCGGACTTCCTTTGGCTAAAATTCTTTAACTTCGTAAATTTTACAGATATTGATGTGTGATTTTCTGTGAACATTCTTAAAACTAGTATAATTAAGAATATGCAATAAAAAATCGCATTAAAATAAAATTTCTAGGTGGATGTAGCCCCTTAATTCTCTGAGTAAATTTTTCCTCGTCTGCCTTAAAGCGTGACAAGCAGTGGTGATTCCTTCTCCTGTTGCTTATACTTTGGAATGAATCATTTCATCGTGTATTAAAATAAGTTTTTGATATGGTTTGCCAGAATTAAATATAAAAGAAGCAAAATTTTCGACTCAACCTAACCAAAAAGACACCGAAACCGGATTTGGGTATTCTACAGCGCCCAGCCGGACCGCGCAGCGCTCTGGAAAAGTCCACCGCAATCACAGGGTAGCAGGTGAAACGAAACAGTCTCTTCAGATTCCATATCTAGAAGCCTTGTAGATTGACGTGGTATAAGAGACTTGATAGTCCATTGCTGTTTACCTAGTTGATTTCCTTACTTTATCTCGAAATTTGTCCGAAAAAGGTGTCCGCCATTTTGTTGCTTTAAATAACCAAAGAATCATCTTAGAGCATGAAACATTCAGCGAATTGAAAGACAAAGAGTTATGATAGATTACTGCTGTGTTGTTTATTCCAACAGTTTTCTCAAAACCAACTATATATCAACGAACCTTAACGTTTTTCCGAAAAATCCGAAACTTCCCGTTTTCGTGAACATTTCTCAAGTTTGACGCCCTGTATCTATTTGACGCCAAAAAATTTAAAAAAACGTCAAGCGGAAACATAAAATTCAATTATTTTGCAATAACTATGCCAAGTTTCAATATCCGCACTCAAAAAAAACCATTTTTACCCCCTTGTCCAGGTTTTTTCGATTCTAGCCCACTGTGCAACGTTATGAAAGGCATGTTTGGGCGTTTTATAAATGATTTATGGAATTCATCTACTACGGACACCATCTTTATATCGATACACGAATTCTTTCGGCTGATCGTCATTTCAAATGTTCTGTTTCCCTTAAAGGAATAATTGTAAGGTAATTCCGGGAGAGACGCCCCAGTCGTCGTATTTTCAAGGAAAACCACAATATTATTCTACGGACGGTATGCATCAGTTAGTGCAAATTCACCAGTCCATCTGCAAGAGTTTCACGGCTATTAATTCTTTTCACGCAGTTTTATAACATCATTTCAAGTGGGTACTGTTTTCTTCCGCCCTGTTATAAGACAGAGTATAATGTTTCTGGTTGGCATCAGTTTAAATGGTTGACTATTTTTAATTAAATGGCGGAAACTTGTAGCTATAGGTTCATCTAATATCCACGTGCAGTGATTAGCCATCTTGGACAAAGTGTAGCCTCACTGGCTGCAAGGGCATCTCTCCCGTACTGAAAGGATAGACCCCACCTCTTCTCGGGATGAATGCCCCAGTGCTATCTTTAGGTATATGTGTCCTATTAGTATCAATTTAACTTTAAGATGATACTGATTAAGGCTGTATTCAAGAAAATGTTTATAGTTTATATTTAAATTTAAATTCATATTTAATCCACGGTCGTATGTGTTTTATACACGATCAAAGATGAGGTATTGTTTAGTAAGCACTAAGGTGGAGCGTTTTGCCACTTTTTTCTGATCGAAATGTAATACCCGGCACATGGACATTGCAAATGTAATTATTTTTCGAAATAAAAAATCTGACGTGGTCAGCACATGACTTTCTCCATTTATAAGATGTAAATATTTATCTACAACAATATTTTCGAACTCTATATTCAATCTAAACTTGAAAGATAAGTGATTAATTTATATCATATTATCTATTGCGTCACAAAAATTATTAATAATGTTTTTCGTGAGATGTTCGATGAAAAACGATGAAATTGGCCTTTCTTTTGTTTTCTGATTTGTTTGTGAAATTCCACTTCTATTGGAATATCCGATTCTAAGTTTTAGTGCAGTGCCCGTTGATTCGCAATGGGAAAAATAGAAGTAATTATATTTGGCCTCGCACTTCAGCTTAGAATCTAACATCTTTGCTTAATGGGAATGGATAACGAAAACGATACCTTCTCGTGAAAATCCCAATATTATACGCTCTCACAATATTTTCCCGAATTCTATTAATTTGATCTCATGGATGTTTATTTAACCCTTTTGGAGGGGTTGTGAGAAAAACTCCTCAACTGAAGGTTTACGGAGAAAAACCCACGATGCGGGAGAACGCCCACTTAAGAAGGGGAGCGAAAAAAAAAAACCGCGAAATCGCAGGAGTAAAACAAATCAAGGAAATTCATCATAAAAAATCCATTTCTTAGTCCAGAGTCAATAACATGAGTCACCCTGGATCATCACAATTATCTAGAAGGAAAGAGAAAAAAGCAAGTATTCCGTTTTATACAAAATGTAAATCTTTGACTGTGTAAATGTGGCACATTTTATTCACGGTACGAAAATAAATAATAAAAAGTAAGTTAAAGATAAAAACAAAGTTGATAACTGAGATGAATGTCACACTAAAAATTATATGGTTTCTTCATTGGGAAGTAAACTATGCACTGTTCATTTGAAAGAAGGGAGTGATAAATCTTTAATGAAAGTGTATGGAAGGTCGTTATAATATCTAGCTCGAAGAGCACAAAATGATTTAGAAAACATGTCCTCTCTATGTATTGGTATCATAAGTTTGCCAGATGGACGTGGGCATAAATTATGCTAGTTATTGAGATATTTGAAGTAAGAGGAAAGATAGTTAGGGCAATTATGGTTAAAAGTTTTATGTACCAGATTGAGTGTGTGAAGCTTAGAGTCAAGTCGTAACCATTTAAATTATTTTAAAAGAGGAGTAACGTAATCACTTCTCTTATAATTGAAGATAAATTGAATGGACTGATTAAATGCCCGGTCTAACTTACTACTAACTGCATGAGACATTACATTTAAAATTGTGTCACAGTAGTCAAATAAAGGTTGAATTAGTGCTTGAACAAAGGCCTTTTTAAGCTTAAATGGTAGTACATTTTTGAAGTGTTAAAAATTATCCAGGGTAAACGATACAGATTTTGGATTAATTTTGTGGTACTTATTGACTTGTAAAAAATCCATGGAAAACAACTTTTACTGGAATACTATTGGTGGTCACTATTAAATAGTGGTCTAGTAAAAGTTTCTTTACCATAGATATTTTATCCAGGGTATATATGAATCTTCATAGAATGTTAATACCAAAATTCTTGTTGCAATGATTATTTTAAATTTAATTTTACAATTGAAATAGAGCCTGCGAACGATTAACTTTTTGGGAATCGTTTAACCGGTCTGGGATCATAACGGATGCCAATATTTACCTAAATAAGAAGTCTTTTAACCTTAATGGAGTCGACTCTTAAAACTGTGCAAATTTGCAATTTATGCAAGTTCTGGCTCTCGGCTTACAAGCGAACATTCCCACATATTACTCCATACTCAACTTTCTCTTGATTTCAGATGTGGATGTTGATAACAACCGTACTAACAGCGATTAAGATGGTGGTTACGCCGTGGTTATGTGTCATTAATGGACCACTTCAGTCGTGTACTCGACTTCAATCTGTCGTGCAGAACTCTTTGTTATGCCAAAGATGAATTGGGCCCAACATAGTCTACATTAAAAATCCCCAGGGGGCCCAATGAGAACCTTCTTTTACCAACATTTACTCTCTACATTCTTATGAGAGTAAAGTTCAACAATCGACTCAGTTGCCATGGGACTGGAAGTTGTATATAACTGTAAAATCTTGCGTATTTTTCGTCTTATTCCTCCGAATTCTCTCAATAAAGAATCCGAAACCATATCACACGATTAAATAGGAATCTTCCATTATTTTCCCGTCTTTTGGTATTCGTAGCGATTGCGTAAGACCATTATTTATAATTTAATTCTTTAAAGTAATTCAATCCTTCAAACGGCAAAAAGACTTTTACGCACATTTCTTGCGCAGGCACTTCCAAGGGCCGTATTTATAGTCAACTCCTAAGAGTTTCCCCCCAAGGCCGAAAACGGTATTTATAGTCCTCTTTCTCCCCCTTACAACCCCCTTAGAGACTCCCAAGCTGAGAAAAGCTGGGCAACCGAGGTAGGTGATCCAGCGAACCCCTAAAGCGTGATGCCGGTGGTGGCAAAACTGCGTACTAATTTCGTAAACAACAAACATGGCGGATAATCTGTTCGATTCGCTCGATTAGATTCAACAATTGATGAATAAAATTAAATAGTGGACTGTGATATCCTCAAAGTTTGTTTGAATTAGGGTACAAATCAGCAGAATATTTTCGGTATGTATTTATTTTCTCCTAATGCATTTAAAACTATCTAACGGATGTTTTAATACCTTAGCTTGGGCAGTCGTTAAGAAATTTAGATTTAGATTTTAGATTTTAGATATATACCCCGCGAGCCGCCAGAGGCGTATGGCAGGGGGTGTAATACACCTCCATTATTCATTCCTACCTATTAGCATCTCTAATAGCTTGGGGAAAAAACGACCAAAAGTAATTATCCGTCCTTGCGATTACTTCCCTATAACGCTTCGTCGATGCCTCTCGGAGATCGCGTTCGCTCCTTACTGGCACTAACATTTCACTTACTTCGTCTATAAATTCTGAACGATTGAACTTTTCGAAAAGTTTCCGACGATATTCAGATCTTCTCATCTGTAGTGAATTCCAACTGAGGGACTCTATCATTGCCGTAACGCTGCTATCAAACCTGAAATCCCCGCAAACGAATCGGGCTGCTCTACGCTGGACCATCTCTAAATCTGAGACTAAACCTACTTCGTGTGGGTCCCAAACCGCACAGCAGTATTCAAGACTCGGACGAATAAGAGAAAAGTAAGCTATTTCTTTGACTCTCGATGAGCATCCTCTCAACGTTCTACCAGTTAATCTTTGCATTCTATTCGCTTTTCCTATCGCATCTCGAATATGTTCTTTAAAAGATAAGTTACTGCTAAACGTGACTCCTAGGTATTTGTTGTCGTGAACTAACTCTAATGGATGACCTGAGATTAATGTGAAGTTATTAGTTTTATTACGTAAAGTATTGATTCCCTTGAGGTTGAATTTATTGGTAATTACTATTCTTATTAGTAGAGATATATTTATGTTGTGCACGGGTGATTCCTACTCTTGATTGCTGATTCTCTGTGGCCTTTCGTTGTCGTAGTCGTGATATATAACCTTTGACGAAGGAGAAAGAGAAAATATTTACAGTGGAATGCCACAGTGGTCAGTATTAGGCCTATTACAATTTATATATATATATATATATATATATATATATATATATATATATATATATATATATATATATATCTATGATATATTTTCTGTTATAAAGTGCTGTAAATTATACTTGTATGCTGATGACGCATGTTCACAATTACTTCAATGAGGCTGAAAGAGCTCAACAAACTGACTTAAATAAAATTAATAAATGGTGCCATGATAACAAATTAAAAATACATCTTCAAAAGACAAAATTTATGAAAATTAAACTTAGTGAAGAAATGAATCAGAAAGTGGAACCTTTACAATACCTACACACTTTCATCCTGCTTACAGAAAATTACTTCTCCAATAAGCACAAGGAAAAGTTTGCTGCAAAACATGGCATGATAGGGAGAAATAGAATAACGTACACTGTACCAAGTTATTATAATATGTATGGCAGGAAGCGACTTGATGTCACAGTCTCGTCCGAGGACTGCTGGGAGTCGTTTATAAATACCAATAGGCACTCGCCTGGCAGCTTACTCATGAGGGGTTCGTTAGGTATTGGTGAAGGAGTCGACTATAAATACGGCCGTAAGACCTCATCAACGATTGGAGGAAGAACGCCGGAGAAATTCAAGACGAAGACAAGTATTATGGCTAGAGGTGTTTGAAAATGTTTTTATTTTCTCTGCAATTTGTTGATTTGAAAAACAAATTGAGGTGTTTTGTGTTTTTATTATGCTTCCTAAATTTTGTGGTACTAATTTTCACAGTCTCATGCTAGCAAAGGAATAATGTTAGGCACACTTTAGAATAAACATTAAAAGGATTGGAAATATTATTAACTGTAAATTATACAAAATAGTATCGATCCGTTTTCTGGTGAGCTGTCTCTCCACAATGCATCGCTCGTACATACATACATTGCTGTAAACGTATGAGTAATCGTTGAAAACTGACGATAGCCAGCGCCTTGCTGTACATGTATTTTAGACAGTAATTTAGTTTTGTGAATTTATTGAAAAAATTCAAGTGGAATTCGCGTAAGCAAAGATGTCACGAGTGATCAAAAATATGAAAATAGATACTTAAATAATACAAATATATATTGTACATTTATTTAAATCATACCAAAATTACTTTCTCCTCTCTTAAAAAAGATGAATGAAGCGAAATTCACCAAAATGCATGCTGCTTATTAAAACTACCGAAATTAGCGTAATTTCGCTAAATCTGCCAAAAATCGCTTTATTTTATCGCTTATTGCGGAAAACAAACACCACTAATTATGGCTAAACCGAATAATTTCCTAAAAAGCTGCTACAGCGGTTGGTGTTTCTTACCAAAGTTTGCTACCTTTTAGTGCTGCTGGTATTCACTGTGAAACATTGTATTTTTCCGAAAATACGAGCGTCAAAATGAGTTTTTGGAGTTTCGTTTGGGGACTGCTGATTGCAAAGTAGGATGGATCTACCACATCGAGAATATCCCAGCGGGTCAGCGCGATTGTGTCTTCGACGTCATACTTTTTCTGACGAATATTATAAAAGGGTTCGAACATTGAATGTATGTTTTGCAATGTCTTCATTCACTGAAGCCACCACATCGTATTCGTCAGGTTGACCCTTGTTTTCAACTTTCAATACTTTGCACTTGTCTTCTCATGGTGTCAAATTTCATCAAAATCCTTTGGGCAGTTTTTACTTGATGCGATAACAGACCAACAGATAGAAAAAAATTAAAAATGGCTAAACAGATATGACAATGATAAAAAGTGAACAATGTTCAGCTTGTGGAAGACATTTCACCATCTTGGCAAATCCTTGAATATTGTGGTTCTCGAGTTTTTACCGGACATATAAACAACAAACAAGCACTTGCTTTCTACCAAATAGACAAGAAGATAGGTAACCAACATTTGTCAGTCATTGCTATTTCGAGTGCACACAACAAACACTCGTCGCCACGAGCAACGCAATTACTCCAGCTGGTTGCCGCATTGAGGACATAAGCACAGCTTCTGCTTCTTCGAGCGACCAATCCCAACTACAATTGCGAATCTGCAGTGAATTGCGGCAAATCTGCCATTTCACACCTCACTTTTCCCAATTAAGGGCTTCACGATCATGTGAATGAAACGGACGATTATGGCGTATCCCTCACTTTGATCGATGCGTTCACCCCCTCCGACTGAAGATACAAACTGTACGATATGTCTTTTATTTTAAATGGTGCCAACGAAAGATTTCTAGACAATGGAAATAATATATACGAGGAAAGAATTGAAGAGAATTCATAAACAATATTTATGATGAGAAAATACGTAATTCCGTCAAGAAATGAATAGACTTTTGGTTCTGACTTAGAAACATCGAGATGTAAATATGATTGAAATAAAAATAAGATGTTTGCGGTACTACCAAGTCTTTATTTAGTTGAAATAATATATGGAGTCTAATAACAGAGTTAAGTGATGATTAGTTACGAGTTAGTTGTAATTGTAATTATATGGTTAAGGAAAACATACACATAATTTTAATATTTTTTTTTATATTTCCCAAGGAATAAATTCCGAAGAATTCACTGCGATATCAGTAAAATTGACGAAGCTGTAAATATCGTGTTCGATAAATGATGCATTTTTAAACTGCTTTTTATCCAAAAAATAGAAAATGTTGCTAGAATAAAAAAATAAAGAGAATCAAAATTAAATTGCTGAATTAGAGAAGAAAATGCTATAAACTATAAAGGGATTTCATCATTGAGATTCCAGCCTAACGACTAGGGATATTAAATCAATTTTGAGCATAAATTGGTGAGTAGAGGACGCTTGGAATACTGAGCACCGTTTGCACTCAATTGAACGAATTGGAGGCGAATTTGGAAGTTTGCTCTTCGTTTTAGTGCACCTGTTCCATGAATGGGAATTGAAGTCGGCTTCCTTAAGTCGGCTTTAATCTAATGCGTAATTTGCTTATTCAAGGATAAGAATTATATGTTTAGCTCAAATCATCACCTCATATAAAAAGGTCCATCATTGCCGGTTTAAGAAGAACTTGGTTATTGAATTACGTTTTATGCACTTCATGCCCGTTCATTTCGTTAAATATGTAGAAGGCGCTTAAGTTATAGTACCACAATGAATAAGGGCGGAAGATGAAATAGACTGTATTTAGAGTGGATATGGAACAAATATTTATTTGAGGATGATTTGGATGGAATCGAGTTGATTTATATAAGTTATAAACTCCTTCTCTCAGTAAAAAATAAAAATTACAAAGATAACATTTTAGGCTTTCTTAACGGATGCGGAATATGAGATTCATTTTCACATGAGCAACATTTGCTCAACTGGAAATGAATTTCAAGCATTTTTTCTGCTAATGACACTAGAAAAGAGAAAACTAATTTTTTTGCAACTGATTTGCAACACTTTATCTGCATATCGTGGCTGTCTCAGGGAGTTTTTATTCTGATTTTGCTTTACCGCTCTTCCGCTGTTGCCCCAGATCGTCTGAGAAATTCAAATAAAGAAACAATAATAAGATCATTACCGACGAAAGTCGCACACTTTGAATCCTAATTTTACGTTTCCAATGTTTTCCTGCATCTTATCAGTTTATGCGTTTCCTATTTGACGAATTTTATGAACTCTCACGCTTTAATAATTGTGGAAATTCCACGGTTATAAATTTCATCACTTAACATAGAACACCAATTCCATGCTTTAGTTGATAAATTAAAACATGGAACGAGAATTAAAATATGCTCGTCTTAAAGACCTTTAAAGAAATTATGTCCGAATTTGTTTGAAACATCAGCAAAACTTAAGAGAACAGGAGGAGAAATATTTGAACTATAAAATTAGAAAAGTTTACCGAATGGACGCTTACGGTCTTTTATAAAAGTCACTAGCAGAAGTGCCCGTTGATTCTCAACGGGGAAATCCAAATTGATAATTAATCTTAGTACAGTCTTGATCGTAATACTTGCCTCATAATTTTTGGTAGATAAGCCTATATTTTTTCCAAACCAGTGAACAAAGTAAATGAAATTTTAATCAAGTCTACAAAGTCACCTAAAGATTTAATCTCATATCCTTTGAATAAACACTTTCTTCGATGATGACAAAAATGATTTAAAGATTATAAGATATATTATAATAAATTAAAATTATGATCACATTAGGATAAGCAGCACCACCTTTTAGGAGAAATTTTCTGAAAGGGAAAAATGGTTCTCGGAAACGATGATTAAACACAAATAACAGAAATATATTCTATCAATATCTCACTCAAAACCAACGAAGAACATTCTTTGCAGAAAGTAAGTGTATTATGGAACTGACTTGTACCCCAATACTAAACAACAGAACCTCTAACTATGTATGAAAACTCAAGCAGAAATATTTGCTGCAACTTCCTCAGACGACGTCCTACTTTCCCTAATATTCTTTATGTGAGAAATATTAATGTGCTCTGGCATCAAACCCAGGCACAGCATGGTCTTATCTAATTTTTTCTTGAACCGAGTCTTAATATACAACTTCTATCTAAGCAAGAATTTCATATCATTTCGATAAGTGCATCAAAAAAATAATGAAAAACTACCCCAATGTGTTTTAAATGGGAGATATATTTACCACCCGGCATCGAACCCGGGTCTTCCTGGTCATACTTACTATGCAGCACAACAGGAGATCACCATCTCTAACTATGTGTGAAAATTCAAGCAGAAATATTTGCTGCAACTGCCTAAAACGACGTCCTGCTTTTCACATATATTCCTTTTTGTAGACGCCTGGTGTCGAACCCAGGACTAATTAACGGATACAAAATGGCTATTATAACTTCATAGGACCTGATCTTAAAAAATGCTAAGTTTGAAGACCATATCATACCGGGAAGCTCCTGAAATAAGACTCCATATTCCTATCTGAAATGCATATGGCAATGTAAATGGCTTTCTGGGATCGATCCAAGGACGATCAAGGAATTCTAAAATACGTATTTGAAATGTTTCTATTATATTTATTTACATGCCGAGTTTTAAGTTTCTATATTATCGGGAAGAGGTTCAAAAAAATTCTTAAACATCGTAACAATTATTAATTTTAGAGACCCCTGGTGTCGAACCCAGGACTTATTGGTAGTTGTGAATAGACCATAAGACTTCTTAAGACTTGATTTTATTTGATGCAAAGTTTGAAGTCGATATCATGCCGGGAAGTACTTAAAATTTGTTTCCGTTATCTCCATAAGAAATGCATTGAGGAATGTAAATGGCTGTCTGGAATCGAACCAAGGACAATCAGCGGAACGTTCAACAACGTATATAAAAGATATTTAAGGTCTCTTTCCACTTGCCGAGTTTCAAGTTTCCATCTTATCGGGAAGTGATTCAAAAAAAATCTTAAATATCGCAATGTAAATTAAACGGGAGAATATTTGCCATAACCTAGCATCGAACCAAGGATAATCTTCGATGATAATGGTTTTTGTCGGACACGTATGGCCTCCAGCGATACCTCGAATTTCAACTCTCGAATTTGCCGGAAAGTACCTCAAAAAATTTTCGACAATCCCCGTCATGTATTCTTATGGAGAAAATCGTGACTTTGGGGCCTTCTGGAATCGAACCCGTGACACTGAGGTTCAAAGTCGCCCTTTCACTGGAGGGTACACGTTATGACCACCACGTCGTAAAAATTTCAAGTCAGTGGTACTTGGGGAACATAGTTAGAATTTTGATCCCCTGTATATAGATATATCCGGAGAAACGTCTAAATGTATAATAGATAGATATGAATGAATCCGGAGAAGGAATTATATATAATAGACATCTTACAGCATTAATTGTATCAGGGCATTCATTTGCCATGTCTTCTTATGGAATTATGCATGAGCTTGAATTCAACAATCGCCTTGATCGTCAGGGGGATGGGTTGTTTACGACCTCTCGAATCGAAAACGATATTCCACGACCAAAATAAGAATGTTTATTCTATTATCCTTCTTTTGGTGCTTGATTCGACTTTCTAGGACCATTATTTCTAATTTAATTTTGAAAAAGAAATGAATTCTTCTACAGAAAACTGACCTCTACGTGTATTTCTTATGGAAATGTTTTAACCCGTCTGGGTTCGAACCGTGGACCTTAGGGAAGAAAAAAGTAGCCTATACTCTGCGCGGGGTTTACTTTTAATAATGTAGAAAATTTCAAAGTTGTGCGACTCTCGGTTCTCGAGTTTTTAGCGAACATACACACACACACCCACACACACACCCACACACCGACACTCTGTTTTATATTATAGATTACTGTAAGTAATCTCACAGCAATGGCGAGGATTCCATTTTCCAGTTTTGGAGTCGGGTCAATTGCATTTCGAAGATTGTCATTCACATTACATGAGACGACATGTGATCTTCTCTAAGTTAAAGCTAAAGAACATTTTGAATGTTTTTAAAACATTTAACAAACTTAAGACTTTCTCTAGTTCTTTTTTCCGAAAGGTTTATCGTTTTTCAACAATCTCATCCTTATCATTAACCTTATAAGGTTGAGTAAAACATTTTACATTTATCAGAGTAGAGGACAAATAACTATAGAAGAATATCGAAATAGATCAAAGAGATAGAAACCCGGATTCCTTATCTACGGATGATTGTATCTCTTCCCCTTTGCCTCCTTTGTCTGCTTGCCCTTCAAAGCATTGCATCCCTTTGTCTACACCCTTTTGTTCCCCTTTCTTCTTTTGATCTTAAATAGGTACTTTATCTCCAAACAACATCTCCCCTGCCATACGCCACATGCGAGGCCTCTAATTATTAGTATCATGAACATAGCACTGCAAGTAGGTGCATGACCTGGTGGCAATAGTTGCAATAACATAAAATACTTACGTTGACACATCGTCAAAATCCCGCACAATAACAAACAGTTACTTGCAAAGAGTGGAACAATCATTCGCCATGGAACGGAAGGCTTCGGAAAACCTCCCTTAGGCAGCAGTCATAAAGAGGAAAAAATTCGTACCAAATCATTAAACCCATTTAGAAAATACACATATGATATTGTGACGGAACCCAACGTCGCCATCTGAGTATTTCAAGGACGGGGGTCGAAGGAATGACCGAGAAAAGAGAGGAAAGGAGCCTCCTTCTTTAGGACAGCCTTATTTTAGAGCTTGAAAAGGACGTGCGCCACGTGGTGGCGATCTCGAAAGACTGTTACGTTTCGATAATTTGTGGAATAAAAGTTTTTTGTGGTTAATGCTTGCGTTTAGTTTCGCAACCAGATCGTGGACGCTCCCTACGAAATTGCTCTGTCCGGGCCAATGGGGGGTGTGTCAATATTAATCACCTTCTAATGCTGACGCTGTTGCGTCGATTCGTGTTCATCTGTGGTGTTATCTCAAAGATTAAACAGGATCTTGTTTTATTGAACACTTGATTTATTTTTTCCTGAGAATAAATCAGTTAAGAGAGTAAAAAGATTCATAAGACTCTTTGAAAGCAATTGAGATGATACTTTAAGACTTTACACCACAGGTTCACTAAAAGTTTGGTATTCCTCTGACACAGGGTAGTTGTTCTACAATGAACATGATTGGCTCATGAATTTGCTCCAATTTATCCTGTGATGATTGGACTGAGATTAAGTAGGGTATTACTTTTGACTTCTAACCTATATAAATGTAATGGCAGATAACCTATTGTATATGCAGATCATTATAAGGATCATCATAAATATTTTAATACGATTGTGATCACATTTTCCTCCAACCCGTTCTATCTTTAATATCGTAAGCCCATAGGGAAGCTGCGATTGTGTATAGCAGAACTCTTTTCTATCCATCTTGAGAAGAGCACAATAATGCCGAAACCCCTGGTGCTTTCCCTCGAGGGACGGAGGGCACCAGATGAATCACCTTCGAAACCATGATTAATGTTTGCATTACAACCTCAAAAAGAGAAAATGATATATGCGAGTACATTATACTTTATCTAGTACCGAATACCAATCGCTAGATAATAGTATGCACTTCAGAATATTCGGATTTTGCGATAATATTGTTAGGATTCACTATTTATCTAGAATCACTCTACAACATTGCAAGTGAAGCAATATTCAAATAAAATGTTAAACTGTTTCTTATAATACTTGTCTTTCGAAGATTCCTTTTTTAAAGGTCCTAGAAGGGGAATGCCATAACTTCTTATGAACGCAAACATGCAGTAGTAATTTCGTATAACATAAACTATAAGCATCAGAATAAACCTCGCAAAATATTACCCTAATTCGAGATCCTCTGAGGATAAAAACTCCATAAAGAGACAGATTCCGCCCCATAATCTGCCCCCAATTATCCACTTCCCATCCCCTTTCCGTATGGCGCCTTTTCAACTTCGTTCCATTGAGAATATTTATGACCACCATTGCAGACGGGGAAACGGGTGAAGTCGCAACGAAAGGGGGAATTAAAGGATCGATGCCTCTTTGTTATAAACTGTATTCTATATTCATCTGTCCATTCGTAAATTCATATCATTTCTCTTTCTGTACATTTCCACCTTCTCTTCAGAATCAAACTTTTTCTTTAATTGGCAATATTACGAGGGAGACCATTCTCTTTGCTATAAGAAAAAAATTTGAAAATATTTTTGTATTGTGCATTATTTTTTATTATTTCGTTTATTTATGATTTGACTATAATTATAGCTAAAGTTGGACTGGAAATTTTAACAAACAACTTTATTTCCATGCAGATTCATGTCTTTTGTTTTCCCAAAATATCTCCTTCAGAATCATTAGAATTCTTAACTTCTCATTCATATTCGCGTTTACTCAACGCAAATAACATTCTGTACCTGCATACATAGATTACATTTACGCTTTGGAGCTCATAAATCCATTGCATTCATAAGGCATATTTAAAAGAGTTGATTGAAGTGAGAATAGCAAATTATTCTTTCAATGTTTAATCACAAGCGATTATTAGTAAAACTATTCTCCCCTGGCAAACTTACAGATGTAATCTCTTCTGGAATGTATCTGAACTGGATGGAACCAAATAATTTGATGGATGAAATAAATGTGGATTGATTTGATATTTAACGCTTATTTTTATGCACATTACAATTTTTACTTTCTCCCTATACGTATTATAGAGAAAGTATTGTATTCGCAAAAAATATCGACCTCCAGATTTCAACGGAAATAGAATTTTTGGGGCCCATAGAGCATGTTTTAGCTATTTTCATGAACATGTCTGTCTGTGTGTGTGTGCCTGTCGGTCTGTGGTAAAAACGTTTGTGGGCGCTCTGTCTTAAAAAGCAATTATCCGATCATTTCCAAAATTCATCTTTAGTATTTTCCTAACAATGCCAAGAGTTAATTAGTTTTTGATGAATACCGCTAAACCGAAAGTTGTGGTTTATCCGGAACAAAATTATGTTTCTTAAATATCTCTGTCAGAATGCAATGTAGGTATATACAATTATCAACAAAAGTTATAAATAATATACTTCACTACAACTTTTGTTTGAAACATTTTTTCGTAACACTGAGTTTTTAGGAGTTATTCTTGAATAATGGTTATCCGGAAGTTGTTGTTTATCCAGAAATGGAAGTTATTCATACATATCCCTGTCAGAATTCAATGTAGGTATATACAATTATATACAAAAGTTATAGATAATGTACATTACTACAACTTTTGTATATAATATTTTTTCGTAACACGGATTGTTTAGGAGTTCTTAGTGAATACTCGCTAACCGTAAGTTGCTTTTTATCCAAAAATTGTAGTTTTTCTTAAATATCTCTGACAGAATGTGATGTATGTATATACAATTTGTACAAACGTTATAGATAATGTATTTTACTACAACTTTGGTTTGAAACGTTTTTCTGTAACACTCATTGTTTTGGTGTTATTTATATATTACCGGCATAGGCTTCTGTTTTCAATAAATATGGAGAAAGTCATGTGTTGGCCACATAAAATGTTTTATATTTTGGGTCAGCTTTATTATCTCAAAGAGGGATTGATGGATTTAGGAAGCTTGCGTGTTGTATTTAGATCGGAAATGTCGAATAGGCCGCTTTACTAGTGCTCCAAGAACACTTTTTTGTAGTTTGATTGATAACTACCAGAAATTATTACTTTTCACGATGAAGGGCAAATATTAATGCTGACGTTTTCGAGTGGATTCCGAATACTGTTCTTCAGCTCCACATTCATACACTACGTTTGAAAAGTTTACGATGATTTTCTACATAAACACCTGTACCATTATCCTTAATTAGGAAATACTCTTTCGTGGGATGGAGGATGCTAAGATGAGATTCGAAAAAGAATAGCCTTGGCCATGGAAGCTTTTATGAAACGAAGGGAATTGATTACCAAAGGTCTTGGCAAAGGAATCAGGAAAAGATTGGTGAAATCCCTGGTCTGGAGTGTCTTGCTCTTTGGGTGCGAAGCGTGGACATTAAGAAAAGAGGAAGTCGAACGTTTGGGACCTTCGAAATGTGGGTATGGCGGAGAATGGAAAAAGTTAGTTGGGTTGATAGGAAAACAAACACAGAAGTGTTAGAAATGGTTGGGGGGTAGAGGGCTTTAATTGAAGTAATTAAGCATCGACGGAAGGAATGGGTGGGTCAAGTATTGAGGGGAGAAGGATTGGTGAAGACTGTAATTGAGGATAGGACTGAATAAACAGAGGGGAAGACAGATGCAAAAGTTGTTAGAGGGCTGAAAGTGTAGGTTAGACTACAAGGAAGTAGATGGCGACGAATAGGGATTTTGGAATGCACACAGGCCTACCGAAAGGCAGAACTACTCATAGAAAAGTACTCATGCATGTGTTACTACCAGAATGTAATTATTCTACAACCGAGAAGCAATATCTATTTACCCATATTTTTTCTGTAAATGACTGCGAATGTGATGCTATACAACTACTTACTAAAGTGGCTAATGTTCAACATACTACGACAAAGGACACTTTTATTTTGCTGTTTAATTTATTTGCAAATCCCTTATGGAAATGTCATTTTCTATCATATTCTTCTATTTCTCTTTCTTTCGTTTGTATTTCACATCCTCTTTGTGAGGGTTTCTTCTGCAGTGAAATAATCCTCAATGATCATAATGAACAGTTATTTTATTTGCCCCGTAAACCATTTCTTTCTATTTTTACTTGCTCTACACTTCTACATTACTTGAGGAGGAATGAAGAAGAAAAAGTCTACCGCAGCCAGGACTCGATCCCGGATCTTCCACTTGCCGATGCTTTAACCAATTGAGCTCCCGCGACAGCACATTGCGAAGGAGTGGTGCCATCTTCGGTGGGTCCTCCACAGCGTCCCGTCATAGCATCAGAAAT
The DNA here is from genome assembly GCA_947579665.1 of Sympetrum striolatum. Classification (NCBI taxonomy): domain Eukaryota; kingdom Metazoa; phylum Arthropoda; class Insecta; order Odonata; family Libellulidae; genus Sympetrum; species Sympetrum striolatum. The sequence continues at coordinate 123,813,281 of OX388341.1, forward strand.
TGAAGGAGAGAATGTCGAGGCAGCTTTATAGGTTAAAGCATCGGCAAGTGGAAGATCTGGGATCGAGTCCTGGCTGCGGTAGACTTTTTCTCCTTCATTTCCTCTCAAAATTTAAGCATGTGTATCATAAGAATATTCATCGCTTACATTCTACATTGCTTGTTATGATATTCACATATGACTGGTTATATTCTTTTTTATGTGTGTGTGTGCATAATACTAAGGGTCAATGTAAGATGGGGATAGTCTCAATTTCGGCCACTGAAGAAGTGAATGAGTATTATTCAAAATGTCACCGGGTGTTTTTGGAGATTCTCAACGGCACTATTTAGACCATCGCAAATTTTCCATTTCATTCTAAGTGAATTTACCAGGAATACATTGTCCCTCCTCTATGAACTATTGCTGCGATGTTTCCTTCGGAGGACACTCTTTAGAAGAAACGAGGACTTGGATCGCTTTGGTCCATCCATCAACACGTCATCCGCACCCTCCAAGGCAACAGCAAGAGGAGAGGGGGTGAATGTGGAAAATGGCGGATTATTTTGTCGAATTTCGGATATACTTTCGGATAATCCTTTTTGAAATATTACAGAGAAATGAACAAATCCTTATATAAAAACGAAAAAAATGTATGCGAATATGGCTCTCGATTTTGATCGCTCGATGAAAACACGTAATGGCAACTACGTGCACACCCTGGGGGTCAAGATTGCTGTGTTTCACCAATCGTTCGCGAGGTAAGAAATGGATCATTGAAGCGACTTGTTCTTAATCTCATACGTTTCCGCTACATCAGCACAGCTTTTAGAAAGACGCGTAATATCGACTGCATTCTCAGAGATTTCTCGCAATTTATTTATCACAGTCTTTATTAAGATTCGCGTTCTCACTCATCGATGCAACACTGCTCAGCTGTGTTCCATACGCCACGTGCGTATTGTGAGACCTAACTAACAAAGAGTATCATTGCTTGCCTTCTTTACTTTTCTCCTAGTTACTTTTCCGGATTTGGGTACTCAATTTTAAGTCACTCATGAGGGTCTTACAAAGATAACGCACCAATCTAATTGCTACTAAGTAAGTGTAACCGCACGAATTGTCATTACAAATTGACTCTAACAAGTTGACTTCTGAACTTTTATCTAATTTAATCTGTAATTTCCATTCATCACACCATTTCGTAATTTTATCTGATTGTAAGTCTTCTGCCTTCTTTTTTTTCTACTTCCCTGTACATCATGCTATTGTCAATAGATATTCTTACTCGACTTCTCGGAGTGATTACTAAGCTCGTTGACATTTACTAAAACAGAGAAAGTCCTCTATCTATCAATATACTTCTTCGTGGACTCCCACAAATTTAATTTGTATTATAATTATGATAAGGGATGTTTTCACATCGCGTCGAATTGCCTTTTATTTTCTGTATATTCATCTATTATCTATTATATATAGATGCTTCTCCGGATTCATTCATGTATATACCCAGATACCCAGATAGGATACTAATTCACAGGCTAAACTACTGGCGTCATTGACTCGAAATTTTTACCACGTATTGGCCATAACGTACAACCGCCAGAAAAATTGCGATTTTGAACCTCAGTGTCATGGGTTCGATTCCATAGGGCCCCAAAGTCCCGATTTTTCCCGTTTAAATGCATTGCCTTGATTTTCGGGAAATTTAAAAAAATACTTTTGGGATAGGTACATAATCAAAACTCAAGGAGCCTATATATATGGTCATGATCTATCAAAAGCACAAATAAGTTTTACGGAAAACATCCTGGGTTCGATGCTAGGTCAAGGAAAAAATCGGCCGTTTAAAATGCATTGTGGCGATTTTTAAGATTTTTTTTGGACCCTTTCCCGATGGCATGGAAACTTGAAATTCGGCATGAAGTTGGACATCATAAATATATATCATAATAAAATTTTATATATTCGCTGATGGTCCTTGGTTCGATCCCAGAGGGCCATTTACATTCCTCAATACATTTCTTATGGAGATAACAGAAAAAGGTTTTAGCTACTTCCCGGCATGATATCGACTTCAAAATTTGTATGAAATAAGATGAAGTCCTAATAAGTCATACTGTGTATTCATAGCTACCTATATTTACCGGGTTCGACACCAGGCGTCTCTACAATCAGTAAATTATCCGATATTTAAGAATTAATTTAAACCCCTTCCCAATAATATTAAAACATGAAATTAGGCATATAGATAGAGAACATAGATGCATTTCAAAAACATGTTTTAGATTTCCTAGATCGTCCTTGTTTCGAATCTAGAGAGCCATTTACATTATTGATAAGTAGGACGTCGTTTGAGGCAGTTGGAGCCAATATTTCTGCTTGAATTTTCACACAAAGTAAAAGATGGTGATTTTCTGTTGTGCTGCATAGTAGGTTCACCAGGAAGGCCTAGGTTCGATGCCAGACGATTAAATTGCAGCGAATTTTAAGAATATTTTCAATCCCTTTTTTTTTTCTTTTGAGGGCCGTCCCGATTTGATGCCGACATGAAATTAGTGTTGTCGATCTGCTTGCAGTATGCAAGCTACATTTTACTAGTATACCTATATAGAGGAAAAGGCAGGAATAATTATAGTGAACTAGTGATCGCCAAGTGGTCGAAATTCGACCATAATTCATTGAATTTTTAAGTCTGAACTTTATTGAGGTTCTTTTTCAAAGAGTATACCTATATAATCATTGCTTATAATTAATTTCATTATTTTTCTATTACGTCATCTGTGAGCGTGTACAAATACGTTATTAGGGTGTGCTGTTTGCCGTAATTCCCTTCAATAAATGTAGAATTTTGATGTTAGAAAAATAAATAGAACACAATTATAGCTTGTAACTTTATTTATATTTTGATACAATTCATTGTCATTTTTAATTTTAAAGATTAATTTCCAAAAAATTTTTCCGTAAAATCGCCGTAATCATATCCCTGAATGGGGATATGATTATATAGAAATATTAATCAGTTAGCGACTGTTGGCATCTCGGTTAATTGCCCTCTTTTCATAATTTCTGATATGAATCCCTACCGTTCATTTGGTTTGGAGATGAAATCCCCTTCTAATGTGAAAACGCATAAGCTCGGATTCAACAAACGCCTTGGTCGTCAGGGGGACTGGTTTGTTTACAACGAAGATATTTCACAACATTTTCGTTCATTTTGCCATAGTTCTCGTAATTTCGACCCGAATACTATATTCTATGACCAAAATAAGAATTTTTATTTAATTTCCTTTCTTTTGGTGGTTATTACGATTTCCTACGACCATTATTTCTGATTTAATTCTGCAAAAGAAAAAATGTCTGCAATCCATAAAAACCACATTTTCGTGCATTTCTTATGAAAGACGATTATACTGGTCCAGAGTCGGACCAAGGATGCTCTGGACAAAGATTTTAGCTTTCTGCACTCCTTCTCCATATAAACTTTAACTATGTCAAATCTCAAACTCCTCCGTTCGAGCAATATCCTTAAAAAGGGATCCAAAGTTTTATCTTCACGTATTAATTATATAGAAGATCCGCTGAAAAGAAAACGGACGGACGGGACGGTGGAAAGAGTGCATCGAATGAAGGAATACAACGAAGAGTGAGGAAGAAATCCTATTCTAAAGATTGGCAGTGATTTTCAGAATGTTATTTGCACAAGAGAGCCTAAATGGTGTAATTGGAATGGAAGGAAGGTTTGGCATTTGCCCAGGGTGTCAGAGGGTGGCCTATCTGACCCTATTAAGGCTAGGGTGTTAGAGGGTGGCCAATTTGACCCTATTAAACCGACATCAGGAATGTTCAAATCTTTCACAACGCGTGAAAGATGATTCCACAACATTCCAAACAATTCTCAAATCTGTGGCCATGAATTTGCATCGGCGAGGATTTGCTAAGGGCAAACTATAAACGCTTCTGTGTGGAACTTTTAAAAAATTGCAAATGATAATTGCCTCAACAATCAATTGAATATGTATTTATTGAATTCTATCATATTCGGCCGTGAAAAGACATTCTAGAAGAAAAAAGACAGCTTTGTGATATTCACTCCTTAATGTGGAAATCTATGAAATTCTATTTCATTTCGTCCAGAATTTATATTAAAATATCTCGTGTTTACTATCGAAAAAGGCAGTAATTGTTGTGAGCAGCAATTGTACATAACAACAAGTGAGCAGACACAGTAATCATTAGAAGGTGTAAGCTATCGTCAGGGTGTCGTCGATACAGCAAATACGAGAAAAAGACAACGCTTAACAAACGTAGACAAAAAACCTCCTTAAATTAGTCGATTAAACCACCTAATATAGACTAAAGCATTGATTAACCTAGATCACTTCTCTTCTAAATAATTTAAAATTGAATGGAAGTTATGATATGTGTAATACGACTCATACAGTATTATCGTAACAAATTTGTAAGAAAAATCTTTATTTCATATCTCTTACGATATGATACGTAATTTAGGGTGTGAAAGTTTGAGGGGTTTAAGGAAGTGGACTCATATACAGCTGAAGTGATTATCGACCAGAAGATTAATATCGATTAATGCCATACTAATTGCGATTTAATTAAGTCTCGAGAAACATATTCAAGTTAAAAAAGCTAAAAATCTGATGTGGCCAGCACATGACTTTCTCCATATATAAGATGTAAATATTTATCTACGACAGTAATTTCGAACTCCATATTCCTTCTAAACTTGAAAGATGAGTGATTTATTTATATATTATTATCTTTGACGTCACAAACATTATAAATAATGTTTTTCGGGACATGATCAATGAAAAACGATGAAATTGGCCTTTCGCCCATAGAGCCCAGAGCGCCCACAAAGTACATAATCAGCAACTTCCGGTTTATCAGTATTTCACTAATAACTCCTACACAATCAGTGATACAAAAATATAATTCAACCAAAAAATATAGTAAATAACATTTTCTAAAACTTTTATAAATAGTAGTATATACCTAAATATCACATTTATGGAGATATTTTGAAAACCGGAAATGAGCTTTGAAGAATGAAGCTCGACTTTCGGTTGATCGATTTACTCCAAAAACTGATGAACTCCTACGAAACCAATCAAAGTACTATATATGAAATTTGGTGTTGATACAATGAATGGTTTTAATGTTAGAGCGCCCACAAGGTACATAACAGCAACTTCCGGTTTATCGGTTTTTCACGAATAACTCCTAATCAGCCGGTGATACAAAAATATGATAAATACAAAAGTTATAGTAAATTATATTTTCTAAAACTTTTATAAGTAATACAATGTACGTATATATACGAAGCGATATAGGGAAGTAATCGCAAGGACGGATAATTACTTTTGGTCGTTTTTTCCCCAAGCTATTAGAGATTCTAATAGGTAGGAATGAATAATGGTGGTGTATTACACCCCCTGCCATACGCCTCTGGCGGCTCGCGGGGTATATATCTAAATCTAAATCTAAATGTATATCATATTTATGAAGATATTTTGAAAACCGGAAATGAGCTTTGATGAATAAAGCTCGACTTCCGGTACACCGATTTACTCCAAAAACTAATCAACTCTGACAGCACACACCACAGTACTATATATAAAGTTTGGTATTGATACCACCAATAGTTTTCACGTTAGAGCGCCCACAAGCACTGACACAAGACAGGTGAAATGAGACAGTTTTTCCTGAACCCATATCTAGAAGCCTTGTATATTGACGTGGTATAAGAGACCCGATAGTCCATTGCAGTTTACCTAGTTGATTTCCTTACTTTATCGCGAAATATGTCCGAAAAAGGTGTCCGCCATTTTGTTGCTTTAAATGAGCAAAGAATCATCTTAGAGCATGAATAAATCAGCGAATTGAAAGACAAAAAGTTATGTTAGATTACTGCATTGTTGTTTTTTCAAACAGTTTCTCTCAAAAGTAACTATATATCAACGAGTTTGAACGTTTTTCCGAAAAATCCGAAACTTCCCGTTTTCGTGAAAATTTCTCAAGTTTGACGCCCTGTATCTTTTTGACGCCTAAAAATTTAAGAAAACGACGAGAAAGAACATAAAATTTAATCATTTGGCAATGAATATGCTAAGTTTCAATATCCGCAATTAAAAAAAAAACATTTTTCGCCCCTTGTCCAGGTTGTTTTCGATTCTAGCCCACTGTGTGACGGTCTTTATCAAGCGACTATTCTTTCTAATTTAATCATACTAAACAAGTAATGATCCTACCGATAAAATGAACTTTACGAGAGGTCGACCTATTCATCTCCTTCATCAGCATTTTTGGATTAACGAAAGAAAATATGGTTGCGCCAAACATAATGTACTGCGGAAGTTACGATGGATAGTAGTAGATAGGTAGATAGCAAATGAAAGAAGCAAACTTCCTGCCTTCAAACTAAAAATACAAAATCGATTTTGCATCATTTGCCTGTCCTGTTAGACGCAAAATACTGGAGGATTACATATTTATATTAGTAGTTCCATGTATTGTATGTTTTTCGCATTTTAAGAATAATATTTAATTGTAGTAATTAGTTAATTAGTAATTTATAAGAAATGTGTCGGGTGATTCTTTAATCGAATCCAAATAAATGAATTCCGAAAAAGCACAATTTTAAAGGAGGAATTGTTTGAGATAAGAAATTTAGGAGATCGTTCTGAAATGTTGGCTGAATTTTCTTCGGATGGCGTTGATTCAATTTATTGGTAATAGATCTCTTGAAATGAGTGATAGGGGATCGAAATAAGACTCTTAATGAAAATTACCTTGCACGGTTTGTTACTGCAATTAGGATAGGGCGTATCAATCCTTCCATATCAGTTCTACATCATCGTCTATTTAATATTTCTCAGAGACGACATCTTATCAGAATGGCACTTTAAATGAATGATTTTATTCTGTATTCACACTCTTTGTACATCGCCGCAAACGAAGCCTACCTCCATAGGCGGCATATTGGGGCCTGATCATCGGTGTTCATTTATATCAAGTGTCATATTTACACGCAAAAATATGGTTGTTTTAAAAGAAAAAGAATATGGCGAATTTGATGTTTTTGTCAAAAATTCGAGGCAAAAAATTCTCACAGAAGATAATTTTTGATTAAGATTTATATCTGTAATGCGGTTGAGCCACTATTGCCAGGTATACACATTTCGATAAAAAAAGTGGTATGCACATTACTACACCTTAGTGGGGAACTAACTCAAAAAGAGGAAGAAATCTACAGTACTAGGATAGAGAATGCATATGGAAAACCACTACGTTGTAGATACTCCTCCACCAATATGCTGTCTTCTTTCGTTAAATTATCCAGATAAAAATATAGTTCCAAATTAAATCTCCGGGGGAAGCAACAACAGAAGTATGAGTATTAAGCAAAGAAAGAAGTTTTAGAACACGGTTGTTAATGAATTAGAGATTTAAAATCTCCAAATGCCGTCTTTGTCGGCGTTCCTTCTTATGGATATTAATATTATGAATAATAATTCCTTTCTCTGATTGCGAGGAAGCAAGAGGAGGAACGCCGACTAAGACGGCTTTTGGAGGTTTTACACCCGTAATATAAATATTAAGGTAGGAGAGTTAAGGCTGTTGCAATCTGGAAATTTGGAAAAGCTGAAGGCTGCAGCGCTTCATAAGGTGGTATACCCCTTCCACTACTCAAATAACAAATTCTTGTTGAGACTGGCTGCGTTATACCCTTTCCCTCAAACTAGCCCTACAATATATTTCTTGAGTTTACCCTACTTTACATCCCAAATGTTTGACTTCCTCTTTTTTAACGTCCAAGTTTCACATCCGTAAAGCAAGACACTCCAAACCAAGGATTTTACCCATCTTTTCCTGATTCCTTTGTCGTTAGACCTTTGGTCATTTTCCCCTTCGCTTCATAGGATAAAGATAAAGAAATGTTTTATTGTTCTTGGACTTTGTTAAGAAAATGATGGAACCTTATAAGAAGAATCGACGATACAAAGGCCGAGGAGAAAATGAGTTTTCCGTATGATGAGTTGGTTGCGTAGTAACAAGAAAAAGATAACAGCTATAAATAAAGTTCCTGATAACGGAAGAATATTAACTAACCCATAAAAGATCAGCATTGAAGTCACCAAAAATTATGATATTTTTAAAATCCCAAAACTTACCTTCCCCCCTCCCTTTTTCCCATTGGTTACTATCAACCCCCCTCTTTCCCCTACCCTCGTTCTTTTCCTATATAATGCTGTTGATTTTTCCTCATGTCACCTGAAGATGGAGCTTGGCTACGAAACCAGGTCGTGTTTGTAATTTTATTGTGGTGTAGTAAAAGAATTTTATCATGAAGCCGTTTTGAATTTATGAATGCCACAAAGTGAAACCTGAGTCTGTTTCGTTTATTCGGACTAAATGTCATATAATCATGTTCAATATCGATTAATGATCCCACATTTGGAGGTCTATACAAATAGAAGAAGTTTGGAAAAATTAATGCCATACACTTCAAGTATTATGAACTCAGGGTGACTTCCGTACGTCATGGAAGAGGTCGATGAATGAAAACGATGATGAATGTAGACTCCGACACCGCCTTTCCCGATCCGGTCGTGTCTGAGTGGGCAGTAGTCGGTGAGTTGAAGCCAAGCAGGTTACATTAACTGCTCAAGATGAAAAATGGGACAGGAATTCATCCGTGTGACACAGTGGAGATTGACAGTTCACTAAGCAGATATTTATTTCACAGTTGGTGGATTTAACTGTAGTTGATAAACAAGCACACTCGTCTCCCTTTAAAGGATCATTTCCACTTAGCATAGAGGTACGCTCACTGCCGTCGCGAGCACGAACAAACACACGACCATTTCGGATACACACGTACTTGATTTTAGCATCCTTTTTTAAACCTCGACCAACCGCATAGAGTTTAATGAAGTCAGGGATTCGTTAGTGTAAATCGGTGGCTTAGTGGGGCTACGGTCAGAGACGACGTCGTTGTGTTTCAAGTCTCATTTAGCTCGCCTGTCCAACTGCTACGCTGAATCACAAACGATAATTGGTTCAGGTCTAGTTTGAGAAATAGACGAACCGTTAAAACCTCCAAAATGAGTATAATCAATTTCAATTGCGTCAATTTCGATTCCCAGGGCAATTACTACTTTAAATACAAAGGCCACAGCGATCTCGCCCTCCGAGTATTGAATCCCGTGGATCTCTATAACATTCTGAAGTTGTTTTTGCTCCACGCGATTTAGGTGGGCTTCCGTTTCATCGATTTTTTCCCAAGGATGCATTTCGGGGACTTTCGAAAAGTTTTTTGAGACACTTCCCGACTCATTAGAAAGCCAAAATTCGATTGATCGCAATCTCATTTCAATCTTATTATATTATATAATGGAATTTGCAAGATGTGAAAGATACGAAGATACGCGCCTTCTCGCCTTTCAAAACAATCCTGCGATTGAGATGCGAAAGAAAATCTCTCGCGAATCAGGAATAGCAGATCCTCCAGGTTTGGAAATATTTAAAAGAAATATATCCCCGTGTATGGCCGACCCGCCATGTTGGACATTGAAAAGAAAAATTCTGAAATATATGCATTTATATTTCCCCGCGTATGACGGCCCTAACAGCCTGTCTATTGAAACTAACTAGACTTCCCACCCCTATATATTGGGGCTATAAATTGCATTTTGGTGTACGTTTTAGCCCAAGAATGCATTTGAACTTACCAATGGTTATCATGATGACCAGGTTCTGATCCGAATCTTCAACAGGACCAGGATAAGTACCCGAGTTCGTAACACAATTTATAAACACCTATCTTAATAAATGTAATCTTTATGATACGTATCTGTATTCATTGCTTTTCCATAACTTGACGCCCTCTCCCCAAATACCCCCCTCCCCCACAGCCCCCTCCCTCCCAACTCAACCTCCCCTTCGACGCTCTCCTCGGCATCGTCTCCCCGAACGACCTCCCCAAACCCACGAATTGCTTTTATTTATTTTTTCCGGGGGCAGGGGAGAGGCCCCCCTCTACTTGCCCAAGATGTCTCATGTTTACACATTTTTCACAAGAATTAGTACAAAATAATTTCCTAAATAACTAGATACATAAGTATTTACATCACAAAACAATGGTATAAATAGAGAAACTAGCATTTTCTTAATTGTTAAAGATCATATAGATAGGTGAGTTAGAAGCGTATATATAATACAAAATATGCATTGGCAAATAAATAAATATTAAAAAAAAGTTGAAATGAACTCTGAAAAGATAGATAAAAACACAAAACTTCAAAAAGCCAATAAACATGCCTGATCACGAGTTAAATGGAATATTAAATGTTTTTTAAAGTTCCAATAGTATTGCAAGATAAAGATTCACTGAATTGCTCTGAAGATGGTTCACTAAATAGTTTAGAATACAAATACATAATTGGGATATACACTTCACGGATTATCATCACTTCAAAAGCCGCTGGTTTTATTTCTCAAGGAAGTGTTTATTTTATTCTCTCCCGGGTAAAATCCATCCCCCGAGGTTGTCTCCCGATGCCGTCCCCCGACGCCATCCTTCGAGGAAAATGATATTTGCATTATTCACCATACACAAAACTTAGTCAATGACATAAATTTGCGTTGATTCCAGTACTTAAATCCAGTATCGCATTAGCGGAGTCTTCGCACAGCAGTGTGTATAACACAAAATTATTTATGTACTCAAAAAGTAAAATCTGGGTTCGTCTAAAATTGCAGTGTTTCGCTATTATATTTCGATCCGATTTCCACATCCAATTTTATCTCTAAGAATGTTGACTAAATACTCTCGGTGCATTTATTGAAACAAATATAAGAAGATTATTATAAAAACAATTTAATAAATATAAAGCGTGTTTCAGCGAAATAAAATAGAGCTACTTGCATTTCCAGCAGAGGAAATTGATTTAGAAATACATGAATATATAACCAACGCAGATTTTCATAATGTATGAATCACTAAATTTTAATTTGTTTTTCTAATATTTCGCGAAAACAAATAAAAGCCTTGGTTTTATTTCATCGCTTGAGAAGTCCGCCATAAAGAAATTAAAAATGCCATTAAAGTTATAAATTATAGTTATAATAAATTTATAAAAAGACCTTGAACCTGTGAAAAGACCTCGAGGCGGGTATTCACGGCGTTAAGGCTCTCAATAATCTGTGAGGACCATAGTGGTGTATCCTCCCCCGCAAACATCTTCGGAGATTGCAGGGTGCGGTTGGCTGAATCCCGCCTCAGAGTTAGAGAGTCAGCTCTACTAGAACCAGGCGTACTCGTTGTAGAGGCGACCGTTGTAAGGTGAGTGCCGGAGCACGTTAAGACCATTTAATGTGCAGGGGATCTGGGTCTCGCCTCTGCGCCATCCATTCTATGTGATATGAACAATGCGAAGGATTCCTTATCGTTTTGATTAGAAATGACATGTCGACGATAGGGTGTAATTTCCGTTGACATGTCTCCATAACTTTCTGAAAGTGACTTAATTTATATGGAAAAACACTTTCCCTTTTGCTTTTTCGTTGAATCCATCCTCTTTGTGGACTCCGCTCATTTTTATCTAACACGATTTAAAACTGTCGAAGCTAAAATGTGAATCTCTAAATGTTGCCATTCCTTTTGTAAAAGAAGGGAATTTGTGGGATTTTCAACAGCTTTAATAGGAGAGCGAACCTGAGGAAACCATAGGAACTCAGTGATGAAAACGCGGACTGTCATCAGCCGCAATCTCAAATCTCGGAATTTTAGAATTGATTAAGTTATATTTAAAAACTATATGTTCCGATTTAAATTCGCAAAGCGATACTCGCTTTTTTCCATTAAATTACTGCCAAACTGTATTTACGATAGTTGCTTATGATATTTAATTTATTATTATTGGAGTCTTTTTCCAAAAACACTATTTGCAAAAGGACATAATCGGCAGAAGTTTTTTAACTATGAGTCATAACGTAACCGGGGGAGACGAGAAATCTACGCGGATTGTAATCAAGGAATTTAAAAATAAAATATAATTTTCCAATAATTTTGAAATTTTAATTGAATTGTTTTGCATTTACTTAAACTTTCTTTTGAATGGCGATTATAATTCATGATAACTATTTAAAAAAATCTGATGTGGCCAGCACATGACTTTCTCCATTTAAAGATGTAAATATTTATCTAAGACGGTATTATTGAACTCTATATTCAATCTAAACTTGAAAGATTTGTGATTAATTTATATCATATTATCTTTTACGTCAAAAACATTATAAATAATGTTTTTCGGGACATGTTCGATGAAAAACGATGAAGTGGCCTTTCGCCCCAGCGCCCAGAGCGCCCACAACGTACATAAACAGCAACTTCCGGTTTATCAGTATTTCACAAATAACTCCTACACAATCAGTGATACAAAAATATGTTTCATACAAAATTTATAGTAAATTATATTTTCTAAAAATTTTATAATAAATAGTTTATACCTAAATATAATATTTATGAAGATATTTTGAAAACCGGAAATGAGCTTTGAAGAATGAAGCTCAACTTCCGGTCAACCGATTTACTCCAAAAACTAATCAACTCTAACGACGTCAACCAAAATACTATATATGAAATTTGGTGTTAATCCGACAAATAGTTTTTATGTTAGAGCGCCCACAAAGTACATAATCAGCTACCTCCGGTTTATCAGTATTTCACGAATAACTCCTAATCAACCGGTGATACAAAAATATGTCAAATACAAAAGTTATAGTATAATATATTATCTAAAACTTTTATCAGGTATAAAATATACCAATGTATCATATTTATGGAGATATTTTGAAAACCGGAAATGAGCTTTGATGAATGAAGCTCGACTTCCGGTTAACCGATATACTCCAAAACCTAATCAACTCTGACAGCACACACCACAGTACTATATATGAGTTTTGGTATTGATACGACTAATAGTTTTCACATTACAGCGCCCACTGTCACACACACATACACACACACACACACACACATACACACAGACATCATTCCAAAAATGGTCAAAACGTGTTCTAGGGACCCCAAAACGTGTATTTCCGTTGAAATCTCGAAGTCGATTTTTTTCATGAAAACAATACTTTCTCTATACATCGTATATGGAGAAAGTAATAAGGGGAAAAGAGGGCCATCGATAGAAAATTCAATTGCCAGCCAATCACAGCACAGTATTCGGTTCAACGTTTATTCTAAAGGTTTATACTTTAGTTACTTAGGAGATGTCACCCAGTGTGGAGGTGCTGCCAGTCTTTTTTACTTTCTCCATATACGAAGTATAGAGAAAGTATTGTTTTCATGAAAAAATTCGACTTCGAGATTTCAACGGAAATACACGTTTTGGGGTCCCTAGAACACGTTTTGACCATTTTCGGAATGATGTCTGTGTGTATGTGTGTGTGTGTGTGTGTGTGTGTGTGTGTGTGTGTGTGTGTGTGTGTATGTGTGTGTGTGATAATGGGCGCTCTAACGTGAAAACTAAAACTCGTATCAATACCAAGCTTCATATATAGTACTGTGGTGTGTGCTGTCAGAGTTGATTAGTTTTTGGAGTAAATCGGTCAACCGGAAGTCGAGCTTTATTCATTAAAGCTCATTTCCGGTTTTCAAAATATCTCCATAAATATGATATATGCGTATATTGTATACCTTATAAAAGTTTTAGATAATGTTGTTTACTATAGCTTTTGTATTTATTATATTTTTGTATCACCTGTTGATTAGGAGTTATTCGTGAAATACCGATAAACCGGGAGAAGATGATTATGTACTTTGTGGGCGCTCTAACATGAAAACTATTTGTTGGATCAACACCAAATTTCATATATAGTACTTCTATTACAGTCGTTAGAGTTGATTAGTTTTTGGAGTAAATCGGCTGACCGGAAGTCGAGCTTCATTCTTCAAAGCTCATTTCCGGTTTTCAAAATATCTCCATAAATATGATATTTAGGTATATACTACTCATTATAAATGTTTTAGAAAATGTAAATTACTATAACGTTTGTTTGAAACATATTTTTGTATCACTGATTGTTTAGGAGTTATTTATGAAATACTGATAAACCGGAAGTTGCTGATTATGTACTTAGTGGGTGCTCTGGGCTCTATGGGCGAAAGGCCAAATTCGTCGTTTTTTATTGAGCATGTCCCGAACAACATTATTTATGATGTTTGTGACATAAAAGATAATAATATATAAATAAATCACTCATCTTCCAAGTTAAGATGGAACATAGAGTTCGAAATTACTGTCGTAGATAAATATTTGCATCTTATATATGGAGAAAGTCATGTGCTGGCCAAATCAGATTTTTTTTTTGGAAAGTCCGTTGAGTTTTGAAATGTAGAAGTACAATAGGTTCGAGACCAAGCATATGCGAACGAATTTCAATGATAAACTTAGTTATTGTTTGAATGGTTTTATTAATTTAATTAGATTAGTGGATATTTCCTGACGTCAAGAATTTTGTGGACTTCGTCGGAGATTTGATTTATTGGGTAAGTAAGTGCATCATCATGAATTACTGTACATTAAGTTATGAAGATATATTTTTGGTTATGAGAACAAAATATATTATTTCGATTCTCATGATAAACGCCCAAACTCAACAAGTTCAACTTGCTGATACAAGGTGGCAGGGTAGTCAAAATTTCGAAAAATGGCCGACACGAAATATTTTCCGAGTAGGACATACTGTAATATCAGCCAATCAGGAGGGAGAAGACGCCATGTTTCGAAATATATATTGTGCATGACGGCCTTTAAATCTTGACCGTAAGGGAAGAGACGTAACCACTAACGAGGAATGGCAAAACTTAAAATTTGGTTCATATTGAAGGGCAGTGGCCATTTTACCAAAAATCTGTTGATTTATTTGCACCAAATGAAAAAAAAATACTAAATGTCGGGATAATCGCACACCTAATCTCTCACGCGTTAAAAGTTCTTCCAAGGGTTCTGAATATACGGATGGAGGGAAATGGGGCAAATCGTAGAAGACCTGTATTCAGAGGGGGAAAGGAACAAGGGAAGCAATTGGGGTGAAGAGAGCACTTGCAGAACGAAGCCTTGAATTAAATGATAACTTATGTGTATGTTTTTTAGTTTTTTATAATGCTTTCGATGGTGGAAAATCCGATGGATACATTACCGAAAATTGGGTTACACTGGGATCATAGGAGATTGGCTCATAAATTGTATTTTTATCAAACAGCCCTTTTAAGGATAGCTGATGGGGATTCGGAGTGGGCTGAATTGGGTAAGACAAGGGTGTCAATAGCACTTTATGGTATACATGCAGAGGAAATGCTGAAAGAAGCCATGGAAAAAATTGACAAGGGAGTACAGGTTGGATTCCATAAAGGATTTACAAATATTAATAATTATTCTTAACGTAAAGGAATGGAGTTTTAAATGAAAATTACGTAAGTTAAACTAAAATTCGCTAAGGGATGGACAGAAATGTTAACTACAAGGGCGGATGGGGAAAAACTAGAGCAGGTGGAAAAGTGTTCTCACTTTGAAGAACTCTTTCGTGGGATGGAAGATGTAAAGATGAGATGACATAATTCTCACCTTTATCATTCAAGTGCTTTGCGCTACGATCATCGATTCATGCGACAGTGATTAATGTTAGTATTCCCCTTGAACTTTTTAGGGAAAGAGCTTCTTTCAACCTGAGGATTGGTCTGATATATACATTTCTGAATTTTACACTCTATTGGTCCTACTAGAGCACTCAAGTGCACTGCGCTTCACCATTTTTCTATTTTCCAAAAATTGAAAAACTTTATTCGTGGAGTTTGTAGTTTCCTAGTTGAGTTTGTAAATTTCTGAAAGAATCTGAGTCAATGAAAATTTTTAGGCTTAACAGCCGATGAAAGACAGCTTACAGATAAATTCATAAAATGTTTAGAAAAACACCGAAAACAGCACCAGTTGTCTGCTTCCCCTAGATTTTCTTGCTTCGAGGAAATTTTACAAAAGGAAAAAGTGAATACGCTATTTGATCGCTGTCATCTTTTCAACGTTTTATGCGATTCATTTGTTATTGCAGAAATAAAGAATGGACGTATTACCTGTTGATGGTTTTATCCTTTCCTTTTGATGCAAGAAACGAAAATAATTATGGTATCCGTGTAATAAAAATCTAAAGATTATTCCCAACTATTGCACTTAGTTATGATGACTGTTTGCTAAATACATATAATTCTATTTGTTTTTCTATACTATTGCTGTGTGCTGTCCAATGAGTTGACATTTCCGCAAGATTTGTTATACGACAAAATTTGCTCTTCCAGTGCCTTCCTTATTTTTATAACGGCTTATCCATTTTACCTTTATCATTCTATTTAATTACTTTTAACCTTGGACTGTTGATGTCCATGTTACTTATGAACTATTTCCGATATTATATCAGCTACATTTTCCTTTGTTTAAACGCCCTCTTCGCCTTGGATGTTCTGTTTATCTATTCCTTAGCTAACGATCTTGCTTTCTAGATAACACTTATCTTTGATTCCCTTGAAGATGTCCAATAGACATTGTGAATCCTAAGTTTCATAACGATATCATCTCATCTGCCACAGATTCTTTTATTTAAAGGCTTTGATTATCTTTAAGGAATACTCCTGTCGATTATTCTTAACTTTCTTCGCGTAATCGCAATTTATCGATATATCATTCTTAAATTACAACAAACTTTCTGCATATCCATGCAGTGACTTTAATCTTTTGCTAGACTTTTGAATTCAGTATTTTTGTCTGATGACGTGACGCGATTTGATATTCTGTCGATTGATTCAACTTCCTACAACTTCAGAACAGTTTGCTTCTCAAAACCTCTCGTGAACTATTCTTATCATCTGCCAACGCAACTCTTCAGTCAAATTTGGAAAAGGATTGACGTCCGTGAAGATAATCTAATTGCACTTCCATGATATCCTCGTTTGCCACTCGCATCAACTATATATGAAATGCAAAGGCTGATAGAGCGGGCAAATAAAATTTGCATCGTCGGAGAAACTTTGAACGTGACGCAGTTCGAGTGAATTTAATTCCCTCCCGAGAAATCACAAGCACGCGGAATGTCTATTAGAACGGAGTGCACATTGGATGTTAAAGGCGCTTAACGTGGCGAAATACTTTCATAAAGGACTATGTAATTGGGGCTTTAATAATTTCGAAATCGAGAGAAGATCAAAGAAATGCATTGTGTGCCTTTAGGAATACCCGTTCGCGCAATTTAGAGAATTGAGTTGACGCCAAGTAATTTCAAACGATGAGGGGCGCTGCAATATTCGTATGTGAATAAATGAGCCTTTATTGTGTTGTTAATTGTTAAGTAATTGGCAATCCTGTCTTTGATATCAGATTAAATCGGTAAAGAGATTGCAACATACAACATTTTATTGCCTGGTCCGAGTGATTATAATGATTTGCCTAAATAAATCACAAAGGGCCCAAAAAAATATAGCTAATGTACTAAGATATTCCTTTCATTTAAGTTTCTAATTTTACAGTTAACAAACATACTTCAGATAAACAGACAAAAAATAGACCCTATTAAAATTTTTCTGATCAAAACCTCAATTAAAACCTAAAATGTAATTGCAATTATTTTGCACATTTCACTTTTTATCAGGCGGATGCTAATTCTACTTTTGGAACCCTAGTAATGTTCCTTTAGCAAATCGCATTTGATCCGTAAATCAATTGTTAGTTCAGTGAGAGCGATGCCGTAGACAAAAAGAAAAGCTGCTTTTATTTACTATTTAATATAGAAACTTAGATTTAAACATTTACCCCCTTCAGTCATTATCATTTTCATAATTATAGTATATTTTGTGAATTTCGTAATTTTATAAAACTTTAAATTTTAAGCAATGTCACCGATACGTTTCCGTTCACCGTTTGGCAGGGATGAAAAATAGAATTACAAATATTTATGAATCATTTCTAGACATCCGCTCTCGGTGCGCTCTTATCCCTTAACATTCCATCGAAATATATTAATGACTCATCATCTTAAGTTTTCGGTTTCCTGATAAAAATAGACCCACAAATGAAAAATGCACTTTTCGCATATGTCTCGAAGCAGCCAAGTCGTGCGTTGAGGCAAGACAACCCCAAGCTGCATTTATTATGACCAAAGGTCATAGAACTGACAAGGGCTGTATTTATTAGAACCAGATTTCTTTAACGGACAATTATATTTCGAGAATGCGGAACTTCAGAGACCTCTATGTCTGCGTTAACGATACAAACAATCAAAAAGTTACTCAGTAATCACCCGCAAAGTATAATGAGGTTCTACTTTTTGTAGATAATATATATATTGTATAATACTGTATATAATATGATAGTATATAATATAATAATAATAATAATAAAAACTTTTCATTTTGGCGAGGTTAGGCCCATTAGGGCCTCTCTTACACCTGACCATTAAGGATTACTAATATTACTTACAGAAAAGGAGGAAAAACAATACAAATACATATATATAAAAAGAAAATACAAAGAAGAGGTAAACAAATAAAAGAATTGTGGTGTAGGGAAAAACTCCTTGGCTGAAGGCTTTCGGAGAAACGCCCACTGTGCGGGAAAACGCTCACACAAGAAGGGGAGCGAAAAAAACCCTCGAGAACACAGATGGAAATAAATTCAAGCAGGTATATCGCTATTTGCATAATTGATGACCAATATTTTTGGGTAAATTTCTTGATGGTCGACCACGGATGTCATTTACCTGAAAAGACAGAAGAAGAAGAGTAGACGGAAAACAAAGAGCTTTCGGAAATGCGATTTAAGTAATGGAGGCCTGAAAGATTGAGATTAATAAGCAACTATAATGTAATTAATAATCCACAATTTAAATATTATATAACAGTTATACTGGTATATATATATATACTATAATATAAGATATTGTATAATGCTAATATTTCCATATACCTATTTTTTATTCCAAAAACCAATTTTTTATTTTATAATTGTATGTAAATTTATATGTGTGTTTGTTACCTCATTTAAAACACTTACATAAGAATTCGCACGTTGTTAAAATGGTTGAAGTTGGGAAAAGAAAAGGATCACGGTAGATGAGTAGGGGAGAGCGGGGCTAGTTGAAACTCGATACATTTTAATTTAATATATACGTGTACATATCTTTAACATCTTTTAACTTGTACTATCAGTAGGTTTGCGCAGGTTTTTGACACCTTCTCTGTGGGTGTTTTCCTGCTGTGGATATATTTTCCTAAGATATCACCTTAGGTTTTTTTACTTCCACTCCTTCTAAAGTTTTCCTCTCTATTTCTATTCACGTATACACAAGCGTTTATGTATACAATACCATTGACGAAAGGTTAGATGGAAGAAGAGACTTTTAAGTCTCAATCCCGCCTTAACTAAAGACCTTAATAAAGTAATATGACGTTCATCTTCGTGAAGTTCCTTGTTTAAAAGAGTATAACATGAAAAACTCTCAATCATTAGATTTCTGAGGGACTATGTTTAAAAATCATGGAAAGGTAAAATAAAGAATATAAAAATATTATTACTTTCCCGAATTCGGTTCTAAATATGAATGGGACGAGAAGAAACCGTGGCAGTCATTTGAGAAAATCAGTGATTATTTCATTATATTAACGTGGTAGTAATACCATAATTTTAAAGGTAGAATTTCGTTTAAAAGTTATCGATACTTGATTAATATTGACAGATATTGCTAAAAATAACTCTTAGCAAAACGACTGCAATAACCTATAGTAGGCCGCGAAAGGGAATATGAATGAGCTCTCGTGTGGTGCACAAGGAAATGCTCTCACAGTCATCTGAATTCACTCACAATCTATATCTGAGTGGTCTATAGAACTTCTTTCTTGTCTTTCGTTGGAAAATCTCCGCCAACAGTTCCAACGCAAATTTATAGCTATTTTCGTCTTTTCAAGATAAAATTCAAGGCAACGTCCATTATTTAGTTCGAATATAAATTTGTTTACAAACTCACTAACATTAGCCGTGATTAAAGTTGGATGTTACTTAGAATAATTTTCAATGTTTTATCATATGTAATGTGATTAAATTGTGATTATTATTATAGGCAATATTGTAACTTTTAGTTTTATAAGTTTTTAATTGCATTATTGTATGTAGTAATTACTTGTATGCTTTCATTGCATGAATTTAATTGTAAATCATATGATGTACTGCTTTTGGGGGGTGTTTTGGGGTTTGCCTCTCAACTGGGGTGAATACCAGGCAGGGTAATGTATTTTCTTCCTCTAAGAAAAGATTAACACACGGCCTAGAGCCTACTTGCAGTCCTTATAATTAAATAAATACCGAGGAATTGTGTAATTATGTTTATATTGAGCTTAGCATTTCGCTCGTTAAATTTTAAAATCTTTTTCATCGCAGCACTCTCATTCATTGCACGTGATGCTACACAGAAAGGGATATTTTCAGGCGCATGCGCACCACATCTTATGGCTATACAATTACCACAAACTATCTTACATAATGATAATTAATATTATTTTGCAGATATAGAATATTAGTAAAACTAAAAGTTTTGTATATTTATTTCGCTTAGTAAGCTACTGAATTAAAATTTCTATTTCTTCTGAATAGATTTTGGCTGCATCCGCAACCGAATCTTATTTATATGTAAATTGAAAGGGTTATCATTTTCATCAATATTAATCATTATTGATTCATTTGTTATCAAAACATTATCTAGGTTAATTAGTTTCTCCGCATTGATTCTTTTCTATGGAGATTTTTATATAGAACTATTTATTAATTAAATTAATTTTTAGTTTACTTGTAAAACACCAAAACGCCGCCTCTAGACCTCCAGCTACGGTGAATTATCAGTGAAAGAGTGGAAGTGTACGGTGTTAATTTAGGAATGGCGAGGATACATTTATTTTTAGCCGTTGGAGTGGGAAAGAACGAATTCCAGTCAATTTCAACAGTCATTTGTTCCTGACGGAAGATTTCGGGCATAGGAATCGCGAATATCTTCTCAATCAATCGAAAAGCTTCCATCGGAATCATTTTTTGGTGAAAGTGGATACGCAATTATGCACGCAAGTGAGGCATTTGCATGTAAAGTGTGGTTGCCTTGGCTACGAGATTGCTTCCGAAGAAAGAGCTTTCGTTCATCTCCAATCGAAAGATTCGAACTCCACTCTATCGCCGGTGAGCGAGCGAGATGTTTGGCGAAAGTTCAAAATGTTTATACGCTCACTAAACAGTTGAAGAGAGAAACCAGATGTACCATTTCGATAGATTGTTAGCCGTGTATTTTATTCGTTAATACGAAGTAAGACGAAGCTCTTTTTAACGTTTCATCCTTTGATTACTATAGAATTACAATCAAAAGAAA
Source organism: Sympetrum striolatum (assembly GCA_947579665.1). Taxonomy (NCBI): domain Eukaryota; kingdom Metazoa; phylum Arthropoda; class Insecta; order Odonata; family Libellulidae; genus Sympetrum; species Sympetrum striolatum. The sequence continues at coordinate 123,834,746 of OX388341.1, forward strand.
TTAAGGTGGAATTGTACTTTCACCACAAAATTTTATTTTTACTGAAAACAGCTAAACCACTCTGGATTGCCACAACACCTCACCTGATTCTGTGAAGTTTAGAATTAAAATCAAAGAATGAAACAGCGAAGAGGCAAATTTAAAATAAATAATGTAAATTTAAATACTTTTGATTATAAAATGTCTGAAAGCTAAACTCAACGACCACTTTTAAAACCGGCAACACCTTCAAAATTTCACAATTCAACTTTAGACATTGAAGGTAGATTTTGAGAACATTTCTGAAAATTGTCCTTAGACACCAAACTGTATTTATTTGCTAGGGGAATAAGAAATGGCGCACATCAGTTCAATATTTAACACTGGTGTGCCATTTTCAAGAGAAATATAGCTTTATATTATATAATTATATATACCTAATAAACATACCCATATATATATATGAATTCCATAAGGTGTGTGAAAGTGGAAATAAAAAAACCGGCTAATTAATGTCTCAACCTAAGCTGTTCATTGCAAACTCTTTTTGTAAAACCTTTGGAACCCTAAACTCTATTTTAACAGTCAGTGTGTGTTTGTATAAATATTGATATGTAGATGTATTTAACCTTAATTTTAATATTTTATTTGGTACTCTACATCTATTCAACTCTTCTTTTTATATTCCTATAATATTACTGTAGATTACCTAAATGGAATCTGCTGACAATCATTTTGCTTAGCAGGACTGTTCTAATTCTACGTAAGTTTGAGCTGTGTATGATAACCTTTTCTTTGTATTTTTTTCATTGTTGGTTATTGTTTTTCGTATTTAAATTGTGTTGAATAAATTCTTATCTTATATATCTATATAAATGGACGTATTTATGTTCCAGATAATCTTGAAAACTAGATGTCGCACAATGTTCAAACTTTTGACATAATTAAATCTCTTCCCGGCGATGATCAAGCGGTACTTTTAATATGCCTATAGTCCACGGTTCGAACCCAGACGAGTAAAATAGTTTGCTTAAGAAATACACGTGAACTCCATTTTTGTCTTTGCTGGCTTTATTTAATTTTTAAATTAAAAATTAGAAAAAATAATCGTAGGAAGTCGAAACTAGCATCAAAATAAGGAAAATATAATAAATATTCTAATTTTCATCGTGATCATTTAGATAATTCAATATTCATAATTGCGATCATTTTGATAAAATATACTAATATTTTGTCAAACTTTGGATGTTGTACACACCCCTTGACGACCTAGGCGATTATTGATTCTAGCTCATGAGTTTACCCTTAGAAAGCATTGGGAATTTAAGCCCAGTTAACATTAATGCTGATAATAAGTGATTGACTTTATGAAGAAGAAACAATAGCATGAGATTTGAACATTTGCAGTTACGAACAATATCCTGTAAAGATTTTCTCGAAGAAATATACGAAAATTAAAATTAAAAGAATCGAATTTTGTTGTAGAGTCTGTAAAAACCAAGTTTAATTTATTTCAACGTAATTGTTTACTGTATTTTCCGTAAAATAAATGAGTTTTATAGTTGTGGGTTGCTTAAAATTGATTTCTCTCGATCAATTTAACTGATTTCGAATAAATAACCTGATAAGTTGTAGACGCTATTAATATAATCTTCTAAATTAAGAATAAAAACTAATCTATTTGCATTGATGCATATTTAGCTATTGTCAGAAATGGATTTTGCGAAGGACGTAAATATTTCCCAGATTCGGTGTTTGTAATCTTTTGGGAGTTGAACGGCGAGTTGTAAAGTTTTAGGAAATTTTCAACATCATATAACTGACCAAAAAGGTAAATCAGTTTAGTTTTGTTAAATGCAGAATGCAAATATAGATTTATTCGTTGTTTTTAAGTGCTTCCAATCCATATCCTTCTGTTATGTCTTGGATGGTGTTTGATCTTAGTTTCTATTCTGATATTGCCATTTCTTTTGTGTTATTTGTCTTCCGTGTTTCTGTTACACATTTTAAGATCGAGATACAAGTCAGCTCCATAATACACTTACTTCCGCAAAGAATAATTATCGATGGTTATTAGAGTGATATATATTCAATTCTGCCATTTATGTTGAATGTTTGATTCATTTGTCCCCTTGTACCGGTATGAAAATGTAAAGTTTAAACGTGTTACTGCTTATCCTTATGTGATCTTTGAATATATATTTCTATATTGCCTCAGTTGGAGATATTTTTCATCCAAAGTATATGAGATTAAATATTGAGTTGACACAGATTTGTAGTCTTAATTGTAACTTACATTTCTTAGTTCATTAGTTGGAAAGTCTGGCATTTGCTATCTATCAACAAATAAGAAGCAGGCGTTACAATAAAGGTTGTTGAGCTGAAAAATATTTGTGAAATTTAACATTAATAACATTGAACATATATATATTTCTCTTCGTTATTATAAGATTACAGCCATATCAACGGAGACAGTTCGAGAATCCTAGATATTATTTTGAGGTATTGTCGAAGAAGTAACTCGGTTTGTTGAGACATGAGTTATTATAAATTTGAAGCCGAATGGAAGTAGAACCAACGCTTTATCAATTAGACAATAAATTACTTTTTGCAGTTGAGTAAAACTGCCTTTGATCCAGGCTTTCTTGCGAACATTGCTTTTGGAAACGACCTCAACTCTACGCTCTGATAACGATTTTCGGTAACACCGCCTTTCGTATAAAAACCCTTTCTGCGTTAAGGGACACGGCTGCTTTCCCTTTATATAATCAGAGACAGGAGCACTTCCAAATAAGGGAGTTAAGGAAGGTCTACTTCAAATTTGAAGCTGACAAAGCAAAATATAATTGATGATATATAGTATAATTGACACTTCATCTTCTACGGTCACAAGTTATACTGAGTTCTCCTCATTTTCAATTCGTTCCTCGGATGTCCTTTCGAAGGAAGTGGTTTTAGCGTAGGCTATGCATATCGAATCATTGGACGTGTCACACATCGTTTGGCATAATCGACGCTTGCTGACGTAAGGTATTGCAGAGACGTAAATATTTAGTAAACAAACACCAGGAGATAACTGCGATAATGGAATGATTGACTGGGGGTTTCCATGCCAACTTTAGCTCGCTCAGTTTCTTTGTATAACGCAATCTTTTCTACTATTCTCCGAATACATAAAGGAATAATCGCCATTGAACTATTTCAACCGTACACCCTGTAGTTATTATCGGAGAGCGAATAAGTGATGGGGAAGGAGAAAGCGGATATTTGCTAATTTAAATTTGGAAAAGGCGGATTTGGCGGATCCGTCCATTAGTGTCCGAAGGGCATCCCAAATGCCGATCGAAACTTTGCCGTCATCAAGTTGCGATCATTACGCACATTAAACCTTCCTAGATGCACCCTACACCCATAGTCGGGACGGAATCGTTTTTCGTCGTCAAAGAGATGTTGCTTATGAGCGGCAATGAGCATAACTCGACCTAAATGTTTCAACTACGGCAACCATGTTAGTCTGGTTTTCTTGAGCGTTAGTGTGCGAGGTTTCCATTGTGTGATTTTTTGCTATAGTATTGTAAATTTTGAGGTTTTTGTAACCAAGGAGAGATATACATACTTGTTTACATTGCAAATATAGTTAGTAAATACTTGTAGTACGTTTATTTGTTTTTTGTTTCGTGTAATTAAACGTTTTTATTCTTATCTTTCTCGAGGGACTTCACCTAACCAGGATCTGGTCCGTGGGGCAGAACTGGAGGGGCGGAATAAGATACAACCCCATTTTGGTTCGCAATATTTTAACTATTTTAGTATATTTTTCGATTTATGTATGATCAATAATTAAAAAAATCGATAATTAATAATTTAGTATAATTTCATCGATTTTTTCCTTTCGATTTGAGATATCTTTCTTAAGAGGCATCCTGCTTCATCTGCTTGCAAACCCGTAGCAGTATGTGGCGTAAAAGTTAATTTGATTAATTAAATTTAAAGAAATAGCTGATTAGGCTTTCCTATAATGTGAATTTTGTGAATAGACTTAAGGAAAAGGACACATTTAATGAAAAGAGTTCTTAAATATTTATAGTAGCTTATATCAAGATAAATATATATATATAATATATATAAAGATAAATATATATAAAATAATAATAAATATATGACTTATTTTTTCTACAATTCCACTAGTCCCAATTGTTTTTATAGTGACTTATATTTGCCACCCCGTTCTGCCCCATACCCACGGTAGAACGAGCCATACGACACATATCTTATGTTTTTGAAAATGAAAATACCGGTCCTACGTATTTTTACGATATTACTGTATTTTTGTGATTATTAAATTGTGATTAGTTCACAGAAAACTTTGCACTTTTCTTAATTAACCCTTTTGTACGCTTAAAACGTCATTTCAACATTGTGCCACGTTATTTCCTGGGTTCCCTTACTTATAAAAATATAAATAGCGTCGGTATTGTCGTTTCAAATCATTTAAGTTGACTGTATTTTCTAATCTAAAAATTAAGTAAATTAAACTCGTGAAGATGAACTTAGTTCGTGGAGGTACAAAATGATGAGAATTTCTCTCAGTTCAAAAATGTAATCAACTAAATTGTAGATATTTCTAATCACTCCACGCTTAAATGTAAGAGTGAAATATAAAGAAGGTCTCTCCCCAGGCACTTCTCTCCCTTAGTTACCTCAGCAGTTGTAACCTCGTCTTTCGAGTGATCGTTTTCCTACAGCAATATTGCTCAATCTCCTCTTTTCTTTAACATCAACACATTTTATCTCCTAATTTTGAGATTGTCTCAATCAAAAGAGTATTTAATTTTAGCAATTATTTTACTCGTTATTCTCTTTTGACTCGTCTTTCCTCTCTAATTACACCTTTTTGTGCTTCCATGATCATTCATTTACATCCTTTTGTGTTTCTTTGATTATATTTCGGCGCATTCTTCCGTGTTATACCTTTGGGTTGAGGACCTTCATATTACGTTGCCTTTTGGGACTCTCAGATTCCAAATTTGAGTCAAAGGACATACGTCAGATTGCACGATCGGCAAGTACCGTGGGAAATGATAAACAAAAAATTGCTTACTTCCACAATAAAACTAATGTCGTTCCATGAAGTAGGGCCAGAGAACTTAGTTTTCACAAGTACCGTGGGATTTATTATCTGTCAAAATTCTACCAGTATTACCTCAAAATCATGAAAAATGTTATTCTATAGAGAGATATTTAAGAAAAGACTTAGATAAGGGAAGGTTTTGATTCCATCAAATAAAAAAATGATTCTTCATTCGAACCATTTTAAATATAAAATAATAATAATAATAAAAAACGTCTTTTTTCGAGGGAAACTCTTCATTCATGTAACCCCCAAAGTACCGATAAGAGGGAAACGTTTAGAAAGGAAGGAAAATATTTGAGTATTATTAAACACAATGAGTGAAGATAATCTGATTATTTTAGTTGCAGTATTAATGTAACAGTAAGATTTTCTTCTACGCTTGTGCATGTTTAAACCAGTTTCAACAAACCCATTCCTATTCCTGTATCTAAATATTTCCTATTCAATTATATTTCTTTCGGGTATGATATACATCCATCCTTTGCCTCAATCTAACACAATTTGCCTCTCTCAGTTGTATTCACCCTTTATTAATTTAATTAGCCTCTCCTCTCAATATTCGAGGCACCCATTTATCTTGTCCACTCCAAAACACTCCGCCCGAAGGATATTTTCAATCTTTTCCTGTTTCCTTTATGATGACCTTTGGTCGTTTATTCACTTCATGAATGCTTTTTTGACTGATTCTGACTGAGACGTCTTTGATGGCTTTCATAAACCTCAAACAAGGCTTTTATAAACCTCTAGTAAGGTTTGTATAAACCTCAAGCAAGGCTTTTATAAACCTCAAGTAAGGCTTAAATAAACCTAAAGGCAGTTCGATGTACATATGTACCCTTTTATTTCGCTCTCCTGCGTTTTTTCTAAACATTCTTCTCCCACCGATTTCGCAATCCGTTTACTCTTTTCGCAGATGTCGATTTTCATGTCTTCCGAAGTAGTCCTCCGAGACCCGCGTCACTATCAATAAAGAAACCATTGACACATCAGTTTTTTATCTGCAGAATATGTCTTCCATCAGTAAAATACAGCCAAAGTATTGCGGTCTAACATTTAAGTTATTTGAGCAAAAAAGAATTATTCCTTCTCTCGAAGATTGATGAGGGCGATAAATAATCCCTCCTCTTTAGGGAAGGAGGATAAATAATCCCTCGGGGTCTCCTCTTTGGAGGATTTCCTTTCGTCTGCTCAATTTACGCCGAAGAGAAACGAAAAGGTCCGTGAAATAAAAAGTACGGAGTGAAATTAAAATTGCTTACGTACCAGTGTTTGGCATTCCTGTGGAACATCCGTAAAGTCCAATTAAATGGAGAGAGGCCAAAAATTTCCTCGAGCTAATGAAAGCAATCTTTTTTAGTAAATTTATAAATCAGAAAGTTTTCAATTCACGGCAATCGATCCTTTCGATCGTCTTACTGTTCTGGAAGTAGATATTTCTGTTTCGAAGGCAACGGGAAAAGCGCGGAAAGAAAATATTAATGATACGCAAACTCAAGGCAATTTGTGCACCAATTTTCAATTTTTCATTTTATTTTTCTAAGAATTCAAAGATATAGCATTTCTACTCAAATAACGAGCACTTCTAGAAGATTAGATGGGGATTATGGTGCATGTGGACAATAGAGTATACAAAAGAAAAGTGGCTCAGTATAGCTTCTCCTTGGTTTGGTACTATTCCAAATGGCGTCTTTGGTAGAATACGAAATCCATACGAAATAATCCTAAAAATATAAAACGTCGTGACCTTATGAACCTTGATTGGGTACAATATAGACGTTTGGTACTATTCACAGTGACATCAAATGTGATCGGTGACAGAGAGGTAGCCATAGAAACGACTGAATTTGTAACATGAACTTAAACATCTTTTCTAATAATTTATAGCAACAGATAAAGGCTATTTAACAAAGTCACTTCTGATTTTGTTATCTCTACATGTATTCGTATTCTAGGAGATGCATTTTACACTTTGTTCATTTGTAGGTTAACAAACTGTCATTAATAAATAAGATTGAAACAATAAGTTTTTATTTATAAACTTTGAAAAGGACATTCTATGTATTTGATTGTGGGAGATGTGATTGTAGCGGTGAACATCGAAAGCGTTTAATTAACACGGATTTACGAGGGCACGAAATAACCCTTTAACGAAGGAAGGACGACCATTTTTAGATTACTCTCTTGGAATGTGAAATAAATCGCGCTCCATTTCACTTTCTAAATATAAATATATTTATGGAAATTGTCTCTCTAATGCGCTAAATTAATATATTAATAATTTCTTCGATGAATTTCCAATTGAGTGTGGTATCGATCAATAAATACATACACTCCTGAATACATTCCAAATGCAACTTTGCAAAACAATTAAGTTTATTCCTGCGCATCACAACTTCATTTGGGGTCAAAGTTGACCGAATTTAACGAAAAATCAGTCTTTCATTTTACCCCAAATTCGTCAACTTCAAGCCGATTTTTGCGTTTCTGTATCTGTGAAATCCCTATTTATTCTACTTATTTATTTCAATACCTATTTAATTATTTATTTCGTACTTTTTTTGGTACGAACTTGGAACTGTGTATATTTGATATTGTGTATAGTATATGTAAAATCGGAGGTGTTTCCCTCCCGTCTTTGGGCGAATCGGAATCATTTTTATGTTCCCCTCAGACGTTGCCACCTGGCCAACTTGCAATGTAAACTTAAATGAATAAATACAATTTTAGAGCACCCTGGGGGAGGGGCAGAGGGCCTCAGTTACCCCAGGAAAATAAAGAAAAACTCCAAGAACAAGTCCGATGCTGAACTCAATGGAAGAAAATCATGGGGTGAAAGACAACGCCTTCTTATAAACCTGTGCATTGTTAACCATAACACTCGATATCAGTGATTAAGGCTGAATATCTGCTCATCTTATGCAACAAAACGTCGGAATCTTATTTTAGAGCTATGTTTTACCGAAAGCGAGGGTGGGACATGGACTGACTCTCTCGTGCGACCCCCTATGGAGCCCACTAGTGGGAAGTTCGGTTTAGGGCAGGGTATTCACTCAGCTGCGATTCTTATGGTAGGAAAGTTACCCTTGTTGATTTTAAGTTCAACATTTTCGCAATCTACGTGCAGCTTCAGTTTTGCTTTGCCTATGGAATAGTTGTGTCCTCGCGTTATTTGGTACCTCTTACTATTCCTCAAATATTATTCTGCAATTTCCCAGCATCTCTTCCCGTTGAACACGTTCAAATATATCCTGTAAGTTATGTTTTGTTTCTCCTTTTTTATTCGAAAATTCCAAGTATAGTGGTGAAAAATATGGCAGAGGGGGTGAATCGTACCGCTAAAAGGAAAATGGTCGATTTCTCCATCTGAGTGAAGAAATTCTCAGGTTATACCCAACGGAAGACCTTGTAGTTCAGTTTTCAATATAGTTTTCAGTTTGGTTGCTTTCAAGTTTACGGCGATGGAGCGATCTCTTGACGTGACTGTACCGTGACTATGAGGCAGAGATTAGTAGGTTTTCTGCAATTTTATTCCAAAAAAATATAAATATACAATATTGTTATTTGTAACAATCAAGTATAGTCTGGAAGTTTTTTTTACGGTATTTGTAGTCAAGCACAGCGTTTAAAATGAAAATTTCCTTAAAATAGTTAAACTCGTTATCCACAACCAAATTTCTCATGTGTTTTCGCATCTACTCACCACTAAAAACTAAATTCCATGCACTTAGTAATCTTTAGGGAGTGGAGTAATGCTTCGCCTGAGATATGGAAATGCAAGGATTTCGTTTTTTTATGTAAAGGTGAATTGTTGTCGCACTCGAATTATTTGTGGGCAAAATCCCAACCCATTTGTTCTTTGAATTATTTTTATAAATGAATGAATAATACCATCTTGTATTCTCTTTCAATGGCCATAAATCTTTCTTCTTTAAGGCCTCCACTCTTCAGCCTCTAATTTATGCAACTTTTCACAAACTTTAAAAAGAACTGCAAATCTCGCGCTCGGCGCACTACGTAAAAATAACTTGGTTTATATTCAGTCATCTTCTATGTTTCGAGTATTAACATTAGGAGTGGAATTTATTCATCGTACGAGCTTAAAGTATCAGTTCTAAGATTGACTTTCCTTGTTGACAAGTTATGCGTGTCCTAGCTCAAAAGATGTTTTTCAGATTAATCGATACATATAGATAATCAACACAGAATCCCAAATATTGTACAGAATATACGAGGGTCTGATTTAAGATTGAGTTGGTGAATTAAAACATATTTGTACCTCCGATAATAATTTGCAGAAATTTCTAATTTCGCAATTCCTACAGTTCTCTACCTAGTTTTACATTTGGTTGAAGATTTATAAATTTCCCGGAGTATCTGTTCTACGCTCACTGACCGTCCATCAAGTACACCTTTCAATCCGAGTTCCTCCTTCACTGCCTTCAATCGTTAAGCCTCCTCAATAGAACCATTTTCAAATGCAACCGCACACAAGTTATCGCCCGGTGTAGTTAATTGCTCTTCCTCCAGAGGGCACTTTATTTCTCCTTTATGTCGAATGGAGTGTTCACTCATGGGTAAGGAAAGGGGCTCGAGAAACGACGTTGTAAACCGATCTCGTCGGCTTTCTTCACCTTATTAAAAATATACTGCAAACACGTTCCCTTGTATAGTGGATCTCGGGTATTCTTCGCCAAGTTCTTGTGAATCTTGTTTATGGTTGGGCCAATGTTTTACTATATTTTTCGCATACATCGAGATAATACCAATACATTCTTGTGTAATTGTGCAATTTTAAGCATAAATTGTTTGATTTTTTGTCGATTCCCCCGCAATGAGAGCTAAAAAAGATTATATTTTCGCCAAACGTCCTCCTATTAGTTCAAGTAACAACCCTGTCGAAGAAGTTGCACGAAGTATGCTCACGAAGTTTATGTAATATCTTTGAAAGCTTTGGTGTGCGGCAGGGGAGTGTCCTCAATCAATTACACTCAGCAGAAATGAGTGAACTTGGTCACCCAAAACAGGAAATTCTCCAATGCCTTTTGCTTCTTCTTCCGTGGACTCACGTATTTCCATTTTCGGATTTGTGCTTTGTATTATCCGGCATATCCAAAGCAGACTTTGTTTGGTACTATTTTCTCATTTATTCCAGAAATATCTTTCTCGCAACTGTTGCCATTTAAGATGTAAGTAAAATACGTATTATTCGCCAAATCTGTTCAGATACAAGCGAGGAATTTTATCTCTTGCTTTGGCAAAGAGCAAATTTTCCTATCGAAATTTGAAGCTTTTTCAAAACCCTTACATTCTCTCTCTACTTTGTAGTATATTACGCAGAATGAGATGAAAACCATTTGTATAGGTTACGCTGTCGACGTGGTAAAGCACTGATTTAGTGTAAAGAACGTAGTGTTTGTTGGCAGAAACTCTGATATTGATCACTCATATCTTGTCCTGAAAGACGATTTCAGGTGCATTGTTAACGTCTTGAGTAGGATATTTTCTTCTACTGGGTACTGTTATATAGTCTCTAAAAATAATTTAAATCAACCTCACGTTGGAATTGTAATGGAAAAAGCGACTAAAACATAATTTTTCAAAGCCCAGTGGTAAATTACAACCACTTTTTTATGGATTTAATTTCTCTTAATATTTGACCCTGCCATTTCTTCTGACGATGCTTAACATCTTCATAATACTAAAAAAGAAACCAACTTTTTAGAGTCCACAATCTTTAATAACCCAACACAACCTATTATTAAAGATTGTGGACTCTACGAAGTTGGTTTCTTTTTTAGTATTATGAAGTAGTTCCACAGAATAACGCCGGAAACCGTCTCATTTAACGACTTCAATTGAATCTACCTTCTCCATCCATCTCAAGCACCTCCGTGCTTATTTTCTTCCTTTTTCCATATTACGCCAAACCCACGTCTCGAAGACCATCTTTTCTTAGGATCCATGTTTCACACCCATTACACTCCACGCCAAGGATGATACCAATCATTTCCTGATTCCTTTATCGAGACCAGTCTTCAACTGCGAGGACATACAAGGATACACATATTTCCATAAGCTCTTTTAGAACATTTGATCTTGCGTGATTGTAGCGACAACACACATGGAACCTTACCTATGAAATACGGCTAACACCACGTAATGTAAATGAATGAATACAGTAATTATAACTAGATGGATATTTGAGGTTCAACATCGCATTTTATCTGCTGATAGCAATTTATTGCGGTGAAAAGACGTGAATATGTTAGCAAGCTTTTCAAAAACGTTCAATGAGTCACTTTTAGGACTAAAAACATAATGTTCAGCTGCCCACGAGTCTAGCATATCGATTTTTGATGGACTTTTTTAAGAAAAAATTGTCTCCTTTCATTCGAATTTCCTAAAATCCCTTGTTGCTGCGCTATTTGCATATAATATGATAAAAATGAAGATTTCAGTCAAAGGCGTCGACAATATTTTTTTATTCACCATAAAGATACATAAATTATGCGAGAGCACAGAAATATACCTCTTTGGAGGTACGTCGTAGGACGATTTAATACAAACAAATGCACAAGATCATAGATCGTACACTCCTGGCCAAAATTAACGCAGCATTTCCCAAGCGATCCTTACGGCCGGTGCTGCGTTAATTTTGGCCAGGACTGTACATTAAAGCATGTTTGAAAAATGCTGGCATGATTTCGGTTATTTATATCCTATTATTATGAATATAGTTAATATTCTAGTTCTCTGTTTCAGTATTGAAAACAAATTTCTATCGAGAAGTGCTCTTGTTGCTTTCAAATAATGAATTAAAGAAGTAATTGGCATATGATGCGAAAATGAAATTAAGGCAAAGAAATAACTCTCAGAAGGCATTGAAATAAAGAATGATAGAGAATTTTTTTCGATGTAATAATGGACGAAATAATATAAAGAAACTGAACGTACAATTAAGCGGGGAGGATAAATTGATGTCAATGATCCCAAAGAAGTCGTGGGCCTCAATTAAATGAGCGATAATATGTCATTAAGAAACGAAGATGAATGATGTGAAGTACCCGACAGAGATTAGGAACGGAATGTTAAAAGTGGAGAATCGAAATGTGGAGTTCATAGAATAGCTGAATGGGAAAATAAATTTGTAAGAAAGGAAATTGAGAACCCGCAAACAGACAATGCGCTGGAACGAAGTGGAAAGTTAAAATCAAGAGCAACTCGAGCACAAATATGAAACAAAGTGAGAAGAAGGAAATCTTGGGTGAGAAAATAACGCCTCCCTTTCATCTTAGCGAAAAGATGCGAGAAATGGAAGTGATGACACAGAAGAAGAAATGAATTGGGAACAGTAGTTGAGATTCGTAAGGAAAACGAGAATAGAAGGAAGAAAGAGAAATGTAAATACGGTATTTGATTGGCAAAGATAAAAGCCGAAAGAAAAGATCGAAGTTTTACACAATTTGATATTTGTCGTCTTTCCCTTTGCCTTTGCTTCGAAATCATTTTGTTTGCAACACAATTGGGGATTCTGCTTTCTTCGATTCTTTTCTAACAAATTCAGTTACGCAAAATATTTTGTTTCTGTGTGTTTGTTTGTTGAAGAGAAAATAGTTAGGAAAAATGTTTCATTGAATTAGCAATTTATTTCTTTTTCCTTCAATTGGACTGCTGAATGAGTGGTGCGAATCGAAGCTAGGGGATGACTTTTGCTCTTTTTGAAGAATAAAATTGTAATGAATCTTAACCCTGTGATTTTGATATCTTTTTAGATCGATTTGTCAAAAAATGGATACTTGATACCATATTTCGATGAATGTAATATTTATCATTTTCTTTGAGCAGTGGTTGGAAACATTTGTAAAATTTATTCACTTTTATCTCAGTCTTTTCTGTTATAATGTGCGCAGGTGTTTTAGTCATCCAATGAGATCTGACTGAGAGTGGACTCGCGTGACTTTCTAAACGAACCGAGGAATCGTCTCGAATCAGATGCTCTCTTTCGGATGGAGTTGTTCAAATCTTTTGCAATGGTTTGTATCTCTTCAATTCGTTCGTTTGTTTTCATCGCTCCCAAAAGATATTTATAACTGAATTTAGTTCTCAGTCAGCATTGCACTTTTGCCTCCGATTGAGTCTCCAAAATATGACCGGGACTCAAAGCAGGATCTCCCTATTGTCGGTCGGTTGCTCTATCTTATTAAGCTATCTGGCCAATAAATTCTAACATGTCAGACTTGAAGGTATGGCTGTCAATATGACCTATGCGAATGACCGGCATTGTTTACAGAGGCGACCTCAGTGAGGCCCAGCAAAATGGTGGAAAGGAAAGCCGAAGTGATTTCTGACGTCCTACACTTATATCCAAAAACGGATTGAACATCATGAAACAATGATCTGGACGGATTGCTGAATTGGATGGAGGAACCGAAGGGTGATCGGGAGATCCGGATTCGAACCCTGGTTCTGTGTAATCTTTTCTCAGGTCAGTTCTTCCTTGGGAATTAGGCTCACGTGCGAAATAACATTTAACTTTACGATTAAGTAAAAACAGGAGGTTCACGATAGATTTAATTCCATACTTTAAGAGGCAATTATTAATACAATTATTCTCTTTTTCGAGAAAAAGCACATCGGAAAAATGTTGTTCCTGTGTTATTTGACATGCCACCGATGTAATGTGGATTAAATGCTATGGGATTGTTTTTCTTTGAGAGTCTTCGCTTATTTTCATACGGGACATTTCTCAGAGAGCAGATGCTCAAGATTTTAATAAAATTCAGAAGCTAACAAAAGGCTGAAATTTCTTCATTAGATAAATGTCTCATTTAAGGAGAACCCTCGGTTATCTTTGATAAAGGGCGTATAGTAATGTGTTTTGGTCGTAAAGGGGTCGTTATGGATGATATTGTCATTTTGTTTCAAAGTTTGGGAGCTTTTTATGGTCCCGAAAGGTGTTTTTGTCCTCAACACGTCTGAATTGCACAAGCGATAGGAAAAATACCGTCGTATATCATGGAAGTTTTATCATTTCCAGAAGCGATTCCATTTTTATCTACTTTCCGAGATTTAATTTGTGGCATGAAATGAAAGCAACTTATTTTTATGTTCTACATAACTTTTTTTTGGACTGAGAGCCCTTCAATGAGAAATTACTACTTTTTGGTATTAATTTTCTTTCCTTTTTTTCTTCTTATATTTTATTGATTTCTTGACAATCAGCCGGTTTCTGATTCTCGTTCCAAACATCCCCCTGCCGCTTAACTGCAATCGAAAGTAATCATTGTCTGCTGCTTGGTATTAATTGATTTGAGTTCATTCTAAATACTGCCACTAATTCATCATTTACGAGGTCAGAAATAAGTCATTTTAATCATAATTTTGCCAAGAATTACTGAAACTCTCTCTGCAAAAAAATAAAAAATCCGCAATGTCTTTCATATCCATTTATTTCCAATGGTATGATTCGTAAGAAATTAAAGTATCAAATTGTATGTTATGCCAAAATCAGTGGTAATATGCTACTATTTAAAAATTTGAGGAAAAAATTGCATCAAGTGTGCATGGTGGAGTTAAGCTTTAAGTTATCAAATGCCATCTGAAATTCGATGTGACCTCTCATCAAAGCCATACTCCAACCTATCTTCCTTAGTGGTATTATAACGTACGAGTAAAAGTCACTTGCATACGGGAAGCATATGTTTAGAGTATTGTACTTCGCAAGGCTCTATTTGGTTTGAAAATTTAGGATATAGGAACCCAAATTCCTCTATGTTAAAAAAACGGTTGGATTTGATGATCTTCCGAAGTAGATGAAAACTGTAATCTAGTTTGATAATTAAGTCGCGGTTTACTCGCATATGAACGATGTACTTTCAAAACGGGGAATTGAGAAAAGGTGAGTTCCTTTTAAAATCCGCTCACAACTCATTCGTGTTCTCTCCTGGGATTATTATAATGTCCTCACCATGTTTGCTGATTTGGGTCCTTGAATATAATTCATTCGGTTATATCGCCTCTTTTCTCGATGCCCCTAAAAGTAATCGGCGTAAATAGGACCCTATCTCAATAAGACCCTCAAGTTATAACTGTTAAAAGTTATTAGTTTGCAGTATTGAAGCAACTTCACTCGTGTAACATACTCCTTCTTTGTTTAGCACCTGGGTAATTTTAGAGAATTGCCTTTTTAGTGAGCCATTTTACATATAGGTACTTACTTTACAGCCATTTTACTGTAAAAAGGGAATTTGAAACGTAATAGGGAAATTATCACCGTGGGATACTTGCAAGATATCCCAATATCGTTGAAGAAGAACATGTCTCTTTGTAGAATGAAAACACTCCTTACTTTTCCACAGAATACTTATTTTGCGACCGGTTTCATAAGCGAGCTTACATCTTCAGGCACAGAGAAAATATTTGTCAAGGCATATATAGGATAGTGGAAGGGGTGATGGGTTAGAAATGACGATTATCAGAGTACGCCACCTCAGGTAGTTTTAGAGTCCAATTCTTCCAGTTTAAATGAGAGCGATGTAACGCAGAAAGAGTTGCGAGGGAAAATTTTAAATCTAAATAAAAATATAATCTTAATATATTCAGAAAGTATATTCAGCGGTAGGAATTATAGATAACACCCACGTGAATAGACAAATAGAAATGCATGATCTTAGTCCCCGAAATAGAAACAGTAGCATTGACAATAAGGAGAAATTCAATTCAAAAATCGTTACGGTTATTCCAAACAGAAATCCAAATTTAAAGCGCGAACTCAGAGATCTAAAAATAATAGTCGTGAATTGCAGAAGCATACGTAATAAGCAGGTGGAATTTCTTAACCTTACAAGGAGCACTTGCGCGGATATCATACTAGGATCTGAAATTTGGTTGAGCGAAGACATTAATTCAAGCGAGATATTTCCTCCAGATTATGTGATATATCGCAAAGATAGACAGGGTAGAGTAGGCGGTGGAATTTTTATTGCTGTAAAGAACCATTTGATTAGTCAGCGAGATGAGTTTGTCGAAAATAGCAGGAGCGAAATGATTTGGTGCTCGATTTTAAGACCAAACGGTAGTAAGATTTATGTTTCTTCATTGTATCGTCCTCCCGATGGCGAAATTGATTGTATTGGCGATTTATCCGAAACGTTACAGATAATCGGTGAAAAAATAAAAGACCCCATCATAGTTGTAGGAGGAGATTTTCACCTACCGCATATTAATTGGCGGAATTAAACATGCTCCAACTCTAGTAGAGAGAGAAATTTTTCTCAAAGATTAATCGATACTTTCTCGTTGCATGCGATAGAACAGGTAAACATGACGAAGACTCGAACGACTCGTGCGGGTGAAGGTAACATCTTTATTTTAAGATTTATATTAACGAGTGCAAGGATGATTTTTTCCACTTCTTGGGTGCAAATACAGTAAATGATAGTTGGATACAGTTTCTTCGGATAGTCAAATAAGGTTTAATTAAATTCGTGCCTACTAAGAGCGTGCGTGAGCGTAAAGAGCCACGGCGGACGAAACCTAAATTACGAGCATTGCATAGGAAGCAAAGAGTCATTCACTCGCGATGGAGAAAACTCAAAGCATGCGGAAATAACCATGAGCTCGAGGAACAAAAATATAGAGATGTGTGAAAGATAGTTAAGGAAGAAGCGCCAAAATTATACCAGGAATATAGATCTCGAACCCTATTAGAATCATTTGGTGGCGATCAGAAAGAATTTTGGTCATACGTGCGTGAGAACCGTGGAGGTCAGTTTTCTGTGCCTAGCCTCATAAGCGCAGAGGGAATTACCGTAAATAAATCAGAAGATAAAGCTGACTTACTTAACAGGCACTACCAGAAATACTTCACTGTAGACAATGGTCCAATTAAGGATTTTACCTCGCGCATTGCTTCAGAGATGTGTCCCATCGAGATATCGGTTGATGGAATTGGAAAATTATTGCGAGATATTGATAGGAAAAAGGCGCCAGGACCCGAAGGTATTCCCGCTGTTGTAATAAAAATTTTAGCCAATGAAATTGCTCCGTTTCTACACATTTTCTATCAGAAATCATTGTATGAGGGAACCGTCTCAATGTCGTGGAAAAAAGCTAATGTCACTCCGGTGCCTAAGAAGGGCGTGCATCAAAACCAGATGATTATAGGCCTATTTCATTAACTTCAATATTTTGCAAAATAATGGAGCATATTATAGCGAGCTCTATCATGCGCTTTCTTTCCGAAAAGGGAGAAATCAGTCAGAGCCAGCACGGATTCCGGAAAGGTAGGTCTTGTGAGACCCAGTTAGCGCTTTTTATGAATGGCGTATCTAAAGCAGCAGACGGCGTTAGATCAGACGCAGTTTTCCTAGATTTCAGGAGAGCTTTCGACACAGTTTCTCACGAAAAGCTTATCCAAAAGCTGAGTGCCTATGCGATCGACGAAAAAGTTATCAGATGGACCAAATCTTTTCTAGAAAACAGATCTCAGCGAGTTGCGTTAGACGGAATTTTATCGGACGAAATAAGCATCTCGTCAGGAGTTCCACAGGAAAGTATTCTTGGTCAGATTTTATTTCTAATTTATATTAACGATCTCGTAGATAACGTAAAGAGTAATGTTAGATTATTTGCCGATGATACCCTGATATACAGAGAGATTTTGTCAGAAAACGATTGTAATGTTCTTCAAAACGACCTGGACGTATTATCAGGGTGGTGCAAGGATTGACAGCTGGATGTAAATATAAATAAATGCGTTGCCATGAGTTTTACGCGCTCCACAAACATAATTCCCGCGCAGTACCAAATCTCAGGTCATCCATTAGAGTTAGTGCACGACAACAAATACCTTGGAGTCACGTTTAGCAGTAACTTATCTTTTAAAGAACATATTCGAGATGCGATAGGAAAAGTGAATAGAATGCAAAGATTAACTGGTAGAACGTTGAGAGGATGCTTATCGAGAGTCAAAGAAATAGCTTACTTTTCTCTTATTCGTCCGAGACTAGAATATTGCTGTGCGGTTTGGGACCCACTCGAAGTAGGTTTAGTCTCAGATTTAGAGATGATCCAGCGTAGAGCAGCCCGATTCGGATTTTATGTTTGATAGCAGCGTTACGGCAATGATAGAGTCCCTCAGTTGGAATTCACTACAGATGAGAAGATCTGAATATCGTCGGAAACTTTTCGAAAAGTTCAATCGTTCAGAATTTATAGACGAAGTAAGTGAAATGTTAGTGCCAGTAAGGAGCGAACGCGATCTCCGAGAGGCATCGACGAAGCGTTATAGGGAAGTAATCGCAAGGACGGATAATTACTTTTGGTCTTTTTTTTCCCAGGCTATTAGAGATGCTAATAGGGATTGAATGAATAATGGTGGTATATTACACCCCCAGCCATACGCCTCTGGTGGCTCGCGGGGTATATATCTAAATCTAAAAATCTAAATCTAAATTGGCAGTTAGCACATGAGAGTTCGTAGTCCCGATACTGGATTCTTTGGGTCTTTTGTCTTTTGAATTCCCTAGAAATCTTAGTATATTGTTGGGGGGGCGAAACGCGGGTCTAATATTATGGGGAAAAACGTTGCTTATTTTGTGTGACAATTTTTCCAGAAAGGGAAGCCTCCGCCAGGTAATGGGTGTCTTGTCAGGGGGAGGAGGCTGGGGGTTATCTTTTGGAAGGCTTTGTCCCTGATTTTCTTTTTTAAAAGTTTTTCGATGAGAGCTATGCTGTTTCCGTTGGATTTGGCTATGATTTTAATGGTGTTTAATTCCTTATTAAATTTATCTGGGGAGAGGGGGATTGCTATTAGCCGGTGCAACATGGAATGAAGAGCCGCGTGCTTTTGGGAAAAGTGATGGAACGAAGAATTTGGGATGATTTGGTCGGTATACTCTGGTTTTCGATAGATTTCAAAAGTTGATTTTCCTTCTCTATAGATATTGTGATATCTAGAAAATTTATGATGCGGTTCGTTCCTATTTCCATTGTGAAGCTAAGGTTAGAATGGAGGGAGTTTAATTGATTTAGGAATATGCTCAGTTGCCTATAACTGCCGCCTCAGACACAGAATATGTCGTCGACTTATCGTTTCCAATAAAGAGAATGTTTTAATAAGGTGTTACCGAAACTGAATAGTTTTTCTTCTAAATTGTATATGAAGAATTCAGCAAGGATAGGGGACAAAGGAGACCCCATGGCCAGGCCTTCTCGTTGGCTGTAGAATTTTTCATTGAAAATGAAGTAATTTTGTTCGAGGCAGATTTTAGCTAAGGAGATTAAGTCTTTTTGGCTTTGGAGTCCATCATAGTTGAAGCAAGGTGAGTTTCCATGGATAAGACGGCTTCTTGGGTGGGCACTGAAGTAAAAAGATTCTTTACATCGAAGCTAACTAGAATTACGTTTTTGGGAAACACTTCTTTCTGTAAATCAGAGGGTAATTCAGCTGAGTTCTTTACACTGTATTTAGGGTGAAAATTTGTTCGTTGTCGGATTACACTGTTTATTTTAAAAGCTAATTTATGGGCTGGAGAAGAGATGCCGGAAACTATTGGTCTCACAGGGTGATATTCTTTATGCAATTTAGGCAATAAATAGTATAATATATCCCCTCCCTCCATAAAATCTTGGAGGGAGGGGATTCATCTGTGTGAGAAAGTATTTTCCTTTCTCAGAAAACAAATTACAGTCCTTCAGTGCTTTCTTTACTCTTCTTCTATCTCATATCGATTATATGTCTTTTGTGTTTATATACGTGGTGCTCCATCATTATTCCCCTAAAACTGATAATTTATGGTCAGCATTATCCTGAATCTTCGTAAATCATTAAACTCAGTCGTAGTAAATGGCTTTTATTCATTTATCATTCCCAGTTTCGAGTATACGTTGTTATATTCTCCTTAAAATGCATGTATAATCATTTTCTGATAGAAAATTGTGAGATTAATAATTGATCCACAAATTCCAGATAAACCCTAAGAATTGCATAACTAATGTATTTATTGTTTTTAAGGGTCCGCTAGAAATCGCCGACAAATTGATTAGATAAAAAAAATGTTATAATTTTTTGAGGTACAGATCGTGACGACGACGCAATTTCAGGATTTCCCAGTGATATGAATCAATGAAGAATATTAGTAATGCATAGAAAAAGAGATATTAGATATATTTAATTTAAATAATGTATAAAATATCTATTGTATCATTCGTATGTTTGTTCTGTCATTAAAGAAGAAATAGATTTCGATTCGGATAAGAAAAAAATACAATTATTCTATTGATTATGAATAACTTTATATAGTACCCGAAACCTCTTTTTCAGTTAATCTATTTTAATAATTGAAATCTAACAAATATATAAAGAGTAAATTTGTGAAGTATCGTAATTACCATTTACAATGTAAAGCAAATCAATACAAGATTCTGCCACTTTTTTGCGGCTTTTCTCTGTCTATTCCAACGGGAGTTCCAAAGATGTGCGTTAAATTAAAAATAGACAGATTTAATTTTATTTATTAATCAATTTCTTGTAGTAAAAAATTTTAGTGAAAATGAATAAAATATATAATTTTTAAATAACAGACAGATTCCTCTTTCTATGAAAAGTATAAAGAAGATTCTGTTGAAGTTAATAATGAAGAGTAAAATTCACGGAGGCCGAAATTTTGTGCAATTCCGACATAATCGAAGAGTATTTGCAAGCAGGGAATTTAATAACATATGAAGAATGTTTTGCTGAAACTTAATACCTCTGTGAAACATCGCAAATAGTTTAAATGATTAAAAATTTAATTTGATAATCAAGTTTGATAGAAGCACTAAACTTCTGAAAATTTTTTCTCAAAATCTCAGAGAATCCTTCAAAAAAATTAATTTAAAAATTTTTATTTTTTATGTGGTTTTACCAGTCCTGGTGTTCATTTTGCTTTCAGTGATTATTTACGAAACATTTTATATGAAAGCTTTTAATTAATCGAGTTTGTTATTATTTGCGTAAATGTATTTTTATTTACTCTATTAGCACTGCCTCAATTACATTCCATTAAAAAAATGTGATTTAACAAAAATTAAAGATATTTTCTCTTTTAAATCAAAATACTTAGAAGGTCAGGTGAATAAAAAACATTGTCCAAATGTATTCAATAGTTTATTTTATTCTTGTAAATGAATCAGTGAGCGAGAAAATCAGTCATTAACGAAACTTAAGAGTAGAGACAGATAAGAAGTTTGTTGTGGGCGATTTCATCCGTTCCGTAGGGCTTCAAATCAAACAAAATAACTTCTTCCGATTGGCCCTTGAGGTCGAATTGCTGAATAACGCCAACGAATGAGAGGAAATAATGCGAAAGTCGTTTCAAACAGCATTCCTCTTTAAGAGGAAGATTCCTCTGAAAGGAGAGTGCGGTGGAAAGTGAAAGGGATTTAAATTGAGAAGAATTCCATCGTCTAATATAACGGTAATTACGGAAGAAACGGGGATTAAGTGGGCTCCTTTTTGATTAGAGGGAGGAATCTAATGACGTTCGCAGCGAAGCACTTACCTTCTAAATTCCCTCTTCAATCCCTTTCTCCTGCTTTTCCCTGTATCTTTCCTAGACATCTGTTTGGACCACTGAAAACAGAATCCGAGTGCCGATAAGAGCGGGAAGGAGGAATCTTACTTCATCCGGTCTCGTTCTTTTCAATATGACATGAATGCTATTGAGGAATTAATGATGCCGAATGATGAAACAATCAGGGTCTGTCCTTATGGAATGAAATCCGTGAACACACGCCTTTCGCCTTGATCTTCCCTTATCGATGTAACACGCTAATCGTCCTTGGAAAATTGATTCTTGAAATGACTTGTTCTATTATCATATATTTCAGTTTTTGAACGACCTTTATTACAGGGATAACAGAGACTACATGCTCTTAGAACGTACTGTTCAAAATTCATTAAATACATCAAACTGATCTAAATTAAATTTAATTATTAATTAATAAGAAAAATCAATTATTTTAAACTTTATATCTTCTAAAGATTATCATCCTGAGTCCTTAAGCACCTAAGTAGAGTTGATCTGCTTCAGCAATTCTTCATCAAACGTATACACTTTCGCTGTACCTTTTCTAATTTAGGAGTACAACACTTGTCAGCCAATGTACTACAAGCATAATGAGCGTTAGATCAGACCAAAGTAAAGTATCATCGCTCTAAGGCTCTTCTTCATTCCTGCATTCTTTTCAAGATGCATTTACCCTGGGTTAAGTTATTTGCAAGAGTTACCTCAAGATATTTCCCCAGTTCTGCTGTTGCTGAGTCTCAGAGGTTGGACGAATAATAATTGGAAATATGCTTGCTTTCGGCAAAGTTACAAGCATTTGCCTAAGTTAAGTTCTAATCTTTAAGTTTTACCGAAGGTCTTAATGGTAGAGTCCCCGCACTTTACTTACGTGGATTTACTCAACTTAAAACATTCTGGGTGTGGAAGGAATTGGAAGAGTCATCGCTCTTGGTCGGCTGCCTTCGTGCTGCTAACGATGTCACATGGTCATTTAAGCGTAATGAGAGAATAAAGTACATAAGAAACAACTTTATTGAGATACAATATTTCAGATTATGTATACTAATCTCTTACATGAACATTTAACAAACATGGTATATAAATTAGTCCCACGACATTTTCACAAGGCCATTCACTCTCATAATATGTAATATTAGCACCTTCACACTGGGAAACAATCAGCTGATGCGTCGGCCGGTAGAAACCTTTTGGGCTCAGTTGATTGGTCTCAATCGGCCGACGGCAGACATTTATCCCATCGATGGCACCCTCATCAATTGAGCATCAGAAGTCATCTATTTACAGTGCGGACTACATCAGGAAATAAAAATAAACTAGCTTTATTTACACTCTCTTCATTTGGCCGAATCGCTGAGTATTTTAATGTTGGAAGCCGTTCACGTGGAGCGAAAAGCGTCGCGGGCATCTCGCATCCGCCGTTCCTTCCGCTAACTTAAGGTCAACCAATTTCAGGTGGATACATGAAGATCATCAAAACATGAAATTAAACGAGATGGCCCTCAACAAGCAGCTCTTTCGTCCGAATCAGTGGCGAAAGTGTTTGATGGCGGATCTGATTAATTTCTCGTAACCAATCTCAAGATATATATATAATTAAACCCAGTGAACCTGTTTTTCAACATTACTAGGAATACATTTCCCGTAAAGAAACTGTATCCCTTTGTTCAATGGGTCTATAAAACATATTAAATAACTTTCAGGGCTAAGTAAAACATTAACTTTATCCTTAATTTTGGAGACATCTCGACCTTAAAAAAATTGCGAAATAATGTAAATTGACATGAAAAGTTAATGGGGCTATCCTTTGAGTCGAATTTATTTTTAACTTGGCATATCTGCCACTCCGTACCGTCTTCCGAATACGTTTTCTGTTCCGTCAATACTACACTAATTATATTTATTTAGAAGATTATCTACACTATAGTATTCTGGACTTTTAAATAAAAAAATCTTCGATCAACGCAAACCCGAAAGTTGTTTTATCCGTCATCTTTCATCACTCGCTTTACTGGGTACAAATTCCAATATTGTACTTCCAACAAATTGTCGGAATATATTATATTTCTGTGAGAGAGTGATTCGGTTTGACCAACGTCCTAGTATTTCATAGTTCCATTTTATAATTCGCTTCAACAGACCCTAAGTAAGACCATAATTGAATGTGAAAGACGGGAATTCATTACCTGTAGATTTCTTTAATCTCTTACCAGAATCACGTGACGAATCAAGGAAACCTTTCATATTTACTTTAGTTAATATTTCGATTGTTGTTGATCTACTTTATTATGATTCAATATCTTTAATATTTATTACATAATATAATCATATATATATATCTATGTATTATGTCTTTTTCTTGGTCGTGGTCCATTTTCACGTCAAGGCTTATGGATGAAGGAATAGAGAAACTGCATTCATAATAAGAACGGAATAATGGGGAAATCGTAGCCCACCTAATAATGGTTGACCTTTAGCTGAAGGGCAGCAAATGCAGAGAAATGCAATTTACGCCTCTGATCCACTGTCCACAAATATTATATTCGTTATGAGATTATTCGATGTACTCCAGCGGCTCTAAAAGAATAGACGCAACCCATTTCGATGCAGAGGAAACATTTACAAGAATAAATCGCTAAAAACGAAGCTCTTCTCTTGAACACAAAATAGTTATTATAGATCTTTATGTACATGTATCAGCACCAGATGCGTATTCCTTCGGAGGATTGTCTCCAGTGTATTGAGTCCAGTTGGATTCGCGGTATTTGGAGTCACTGATTCGATCTCACCAAAGTGCCGCTGATGCGCCTCCTGAAAAGTAAGGAATTCATGTCAGACGTTTCACAGTTTTCACTCTTACGATTATTTTTTGAGTCTAACGCTAAATAAAAATATGAATCATTTCGGTGTTGGTTCAGAAGCATCTCAATCTTCTTCAGCCGAAAAAAACTTAATCTTAAGAGATAAAGACTCGAACTACAAAGAGAGGAAACTCGAGATGACCAATCATAAAAGAGTTTTTCGGCAAAGATGAAGACTTATGGATCGCCGAATCAAATGTGGCATACAATGATGAGTGCTCGTTCGCATTTATAGCGCAAGAAACTCTTTTATTCGAAATGGTTTAAAAGGCTTTCCGAAACAGCACAGATGTTCGCCCAAGTCAAAAAAACGATAAACGTAATCAATTTCTGTATGCATGGCATGAACAAGAAATGAACGTTGTTAAAACTAAAAAAAACACAATTTTGCCAGGACTCCACGATGGCCACCAAGTAGACCTTTAATGTTTTACGTCTGTCTCCAATTAATGTTTCACTTTCTTTTCACTCATTTTTCAGGAGAATTAATACTTCCTCCAACACGTTTTTGATAATCACCGTGCTATGTTTTTAATAAATGCATTTTGAAACCAGTTAAAAAAACGGCACTTTCCGATAACACGCAAGTACGAAGTGCTTTTAAAGATTGGCACTTTTTCGTCAAATCCGTCGTTAGTTTAATAAAAGTACCTTTGAGTTTATCTCTAGACTACTAAAAAATGGCTCCACAAGATAATCTTCTAATATAATGATAATATAGGTGTTCTTTTCTGCCACTTGTATCTTTTGCAAAATTAAATAAGAAATGTTGGTCCAGCGCGAAGGACGCCAAAATCAAGGTATTCAATAGAATGTTTTATTTTTTACTGTGAAATATTGTTTTCGATTCCAAATTTCAAAAGTTTTTGATTAACGAATATTTTGTTGAAATTTCTGGTTTCTTAGTTAATGCAAACACTGTTTGATGAGTGATAATCTATCCTAAAGTTAACAAAGTTTGAATTTTAAGTGAATGAAATAAGATTTGATGTGAAAAAGCGATAAAATAAAACTATAATTTTATATAGGTAATTCATTGAATGGTAAATATCGTATAATGCCTTTTATTAGACTCATGTAGAGCACACTTACTAAAACGTTTCCATTTAGAATTCAGTTTCTTTGAAAATACGATTCGACAATTCCTTGAAAGTTTAATTACATTACTTTCAAGAAATGCGGAGAAAATCGGGGTACTTCTTTTAAAGTGAAAATTTTAATATGTTTTGGTTTCATTATTGTTTTTTCCTTATTCCTCCCAGGGATCCAAAATTTCCCTTCGCTACAGCGTAAACAAACACAGTAACGATGAGGAGAGGTGATGTTTTTCTTCATTCATTCTGTTTCAATTTTCAGGGCAAGATCATTCTCTAGTTAAGAACCAAACAGGAAAATCGAACTGGATTTAAGAGGTAAGGAAGTATTTCGACATTTTCTATTTATTATATCCTCAAATATAGGTCTGAATTTCACAGTGAAAAATTCATAATGTTTGCTAACTTTCGTTCCAAACTTAGTTTTCTTAGTTTCTAGTACAAAAAACGGGATAGTTGAAATATAGAAAAGATTTTATAAAACTACACAGAAACACATTAATCGGACTGTTCTTGTGAGATTTCCATTTTCACAATCGATTGCCACGTAAAAAAATACGAAAATTGATTACAAACGGTAGAGCTTCAAATTTTTATTATATTTTATTAATTCTAAAAATAGATGTCACAAAAGCATGCAAAGGTCAGTAAAGCGAATCCAGGTTATTTACTAATGAACCGAGTTTTTGACGGTATTTAAATGCACCATAGGAGGGCGTAATTGAATTGGAGGAACTTTGTCCCTCGAGACCGTTTCGGACATCACAAACTACGAGGGCGGAGGAAAAGCATCGACATTTAGAGCTCATCACCACTCTGTAAACGAAGGCACGCTCCCTACTTTGTGGTGACACAAAATATGCCACACTAATATACTCTATTGTAATTAAAAATGGAGCTAAGATATGTAAGATTCCCCACGAATGCAACGATAAATGGGAGATAATTACTGGTAGAGCATATCCTGCATGAATCACACTGAATAAACACAAGGTCTGTTATTTTATATGTACATTTTTTAATGACGGAGAGAAACCCGTGCGGCTCTAACGGCATCAGAATGCCCCTTTGATTCCATCCGCAGATGGGGCCTCTAATGGAGGCAATAAGGAGCCCCACGGGGGGGCCTTTCAGCACAATGGCCAGCGAGGAATAAATGAACAGCAAAAAGGCTCCTCGATGAGATCTCCGGTCTTTTACACCCGTCGTAGCACACTTCAAAGTTACATTTTTATATTCATAGGCTAGCGATACGAATTTCAGCATCTTAGTTGAGCTCATTTCCGATAATAAATAAAAAGATGAATTAACGTTGGTAGAATCAATAAACCACATTAATTGATCTCATTCATCCTTCCGAATTCTCTGACGCAGCCAAAATCCACCGAACACTGACGTGTTACGCCTAAAGTACCACAGTAGAAATCCTTATCGGTTTCTAAATAAAATTTCCAATACATTTCTAATACAAATCCTATTTATTCTCTATAGGGCTTTGGTCATTGGTTTCTATTGATTTCTTGTTGTTTTCTTATTGGTTGTAAACGAAATCCTTTTGGTTTCCGCATATCTACATCTACATCTACATTAATACCCTGCAAGCCGCCTTTCGGCGTGTGGCAGGGGGTGTAAACACAAGTTGAATCTATACTACTTCCTTATTCGGTTATTGTCGCGTATCGTTCGCGGAAAGAATGAATTTTTTAAACGATTCGTTCTAGCATCTATTTCTCTTAACTTACGGTCATTATCGGATCGACCGACGTAGCAGGGGGGTTGCATGATACCGATTGTATCTTCCGAAAATGTAGTTTCAATATTATTCAATCATATATTCCAATTGTTTTTAATGAAATCCTATCGGTTTCCCTATTGTTTTTCTGGTGACATTCCTATTAATTTCCTAATGTTTAATAGCATAATTTTCAATAAAAACATACCTGATGCATCTAAAAATTTATTTCAGATAAACAACAACAAGTGAAATGATATATAAAATAACTTCATCAGTCCATCAAATTCAATTTCTTGTCCGCATTCCTTTTTCTATTGTTATGCTTCTTACGTCTGATAGCCTCCACTGCAGAATGGCTAACCTGAGAATAGCTTAACAGAAGTCGAGGGACATTCATCTTTTTCGTAGATACTTTTGCACATATTCTTAGGTAGTCGTTTAGAAAAAGGATTTCAGAGTGGAGACCGCTCTCTCTCAAAGACTCTTTTCATTATTCTTATATTATCTGAGATATCTCACAACCTCTCATTGCGATTATTATTAGTTTACAAAAATATATCCCGCAATATAGTTTAGTATATCAAACAACCTCTATGTTAGTTCTTGAGCTCATGCTTGCAGAAAAGGTCAGGCTCATTTACGAGATAATGGAACAGCACAGAAGTAACTTACTGATAAAGATATATCTGCTATTTAGTACGTTTACAACGATTATCTCCAAATTTTAAGAGGCATCTGAAAATAAAGCATGAAATAATGTCATTTAGAAGCTGACCCACTTCTAATTGAGCCTATATGAGCTTCTAATTAGTCCCTCTAAATTTCTCTTCATAATCAACTTCCTGTGAACCACTGATGAAGCGTATTATAGCGGCGATTTATTTATGTACAACGCTTATCTGAACAACAGTTCATTAAAAAACACGCAAACACAGGTAAATCGTGCCCGATTCATCCAAATATATTACATTAACTTATTTATGGAAATATGGTATTAGAAAATTCAAAATCCTCATGCATTTTTAAATATGATGTAATCTTTTGACTGCGACGAATGACATTTTAAAAATGAGCGTTTCCTACTAAATGAACCTTTATAAATTTTTTATATTCAGACCAATTGAACGTAATTTATACTTCAATTTAACAATAAATGTTATTATATAAATGTTTTGTAGTCGTCAATACTCGAGGGATCCGGAAATTATGTGAAGGTGGAGAATGTTGGGACTAATAGAGAGGAATCTGTTTCCAACTGACAGCCACTGTCCTTGTCAAAATGTAATACCTTACTATTTAACGAAAACGTTCCAGAAATCGCTGGTATAGCATTCCCTGGGATCTCAGACAAGAGTTAACCTTATCTCTTGGCCATACGGTGTTGCCAAGCCCTGTATTTCAAAGCCCCTCAATCTTATGCAGCTAAGAGTACGCCGTTCGATTTTTTTGTGGGGAGCTGTACATTTAAAACAAGCCATTGTGACAAAGTTTATCGCTCAAAGAATAAAGGATTTAATCCGGCCAGAGTAACTTCTAATTAACAATTTCTTAATGACAGGATAGCCAATAAATGTATTTCATGATAATTTACAGCTTTTGAAACGGAATCTAAAACAAAGGCTTAAACTTGCAGACATATTCTGAAGGAGTTTCTCACTTTACTCTTATGATTTAGTCTCCGTATCCGAGTCTTTTCGGATCGATCCGAGTTTTCTTCGTCAGAGGCAATGCAATCGGTGACGTCAGGAAATCTCTGGAGGAAACAAGAGAATCAAGGCGAGGCGCATTTAATACTCCAGTAAATAAGGAAATCGCATTTCCTCTTCTCCCGATATTAACCTTCTTATCTTATTTGCTCCCGAAAATCTTATTGCCTTCAGATCCAATGCTCTTTCAATTCCCAGCATTTTCCAGTTCATCCGTAATATTTTCCTCTGAAAGATTTCAGTCGAATCGTTGTCCTTTTTCTCGAAGTAAAACTATGAATTTTACATTAGAGCAATTTCTGACATATTTCTCATTTAATTGATTTACGTATATTCGCTACATTAGAAAGAAAACGAAAGCAACTGAGGGAAAGAGAGGATTAATACGATATTTGGAGAAAGAAAGAAAATTGCAATTTCAAATGTTAAGCAAAATTAGAGTGAACGATAGTCCCAGTAAGAAACGTTTGACTTCCAAATATTATTAATAATATTCGTACATAAGATTTTATTTTATATCGAATATTGAGTTGATGCGGCTTTGTAGACTTAATTGTTACTTACATTTCTTGGTATATTGGATTGGAAAGTTTGGTATTTGCTATATATTGACAATTTAGATGTATGAGTTACGATTAAGGTTGTTACACTGGTAATTATGAAATTTAATATCCCCGTTGAGAATAAACGGGCATTTCTGCTAGTTAGGTTATAAAAATATATTAAAAAGCATCTTTATTTATAATACGCAAGTTGTTTCCTCTGTAAGGAATACCGTGCATACCACGTTTCATCTTGCTTTTTCATCTCTACAGATGACTTTGATCTTTGTTTGGGGTCCTTTTCCTAGATTTCTCGGCTATGTAGACTGTTTTCTAAAGAGTACATCTCAAAAAATATTTGAATTAATAAAAAAAGATGTTCCGGGGTGTTGATCAGATGTAGTTGACCGATATAGTTCTGAGTTCGTTTACACGCAACATGATCAGTAAATTTAAAATATTTTCATAAAAAATCTTTAGGTTAAAATATTTCCCAACTCACAATTGCAGACACGTGACTGATTTTCAACTCCTTGGTGACTTTAAACACAAAAGAACCCATTACAATTATCTTTCCCGTTGTTGATAACAGTGAATATTGAATAACAGTGAATACTGCAATATATTCTATTTTGATCGAATACCTTTTACATCGCTCAAAGTATATACTGAACTGCATTTAATACTGCACAAATTCTCTCACACATTTCCACTTATCTTCGGTTTGAAACTACTCCTTTCACGTGTTTGAGTTATCTATGGCACGCGACGTCGATTTCAGATGAAAATATTGATTAAGTAAAGTACTAGGGAGGGAAGACATTAAATTCGGCTATTCAGTGCAAAGAAAATAAAATGTTTACAGCGCATAACCACTGTCCTCTGACATCGGCCGGTAGAATGAAAAAAAGGAAGTATAAGATTCTGCAGAACAGACAGTATAAAAGGATATAATGAAATGGTGGATTGTAGAAGGGAAATTCCTTTTCCCGGTCGGTGTTGTTTAAAAATCCGTTCCCACAACTCCCGCGATAAAAACAGGTTTCTAAGCGGTAGAAAATGGAGATGTGTAACTTCTTCAAAGTGAAAAATTTGGAACCTTTAACGAAAAGATGAGAATAAAATCGTTTAAATATGGCTCGGTTTTAACTAGGTGGGTTTATTCATTTATAGGGGAAGGTTGCCGATGTTGGACCGTTGCCTAAATTGGACCTCATTAGTACCCCCCCACGAGTATATCAAGCATTTGAGTTGGCGGTGGTGATACCATCTAGGGAACGTGACTAAACGGTCAGAGAGTTGGAGTCTCTTTTCCGGTGTGGATGGTCGTTAGTGTTATATGGTTGGTTGTGGTATAATTATTTACCCTCGGTACGCAAGCTGCTGTCTCAAGTAAAAGTACTCTTTCTGTGGAACACTTTAAGCCCGAAATATGTCATCTACTAACGACATACTGCATGTGTGTGTGTGTGAAACAACGTGTGTTCGTCTGGCACCAATATTATTTTGACGGGATCATGTTGCCTATGTTGGACCACCGTGTGTCCATTTTAGGAGACTGTTGAATGATGTAATTAGGAAATTAATCACTTTTTTATAATGATAATTGAACTTCAACAATAAATATCTAATATATTTGGGTGAATAATTATATAGGTTTTCATTATGGAAAAAAGTACGGGGAACGAAAAACATTGCAGATGGCTGTGCCCGTGTGTATGGAGTGAAAGAATAAATTTACTTTGTTTTAGTCCACAGAATTTTAAAAGGTACGACTAGTTTCGAGGCATAGGCGTAATCATCAGGTAAAGAATGTGGAAGTGTAATGAGTTACACTGTTTTTCGAAAATTTGGACTCACACAATGTAACTCGCCTCACTGCAAACGCTTCCATAATAGTTAGGGGCAAACCGGTCCAACCTAGGAAACTGTGACTCCGAATTAGGCAACCGGTATCCCAATTTGGACCATTTGCATTAGTTCGGTTTTTTCTCTTAATTTATCTCAAAAGTAATACATTGTAAATACAGAACTGCCAGATGACAGGGGATACTATGAAGTATATTATACAGCATTAAAGTTTCAGTTTGAATAATTAGTAATGAAAATATACAAGAAAATAAAAGAATGGTCCAAATTAGGCAACTTTCCCCTAATAAGCTCCGTATTTGTATTTTTTTTGTAATTAACATTAGTTATCCTTAATGGTTAGGTGTAAGAGAGGCCCTAATGGGCCTAACCTCGCCAAATAAAGAGTTTTTATTATTATTATTATTTGCGTAAATGGTGTGCATCGAAGAAGTAGAAAAAACTGATCTATTATATAATATTATAATCTAAAAACTAAGACAGTAACATAATCACAAATTCCTCTTTTGCTGAGAAATAATCATCATCTATAAGGTTTTCATGTTTGAATCTTATGATATTTTAATGAAATTTCCCAATAAAATCTCGTACACAACTTGTCTCGCAATACCGATAAATTTTCACTTTTTGATAGCCGTGAAATGCGAACAGAAAGACATATAAAAATTGGTGGAATAAGGTCAGTGAGGTGAGATATTTAAGAATGAGTGTATGGATTTAGAATGTGACAGAACGAGGAAAATGACGTTCTCTGGGGAGTGTTTTGAACATTCTCGTACGTAATCGATTCCCGCGGCAATTCCATTTGAGGTCAGAAAATACGACTTAATTTTCGAGTTCTCGCGCGAGTTGGCCTCTTTCGAGTGCTCTTTGAAAAGAGTGTCTTCAGCTGCAATGAAAGAGCCTTTCCTCGAAGAGGAGGACTTTAATGCACGCCTTTTTGCCGGCATTTGTGCAATTTAAGTTTGAAGACCTCCCGTCGTCATGGAAACGTGGGTGGGCGTCTTTGAGAGGAAATGATGGCAAACAAGGATCGATAGATGGCGTTATTTATGCTAACTCCCTGCGAATCTGGAGCCATTTACATGCACCTATTAGTAGTCATTACAAATAACAGTTATTGCGCATTAAATGATTTATACTATTCTATTATATATATACTAATGTAATACACTAATAGTCATTGCGCATTTGAGGCTTGGGAGCTACGAGTTGCGGAGTTTAAGGATGAAAAAAATTACTTCATAAAAATCCGCTGAGAACTGAATCTTATTTTTTAGAAAGCTTTCATTCAGAAATAGAACCAATTGATAACGATGAGGTCGAAGTTTTCGCAAATGAGAAATCCAATCTTTAAGATTCTGGATTTGTTGAATGAACGTTTACACCAAGTCTTTCAAAGTAACCATTCAGAGGCTATGCTCGGACTTTTTTTTTAAATTTGAGTGCACATATATTAATATAAGTAATTAAATCGAAGTATGAATTCAGTAATTAAAATAAAAATGCTCAATTTGCAAAAATCTCCTTTAAGCGTTATCGGAATAAAGAAGTAACATTAAGCTCAGTCACAATTTAAAAAGGAAAAATAAGGTACTCCAATTTAAGTTCAGGTTAAAGATTATTAATTTCAATTCATTCCTTCATTTGCTACAACGTTTCATGATTTTGGATCGAAAGTTCTGGGTTTGAATGGCAGGCTAATCAGTTTTTCTGGTTGAGGAATGGGTTTCTGTGTTTGTAATTAGTAATAATTATTGAAGTGGATGTAAACGTTGTTCATACTCGGTTAACTATTCTTCAATGATATGGAGAGGAAAATATTTTAAGAAAGCAGTTATTTTATAAAGAATTTGATGGAGGGTATTTTTCTGAGGTGCCGTTTTATTTCTGCGAAAATAAAAATCAACTTCAAGTAATAATTTCTCGTGCAAAGTAATTTCCTTACCTTGGGGCTTATTATTATACGCTGAAAAACATTCACCGGCGAAAGTAAAGAAATTAACAAAAAGACGAAAATTCGAAGCTCATTCTTTGATAAAAATTCATTTTGGTTTATTTTATATTTGGAGAGCACTCGTGTGAACAAAAACGGAACTAAATTCCGCATTCTTTTGGAAATGAAAATCTTTTATTTTCTCTGGGACCATTCTAATAATCAATCTAACATACGCTACAGTGCTTTTACAGCATGCTTTTCTCTCGATAACGAAACATTTTTAAACACTTTTGGCTAATTTTGTACTTTTAGACGATTTTATCCCACGAGATGGAGTATGATGGTGTGTTTCTCCCCATTCCGTCCCTTTTCTCTCTCCGGACCAGGGCGAGTCAGATGACGGGGCGTCAAAAACCAAAGATTCACGCTTCAAAATGTCGATACCTTTTAGAACCGCTTACAGCTCTAACTCAAATTTGCTCTGCACGCATCATATCACAAAGTCGAAATACTAATTTACTTATTTGATGGATATCAAGATAATTAATGGAAGCGATTGGTATTCAATTAGATAACTGTATATTTACAACCAAACAATGCTGTAATTGTGTTGAATGGAATGACAGCAGTTGCTGAAATAAAATGCAGAAGAAAGGAAATGGAAAATATTCCTGTTTCTATTTAATTTTCCCTTTTATTTATTTAATGTAAAAATGTCCTTCTATTCGTAAGATTCTTCTTAAGCTCTCACATACAAATACGGCGATAAATTCACTTATTTATTTATTAACAAGCATCAACGTACAGCACGAAGCAAATTACTGCCGATGATTAACAATAATAATAATGAACAAAATAACAATAAAATCGCGAAAAGTCAACAAATTAAACATATAATAAAATAACAAATTAATATGAACATACAAACAAAAAAATCGTAGAAATGAGTTATGAGAATGTTATAAGTAAATTTATAGCCATACAAGTGTAATGTTCAGAAGGGAAAGTTTTGAAGTCTAGTGTAAAGACGAAGAAAAGTGAAATCCAGAAGAATGAAACGAGTGCCCATTCTTCTGAACTTCCTTCAGAGGATGCATGAGCAGCACTTCTTCATGACCCATTGTGCAGACAGTATCACGCTATCGCAACGACCCAATGACACTTCAACGATAAAAATTCAAAAAAGTAGACATTTTCAATCTGATTCTTAGTGAGTTATTAGAATGACGACTCTCAGATTTCATTTTAGATTGATTTTCAGTGGCATCTAATGAGGCCACTCACTTCCTGTGATCTCCAATTGCAACAGGGACATAAGAAGTTCTTCAGGGATAACTGTTTTATCAAAGCATGGTTTCAGGTTTCTTCATTATTCCCATATTCATTTTGTCCCCATGCGTGGTACTTATTCGAATGAATTATGGAGGATGTTTCGACAATATTTTGAGGATTTGACTAATTTTCTCCGTATTTTAGTTTTCGATGGCAATTAAATCAGTATATCAATTACTTGCGCTATTTATGGAAGAGATTTTTCAGATCGCTGAAAGTGGTTTTTGAAACAGGCTTTCCTCGTCCGGTGAGGGACTTTTTAAGCTGTCCGAAGTAGTTATGGTTACGAGTGACCACATCTGATTTTCCCATCGTTTATCGCATCGCCGCTATTGTAAGGACTCTTCGCTCATTTTTGCTCTATATTTGGTTTTACTCAGTTAATTGCTTCTCATTAGATCTATTCGTTCACCAATCAACAAAAGCTCACATTTTAAAGTAATTCTTCATTTACCTTCGTGAAGTAAATTCTCTTTATTGCCATTTTTTTCGCTTCCAAACTGATTTCGTGCAGCAGTGTTACCTAAAATATACTCAATGCTCTCAAACTTCAAATCTAATATTATACCCCGACTTCACCGAATGCATAAATGTTACATAATTCGTGTTGGGAGTGCAGGAAGAAAGCGTTAGAGAAACGGGTTAGCTGTGATGCATAGATTGATTCACACCAAGTACACTCCTGGCCAAAATTAACGCAGCACCTCCCTAGCGATCCTTACGGTGGTGCGTTAATTTTGGCCACGAGTGTACAATGGGTGGGATGAGTGTCTTCCAAGACCGCGATGGCCGGGCTTTCGGTGCACTTATTTGCGATTTAAGTATATCATTCTTCCGCGAATTTGTCGCGAAATATGGGAACTGACTAAATTTCATTCTTTCTGTATAATTCAATAAACGAGTACTTAACAATGTTATGTCAAACAGTAAAGCCATGCAAAAAAGTCAACGAATTAAAAGAAAAGAAAGAGGCAACATATAGAACTGCAGTACTATCTAACGATTCGGATGAACAGTATAAGTCATAGTTGAATCAAATCATGCAGCTATTTTTAGTTTAAAGGTAGAATTGATTCCAAAATGAGCAATACTTAAAAAGAAATCGCGGAAGCTATAGCTGACGGGTTTTAATAATTTTAAGAAAGTGGATGTCACGATTGTCGTCAAATTTCGTGGTCTAGTAAGGCGATGAGGAAAGGACGCTAAGGGTGGGGAAAAGGGTCTGTGGCGTCTCCTGAGTCTTCAGTCGCCCGTTTGGCTTTGTATGGTGAAGATCAGTGAGCGATCCAGCGATTTTTAACTTTTATCAATTCATCTACAAATACAGTCCACTACGAACAAAGGTTCCGTCTTTATTTACTTACCGCCCTAAACGCGAGCAGTGGGCGTTTGCAATATTTGTTCGGCGGGACAATGTCTCGCTTGGGAGAGTAGCTCAATGGGGTAATTTTTAAATGCAACAAACATAAAGGATTTATTGATGAAAGGAAAAACATGATATTGGTAATTACAGTTTGAGGAGAGAAAATTTCAACGCTGGGAGAATACCCTCCTTCAAAACGAAATGAAAATAAACAGTACTCTTCTTTTTACGCATTCCAATTTAAATATTAGTTTTTGAGAATATGGAAGACAAATAAAGAGAAAACAAACATTCCCTTGAGTGCGTCTCTGCGTAAACGTATGCTCTGAAGGTAACAATTGTTATTTTGAGAGAATGCCAATTATCTGTAAACAGGGCAATTAGAAAGATAAAGTATCTAATAAGAGACGAATCGTCATCATAAGATTATATTGAATCATGATTATGTAAACTGACTTAAACGCCTAAACTAAGAGCAATATAGCAAGCATATTCACATCGAAAATAAAGTTTCAATGTTTATGTCTGACTCATAAATGATAGGAAATTTTGCTGCAATTTGAGCCCTCTTCAAACGCCCAAAGGATTTCGTTTCACAATTAAACAAATGAAAAACGTACTCTAGTGGTGCCACATTACTATATAATAATAATAACTTCTCTAATGGAAACAGGAAGATCCCAATTACATCCATTTTTATAATTATTATTATTCACAAAGACAAGCAACCATTCCCTAGCCAGAAAAATCCAAAATATTCACAAATAAGAACAACCAAAGTTAGATGAAACCACGACTCAATTATTTGATCGTCATATAAGTAAAAACAATCGCATTCCGATGTTTTCAATCGTCTTCAAAGTTTTCCTATTAATGAATAATTTTTCCTTTAAGAGGACCGTTTTTTGTTAATTTCTTTTCGAGAAGATGAGCCGAACGGCCTGAATTCTTCTCATGCCTGAAATTCCCGCAGAGGCCCTTTTCTTTCGTCATCAGATTCGAATTAAGTCCTTTTTTCGGAGGATTCCAAGGATGGCGCATTCCTCTGCGTTGAAGAAGGATAGTTCATTCAGCAAGACATTCATTCATTCCCTCATTCCGAGTTCTGATTTTACAACTGACGCAATAACCTCGTTGTGGAATTTATTTTTAATCAATTTACAAATGGTAGAATAAAATAATTCAAATTTTTGGCTTATTCTTTCAATATTTTTAGACTACCAGAGACGTAATTATGTGTTGAGAAGCGCCTTCTCACTAAAATGAGCATGTAAAATAACATGGCTGTAAAGATTCCTAAAAATAAAATGACCGATATTTGCTTGCGTAAATATGCAATTCATTCAGATTTGATAGAAATCTCGTTTAGAGTTTGATTTGAAGTTTTTTCTCGGCTTAGCACCACTTCGCTAATTGCAAAATATGCGACAAAACCGACTAATTGGTTTTTCTTTTTGTTCGATAAGAAACTTGAGATGAATTAGCTCAAAATGACAGAGATAATAGATACTGCGAAGGCATATGAATCCGCCCCTATTTCACGCGGTTAATGGGATAAATATCAGAGCAATAGACAAAAGTACAATCCGATTGAAAAATTCGTATTCGCGACTGAACGCGCTATCGCAGAAAAGTGAATATGGAGCTGTCGGAGATCTTCAAAATGAAAAGTATTCTGAATTATATGGTTTAGCATTTTCTATTATTTACAATTATTGTCAAGCGTTTAAGAGTTACAATTTTACGCATCTGTCGTTATCATTCCGGAGAAAAGGGAATCATGGAGTTAATTTTAATATCATAGAAGATCTCAACAATATATTAGTTCTTTGAATATAAATAAACTTCTCAGATACAATTGAAATGTATGAATTAGGCCGTTTGAAACATAACTATATAAAGAGGAGAGACACTATTTTAGCCTTTTTTCACAAATTAATACATTTAATGATGTATGGGTTCAGTAATTTGACAGTTCCATAGGACAAATGTTCTAAAATCACAAATTGATCCGTTTACATCTGATGTTATCTGTTTAAAGCAGTAATTCAACGTATGTTTCGATTCAAATTGCTTTCAATTTTGAATGAATT
The DNA here is from genome assembly GCA_947579665.1 of Sympetrum striolatum. Classification (NCBI taxonomy): domain Eukaryota; kingdom Metazoa; phylum Arthropoda; class Insecta; order Odonata; family Libellulidae; genus Sympetrum; species Sympetrum striolatum. The sequence goes on from OX388341.1 coordinate 123,872,961, forward strand.
TGAATTGTCGAATTAAAAAAATGTAGTCTAACTATGTTTGAATGACTATCTTCTCCGAGAAAAATGTATTTTCGCTGTTGTAGATTATGTATTCTTGCTCTGATTTCCATCACTGTAATTTTTGGAGACCATAATTCATCTATTTAGTTATTCTATTTACTTAAATTTTTTATATCAGCAATATTCTAAACAATGAAGTGTGAAGAAAAACTTAGTGGTATCCACACATTTGTTTTATTTAATCGACCAGTTTCTGCTACGCAGTCAGGGGTAGTCGAAGCCAGTCGACTAAATACAAAAAATTTGTGGATGTAAATAAGTTTAAGTAACTTCATGATGAAATTTTACTTAGCACGAGGAAGCGTGCGCTTTAAACCCAAGTTCGAACAAGGAGTGAAAAATTGTGACCTGACTGGGACTCGAACCCAGATCTCCCACTTTCAGGGCAGTTGTTCTAACCACTAAACTACAATACCACCATTATTCCACTCCTGTTGAAGGGATTCTTTATGAGCAGGTAGTGGCGCTCCACTTAGTGGCACCGACCACCACCAGGGGTCCTCACTGAGGCAACCGACCCACAAAGCGATATTTAGAGGAATCCCCTCAAAGCAAACAAGAAAGAACTTCATGATGAAATTTTACCTAGCAAGACTTAGCGCCACTATCTGCTCATAAACCATCCCTTTAACAGAAGTGGAATTGTGGTGGCATGGTAGTTTAGTGGTTTTTCACTCCTTGTTCAACCGTAAATAAGTTTATCTTCGAACTTCAAAATATATTTCAACGAATTCCGGCAAAATAATTTAGAACGAAATTTAAACAGTTGCATGTTTATGTACTATTAAACATCTTCCTGAGTATTATTTCTCATCGAAGATATTTTATTCTTGAAAAATACTAATTTTTCATCTGATCAACTTATTCTTCTATCCTTTTTTCTCGCTCTATATTACTTATTATAATGCATTTTTTAGCACATTCTGTATATAATTTATTCTAATTCTTTTGCTCATCATTTTATCCACCGTCTCAATCCATTTATTGACGTTTTTATTTCCTTCGCGGCATTATGTGAGTAAGAGTGACGTAATAATATTCTATTTTTCCCAGAAAACCGATCTTCTTGATATTTTGGAGTGTTGAGCCGAATATGAAATTTCATTTAGGCTACATCAATAATACTTTCTAAGCAAAAACTATGGTCACCTTTTCAACTAAATATATTTTTCATTACCTACCGTCATCCCTGTCGAATTTGACTCTTTGTTTCGGAAAGCATTTTTCCATCGATTTTATTCATAAACTCAAAATTAAATCGATCCTAAATGGATAGCTTTGATTCGTGTTTGATGTAATGAATATTCCCCGGCGCACCTTCATCCCTAATGTAATCACGCGCCCCCTCCGGACTGAGGCGAATCTCTGCGGATCTGCACCCGATAAAAGGCCTCCTTCGATTGCACCGAGTACATTTTAGGGACGAAAACAGACCGTTATTTGCAGAGAGACCACTCGAAGAAAACCTTTTAAAGGAAAGAGAGCATTCGTGCATCGATAAACTTCCTCAGATTCTGAGAAGGCACTTTTCCCTCTTAAAGCTTCCCTTATTATGTACTTTGGCAGTTATTAAATAAGAATTGCTTTCGGTTTATCATTTAGGCCGTTACTCGGATACCAGTGACATAGAGGGGTCCGTTATCCTTTATCTTCGAAGATAAATGCATCCTGAATGTTGTTTTAGGTCTGTTGACTAAGAAAAGTAATGATGCAAAGGGAAATATTTGAATTGGGCTCCAATGAAAACAATTTCGTTACGCGTACTTTATATGTTAAGAGCGAGAATTCAACCTGGGTGATTATACTAGGGCTCAAAGCCTTCAAGACGACAGCTGAATGTTGAGGTGTATCATTTTATTCAAGAATCAAAGGGATATTTTGAATAAATGATTATTCTTAAGTCACTTTGAGAACAGAGACTAGCGATAGCCATTAGTCTCCGAGTGGTCGTTAATGGAAGGTATTTGTGTGATCTGAGCTGTTGGATTAATATAATATTTAAATAACTCCGCCAAAAATGCTGATCTTGCTTGTATCTTAAAAACGTTTCACCAATTTTACAAGTCAAATTGTTAATGCAAATTTCCACAGGCACACTTAAATCTTATATTCTCTTTAAAAAGTAATGAGTGTATTAAAGCCAATACTATAATCCGTTGATGATTAATTCCACTGAATTAATGTTTACTCTTGACTTATCGTTGCATTTATCCAATTTGGATTTGAAAATATTTATGACGATATTTTTACTATAAAGCTCTCTGAGACCTATTCACGAGCCTATGATTATAGTATTGCATCATTTTCGCATCGGTCCCTTTAAAAGGGATATGCAAAAGAAAAAAATATGAGGCTTACATAATTAGAAGTAAATTTTAAGAATTTGTAAAGTTAGATCTCTGCATGGGTGTACTTAGCTAAGTATATTTTAATTTACAATGAATAATGGTAGCATATTGGAATGTGTTGGAAAATTTTATTTATAGTATTTCTAATAGGGCAGTGAATTGAGTGAAAACCCAATAAAATACAGCGATTCTTCTTAATAACGATATAAAATTGATGTGACAATCTTTTTATTACCAATGCAGACCAGCAAAGACACCATGAGAAGCCAATGCAAACTAATATAAGAAGAAGGAAACCAACATAAACCAGTAGAGGCGCCAATAGGAAGCAAGATTTGCAACAGGGAAGGCACAGCTTCGGGAAGGCATTTAATTCGCTGGAAATCCGATTTGATTTTAGCGCTGCTAAAATACGCCGGAATGAGAAATGATTCTACTCTCATCTAATTCCCTTTTTCTCTTTCGTGCAGTTGAGTGGACGTGCTTCTAAATTAGCTGTGATTTTTCGTCCGATTTTATTAGCAATTCGCTCCAATTCCTTGTGCCCGCACATATTTTCAATGTCTTCTCTCGTTGTGATCAAACAAGATGAGACACTTCTCACTGATTCCTGTTTAAAATCGTCGTTTACGGCCCTCTGAGGCACAAAGGGTGTTAGGGATTCGACCTTCATCAACGAAGGAAACAAACCGCAATTCGACGGAATTTGAAGGACGACCTTCCGGCTGCAAGTGGTGGCGTTCAGTGCTGTCTCTCAGTGCGTTCAGTGTTGTGTTAGTGAAGGAATATCGGAAGAAAGACTTCCTTTGAGGTATGTTCTTCTTCTCTTTCACTTTGTAGTTTAATACAACGATACACCTCTTGTAAGAGAGTATGGTTTGCTTGTCATCAATTGCGGTACTTCATATATTATGAATATTCTTATTGCGAGTAAGTTTGAGGCAGAGTCAAGAGAGAATGCCATAACGGTATTTAACGGCGACCTCGGACTTATTTTGCTAGAAGACCTGCCGGTATGAATCATTTTTATAATCGATTTGATATTTCTGCTAACGATCCAATTCTCAATACATTTCTTGAGCTTTGATTAATTCATACAGCTTGTATACGAACTGCTGTGGCTGCTTTTTCCGCGATCTTCGCCAAATAAATTCCTCAGACCCCGGCGCCGCCACGGACATTCAGCCTCGAACTAGTTACCTCGCCTTTCTACACCGATCGTATAGTTTATCGTGTGTTTGTTTTCCTTTACTTTTTGGTGTTCGCATTCCTACAGAAAATGTTAGCAGTGTCTCAGACTTTTCTATCAATTTGTTCCAAAGGTTGGCAGATTGACATAAGTGCGTAGTAATAAGTCTTGCGTACCTTCCACTATACTTACTTCCGCATCCAATTTCAGGATATCCTTTAGAGCTGACCTCTGTATTTTTACCGACAGAAGATTTCCGAAAAATCAGTCCTTTCTGAACTTTTTCACGTTTCGATTCCAGCATTGCGATTCCAATCACCAAAAGTGGAAGACGTGTATAAAGGCAGTCGGGCAGAGTGTGAAAACACATACCTCCGAATTTCGAAGTTTAGCATTATGTACTTTATTGTGAGTCTGTTCTGTAGATTTGTATCCTCATTTCTCTTATTGTACTTTTGTTTCTTACTCTTTTTGCCTCTTAAGTGTACTGCATCTTTAGCAATTGTCTATTTCCATAAATATAGATTCGTTTCTTTAATTGTCCCGACTCTCGACAACCGTTATTGGTAGGACGTCAGTGGAAGCAGCCCCTTAACGGGGATCAATCTCCCATCTAGAAGTGATTCATTGCAGAGCAGCTTCACCTCTGGATTCCCTTACTGGTCATCTTCTGTATACTCAATCCCCAATCATACTTTGCTACATCCTGCGCTTATCCCTTAAGAGCTGTTTAGGAGCACAGCTCAGAATCCATTACTACATCACTCATTATTCAATTGATTTTTAATTTTAAAGGTCATTGATTTCTGTTGATCAGTAATTCTGAATTGCGATTCAATATATATAAATCCCTGCTCTGGGTGCTAATTTACAAAAGTGGCTAACTAACTTTTTAACTTCGCCTTGTGCAATCGCTCTATTTTGATATATATTTTATGTTTCACTGTGATCGTTATGGTGTACATAATTATTTTCCCCTTTTCGCCGTTATTTCTTTCATTATAGGATCTAAGAAACGCTTGGTTTATTGGCCGCTTCATTGAAATTGGTATATCGCTATTAAGGCTAAAGGCTTGGTCTTAAGCAAATGATTTAGTAAGTGGAAGTTGATCGTTCTGTCAAACTCGAATGGAGTAAATTTGCACACGATGCAATTGATTAAAATTCACGGAGGAAGGCGTTGTTTTGTGGAATTCCATCAGAAGAAAATGAGAGCAGCGAGTTCTATTTCCACAGTTTATTTTAAACGACCGGGATTCATCTTCAGGCGATGTTCAAAACTCTGGTATCTTGTGTGGGCACGAGGGAATCGCTGGAAACGAAAACACAGCTGCCAATCGAGATTCAGGCTCTTACTGATGACTGACTGATGACCTGAAGACTCCGAATCATGGCTAGAGGAGCCTCTCGAACAGCGAATCATACAGCGTGGGCCTCCTCAGTCCGGAGAGCAGTATTGCCCTTAATCATTTCAGTAGACCCTATTGCGATAATTATCCAATCAGTATGAAGCACCTCCTGTTAGAATATGTCAGAACCATCTTCTGCTTATTGGAAATCAAAGCCGTGGTGCTGGGAGATGACCATAGTACTGTATCTTGAGCGCTGACTTCTTTAAGAAAGCTGGGCTACTTAACAGATTTTAAACAAGTATCTGACGATGGAACACAACTATCATATAACTGTATGTTGATGTTTGTTAATAAATAAATAAAGAAAATAAAATAAATATTAATCGGAGGGATTAAACCCGCGCAGCCGTCGACGCACCACTAAACTACTTCTTGATGGTCGTCGTTTCGTTTGTGTGCACTTTTCTACAGCGAAACCGATGCTATCCTCTTTTCTCAATGTTAAATAAACATAGCTCATTGCTTCAAACTTTAACACTTTCATGATTCACAAGGCGCTTTCAGGTGAATTCAATGACTTCTCTAATTCGAGCCCCGGCCTCTCTGAGGCCCAAACAGTTGCTATTGGGTGAAGAGTAGACAACACAATCCTTGTTTGTTATCTACGAATATTATAGACGAATGTAACTTTGGTACGTTGCTTTATTCTTATTTTATTCGTTGGAAAATTATAACGAATTGAAGCAGCCTCATAATCAAGCATTAACATCGTACTCAATGAGACCTCGCCTTGCCTTTCACCAATCGGCTCATGGAATGGAATTGCTGGACTCTACAGAGAGTGCCGTACATTCTGCAAAGTTAGGAATTCCATCCCCACCACTTTCATAAGCGCCCTCGATACGCAGTTTCAGGAAGTATGAACAGTTGTAATTTTCATACCTGTTAAGTGAAGTACAGCTTAGCGTCGTGCTGTAAAAAATTTCATTAAGGTGAAATTTAGATGCAGGGTCATGCAATAGAAATCCAAATCCACGCCATAAACTTCCTACAATTAAAAAAAATCTTCCAAGCAAGAATTATGCAAGCGCCGTAAAGCTTCGGTTGGACTTGAGAAAGTTGCGTTGTTGAGAAGCACAAGATGAGACTTTTACAGGATCACTTCGGCAACGCATTTGGAGTAGCACATATTGAGGTCCACATTCCTCGGGGAAGTTCCCCTATCGATAGAAATTCCATTCACTGACCTCTGGAGCATTCTTAAAAGGCCTCCAATTTAGAAGCCGCAGGAAGCTGCTGTGGAAAACACGACGGCATGGCGATACGTGGTTGCAAGCCAAGTCGATGAATAATTTAAATTGCCTCTAATTAACGCAGTTTAATCCGACATGAATGATAAAATCGACACTTGTGTGCGTGGAAAAAGTTTAAAATTCTTATCTCCGCGAGAAATGAACATAGATAAAGTAATCGATGATTCCAAGCTATCCATAATTGTTTATCAACATCAATTTTATATATGTATGCATGTGTTTGTGATTTGAACTTTCTTTCCAATATATTTTAGGAGAATACTTAAAAAATGCTGAATATTAATCAGGAGTAAAACCTGATTCATCCATATCCGTCCGATTTTTAAAAACGGGTTTTTTAATCGAAACAATCGATTAATATCCGATGAGAAAAGAATTTAGTTTTTCTTAGTTTCCAATTTTTAGGAAAAAAGTTTTATTATGAAATGGTTTTAGATAAATTTGCGATAGTCGAGGTTTTGCACTAAATTTAAACACCTTCCATTGTTTAAATTTCTGAACTGTCAAATGGTTTGATCAGAAGATATATGTGAGTAACGAATGAAATAACGCCAACTCATTGGCCTGCCTAGGAGAATGTCAACGCATGGTTTTAGAGAGCAGCATATACTTGATGATATTTGAAACGAGATTTAGCAATTAGCTCGAGATATTCCTCACAGTACTCTAGTCTTTTTGGAGAAGACGCCGAGGCTAATAAAAGGAAGTTAACATGATAATGTAAGTTACGAATTTTGAAAGGTAATCGTGCATGAAGTATTATCATATTTCAGGATACTTAACATTTCCTGTAACTTTCCACTGTTTTATAATGTATGCATTTTCTCAGACTGGAGTTCCACTTCCAACAAAATAAGCTTCTTGCACTTATTAATGCAATCCGTCTGAATTTATTTAAAATTCGAGTAGATTTCCAGAAATTGATGCACACATAAATGAAACAAAAGTTAAAACGAAAATTTCGAAGTCGAAGAACTTAAGTAGAGCTAAAGTATCTTATAAATATAAGCATAGAGTAACTATGATATAAGCATCCTCGAAGTGGAGCTTCCACAGAAAAAAGCAGTTGTTACTTCTCTCCGTCTTGAATTCTATCAATCGATACTCTCGTATGTGAGTATCGAAAGACTTTTATTTTGGTTTGAACATGTTCCGGACGCAGCTAATTCTTCATCCTTTTCAACTTCGTTATCAAAAGCGTGTTATGAAAAAGAGGCGTGTGAATGGGCCACATGAAATTTAAATATTAATATTATTTATAATTCAGTCACTGCATTATTTCGCTCAAATTCATTTTGCGCTCCAACAATATTGCAAATATCGGTATATGTTTTACTTACTGCAATCGTTAACATTCGATATATTTTTATTTATTCTTTTCTTGATATTTTAGGAAACGAGTTACTGCAGGCTTTAACCACATATTTTGTTATCAATTATTTTGCTTCATCAATCACTTTCATTCCGTCCTCAGAATCTCAATGCTCTCGTTTTTCTCACTCTTTTAATTTCGCGTGCAATTAGCCACTCTCTCCTTGAGAATTGCTCCCTTTAATTTATTCTTCACACCTCTCTTTAGTACACTCCTGGCCAAAATTAACGCAGCACCGGCCGTAAGGATCGCTAGGGAGGTGCTGCGTTAATTTTGGCCAGGAGTGTACATTTGTGAATGAAATACTTCCTTGCCTTTCCGCACAGAGTAGAATAAAATGTGTCCTTCGTATACTTTCGTCTCAGCGTGTGAGCTACTCAAGAATGTCAAATCAAATAATATTCAAATAATGGAAATAGTACCTGCATTTATCACTGCGTTTTCATGGCATCTTTGATGTATTCTATCTTATTCTTAGTGAGTTATTGACAACTCCACCAATGAATCCTTTTTAATGCTAATTGCTTGTGGTCTCAACTTGTGCGCCCAAAAATTTCGATATTTTTCACTTTGGTGTATTTAATCAGGCTCTAGCAAAATTAATCCATAGATAGGCATTGGTTAAGCAAGAAACTCTCTCATATTCAGTTTTTCTAACAAATATTCGAATCCTCAAACGGTCCACCGATTTTCTCTCTCATTTCATCAACATTTTGATTATTATTTCCATCTTCCATTTTACCGAGAGAAACCCAGTTTAACTCTCGAAATTTCCTCATTTCGGCCATTTTAAATTTCCATAATCTCGATTCGATCAATTTTACATTCAACCCTTTGTTTGGACGGTCTCAGTATTGTAGCGATTCCAGCATTAGGTCATTGAGAACGGTCAAACCGATTAAATAAATTGCTCGTCCGTTTAATAATCCTCTGGCGATCGCATTCAATCAATGTTCACAATTCAATCTCAGCAAATCTCTTTTCTGCCAAATTCATCGATTTTGTACTAAAAAATCGAGTTTCTGCACAGATTTTTCAACCTATTCTTTTCGATTTTAATTCTTATCAAATTCATTCCTCACTGCTTTATTATTCGAACCAAACATACAATTTAAGCACTTTTACTGTCTGCTTTCTTTCGCATGAAGGGTGTGTAAGGAATTGAAGATGAATATCAATTTGTATTTGAATTTAGGATATGGAAAATTGTTACATTCCGTATCACCAAACGGCACCCGGTAGTTTCGATAATTATTCCTGAATTCTACACAATACGCATATTTTATTTGATTAATAACTAAAAAGGGTACTAAAAATAACTATTTGGGTGGTCTTTGATTTTCATCGGTAAGAATTTTATTGGAAAATTAGGAGATTCTGTTTAATTGCTCATTTTTCGCGCGGTCATCAATACCCCTCGAGCTACGGCGAATGTAAGGCAACAGATTCTCATTTTGAAGACGCTACTTCGATCTTTGAATATCAACGGGCTTACTTATTTAAGATCAGAGATTATTTTATGGCTAATCATAACGAGCCAATTTATTGATTTCCATAGTCATTTTTAGTGGAGCAACCAATCAAAAAATGAATCTCCTTCTGACTATTTTTATTATCTATTTTCCGGTCACGTCATTGCGGTATCGTCCAAAGTAGAAGTCCCTCAAGAGCAATATACTTATATTTATGAGGCAAACTGAAGTATTACGACCACCATTTCAGACCACAAATTAGAGGAATTATAAAATAGAATCGGCAGAGTCAAAGTTGTATCCAATTTCCGAATTTATACCAAATTATTTTTTATTCGTCAAATAGTATTTATTAGGCCTCTCAGATATTATGGACATCAATATGTTGACTGTCTATAGCAATTAATGGCGGACGTAAATTATCACACTATAATAAGATGAAAAATGTTAAATTTGGTTAAGTAAATTATTTCCTAAATTGTCCTCCACCGTCATTCTCGAGTCTCTCTAATCACTGCATAACAAGAGAAGTTTGCTTTATTGCCAAATAGATTCAACTGAGGTGGATTCCTCTTTCTTGGATTTATTTATTTAACATATTAATGACGGGACTTACACTTGGCCTATCAGTTACAAGCTCTGATCTCGAGCATATTCTTTTGTGCATTTCTTGAATTCGTATCGCAGTGTACTTCAAAAGGTGTGCAAATTAGCACACGCTTCGGAGATGGGCTACAAATTCTCTCGCTGATTTAAAAGTATCCATCTCCATCGTTCATAGCCACTTGAAAGAAGTTAAGGAACAAAATGCCTTTCATTCACTTTCTTAGAAATCCCGTCAGACTGCTGTTCAGGTATCACATGAATTTCATTTAGATGACAAAAATATCGAATATATTTGGTCATCTCGATCGGCAACGATTTGTAAAAAGGTCAAAAATGTTACGTTACAAAGTGGAGGCAGCTGAACAAGGAGGCAGAACCATTTCCTTGAAACATTGAAAGACGAAGAATGGCTTAGGCCAAACTGCCAACTAAATTGTAGACACTTGTTTATGGCATAACTCAAGGAAAGAAATTTTATCTTTTAGTATCAACACTATTGGAGAAGTATCTAGGGAAACATCGCAAGTGTGATTACATATGCAAAGACGCTTATTGCGTAGTTGAAAAGCAAAAGGAAGAACATAGAAGCGACTGAAAAAGGAGGGTGTTATATATATTAGGTATATCTATTATATATAGACGAGTCTCCGGATATACCTTTGTATACACTCACTTATTCACTGGGGATCTAAATTCAAACCATGTCCCACAAGTGTCACGGACTTGAAATTTTTACAATGTACTGGCCGTAAAGTGAAACCGCCAGAAAAAAGCGATTTTGAACCTCAGTGTCATGGGTTCGATGACAGAAGGTCCCGAGCTCCCGATTTTTTCTATAAAGATGCATTAGTGGATTTTCGAAAAATGATTTGAGGTACTTTCTGGTAAAGTAGAGAGTTGAAATTCAAGGTATTGCTGGAGGCCGTACGTATCCGACGAAAACCGCAAACACATTTTCGAAGGCTATCCTTGTTTCGACGTTAGCTCATATATTATCCTATATAAAATACATTATGGCGATTTTTAAGGTTTTTTTGAATCCCTTTCCGATAACATGGAAACTTGAAACTTGGCATCTAGATAGAGATCATAAATATATTTTATATACGCTGCTTAACGTTTCACTGATGGTCCTTGGTTCGATCCCAGTGAGTTATTTAAGTTCCTCAGTGCATTTATAACGGGGATAACAGAATACTATTTTAGGTCCTCCTCGGAATGATATCAACTTCAAACTTTGCATCATATAAGATGAAGGGCTACCAAGTTATAATGTGTATTCACATCTGCCAATAAGTACTGAGTTCGAAACCAGGCGTCTCTAAAGTCAGTAACTGATTTTTAAGATTTTTTGGAGCCCCTTCCCGATAACATAGAAACTTAAAACTTGGTGTGTGAATAAATTTCACAAATACGTTTCATAAACGCTGTTTTAGGTTTCCCTGATCGTCTTTGGTTCGATTCTGGAGAGCGGTTTACATTACCCTATGTATTTCAGATGGAGATAACGCAGTCTTAAAGTTGGACCTTCCCGGTGTGATATCGACTTCAACATTCGAATCAATTATTTTTTTCTATGATGGCGTTATATGTATTCACATCTACCAAAGGGTCCTGGGTTCGACACCAGACGTCTCTACTATTTGAAACGTATGGTGGGAATTTCAAATTATTTATGAACCGGTTTCGAAAATATTTTAAGCTACATCCCGGTAGGATAGGGAATACAAAATCATAAGGGTCACGGGAAACACGCTCTTCTTTATTACATCGATAAAAACTGAAACCGAATGTGCGTGAGTTTGTCGCCAGGTGGGTGAAAATTTCTCCTATTTTAAATAAACTGCGTTGATTTTTAAGAATATTTTCAATCTTTTTTTTTTCTTTTCAGGACCATCTCGATATGATGTCCACTTGAAATTTGTATTATCAATATGCTTGCAGAATTCAAGCAACTTTTACTCGTATATAATATATGTGTTTGTAAGATATATATTATTTATTTATTTAATGCGGATTGATCGAATTAAATGTCGTCTACTTATTCCGACCCGCGTATCTTTAGCTCCGAATTAGATTCCTTAGTTTATGCAACACATCCGTATAACATGAAAAAACGTTTTAATTAATATATTTGTAGAAAGTTAAAGGCAGCAAGTTCTTTGAAATATTCTCCGCTCGTTATTTATTATAAGTAATCTATAATTGAATTTCAAGGCAACTATTGTTCTTTGTATATTATTATAATACACGAAGTATTTTGTCTGATTAACTTTTCCTCGAATACGTATTACCGGAAAAATCTAAAATAGTTTTGCGCTTTTCCAGTTAAATTAATCTCTGACTCTCCGAAGATTTACACATTCAAATTCAAAACTTAAAAATTATTTCATTGCTTCAATTAGTTTAAGTTAAATTACTATTTTTTCCAATCCCGTAGAAATCTAAATGTAATCAGCCTTCTCTATTTCGAAACACATTTGTTGTCAATTTGAGTATAGTAGTTAGATATTCTTGTAGCAGCAGAAATAAATCTAGATATTACGGAATCACATTGGGCGAGGCTTTTTTGCGTGAATATTTTCGTATTAAAATGTATTAAATATGTATTAAATGGGCACGCAGCATTTTTCGGTTTTATATAGCCTGGTGAGTGTGGTGGAAAAATGGAGACGAGAAAACAGTTTCTTAAAGAAGAGCAGCTATCGCAAGACACGAAATATGAAAACATCAAAGGCATTGCGGGAGAAAACAAAAGAGGAACGTCAAGATCGCAATAAACATAAAAATGGCAGATGAAAAGGATGCAGATGAATGTAAAAAAGTGCGCAAGATGAAAAGGGAATAGCTGTAAAGCAATGAAAGCGAAGAACAAAGAGTGAAGGACAGAAAGTGAGGTTCGGGGTGAATTGGAAACGAAAGAGAAATATGAATGAGGAGTGGTGGAAAGCCGTAAAGTGAATGAAATTCGGTGCGAATGTCAATGAATGAAAATGAAAAGAAGAGGAATGAGAGAAAGGGAAATAAAGGAAGACATTCGAGACAGAAAAGAGGAAATCGATGAAGAAGGCGTTGAAAAGAAATCACATTTTTGCTTTTTTCCGTTGACTTGGTTTGCGGTTTCACTTCAGTTTTCTTTGTTCGTCGGTGGTGTAGCAAATTAAATGGATTCCCAGTCTTAGATTGGTTTACGCCCACATCTCATTAGTGGCATAGTCTTCAGTTGACACAAATCCTTTATGATGACGATGAGAAGTCCTCTAAATTCACTTCGTTCGAAGGATTACTTAAATTCATCAAGGGTTGTTGTAACTCAAGCTTCCATTAAATAGTACAGTAAGTTTAAATTATTAAATACGTCAGATGAAACATTAATGCTAAAATAATTTTAAAGATAAGTTTCACATGCTTGTTGTGTTGAAGTGTTTTTTATGTAAGGTGAGCGTAATTGATTAATTCAAATATAATGAAGTTGAAATGGAGAAGTTTAAGTAACTGTGTACAGCGCAAACTAGTATTTAAATAATATTAATTATAAATTCGTAAATTTTAGAACTCGAAATCATATTTTCGTTATAATTTATCGGAATTTTCTCTCTAAACCTCGGTGGAGTCGAAGTATATTGCTTGGAGGAAAGACATTTTGTAACCGGTTAAACTAAAATGTTAAACTGTTACACAACGTAACAATTTCTGTGTTGAGAAAAGTAAACGGAGTTTGCAGACGTTAAAGAAATGAGGCGGCTCTTCTCTTTGTTTTTCTTTCGAACAGCAAAGTCTCAAAAGAGCTCAATTCATCTTAAGACCGATGAAATTGAATCCTTTCACTTTTTCAAAATGAAAAGCTAATCTTTTAACTTCCCACTTAATTTGGCTTAATTATGACGAATATGGAGAGAATAATACTATTTCCTTTCCGTTTTTGATTTTAAATTTACTTTAATATCTTTTGACCTCGGAATTAATCAGTTGGCCGTTGAGGAATTGCAAGATTCAGATGGAGAACCCTTGCTTAGATAAATACAATTTACTTCATCTTCTATATATTGTTAATATAATTTTGCCCTTCTTTGATTTAATTTCATCCTTTTTATAGCAAATCTATTTTTCCATACTTACTATCGTTTCTTGTTTCTCTACATATTCGAAATAAGTTCATGTTTATGCACTGAGACAAATTTTATGAATAATGCTCTACGTTGTCAATGTTTTCAGTAAATGCATGTTCATTATTTTTCATGATTTTTCGGTTACTTTTAATTCTACCCAATTCATTTCCTCACACTATCTATGAAATATTTAATATAAGATACTATCTATAAAATATTTAATAAGAGACACATCCGTTCTCAATAAATTTACTTGCGTTAGCAACAAATATAGCATGTGTTGTTAAAGATTCAACATCCTAAAATATCTCGTTTATTTAGATACCTACTTTATACAGGGGAAAAGGTGCGTTAGCACTGTGAAAACAAAGCAAACCTATGCAGCACTGACGCGTGCTTAAATATCCTGCAGTCACTGTGAGCGATAAACGAAGTCTCTTTTTACAGATGGTCTGTGAAAATGGGCTCATTTAGGATCTTATGGAGAGTGAGCAGTTTCCTTTATTTCCCTTTTGATTGGTACTTTTAATTTAGAATCCAGGAGATTGGACCTAAAAGATACCTACACGGCACATTTCATATATTGCGTATACGTACATCACATAATTAACATCATAATATATTCATATGCGAAGCAACAGTACATTGAAGAATAGAGACTGCAGGTTCATCACTAGGGACTATCTGAAATGGAACTAAATACTGTTTTGAAACTTAATTTTGAACTATGTTACAATGAATACTTAAAGGAGCAGTTTGAACTGATACGGACAGAACGAAGAATTCTAACATTTATCATCATCATCAGCCATTTTCAATCCGACGTCGGATGTATCGTAGACCTCCCCAAGTACCATCCAATTTTATCTGTCCTGAGCTTCTCGTTACACCTAATTACTTGATGATGTCTCTATTCCACCTGTCCATAGGTCTTCTTCTTGGTCCCTTCACATCTCTTAGTATCCAGTTGAGAACTGCAGATGTCCAACGGCTGTCATCTCGCAACATGGCTGGCCAATCTCCATTTTAGTGATCTTATCTTATATATGATGTCTGTTACTCCAGTAATCATTCTCACCCAAGTGTTGCGTTGTCTCTTCGTGTGATTCACAGCATACAGCGCTCCATGTTCCTTTGCGTTGTCAGAAGTCGGTTATTCGGGTCAGTCGGATTATTGTTGCATCTTATACCCAAGTTTCACTACCATAGGTCAGGACAAGTAAAATGCATTGGTTGAAGACCTTCCTCTTCAAAGCCATTGGCATTCTTGACTTCAGAATGAGCGAGCTCCTACCAAATGCACTCCAGCTATGTTTAATTCTTCTGTTTACTTCATGAATCTTGTTTTTCTCTCCTGTTGTTACAACTTGTCCCAGGTACGTGTATTCCAAGCAAACATCCAGAGGTCTCTCTTGAAGTTTGCATTCATGCTGTATGAGTTTGGAAAATCTGTTTGATACACCTTCGAATTTTACCACATTATCTTTCCATCTCTTTTTGAATCCAACGCCTCCACGTCTTCCATTAATATTTGCGCATCGGTGAAATCGTGCATTACTTTTACAGCCAATTTTATGAGCATTTATTTCCGTACTGTGTATGAATTTTAGTTCCTATAGTGAATCTACCATATTTATTGTAACATCTTACAGTGGGCTGAAAGCGAAATTAGCTAGACATGGGAATTAATGGTTTTTTAGCGCTGAACTTAGAACTTGGAATTTTTATTGTAAAAAGAACAAATTTTATGTTTCGTTTATTGTTTTCTTTCATACTTTCAGGCGTTAGAAAGTTACAGGTCGTCAAAAAGTTTCACAGTAAATGAGAGTCTCGAATTTTTCGGAGGAACAGTCAATTTCGCTGGTTTACATTGGCTTTTGAGAGAAACTGTTGGAAGAAAAAGTTGCATTATCTAGTTCAACTCTTTATCTTTCGTATCTTTGAAGTATTCGTGCTAAAAGATGAATCTTTTCTCGTTTAAAGCAAAAATAGCAGACGCCATTTTTGGCAGAATTTCGAGATAAAATAAGAAAAACAGCGAGGCAAACGGCAATGGAATACCAAGTGACTTACACCACCTCATTATGCAAAGCTTCTAGGTATGGAATCTGAGGAAACTGTTTCAATGAAAACACTTATATATCTACTTTTGAAAAATAACCGCTCCACGAATAAGCGAATTGTAGTTTACAAAACTTACAGCTTTAGATTCCGCAGCAGCAAAAAATTGTTATCGTCACAAATCCTTTCTCCGCTCGCCTGGAATACCTTAGTCGTTCATTTGCGACGGCGCTGTGAGGGCGTTGTTTTTACTGACGGCCTCTTTTCCATAATGATGAGTTCCCCTCGAGTCTCGTTAAGCTCAAACGACACGCTCCACCGACACGTCGCCTCGTTTCACTTTGATCCCTCTTATTTACTTTCACTATTCCTCGATATTCCGTTTATAATGAAATGCTTCCGCTCCAGTTTCGATCCTCAGCCAATCATCAGCGGAAACAATTAAAAGCCTCTGGTATTGAGCACCAACCAAAGGATAAATTTCCTAAATTTGACAATTTTTGCCATTCGACGATTTTGCCTCTTTCAGTCGCATCTCTGATGTGCTCGTTCGGCTCTCACTTCTCGATCGGGCGTTGAAATGATTTAAAAATTAGAATATCTTTACTTTTAGTCGGGAAAATCCGTGTAGTAGTCCGAAAAGTAAGTTAATTCAAAGTGTTGTCGGAATGCCACTTTGATTAGATTCATTCAATACTCACTAGATACATTTATTTGGAACCTATTACGTTATATTTCGTGAAAGTGATGGTTTTCGGCGTTATTTGTGGAACTTCTCCATCTTATCAGAATAAAAACAACTTTGTAATTTCCACAGTACTGTCCTTTATTTAGACCCGGGTTTCATTGCATTGCAACATCTTCTGGTGAAGAAGAGAATTTCCTCTTCCTTATATACACTTTCCGGAGGGGGTATAGGAGGGGTTGGGGAAAGGGTTGAATGGTTAGTTGTGAAGCGGGGAGGATTTTATTCTTTCGAGTCATTTTTTCGGTCTTTCCTGTTTTACCATTTCCTAATAGTTATACAACCAAGAGCACGTGCATCTTCGCAATATTACAACTCTCTTCTCAAAGATGCTAAACCACACTCTAAAGCGCGATATCATGTATCATTTTCCCAGCAAAATTACAAGTTTCCAAAGGACATTTATTATGATATTCCTTCGCTGAATGTGTCGCTTTAAAGGCTGACTTTTGGTGAGCAGTTCGGAGAAGGGTTCCTTTGAGAATCCATTCTCTGTAGAACATGCTGAAGACACATTAGCCGAGAATTTTAAGAGCTCTTACCGATTGGCCATTTTATCGTTGCAATATTCTGAAATAATGAGTATTGTCGCCGAGTCATGTTAAATTTCCCACTCCTCGCATATTTATTGACTTTTGGTAGTAAATGCCACGCTATTTAGATTTTACCTTTGTGAATTCGCAATTGCATCCTCACATTACTTTCTTCAACTATACATCAATATTTGACTAGTCAGTTTAAGTAAAAAAAATCAATTCTTCTTCGTTTCATTTTTATCAACTTGCTTTTCATAGCCAATCCATATGGTCGCCAATGAGCTAGAATCGAAAAAAGCTAGCCAAATCTATAAAAACGCTTTTTTAATGAAAACTATGAAATTTCACATGAAATATATTGAATAAAACATTTTTAACAATGGTTGTCATTTGTATTGAATCTTGTGCGATTAAACTTTATAAGGGGTCAAAGTCGATCAAATGTTTGCGAAAAATTCCGATTTTAGTTATATCGCGAAACTCTTCAACTTCGAGCCAATGGTGAACCCAAGAAAAGAGGTTAAATGGATAAAATATAATTCCGCATTATAATTATGTCTTTTGTCCTTCGTAGGACTTGGTTTTGATGATCACCGTTGAATATTACGTACTAGACGTAGCAAAATGGCGGTCCCTTGCTTGAGATCAAATTTTTACCTAAAGCGAGGAAAATAGTATAAACTGACATGAAGTAACACAGGTTAACGTAGGTCACTATATTTTATGAGAATTTCTGAAGAGGAATCTGAAATATTGCTCCATTTTGCACCTTTGATGAATGATCCGACATTTCGAGAACGCTGCAGATTGAGGACCAGCGTTCTCTGTGGCGACGTCGTGCGAGGAAACGATTCTCAGTTTCGGGGACAATATCCTGGGATGAACATTTGCTCGAATTTTAGAAAAAGAAATATGTGCTAAACGAGATGCGCTCACCGTTCTCAAAGCAAGACCAAGTTTATGAACATTCTCCTTCTTCCGTCAAGATAAAGCTATTTTCTTATTTTATTTTTATACTAAAATTCACCCTTGCAGAAGAAAGCATTGCTTTCGAAATGCTCATTGAGTGTTATTGAATTGCGGTTGTTTTCTCCGAATACCGGTGGGTGAGACGAGGAATGCCGGCAAAAGCGGTTATTGGAAATTTTAAACCTGTAATTATTTAAGAGCTGAGTTCCAAATTTTCTGTATTTACAGGGAAAGTTGAGTTTTGTGCTATTTCCTGCGATTCTTTATAACCCAAATTCTCCGAGAATCTATTGACAGTATTCCCAGTTTTTTGGAAGATTTAAGCGGAAATGTATATCGTAAGGTATATTTTGTTTCGTAATAATTTCCATATGTGTTTGCAAATTCAGAATATACTGGTAAAATATATTCTCTATCCATGTCACTGATTGTACTGACATTTGTTTACACTAACCGCGAACCGCCATAAAGCGTATGGCAGAGGGTGTGATACACCAAACTACTTAAACTGTTTCCATATAACCTTATACTATCCGGAAACAGAGAACAATAAAGGCCGTTCTCGCAATAACCTCGCGGAATCTTTTTTCCGTTTGGAAAATCGCGTCCGCTGAGAGTGGGACGTCGAGTAAATCACTGCTTCAATATTATATTTGCCTCAGTTCTTCTTTTCGTAATCCCGAGGGCTTCCATCGTTTCGGACACACTGCTATCGAACCTGTAATCAACGAGCCGCTCTGTTCTCGCACCAAAATGGTTTTCCTCCCTAGCAACCCCCCTCAGCTAAGGAGGGAGGCTTTCCCAGCCACTTACTGGCCTACTTTCTAGACTAGCCTCACCGAGCGTGGAAAAATACAAGCTCAAGGTAAAATTAAAATCACGGCTCACAACAGAGAATCAAAGACTCAAGTGCAATTGCAAGAAAAGAAGACAGATGAAGGTGATTGAGATCCCCATGAACAAAAAAGGAAGCATATCGTTGGTAGGGATATAATGCGGCATATCCTTATCAGACAAATAATGGAGATAACCCTAATTGCGTTTATCACTCTTGAGCACTCAACGTGGCTGTACTCGCGCAGTCGGCCATCGAGGCCTTCGATTGCCCCCATCGGCCTTTTTATTTCCCATTGTACATGTGCTGTTGCTCATAATATTGTGCATTAAGTTGAACTTACTGAATGCTCTACGTTACGACGCGGTGCTCATATTGATTTTCATTTAGACGAACTCCTCTTTTGGTTGAACGAAAAATCCGACTTCCATTAATCGTTCCCGGAAAATGCCAAGAGACCACTAATAAATAATGGATAAAACGAATTATTAAATAATAAAGTC
Organism: Sympetrum striolatum; assembly: GCA_947579665.1. Classification (NCBI taxonomy): domain Eukaryota; kingdom Metazoa; phylum Arthropoda; class Insecta; order Odonata; family Libellulidae; genus Sympetrum; species Sympetrum striolatum. The sequence continues at coordinate 123,892,431 of OX388341.1, forward strand.
CGATGTTAAGAAATAATTAATTAGCCAAGGAATATCTTCGCGGTTTACGGGATGTTTTTGTTTGATTAAACCTTGGCCTTTGTGTTTCTTTACTAAGTTATGATTCAACATGTGGACATGATCGGTATAAATACAATAAAATAAGTAAAAAACAAATCGCGTAGTATCTGAAGGAAAGTTAAATAATATTTTTACATGTCGCACCTACTTGTAAATACCAGTCTCTTCTACCATTTCCACACAGACAATAACTTACAGCCTTCTTTAGATTCAGATATAATTATTTAGTATAAGCTGGTATATCTTTGGTTATATAACGGGTTTGGTATAAATGACCTCCGGCCTCTCGACCGCGGTTGGTCAAAACAGTGTGTACGTGACTCGTCTCGTATTCTCAATCTACGCTCTTTAATTGCACTTCTCACGGATTTACTCACATTTTCCTTTCGTCGTCACCTCTCTTCTGACGTCATTTCATCAAACAACGGCCTTTCCCCGCCAATTCCGATTTCTTTCCTATACCATCGCTGACATTCATTGGAATATCCTTCGCTTTTTCATTGAGCATGTTTGATTGGTTATCTGATTGATATTAAGTTAAGTTTAGTAATGTATGTAGGTATTTCTCGGTGGGAGCTACTGTGCGAAATGACCTTAGCTGTCGAAGCATTTTAAATAATAATGCTACTGCTGCTATATATTTCTGTATTATTTATTTTTTCATTAAAAATATTTATCACAATCGTAAACGTGTTGATGTGTTGTAGGATACGCTGTATTTATTTATGGTGTCACACCTCGAGTGACCTACGCTCGGATCTGACGAATTCAGGGAGACCTTCCGCTGCATCGTCAATGCAAAAATTGAGTGCGTAGTTAATTAGTGGGACAGCTGATATTTCTGAGTTGAAAAACCATACTGTAATATTTTATGTAAATTTTGTTATTTAAAAACCTTTCCGGAGATGGTTTAATCTGAACAAATATGTATATATGTGAACACAAACAAAAACTGAAAGATTTGTCTCGATTCCCGTTAAATTTTAAAGGATTATGACGCAAAGTATTGTGGTGGAAAAAGCAATAAATATTTACAAACATCGCCGAGGAGACAGCGAAGTTCGTAACCCAATTACTTCATCTGCCAGCGTCAGAATCTGGGAAAGGGTTTCAAGGACAATCTTTCGATAAAAAAGCACAGTTGACGCAACGTGGACGTCACTCCGAACATTTTGTTTACGGATTATATTCAAAAGTTCTTTTTTTCTTAAATTTCCCAAATATTCGGAATTAAAAGAAACCGGATTTTTTTGCGGGAGCTGCTTCAATATTCCGTGAAAATGCAATGACGCGGAATATGAGAAAAAATAGATCCAATCAGCATATTTTATTTTTTTGCGACCGAAGGTAAACAAGGAGTCGGCGATCAAAGACGCCTTCGCCTTGAAGCGACGGAGCGGAATGCGCAATTGAATCATCTCTCTTGACGCCCTTAATAACAATATCTGTCATTTATTCGTTATGAGAAAGAAAGACCTCTCTTGGCTCGTGCCGCTACTAAGGAAAACAACCGACGCCTCGATGCAGCGTAGGATTTGCAAACAGAGACAAAATCTTGTTCCAACTTCGATTCCTCTTGCTGCAGAATCAGATCAAACTGTATGCGCTTTATAACGGCTATGATTCTATCTTGTTGTTATAGGAATAGTGGATTAATTTCACGAATCTCCAGCTGAATTGAAGAATGTTAGAATGTGATGTTTCCGCCCAATTTATTTACAAAGCGAACGAGAGCGAAGGAGTTGCTCGCATGAGATTGAGTTGAAATTTTGTTTACTAAGTCATATATTAAATTGATTCATTTGGAAAGAAGAACAGAATCCTATTTGATACTCATTTGAGACAGGTTTCCGACCAGCGCTGGTATAAATATGACGGTATGTATCTTCAATTGAGAATCAAATATTTAAAAAATAAAGAAGGAATTGCCTGATTGTTTAGATATATCTGTTAAGAGAATATTCTCCTAAATTTATATGTATAATATATTTTTAAATATAAATATAGAGTGTCATGTGTGGTATTATTTAAGAAACCTGGTTTTGAGCCCTGGATTATAAAATTCGAGCACCTGTTTAGCTAAACCAATCTCACAATCTTCAAAATGACAAAAACCTAGAAGAAAATAAACATGGAACTCGGCTGTATATGAAGTACATGTTTCAAATCTTAAATAGGCGTTCCACACCTCGTTTCCACCGGAAAACAACCATAAGGCCCGGACTTGTTAGAAACACCAACACCTGGCCAAAATTAACGCACCACCTCCCCAGCGATCCTAACGACCTCCGGAAGAACTGCTAGCTCAGACTTGAAATGGCAACGGTGGTCAGAGAAGACGAAGTATCTATGCGATATGATTCTCATTAAGAATCGAGCCATGAAAAAATATGAGATAAGCGCAGAAAATTGCCGATGGATGTTCTAGCCAAAAGAAAATACTTTTCATGGCGTAGTGAGGATCCTCGTAGTTCCGCGTGAGTCCAACGAAGGTTCATTACGGCAGGGACCATGAATATTCGGCTGCGGCACTGATCGAAGATTTTCAATTTAATAGAATATTTAATTAAAAGAATCTGATGTGGCCAACGCATAACGTTTTCCATATTTATTAAAAACAGAAGCCTATGCCGACAATATATAAATAACTCCAAAACAATAAATGTTATAGGAAAATGTTTCATACAAAAGTTGTAGTAAAATACATTATCTATAACTTTGGTACAAAATTGTATATACCTACATTGTATTCTGACAGAGATATGTATGAAAAAATTCCATTTCTGGATAAACAACAACTTCCGGTTAACCATTATTCAAGTATAACACCTAAACAATCAGTGTTACGAAAAAATGTTTCATACAAAAGTTGTAGTAAAGTACATTATCTATAAGTTTTGTAAATAATTGTATATACCTAAATTGCATTCTGACAGAGATATTTAAGAAACAAAATTTTGTTCCGGATAAACCACAACTTCCGGTTAAGCGGTATTCATAAAAAACTAATCAACTCTTGGCATTGTTAGGAAAATACTAAATATTAAGTTTCGAAATGATAGGATAATTGATTTTTAAGATAACTCCCACAAACTTTTTTAGCACAGACAGACAGACACACACAGACATGTTCGGGAAAATATGGGCCCCAAAATATCTATTTCCGTCGAAATCTGGAGGTCGAATTTTTTTGCGAATGCAATAATTTCTCTATTCTACGTATAGGGAGAAAGTAAAAACCGAATACGTTTCATAATCATACGCTAAATTATCTTGGTTAACGTTAGAGTCGCGGAGAAAGAAATATATACGATATGACGGTGAAAGTAAAGACCCCATTGAGACATGTAATGCTTCCAAAATCGTGATTATATGCGAACAGTAATGCAGGGAAAACTTTTTCCCGTAAATCTGAATGAATGTTTTATGAGAATAAACACCGGCGAGAGTTGATGCATCAAAGGTATACTTGAATTGGCTAAATTATGGCTCGCGAGGGGGCTTTGAAAAATCACTATGCAAGGGAAAGAGGACAGAGAGAGTTGTTGGAATATTAATTTGCAGGGATCGCATAAACTTGGAAATAAGTCTCGAGAATGTGAAAAAACTCGAAACTGACTCCGAAAAATTATGATAAATGTTGGCCTTCAAGAGTTCGCCTTCTATTTATGCTCGAAGAAGCTCTTTTGAGATTTTTGCCAAAAGTTCTTATCAAATCTCTGAAAACGAAATTTCTGTCTTTATTCATTATTTCTGATACTCAGTCCCGTAAGGGAAAATTATATTTAACGTAGGAAGAATTATAAATAAGAAAAATACAATAATTGTAGATAAAACTACATTAAATTTGAAAATAGAAGCATGAGGAAATAAGTTATGTGAGGTGAAATAAATCATTAAAAGTGAACTGGGACTGTGTTTTAAGGGAGTTCAATGAAGAAAGACACTTTAAAAGATTATGAGAGTTACTTCGAAGTGAGAGAAGACAAACTGTGGTTTAACTGATCTTGAAGAGAAAGAAATAACTACCAACATATCTCTATCAAGGGAAGAAACTTTCATTTTTATTTAAGAGCGGAAGGTATGTATCTTCAGTACACCTCCATCTTTTTCTTAATGGAGGTTAATGGGATGAAAGCAAAAGAATAAAGCAATGGAAGAAGGTTCTCCTTGGAACTATTTTGCTGAACTTACATTTTCAACTTAAATCACTCTGGCTAAGGCGGATCGCTCTCACCCTATTAACTAAGCCTCGTGTCCTCACCAAAACTTTCGGTGGTCAACGATGAAGTAATTCTAAACGTCCTTTGGACATAAAACATCAAAGAGTTGCGAAGAATTTTGCGAAAGATTTTCTGTTGAATTTTCAGTGTAATTTTTGCGATAAACATTCTTAGTTTTCTTATTTTTTAAAACCGCCACCACGATTTCTGCTGATAGAAGCAGAAAGAAGATGGAACCTTTTCGAAGTTCCTTTATTCCTTCATTACGTAAATTCCTCAAAGGCCGTTTCATGCCATCATTCACCCGCTTTTATTCCTTCGGTAAACAACCTTAGGGTAATTAGAGGGCGTACTTCTTTGTACAGAACTTTCCTTCGTTTCTGTACCCAATGCACTGAAGATGTCAATCGGAACACTTATTGAATATTAATGTCTGTGAACGCCCATGTTCTCTACGGGAAAATATGAAAGGAATTATTATAATGACTGCTATGTCTTCTGAGAGCGGATATGTCTTTAAATTTATCGGTTGAATTTAATTAAAGCTCCTGAGTCAAGGACCCCTTGACTCAGGATTCTATGTATGGCTAAATATACACAGAACGGTTAACTACTAATGATAATGATTTAGCATGAATTTGATAATGTTTTTCACCCAAACTATTGTACTTTCCAATTTTTAAATTAAATCGCTGCATTTTGCTTGAATTCTTTGGATCCTCATTTTCTCGGCGGTACACCAATGAACTGACTTGAGTTAGCGGCACACTAAGCCAAAAGTTTGTTTAACTTTCGAATATTATTTTATATCTACACGAGATGAAATGCCTGTTGATTCTCAACGGGAATAATTAAAAAAAATTAAAACCGATTTGTTAGTCTTGATCGTAAAACATGCTTCATAACTGTAGGTAGATAGCAAATACCAGGTTACAAATCTGTCCATAGTAATTAACCAAGAAATGAAAGTTGTAATTAAGTCAATATTCAATCCCAAATCTTTTAAACGAACAACCTCTTCAATTTAGAGCACATTCGCTAAATCGATAGATAAAAATATACATTTGAAGATCACATTGAGAGAAGTAGCACCGCATTTAAGGAGGCATTTTCAGAGAGGTGATAATGATTACAAAGAAGATTAAACGTAAACAAACAAATAAATCATATACCTCTCTTAAAACCACCGATGAATTTTCTTTACGGAAAGTAAGTGAATCATTGAGTTGACTTATATCCCACTACTACAATATTTAACATAAAAACGGAGCTCAATCAAACAGCATAAAGTGCTAAAAATTCCAAAACCGAAGCGAAGAATAAACACCAACGACAGGAAGATAATATATGTACATCAAGTTGAAACATCTAAGAAAACTACAGATGAATTAATTTTTTATTCTGCATGAAAAAACCTAATATTGTTTTACCTTTTTGGCCAGGTATACAATATTAGAGATTTGCTACCGCTTGACGACTCGCCGTTAAACTCCTCGAAGATTGCAAACACCGAATCAAACGAAACGCTCTTCGCTTACTCCAGTTTTTGCCAATCGCTAAATATACATCGATCCAGTAGATAAGATGCAATTATTAATTCAGAATTTTATGTTAAAAACATTCGCAACTTACCATGTTCTTTATATGCATGCAGTTGAATTGATATAGAGAAAGCAGTGTCAAGTAATGCATTGCTATATAATCCTTACACCTAAACCCTTCACCTAAAAGTGAACAACCAGAAAATAAAACAAGTTCGTATATTATTGAGAGTGCCCTTCATGTACCACATCCTTGTATCTATCGATCTTCGAGAAGCCGAAGCGTTCCCTTAAGAAATCAATGTAAAGCATTGTTTTCGATTTAAAATTGATTGGTCTATTTCCATTACAAAATTAAATAAAAATATCGTAGCTTGTGACAAGTTTCGTCGGGAATAAAAATCCATATTCATTTAATCCATCATAGATTTCGCCGACAAATTGAGATGTTTGATGATATATTAGAATATTCGCAGCAACTTCTCGTTTTTGATGACCTTTTCGGTTAAACTAAAGTAAGACGAGAAATATCAGATTATCTTCTTTAGAAGTAGGGAACATTTTTGAAGGAATACATTTTCAGCCTTTTCTTTGATAATGTAAAATGGAGGTACGGGACAAAGTGTTTTAGGAATTTCGTACAATTCGAGCGACAAACTTCATTGCCTGCAATTCCATGGATTAAATCATATTTCAGCGCCTGCAATTCCATGGATTAAATCAAACCTCATCACCGGCAATTCTGAATCAATTTCGAGTGAGAGAAAGGAAATAGCGTAGAGCGGAGAATATATTTGGGTGTTATTTGTCGTAATTAGAGCAGTGTGCCTCCATATGAATGCTAAAACTAGACCGTGGACGTCATACTCATAAGCAGGAGCCGTCCTTAAATGGAAATTCAAGTTTAAGTTGCAGAAATGTGTTATTCAGATGATTTGCTTTTCGTTTGAGTCTGCTCTTGCAAACTACCTTTACATGTTGATATTATTTGACTCATCATCAGACGAGGTCCCTTCTCTACCATTCAATCTCGTAAATTATTTATAAATTAGTAGTTTCAAATTTTCGTTTCCGAAAAATTGAGAAGGAGAAAAATACCAAAGTGTACTTCGATTGCAGCCTTCCTCTGATTTGATTATTTCCATTTGATTACGGTTACGGTCCACCGGAAGTGAATTAATGAATCGAGACTCAATGTACCTCAATGCGAAAGGTATCATTGAAATCAATTTCAATGATACTTCCCGCAATACGACCTATTTTACTGGGAGAACCCATAATATCGGCCTCCTCTTCTAAGAACATAGATTATTCTAATTTAGTAAGTAAATGAAGCCATAATTTCAATTCTGTTTGAATAGTTACTTCGGATGAAATGACTGGCTAATTTAGTTTCGATGCTCCAACAATTTCCGATGGAAATCGATCCACCGTTTACATAAGCCGAAGTGTTGTGAGTCATCTTTGCAAAGTACAGGGGGTTAGCGATACTAACACCTTTAACATGATTAAATTCAAATTAGGACCATCCCCACTATTCTACGTAGCCTAATTGTAGTAGTATTCAGTCCATTAATTTAATTCGAAACATCACATTCGCTGGTAAATGCAACGCTTAACACCGACGAGTGCTTTTTTATTTTAGGTCGGTGCATATTCATAGTTTTCCAGTTAAATTACCGCTTAGTTCGGCCTAATATTGAATGTATTAACGATGTCCATCCAAGTTGGATGTTTAGTCTACCAGAAGAGCCCTCTGGTCCTCAGTGGGCAAAAAAAGATGAAGGTTAAATATATTTCCATTGGTTCTGTGATTCTTTTTAAAATCGGAATATAGACATAATTTTTTTATCTCTGTGGTAATCTTAACGTTTATGAATCAGTTATCACAGAAGTTTCAAAATTATCAGTTATTGTACACTCACGTACAATCTTACTATTCCCTATTTGATATTAAGGTATTAAATGGCATTTCATATGAAACTTAGACATTCGAAAGACACTTCTGTGAAATACAAATAAATATTTGTTGACTCAAACCCTCAATATGATCAAAGGACGCTACAGATGTCTCAATCAGGAACCAATTACACGAACATACCAATTCATCAAATACCTCAGAAATGTCAACCGCTCTTGATTTTCAATCTCCATCCGACAGAAATAAGCAGATATCCCCATAATAAAAATGAATTTGCCCAAAGTGAAAATCTCAAAAGACTTTATTACACGTTTGATTCATTCTTCACCTCATTTGCTCCTTAATTTCAACTTCCGAAGCCGCATTCTCCGTCCTCTTCAAAATGTCTTTTTGTCCACTCACAATCCTCGTATACAACATTTTCACTTCTTTTGGTGCACTCATCTCGACCAATCTGAGCTTTTCTTACTGATTACAGAGATTAGAGAATAGTCTTGAACTAAATCGGAAGGCCCAAATGCGATGAAAATAATCTTCTTCTTCTTCCTTCCCGGATTAGGCTTTAAGCCTGTTCCGGCTTCACTTTACCATCTTAAACGTGGTCTTCCTACACGCATTTTACCTAATGGCTTATATTCCAAAGCTTGCTTTGGAAATCTCTCTATGGGCATTCGTAAATACATGCTCTTTCCATCTGTTTTTGTATTCTATTAATCGCTCTGGCATCGCCTGAACTCCTAGTTCCTCTCTTCTAGATGTACTCCTTATTTTATCTCTCCTTGTACATCCCTTAAATGCTCGATTTCATTTCAGAGATATGTTTTGATTCTTTTTGTTCTGCTGTTCAACATTCTGATCCATACATCATACATCAGGGACTGCCATCACCTTTTAAAACTTTAGGTTTCTTTTCTGGTTTTACCTTTTAAGGCTCTTCTCATTGTCCCGCTTATCCTCTGGAAGATGTTAATTTTATTTTTGATATCATCTTCATAAGTTAGTACACATCCTAAATATTGAAAATGGGATACCTGTTCGAGTACTTGTTTTTCAATGACAATCTTTGTGCTAATTAGATAGCTTCCTAAGAATGCCATAGTTTTCCTTTTAGCTGTCGAAATGTTTAGGTTATGTATTTTACTCAATTGATGTAGTTTGTGAACCGCCATTTGCAGTTTATCTTCACTATCTTGTATAATAACCTGGTCGTCAGCAAATAACAATGTGTTTAAATACTCGGAAGGTACCAATTCTATGCCTGGCGCAAAGTTATCTTCCTTCCGTGTCCTTAAAAGGTCATCTATATACAAGTTAAATTAAGTTGGTGACATACTGCAACATTGCCTAACACCTTGGTTAATAGCTATTTCTTGGGCCAACTGGTTCCCTGTATTAATCACAATTCTGGTGTTTCTATATAGGCTCTTGAGTAGCTTTTATCAAATGCTTAGGAAATCCTCTCTTTCCATATCTAACCATAATATATCTCTGTTGACACGATCAAATGCTTTTTCAAAGTCTACGAAAGCCAAGATGCGTCTCGAGGTTAAATTCTCTCCGTTTTTGTATAATTTGTTTATAACTAAAAACAGCGTCAATACAAGACCTTCCTTTCCTGAAGCCGGCTTGTTCTTCTAGTAAAACGTAATCGGAGATAGCCTTTTATTGATTATTTTGCTGTATATCTTGTATACAGTATTTAGGAGAATAATGAAAATTTATTAAAATAATACAGAACATAAAAACGCGAAAAGACACCGCGAAAGATTTTCATTTAAAATAATTCCGTACTTTTAATGAGAGATTCACTCTTCTGCCTCAGTTCCTTTTGCTTTTGAACAATTAAGTGTTTACGGAAATTAAATATTTTCTCATCGGCACTTTGCTCTTCCGCGATACTCTTATCGGCACATACTCTTCCCACAAGAATAATTCAGAAACGACAGCAACATCGCGAAGAAGTATTTTTATATATCCCCAAGTAATGTTATTATAAACGCATCAGTTATGCAACGCGTTGACATTAATGCAACAAGTAATGGGGAATCAGCCGTCGTCGCCAGTATTGAAATGGCGTATGTTGGCATTAATTTTTAGCGAATTTCTTATCTGTTTTACAAAGACTCTGCTCATTCTAACAGTCTCGCTATTATCTGAGTATCCGAATGTGGAATTTTGTGAAATTGTACTGCACGTCATTGGTATCATCCACAGGTATGTCCTCCATGGCATTCGCCAGGCAACTCGCTCATTGTAATCTAGATAAATACAGAGAAACTCTTTTGTAATCGAAGATAAAAAACGAACATAAAAAATCTCCGTCAAGACCGAAAATTGAATCTAGGTCCCCCACTTGCCAAGCGGCCGCTCTAACCAATTGAGTTATCTAATCAGAGCTTTTGGAAATGCATGTTATAGGCAAGAGCGAGTTTTTGGCACCGTCCACAGCCAATCGAAGCCTGGCGATAGAATGCTGGGAAGCAATAAAGGGAAATCCTTCTAAAAAGCGGTTATCAAAATAGGAATTTTGAATGAATCGTCGGCCCCCAATTTTATATTTAACACGTACGATATCAGTGTTTTGCTGTCGTGAGATGTAAAGAAAGACAATTTGGAACTTGGCTGTTAAGGAATCAGAGGTTTAAAATCTCCAATAGCCGTTTTTGCCGGAGATATTCTTCTCTTTCCCAGGTATTCCGAGAAAACAAGAGAGGGCACCGCTCCTTTTGAGAGCACTTAATGCGTATTTCGAATGCGATGCATTCTTCGTCAGGAGTGAATAGACATGCTTTTGTATTTAGTTTTTATTAATATCCCTGTCATCGTCCATTGAGATTTCATGAAACGTTTTCACTCCTTGTTCTCGCATTCATTTGTTCTTTTCTCTGCGACATTTATTCTACCAAACCGAAGAGAGGTCATCGGCAGGAGTCACTTCCTTATTCGCCCCAGAAACGGCTTCTCAAACAGTTGGTGTGAATCCCAAGTTGTGCTCGAACGGAATTGCTTCCTTCGATTCAGAGATCGATGTTCCGCAGAAAGACACCAAAAAAATCACATATGAATATGTAGTGTGTATGCCGTAATGGAATGAATCTGAAACTTTTATCTCTCTCCTTTTAGATGATAGTTTTGAGCTCTATTGAAGAAAGACGACTTTGTCTATTGCTACGCGTTCTTCATGACATTTTCTTCATTTAAAATCAATGGTCGCGGCCTTAACTATGTGGAATTCCATAACTAAAGAAAGAATACACTTTGTGAGATTCCAAAATCACTTTATTAGCACACTACCTGTTTTAACTAGTAATAGTCATTCTCCCCTCTCATCCCTTACCCCTCCTGTACCTTTACCCCCTCCTTAGTTCTGTTACTAGTAATAACAAACAAAAGTAATTTTGGAATTTCACAAAGTGTCTTCTTTCTTTCGTTTCTTTATTTAATCGGCCTCTGAAGCGGAGTGGCTAGCCATCAAACTCAGGGATCGCGTCCCGGCTAGTCAGATTGGATTTTTTTAGTATAAACGCTTATTTCAAACACATTTGATAAAATAAAATGAGGTCTGTAATTTTTAAACCTTGTTCTAGAGTGCAACACGAAAATTTACGCCTTAATTCAAAATTATGAGAAATCTCATGTACCACTACTTTCACCTAGCGAAATTGAACATACCTCAATGCAGCCAAGAGTCGATTACGAGAAAAGCGCATTGGGATAATTTATATCTTCTATAATTATAATTAATCTGTAACTGAGTCGTATCTGTACTTTGAAGGAATTTAAAAAAATATTACATTCGACATTATGCATATCTCCGAGTACAAAATAGTCATTTTAAAATTCTTTGTCTGTCTGCTATCGCATCACGTAAAAACTGCTCAAGGGATTTTGATGAAATTTGACATCATGACAATGTACGTATGGAATAAGGACATACGATACTCTTCATCCCGCTAAGATACATCTTTCGACGGGAAAATGGACCACAATGATCCGGAATAGCAGAGGGAAAATGAAGAGAGAATGGGAAGGCAGGGGAAGGGAAGGCAGGGGAGGGGAAGGCAGGGGAGGAGATGGTTCTATTTTCCTTTAAAACTGTGCAACTTAACGTTGCCCAACTTTCAAATTTGGCACATGATTAAATCTCCTTCCTACGCAGATAATAAGCTACTCTCCACGCACCTTCTTGTCTTCGGTTTGATTCCAGACGAGGTCAAGTATTTCTCATAAGAAATGTATGTAAAGTTCACTTTCACCGCTTGCAGTCTTTATTTCTTTTGCAAAAATAAATTAGGGAGCATTAAAGAGAGCAGCGGTGTAATGATTGATACTATGCTATGAGTGTGTTTTGATGTCGGGAAGTATGAATACAATGTAATGAAATTTGAGAAGGGACCGCCAAACATACGGTGGTCCCTTGTGCACTAGCATGTGCCAATACTTACCTAATCTGTTGAGAATGGTGATCGTATGCAGAAAATTAAATAGTATCGTAATTCCATGTCAAATTTTTACGTTGGCCATCAATTCTTTTCTCGAGAATGAAATGAGTCGTAATTATTATGTTACTTACTGAACTGAAATTATCTTTCCCGATAACCTATTCCGTTGAATTAATATGAGAGATTCTCCTTTCTGCAAAAAGGGCTAACATGTGTACCACTGACCTCCGCTGAGATTCAAAGGGTACCTCAGCTAGTATATGTGTGTGTGTGTCAAACGGACGTGCGCTTTCATCCTCCTCGTCATCTGAGGGTGACATTGTAACTGAGGCCAAGTGGAATCGAAAAAGCTGACCAAGAGGACACAAATGGTTATTTTGAGTGCGGAATTTGAAACTTAGTTACTGCAAAAATGATTGCATTTATGTTTCATTTTGTCGTTTTCAAGTCCGTTGCTATAGAGATGCTTTTTAACGAAACTGTTTGAAAAGACAACGACGCAGTAATCTCAATCCTTTTAATTCGGATCGGTTTGAGTCTTTGATAAGTCTTTACTAATTTAGAAGTATAAAATGGCGGACACCTTTTGGGCCAATTTTCTAGATAAAGTAAGGAAAACAAACGCGAAAATGGCGAAGGGCTTCCTTTACCACGTCAGTATTCAAGGTTTATGAATGTGGAATCTGAGGAGACTTGTTTCGATTCACCCAATGAATGTGGATTTTGAATGCGGTGGAGTTAGCGCGGATCTCCGTTTGGCAGTCTTTTCTGTATTGTGAAGTGTAATTAGTATGAATAGGAAGTTCTGACCATTATTAAACAGAAGACAGTTTCAGATACGGGATTGATACATCTACTTTACACAACGGACGCGGAATTGAGGAAATTTTACATTTTCATGAAATATGTCTGTATTTTAGTTTCAACCGTGAATAAACTCATAACGTTGTTTTCATCCTCTGTATTGGTGAAAAAATACAGAAGGCAGAATTGACCTAGAGGATTGTTCACATCTGGCATCATTGTTCACATTGTTAGTCTTAGGGCTCAGAGATATGGCCCTTAATCGCTATGTCATCGTCTCATTGGCTAGGATTATTTGGCAATCCAATTTGGATTTGGAAAGCAAAATATTCTTGAAGCTTCAGTTCTGTCTCTGTTTCCAGACCAGTCTTTTTTTCTGCAAAAATGTCTGAATTTCAACGCTCTATATCTTTTTATATAAGGTAATTCCGGAAGAGATGCCCTACAGAAATGACTTCATAGCAATTACTTCAGTGATAACAAGAATGTGAAACTGCGTGATATAATAGAACATTTATTGGTTATTAACAGTATATAAACAAATTTTGTTTAAAAACATATTTACCCAAAATATTAAACTTTTTCTGCATCCATGCATTTGGCCTTCTCTCCCGAGTGTACGGGTGAGACCTCTGTGGGAGAGATGCCCCATTAACTTAAACTGAATTTAATATGGAAAGCGCTTGTTATATACAAAATTGTTAAATATAAATCAGGATCAGGATATAAGTCAGGATCTAAGAAAACGTTTAAGTTAACTTTAAAACCTATTTAAAAGTTTCATTTGCTAACATTTTGGAGGCATCTCAGCCCCCTCAAGAGGCACATAAATAGCATATTGAGGCTTTGGTCATCAGTTTTTTTTTGCAAGTAACATCTTTTCACGCAAACATATTGTCGATTCAACCGAAAAAAAGTATGACAATATAAATGTTTTTGTCGAAATTTCGAGGCAAAAATTCTCACAGATGTTTTTTGATTTCGGAAAAAAATCATATTTATAATTTCAATGTGGGTGGGCCACCTTTTCCGGGTATTACATTTCGATCAGAAAAAAGTGGCAAAACGAACCACCCTAGTACTTAATAAGAACTACATAATCTTTCATCAAGTTTTCACCTTTTAATTCAAAATATTCAAACATTTTAACTGATGCTAACCAGAAACATTATACTCTATTATGTAACAGGGCGGAAAAAAGTGCCTGCTTGAAATGATGCTTTAAAATTGCGTAAAAATAATTAATCGCCGTGAAACTCTTGCAGATAAACGGGTGCCTTCCAAGTAACTGACGCACACCGTCAGTAGAGTAATATTGTGGTTTTCCTTAAGAATACAACGACTGGGGCATCTCTCCCGGTGGGGCATCTCACCGGAATTACCTTATATATTTTGCTAAAATATTTAAAATCGAAATAATGGAGCAAAACTCAATCATTTTATAATAACTTTGCGAAGTTTCAAGCCCCGCACTAAAAAAATCGCTTTTGGTCTCTTTTTCGATTCGAGCGTCGTCGTCCGTCTTATCGCTTTCGGAAGTCTCAAAGTCTTGTTAATTATGAAAGGACGCAATCGAAACTATGAACTCAATGAGACATATTTAACCTTTGATGTTCTTCCGTTGCATATTTCAAAAAGTTTTCACCGACAATACAGTACGCTACATAAATTATTTATTCGTGGTTTTATTTGAAATAAATTTTGTTCGTAGGTTATAAACAATCCTTAATTTTCTTGAAAACTGCCATCATCAGTTCTCCCCTTCACACAGCCCTCCAACTTTGAAATTGCGAGTGAATTGTGGTGTAAATGAAGATGCAACTGGAGCAAGGATAAGGCACTGTGTACGAAACTGATGGGCAATGGCAAAATGATGCAGAACAGACGACAGAAACAGATACCGTCTGAGGACAATCGCCCGCCCTAAATGGAAACTGCCTGAGACGCACCTAAATCAGCGAATGGAATGAATCCGTTTATTCTCAAAGAATTCGTGCACGTGCATCAAACCAGAAGACTGGAAATGACGCAGGAATTAACAAAATGAACGCTCGTTTTGTTACACAAACACATGGTCAAAGGTCAGAATTGCCAATTTGTTCAGAGCCGTACGAACAGATCCTTTCTGCTTAAGCTTTGGCTCATAGGAATTCATCTCTTGCGAACTCATGTTTCACAGATGTATCAGTTTAAACAGTTTGACGACAAAGTAATGAAATCTGAGCATTGTTTCAGTTTTGTATGGCAATTCACTACTTCTAGCCCTTTGTAACGTATTCATGCCGTTTGAAACTCATCCCTTGGACCTGAAGGGGGGATGAGGAGGATTGTGAGGGACAATGAGATTTGCTAAACAAGATGATGATTGAAGTAGTGTGCCCTTGCTTTCCTCGCAGAACCAAGATGCTGTGAACATTTCCACTTAATCGAAGCACGACGACTGTAGCATTTGCCGAAGACTTCAATAAAGAGAGTTGTTTTCCAATTCAGAACTCATATTTCATCGACTGTCCACATCAACAATACAGAGATAAAAGCGACTGAAATATACATTTTCTCTCTCCTACACCAATAGATTAATGATAATAATTAATTAATTAATACGCCATAAGGTGGTGAACACAAATTAATGTCACCTTCAAAGACAAAGACAAAGTTAGGCTATCGGTCGGACTAATTTTCTTTCCTTATATTTATGCGGATGTTGTGTTTTAAATCATTGGCGAGATGTGTCTTTCAAAAAGCATTCCAAATAAATCAGTAATCTTTTTTCAGAATCGCAGAAAATAAGTTTGTCATCTGTGCTGACTTCACTAAGTACCCGCCTTTGCTCCCTTATCTAATTCTAAGCTTTACTTATAATTTTATCTGCATGAGTGTATGTGTGTGCATATATAATAATTAAAGAAATATGTGTAATTTGAGGATGACTGCGGGAATCGGAAACGATTGGATACGAAAAGACGAGAAGATCACGCGAATTAGAGGCATTTGAGGACGCTCGTTCCAAATCTGCGATAGACTTTAAACCGGTTGTTTTCGTAAACTGCTTCACCCTCCGAAATCTATTCCCGTTTCATTATCATGCAAATCCGATGCAATGCTTCGTTAGACGCCTCTGCGCCGTTTCTTCGAATTTTCATCCGAGAGAATGGACTGATTATCAATTCAAAATGTCTTGCACGTTCGTCTCCTTCAGTCCGGGGTTAATGAGCCTCAATCCCAACTTGATCCGAAACAATTTTGAAAAATGTCTCGGAAGTACTATTCTACCAATCCAGGATTCCCAAAACTCTTTTCTCTTAGAGTTATTATTCAACTGAATCACAAAAAATGCTCATATAATCGTATTTTTTACTCAAGAGCTTCCGCGCAAAGAAATAATGCTGCTGATCTTTGTCCGTCACCTCGAGATCGCCTTCAACTTCGAACTCCTTACGAGTGTCGATGAGGCGATAAAGCAATGTTTCCCTTGCTTACCCCCCAATCACCTCTTATTAAATTTCTTTCTCAATAATTGCATCGTAGGAGAGAGAGAAATTCAAATGAGTGCTTTTGTGAAGTGACGCTCAATGCGCAGCAGGTCAGAGTCAGCTGTGACTGAATTACAGGAAAGAGTTTGATGTCGAAGATATTTGGCAGCGAAAATTAAAAGCAATAAATTCACGAATACTAGGATGGAATTAACGATTCGTTAACTATTAATTAATTGCGTGGGGTCAACATGATTACTAAGACTGTTTAAGGAATTTTAACATTTTACTTGGTACATATTTTTCTTTATTATAATAATCTGAAAAGTTTGATGATATAATTTATATATAATCTATTAGTTTTATAATGAATCCTTCAATTTTATTGAAGACCCCGCATTCATTATGAAGTACCAGATGCACAATACAAATCATATCGTGCCTACCAATTGAGAATAAATAATTTTCGAAACTTACTTATCGAGGGTATTCCTAAAATTTTACCAAATATTTTTATTTTAATATAATTATTCTGATTGGCTTAAACGTTGAAAAACCAAAAACCTCAAATCTAGAAAAATAACCTTTTAATATACTCGTAATTTTCCATTTATGTCTACCTCAATTACAAGAGAAAATTTTAAAACGAGAAAATCGACTGTTATCACACATTTCACATTATATATTGCATTAAAAGTAATTGATCGTAATGCCGGAGTTATACTTTGGCAAATTTCATTACTTTATCATATTCAGGATCAAATTCTTTTGCATTTAAATTCCTCATTTAGTCGTCTGCTCTCCAACCAACGGTGGAGTGAACTGGAAGAGAATATCGAAAATAGTTGGAAATAATAATACTTATATATAAATTGGAAATAATAGTGAACAATAAACATTAGTTTGAATGTGATTACAAAATGGCGTATCCTCTCCCAAGGAGGAGAACTACTCGGACGCCTCAAAGAGCGTTCCTCTTGGAGAATAAGATTCCAACAATATGATTTTTTTGCTATGAGCGTATGATAATTTCATATTTAATTTGTAATATGTTTTTTGTTTAAAATATTGAAAGCATGTTTTACATTTAAAATAAAAATATTATATTTGGTGAAACCTTTTGGGTGAAAAATATGAAATTATGGAAAAAGTTGATTACACTGTTTCTATATTGGTTTCTATACATGAGTACATAACCATCCTCCGCTATCAAGGAAAGACGGATCTGTTGATTTAATTTGGTGAACGAAAAATAAGAGAGGAATGGAGATGAAGTTTCGAATAGAGTGAACGCTGAGTGTAATATTTGCCAAACCAAATGCAATCTGAAAGAGATCCTCAAAATACGTCCTGTTTACTGAATTCTTCCAAATACATTTCCTCGTTGCGTAAACATTCTGCTTCTCTCGTTAAAGCTCTGCTCGAATAGGAACGCCATTTTGGGGATCGCATATGAATATTTGAGGATCTCTGAATTCGGTCTTTAATCCTTCGAGTGAAAATCTCAAAATGAAAGCGCAACTCCTGGAACCCATTCTTTATTCCATTTCCTCGTTCTGAATAAAGAATCGTTCCCATTAAGAAGGAAAAGCAAAACAATTTCGCTTCCGAATTAGAGCGGTCATACGAATTCGCTCGGCTTCCTCCAGACGGCACTTCCCCGCACTCAAAAGGCAAAATGAGCGAAATTGGCACTGGTGTTTCCTGTACGTCTTCTATCTCTTTAGAAATGTAACAGCTGCTATTCTAACATTTTTCAGTTCAATAAAGAAGAATAAGTGTTTGAAATCCAACTTTCCTAAATCTTCTCCTTCGATTGAGTTCTTAAAACCATGCGAACTGTAGATGACTCCCCGTTATAACATACGAAACGGGCACGTTATAATAGGGCTTTCACAAAGACTATCCTTTGGTAGAGGCGACGAAATCTTGAAAAAGGTGTGGCGTTCCTGGAAGAACTTACGCAACATCGACCCCCTAAGAGAATCTGACGAGGCTCGAGAGGTCGCATTCGATGGGATTTGTTCGTGGCTGGAATGTGCTTCTGGGCAGTATTCATTCAGCTTATAAGGACAGCAACTGCTTCAGCAGCACGACTGACAGCTTACCTTTTGAAAAGGAATACGACAGGGCCAACTCTTGGCGAACACCATCGACCCACTGCAGACAAGAGGAGTGTATATTGCTGCAGGTACTGACTGAGGACATGTTAACCATCTCCACATATGCATGCGACGTAACAATTATCGCTACACAATAGACGGACTTGCTCACCCCTCCCACGAATATGTGAATAGGAGTCGTCGGTGTACCAGAACAGAGAAAAATCAATTTGATTATGGCGTGTAGTGGACAGGAGAGGGCAATGTACTTGTTGGAGCGTTGATGGGCAATGGCCAAAGAGCGACAAATAAAAAACTCGGAAGGAAGGTCGAACAGAAATTGAACCTGCATCCTAAGATGGTCGATGTCCCTCATGGGAGGTGGCGTACCAATGCATCGCCCACAGTATGTAGAGCATAGCTTAACACATAAAACATATTATAATCAGCTTCATTCGGGCATCGTGAATTTCGTATGGGGGATAGAAAGACACAAACGCTCTTATGTTAGGGAGAGAGGACTAGATTAGATTAACATGGAAAAACGAATAGAACTCTTTGGAAACTATTTTGCTACTGTCCGTAAGTATTGTTGCTTTCCTTAGTTATTGTGGCGTTTCTTTCTGTTGAAATCTGTTTCTTCGCTATTGCTGGATGTCGTTCGGCTCTATTCGATGTTCCTCTTGGTATCTTTTCAATGAAATTCCTCTCGTCCATCTTGAATGCCTTTCAGTCCATTCGATGACATCCCTTGGGGTGTATCTTATCCTTTCGTCGTTTCATCACTTCACTTGTTATATCACGGAACTTATAATTCTTCGTTTTTCTCGGTGTGTCAATTCCTTCCCGATTTCTATTTGTTTGGTTTCCAGTTCTTCTTCTTCAAGTGCTGAGAATCCGTTTACCAGTTTCGGCCGAAAGTTCTTCTTGTTATTTGCAAGTTTATCGATCCTTATTTCAAGCTTCCTGCAAGAAATCCACCTCATTCAGGGGTTAATCTTCATTTTCAGTTATTGAATTCTGTGGTAACTCCAAGTGGTCAAGTTATTCGAGACGTCATAATTACTGTGTTCAGTTCGTTTACTAATATGTAATCTATTTCCTTTTTTGTTCCAATGGGACTGCTTCCATGTACATATCTACTTGATGCAGAATTCTTCTTAAAGTAGGTATTTCTAATGTACATGTTGGAACATTCTGCAAACTCTACCATGCAGTCACCTCTCTTATTCCTCTGGTACAGTCCACATTGTTCAGGGTCATCGGCTTCCGCTGACCAATTCGACTATTAAATCGCCTACAATGCAATAGCAGTAGGCCTCCTTTACATATTCAGTACCACGAGTTTGGTAATAATATACTATTTGCTCTTCGCTATTGCTTCGTGTTAGTCCGTAGACTCGAATAGTAACGCTTATTCATCTTGAGTGGCAGTTTGCAAATACTGTTTGATTTTTATCTCTTTGTCTTTCCATCTCTTGTCGGTTAAGATTCCAACTCCTCTACGTCTTCTATCATGTATACCCCTGTATTAGAATAAGTGGAGAGACGGACTTGAAAAAAGTTGACGGGACGGGGAATGGAAACCAGGATCTGTCCAAGAGGTTGATTAAATCATCTAAGGCCAGAACACTTTCACAAGCCGTTATGAGGACTTTGCGAGCACGCGCAAGTGTGGTTTCGTCCGACTGGGAGGCATCGTCTACGGCCATGGCCTCATCGAGGCACACAGAGAGGCGTAAGGTTCTAAACCCCCCTAAGGAAATACATATAAGGTAAGGGTTGAGGTGACTTTGCACTTAAGGGCGTGCACCCAGGAAAATTCCCAAGGAAAAACGAAATTGAAAAAAGTCGGACGGGGCCGGGAATAGAACCGGGAATAATCCGGGAGGCTAAATCATCAAAGCCAGAAAGTTTTAAGAAGCCGTCGCACTGTGGGCTAGAATCGAAAAAAGCTGGCCAAAAATACGAAAGTGGTTTTTTTGAGTGCGGACTTTGAAACTTCGCATGGTCATTCATGAATAAATTTTGCATATAACTGCGAAATAATTTCTCTTGATTCCCACGCGTTACAATTCTACAGGGGGTCAAAGTTGACCAAATTTTGCGAAAAATGCCGGTCTTCGATTTTTCGAGAAATTCTTCAACTTCAAAACGATGCTGAATCCATTAAAAGTAAGTTATTAGATAAAAAACAACGCCACGTTATAAACCTGTACTTTATCTTTCACAATCCATAAAATTATGATTGCGAATGAATAATTGCATATTTTATGCAACAAAATGGCGGACTCTCGTTTTAGAGAAACTTTTTACCTAAAGCGAGGAAAATAGTTGAGACGGACTCCGAGGGACATGAAGATATTTATACCACGTTATTCTTTGAAGCTTTCTGAAGAGGAATCTGAAGTAAAACCTTGCAACAATTTGCTCCCCCGATAATAATAACGAATTTTCGACAACACTGCATGGGCAAATCCGCGCGGCGGCCAATGGCCGGGAAGATCTCGGTTTGAGAGGAATTAGGAACGTACCAACGCTTTTCGATGATATGTTTTGATGTTTATAAGCAAAGTTTTTCCACTATTAATATTGGAAATGAGAAGTCATAATTTAAAACCCCAGTTTCATTCCGTGTGATCGGTGAAAATGTCCAATTTGGCTGTATTTTAAGACATATGTATATTCCTACGTCTATGACGTCGCATTTTCTTTCATATCGCTATATCACTAATTTATCATCAAAATCATGCAGTCAAGAATAACTCTAAAGAAATTTCTAGTTTGCACCTTACCTTCTGCCTTATATACAATCCTCGTCTGAGGAGTCCGCATCTCCATACGCGATTACCTCTTCTTCATTCAGGATGAGGAGCTGCTTCACTTCTCTACTTAGATTCCTGGATCTATTTGCTGCCCAAATTGGTGCTGACATAGATATTAGTGGATCAGAAGTAAGAAGCAATCTTCGTACTAAGTCTTCATTCGTAGCAACTCGGGAGTGTTTCCTTGTAAAACGTTCTCGGAATCTCCTCGTGTCCTTATTTCTTGCTTCTATCGCCTCTTCTGAGAGTTGGCCCAGTGGTAGAATTGCTTCTTTTGCAATTTTAGCTCCGTGAATCAGCACTTTATGAATTGTTGGTGGCATATAGTACCATGGATACAACTTTACATACATATCTGCTGTAGCCCCGCAATAATCGTCAAATGCTCTTTCATTCAGAGTAAATCCGCTTGAAATTGCCTTTAAGATCGTAGCAAATCTTTATATAAGATCCTCGTTTATCCCTGAAAATTAAATGTTTATGTATTCAATATTGAAGCATCATAGCTAAAGTAAGAGTTACTTTGGCTTCCTTTACTGCTTCGTAGCTAGGATACAGCCTATGACCATGACTTTTAGCTGTTTCACGGAGAATTTTATATTGAGTTTTACTCAACTCAGAAGATATAATAAGTGATAAAGCTTCTTCTCCTGACAACTGAGATTGCACATGTTCCCTTTTCTTCCGCCTAGAAAGAACCCTCTTTGCCCTTGTAGGTGTCGTTGTGGTAATTTCTTTCAGCAGCTTCGAAGCATCTTCATTTCCTTCATCTCTTAGAGTCATCCTTGCAGCATAAGACAGTTCAGCTGTGGAGAGTGTGGATCTAATTGTTTCTGTTTTCCTTCGTTTCGATCTGTCACTTGAAAAATGGAAATCTACTTCCGGCCGTCCTCTTGCGTCTACCAAAATGAATTTAATTTAAGTCCGATTGTTCGTTTCTTAGATGTAAATTATCAATTTCAAATACTAAACATTTCAAATCACTATTTTATACGTAACTGGGATCATAGAAGTACTTGGTAAGTTCTGGATAACAATATCAGGAAAATTAATATTTACATTGAGCCAACTGGAATTGAGCAGAATAAACTTTTCATTAACACGGAAACTTTGTTTCCATTTTCTTGAATATGCCGGAAAAAAACTACTCTTCAGATAAACAGTAAGAGCTTCCTTCCCATCTATTGATCTTTCTAATTGAAGTTTTCTTGTCAAAAAATCCATTAAATGCTGCTTTTTACTAGAAAATGACTCAATCTTTTCCTCCATCATTTTATTATGTTGCGTTAACCGACTAATTCGCAGATTAGTCATGTTTTTTACGGAATTAAAAGCAAAGTATAAAGACAATATACTAGAAACCCAATACAATGTTTCTAATGTCTGAAAATGCAATAGAGATTCCATAACTATATCTATTCTACAGTATGACGTTAAGAAAATAATACAGTAGACAGTTTCAAATAACGATGAGAACATTTCACATGCATAGAGAAAATGATTGTTTTTCACCAGGATACTTAGAATTTACAAGTAAAAAGAGAAAGTAATTTAACAAAACAACTTACAATAAAAATATCCTCCAAAAAGTGTCGACAACTGAACCAGGAAATGCTGAAGGGAACTACCCGAACTTCTTGAATATACTACTTAAAGAATGCAAGGAGCTACTGAGAGAGCACAAGAGCACAACATACTTCTTCCACTGGCAAAGCCAAACTGTAGTTTTCATAGTTTGCGAAAATTTTGAACTAGAAAGCACGAAAATGAAGTTTGAAGGGTAACCGTTAATCCGCAAGAAGCACAGCTGCATGCAATAAAACGAACCGAAAGTTTAACTCGAGGACACCGCGGCACACGCCCACGTGTGGGCTGGTTTCCAATGGTATTGAGGGTCTGTGAGAAATAGTATAGCTCAAAAACATCAAAGACAGCTTTCATAATATTTTACAAAGTGAAAATCAAAAAAATGGTAACTCTATTCTGATACTTGATGAAAGATATACGCTGTTGCTAAATTCACTCTTCCTTTAAGAATGATGGTTGAATGTGTATTATTTTGCTCATTATTTCTTCGTCTAGAGTTTGTAAAAAGTTAATTTCAGCATTCAAAAGTTATCATTGAGAGGCATGAAGGTTCGACCTTTGTCGTTGGTACGTTCCTAATTCCTCTCAAACCGAGATCTTCCCGGAGGGCCATTGGCCGCCGCGCGGATTTGCCCATGCAGTGTTGTCGAAAATTCGTTATTATTATCGGGGGAGCAAATTGTTGCAAGGTTTTACTTCAGATTCCTCTTCAGAAAGCTTCAAAGAATAACGTGGTATAAATATCTTCATGTCCCTCGGAGTCCGTCTCAACTATTTTCCTCGCTTTAGGTAAAAAGTTTCTCTAAAACGAGAGTCCGCCATTTTGTTGCATAAAATATGCAATTATTCATTCGCAATCATAATTTTATGGATTGTGAAAGATAAAGTACAGGTTTATAACGTGGCGTTGTTTTTTATCCAATAACTTACTTTTAATGGATTCAGCATCGTTTTGAAGTTGAAGAATTTCTCGAAAAATCGAAGACCGGCATTTTTCGCAAAATTTGGTCAACTTTGACCCCCTGTAGAATTGTAACGCGTGGGAATCAAGAGAAATTATTTCGCAGTTATATGCAAAATTTATTCATGAATGACCATGCGAAGTTTCAAAGTCCGCACTCAAAAAAACCACTTTCGTATTTTTGGCCAGCTTTTTTCGATTCTAGCCCACTGTGCGTCGTCGGGACTTTGGGCAAGCGTGGTTTCCCGGCCACGTCAGACTTTTTTCAAGTCCGTTTTTTCTTGGGAATTTTCCTGAGGTTGAATTTGCCCTTATGTGCAATGTTGCCTTAATCCTTTTCCTTGAATAAGTGGTTTTTCTTTAGTGTTATTAGATCTTCTGATTTTATTCTGACTTCGATGACATTCCATTTTTAGCTTCATTGAGTAGTTCCAGCAATTGTTCTTCACTCTGCAAGCTGAAGCAGTTGTAAGTGGCGTAATGCAGAGTGGACCCCTCTCATTGCATACCTACGGATGATTATCACCACCTTCCGGACATTCGAATGGTTGGTTTTGTTTATCATAGAGTAACACTTTTCAACTTTCTTTTTCCATTTCAGACATGTTTTTAATTGCGTAATTTAACCCCAGTCTCGAAATCTCGTCAGCTAACCCTTAATGGTTACCTCTACAAACTGAAGATTCCGTTTCGTCGTAAATTAATGTTGGATGAGAGCGAATGCTTAAAATGTTTGTAGAAAAGTAAAAGCAGTCCCAATACTCGATACTCAAGCATCGCACAGTTAAAAATATAGGACTTCAGAATCAAGTTTCATTTCTGTCTCAGCAGGTGTTTAATTTGATCGTCAGATTGAAACAATGTCCTCATTAATATTTAGTTGTTATTCAGTATAACATTTATTTCGCAGATTTAATGGAAACGTTATTTCCTTAGCTAGAAAACCAACATTTCTTTTCCATTAGATTTAAATACTTTTTATATAAGACACATGTCATATATAAAATTTTAAGTTTTTTCGTACTATTCACTAGGTGTATTAAAATTATTGCCCACGAAACTCCTGCATATATTACATTATTATCTCTGAGTGTATATCATTAACTAAATATATGCGTTACTGTGGAAACGTAACGGATAGAACATATATTTAGATTTTAGATTATATTTTAAATATATATTAGACTAGCAGAACAGAAGTGCCCATTGATTCTCAACGGGTTTGTTAAATTTCATAAATACCAGTGTAACGACCTTGATCGTAACACATGCTTCGTAATTGTTGATAGATAGCAAATGTCAGACTTTCCAAACAAATATATTAAGAAATTAAAGTTAAAATTAAGTCTATAAAGCTGTATCAACTCAATATGCAATCTATTATACTCTGAATGAAAAATATCTTGAACTAAGACAGTATAAAAATATACTCAAAGATCACATTAGGATAAGCAGTAACACGTTTAAAGTAACATTTTCATACACGTACAGACAACTGAATAAAATATTTAACATGAATGACAGAAATAAATTATATATCACTTTAATAACCATCGACGAATATTCTTTGCGGAAAGTATGTGTATTACGGAGCTGAGTATATCATATCTCAATCTTAAAATGAGTAACATAAACACGGAACACAAAAGCAATCGTAATGCCAAATTATAAAAAAAGATTACACACCAATAACAAAGAATATGAAATGAATATGGAGTGAAAGCACTCAAAAACAACCGATTTATCAATTTTTGCACACTGCATATAACAAAACTAAACTGATTTACCTTTTTGGTCAGTTATACGATGTTGAAAATTTCCTAAAACTTTACAACTCGCCGTTCAACTCCTTAAAGATTACAAACACCGAATCTGGGAAATCTTTACGTCCTTCGCAAAATCCATTTCTGACAATAGCTAAATATGCATCAATACAAATAGATTAGTTTTAATTCTTAATTTAGAAGATTATATTAATAGCATCTACAACTTATCAGGTTATTTATTCGAAATCAGTTAAATTGATAGCGAGAAAGTAGTTTCCACCAATGCACAGTGAAACCGTTTTACTTAACGTGAACTCACTAACAAGTTACGTTGCTTTAAATAAAACTCGGTTGCTACAGACGCTCAAACAAAATTTGAATTATATTTAAATTTTCGTATATTTTTTCGCGAGAATCTTCACAGGATGTTGTTCGTAACTTTAAAAATTGAAATCTCATGTAATTTCTTCTGTCTCATTTAGTCCATCTCTTATTTTCAGAATTAATTTTAACTGGTCATTGATTCTCCTTCTAATGGATAAACACATGAGCTCGGAATCAACAATCGCCTAGGTCGTCAAGGGGAATGGTTGTTTACAACATGGAAATTTAAACAAAATTTTCGTATATTTTATAAATATTCTTGCAGTTTCGAATCGCAGACGATATGTCTCGACCAAATTAAGAATTTTTATTCTATTTACCTTCATTTGATGCTAGTTTCGACTTTCCACGACTATTCTTTCTAATTTAGATTTGCAAAAGAAATGAACCTTGCAACGAAAACAATGAACTTTACGTGTATTTCTTATGCAAACTATTTTATTCGCCTGGGTTCGAGTGTACGAGTTCGAAAGTACCACTTCATCATCGCCAGGAAGACCTTTAATTAAGTAAAACGTTTGAAAATAGTGCGACATCCGGTTCTCGAGATTATCTGGATCATAGATATTCACATGCACATACATACATCCATTTTTATAGATATAAAAGATATAAGATTTATTTAATGGGTGATCCACAAAAATTATGTATGTATAGTGAATATTTTACGCATACGTGTGAGAATAAAGACTGTGCCTGAAACGTTGAGCATGCATATCGGAGAACATGTAGCAAGTCTTGGTCTTCTACTCGAAAAGGATTTGAGATTTTTCGGAAAGTAAATTGAAAAAACGAGGTTGCTAAGTAACGGCACTTAAATACAGTTTTTCTTTGGAAGTCCTCCAATTTGCGAGGGATTAATTAAAGGGCAATCGGCACACAAAAAGTGCTCCCTTTTGATCGACTGCGAAATTATAATTTCATGCTTCGCTTGTCATTCGACGTCGCACGTGTCTCCATCT
The DNA here is from genome assembly GCA_947579665.1 of Sympetrum striolatum. NCBI lineage: Eukaryota > Metazoa > Arthropoda > Insecta > Odonata > Libellulidae > Sympetrum > Sympetrum striolatum. The sequence goes on from OX388341.1 coordinate 123,919,482, forward strand.
ATCTGCTGACATGGAAAATAATTTCTGCCCGCAAAAGGGATGGACTTGCCTATTAAAGGAGTTTGACGACTTTGCTTTAAATTGCCAAAAGCAGAATACACCATCGGATAGAAATGGAATACAGACATTTTATTCGGGAATATTTGCAAATAAATAAAATATTTCTATACATGCTTAAATGAAATAATACGTGTATGAAACTAATAGAATGACGAAATAACGTAACTTACATATATTAAAGTTTTAAGTAAATGTGAAAATATGTATTTATTGAGCGCAAATAAGACAATCGATAGCAGTAAAAAACGGTGAAAAAGTCAAATATACGAATGTAAATAACGATGGAGAATAAAAGACAGTTCCGCTGATATTGGAGTATAAAAGTATGGAATACGATGCCTTAATTGATCGTCATGCAGAATTTTATAAAAAACGAAATATTTTCAAGAAATGTGTAAGTCAACGACTCTTGTAATTTTCTGAAAATATCTAAAACAATAGTTGGATTGAAATTGAAGGCACCTAGATGGTTGAGTGGAACAGAAAAGGAAGAATCTTAAGTGAAAATGAGACTGCTATAATATGATGTAATATAATATTGGAGACTGCTTTCCCAGTGTTGTCAAACGGCAAAAGATGATCACATTTCAGGACTTTGGGCAAACATACATTGGAGCAGAGCAGGTCACTGGTGCACTTACTTACTGCGATGTGAAATTGCGCATGCTTTCTTCATTTGGGACATTGCAGGTGTCCGGGAAGGTTGCTGGGGGTTGGTAGCAGTGGTTTGCATCGCTGTATTGCGCACGCTCATTTGCAGTCTTCTCCAGATTCAGTAAAATTATTGCTTGGATATAACGACAAGTTTTTGCATCCGCTTTTAATTACTGAAAAAATCTTTCAGGATGATTCCTTAGGTTTGGGTTCAAATTATGGTAATCACTAAAAGCCTTACTTCCGTGACGCGCGCACTTACTTCAATAGAACCACTTCTCAGAAGTATCAAGAATGACGAGCTATTTATCGCTAGAATTGGCCATCTTAAGCAAGCGAGCGACTGATCGCCACTGGGTGTGCTTTCCACTAGGTAACCAAGATAATCAGCTAAGAAACAAGTGATCAGCGAGTGCGCTCCAATGTACTCCGCCACAACTCGTTGACTCGATGGCGTGTTCTTCAATTAGAATTCGAACAAACATTACCCAAGTTTACGGCGGTTCGTCGTTTCAAGGAGTGGAGCTGGCGACAGCGTACATTGCTTTGAACGACTTCTCCATTCCCAATTTAATCACTTGGCATTGAAAAAGAAAGATGGCTTATTAAATGATGGACCTTTCAGATTTGCCAATGAAAGAATGGCTATAAAAGGCGGTTTATATTACCACAGCAGAACTAAAATTTCATAAATACGTTTCCGTAATAAACGGATTTACATCGAACGCTAGCATTAGTCACACTCGTGTTCTGCTTATATTATTTTCGGAATGTAATTTCGCATTGCGACTCACAATTTTCTCAAATCAATAGGAAAATCGATCTTTGCCACCTAGCAATCGTAAAAAATTGGCGATTAAATTAAATATATAAAAATCTAGCATTAAGGATATCCATTGAAGCAAAATCCATAGGAAAATCACCTTTAATCTCAATTTAATTAAAGTGAGTCGCAAAATGATGGAGGATATTTTTAAGGAGAAGGTGCAAATGACGTAAGGTGTTTAAGAAACAGTAAGTAACATATTTTTCAATCATGGCTTTTGATGATTAGCAGGGCGAGTGTCCCAAATATCGTCTACTCTAACTATTTTACTGTATCTCAGCCTCTTGTGTTTGTAAGTCAAGCTGAAAACTAAATTAATACCACAAGGAACTACCCTTCATTAGTTTTCAGAGACCAAATTGCTCCTTAAGTGAAGCCATTTAAAATAACTAGCCAAACTTCAAAAGATGTCTCGAGAGAATTTTCCTAGGGTTCCTAATATAGCCTACTCCAGTTGCTAACACCAGGCAAAATTAATAGCACCAGTTAAAAACGAGTTGTTTATAGAGCACACATAACTTGTAAACTAATTTCAAACCTTGCTTGCGAAATAAGAAGGATTTAAATTAAATGCGAGGATAAAGACAAATTTTTAACAATTAATTAGAAAATATAAATATGTGTGTACAATTAATGGACTTACATCGTAATGAAATAACAACAGGCCTTCGCAGATATTTTTCGACAAATGTTTTTCATAGGCTGTCCAAGAAGACGGATAAATAAATAATAAAGCCTTGGAAGAAATAGAAAAAGCTCGTTCTCATAGTCTCAAAAATGACACAACCCTTTCCTTCTCCCCACCCTCCACTTCCCTTCTATTTAAGTGATTTCTTTCAATTGTGCCTGATGATTGCAGAGCAGCCAAAACCGGTCTATCAAAAAATTTGTTGATATTACTTAGTTTTTCTTCGGTCTTAAAATACAACTATTATTTAGAACAATACGAAACTATGAATTTTGCATCTTCGTAACATATAATTAATCTGAATAATTGTCTAAATATCTCACGACGCATCACACAATTCGTGATTCCAGCTCAAGCACATTTGGGCGATATTAGGAAAAGTGCTCAGTCAACTCAAAAATTTACATTTCGAAGGTTAATAGCAGTTCTTTTCGAAAATAAGAACATCTTTATGAAAATTTAATATACTCTCAAGTGACATAATGGAAATCATGTTTAAGAAACACTTACCCGGTCATTCACCAGGTTCTCTGGATTGATTGGAAGGGAAAAAACGTGCATCACAGCTTCAAACACTTAAAACGCAATATTGGTATTTTTTCACACATCTTGCCAATGGCGCTACGGATGTCCAGAGACCTCAAAACGCCACGGCAACTCACCGAGGGTGCAAGTAGGGGCTTTAAAACGAGAATAGGCGATATTAGGCACAGGGGAAATGTTTGGGACACACCCGAATTTCTCTTTTATTTTCAAAACTATTGTATTCTCGAAAGTCATTTTTAATTTAACAATTCAATCAACGCGCAAGAATATGCGGAAGCCCCTTTGGATTGTTTTTGTGAAATGATCTCCTGAAAAGTGAATTCATTTTAAAATGGAGCAGTCAGCAAAAGATTTGGAGGAATACGGATTCTCCTTTTCGATCGATTGAATCTTTGGGGAAATGAAAACAGGTGTGAATAGGGAATGAATCTCAAACTGGAGGGTCGTCTCAAATGGCCATCTATTCCTAAGGAGCGTCGTTTAAAATTCCAAAAGGCATTCTCAGGAATCCGAGGAACATTTTTCCCCCTTTTCCAGTTTGCGGAGAATTTGGAATTCATGGGAAAGGCTGTTATTACAGCCAATTTGGAAGGCGACTTTAATATGCCATTGATGAAAATAAAGGAGCGGTCCAGCGTTAGAAGGGGTGAGAAACAACTCCAACTTTCATTGGTTCCATCTTCAAACAGAAAAAGTTGGGGAGATTTTACTATTTTTAGAGGAGTGTTTACGCGATTTTTTCAAAAATTATTTTTTTATCATTGCACTTATTTACCCGTTTTTTCTTACTCATTCATTTGTTAAACATTCAGCTTTAATGCGATGTCTTTAGTACGCATTGAATTGTCATATTAAAAAAAAAGTAAACCTAACTAAATAAAAACATTAACTAGAAAAAGTCTTAAAATTCAAACCAAAGGCTGCAGAAACTTTCTTAAAAACGATAATTTCTTAACCTCTTCCGCTACCATATTTGGATGCATACGAAATCTTCGAAGTATCAATTCCTTAAATGGTTTATTCTTCGAAAGTAGACGTTTGTAATGAATCTGAAGTTATCCAAAATTTCTATTAAAGGAAGTGTTTCGGAGTTGAATTATATTCAGTTTAAACCACGACCCTCCTCAAAATGTGGGTTCTGTTTGGGCTTTACATATGCCATTTTAGCTGTGGTAATATTTTATGAGAATTTATCATTTGAACAATTCATCTTTCGAGAAATTTGCCTCTAAACGCCATCTTCATCACGTTTGGAGCCGTATATTTACTTCTATTGGTTTTTATTAAGTATGTTCGAACCATATTTTCATCTAAACTCACGCCGACATATCTATAACCATTAAAACTGTTAATTTATATATAGGGGGCAGTTTACACAAGCTCAGGCATATTTACAAAGCGTGTAAACCTGCACCGTGTACCTTGTGTAAACTTGCCCCTTCGCCATGTTTTAGCTACAACTCAACTTCTAAGCATTAATCATGAGACAATCAATCAGCTGACAAGCTTAAAATGCTTGCAAAAGAACAATCTAGTCGAATTGACTATATAGATAGAATGATATGGGTTAACACCATTACACGTGTGTGTAGATTTACTCGTAAAAGTAAAATATAGAATAAGTTGTCTACCTAATCGGTAGCAAGTGCAACTGTCTCCAAATTGGCATGAATGCAGATAGTGGCCACGGTACTTCTACTAATATGAAAACTGGCTTGTTTCAAGTAACGATGTGAGAGAAATGAGCACTGTGTAAACCTACCCCTGTACCAAACTTGCCCCGGTCTCCCATATATGTCCACCCATTGTCACGAAGAGATCACATATTCCGTAATCATACTGTGCATTGCTCAATGGAAAATAGATTATTAAGTAGGAAAGTGAACTTGGCGATAATTGATTTTAATAACTTCCAGAAGAAAGCAAAACTAATAGCTCAGTCTTCTATAATCCAGAATTAATACTAACATAATCGAAGAATAAATAATAAAGTGATACTTTTAAGAAAATTAGGAATGATTCGTTTTCCAACGTGTGCTCCACTTCCGAATAGGAAAGTGAGAGAAAACGACTTCACTCCTTATTTTGTCTAGAAAGCCTAATTTCCTCTCCATTTCTCTTATCAATATAATTAAATTAATTTATTTTACGATTTCGGAAATATTTTAAAACCCATCTTTGGAGGATGCTAAAAATATATCATCAGGTTCTTTAGGTAATAGTATGCGCGAAATATGCGTTTTTTTATTAACTTAGGATAAATATGATTCACCGATTTGTAATTCTGTTTCAGTTTCTAAAACATTTTTACGCCTTAATACTTTGTGTACAAATGTGGCAATTTAGAGAAGATTTAAGTATATGAGACTTAATTGGGTGAAAAATGGAGAGAAAGAAAAGAGAAAGCAAAGAAGGGATGGAAAGAGAAAGCAAAGAAGGGATGGAAAGAGAAAGCAAAGAAGGGATGGAAAGAGAAAGCAAAGAAGGGATGGAAAGAGAAAGGAAAGCACAAAGAAGGAATGGGAGGAATCTCGGACACTTGACAGGGGTGAAAGGGGAATTAGAGAAGAGCTCTTTAATCAGTTAATGAAGCGAATAGAAACTGCTTTATAATTCATCTTACGTTCGCCAGCCCACACTGTGTTTTGGAAGTGTGAAACGCTGCACTCGCGGCCTTTTCAAGACTAACTTCTACGACATTAAATATCATCGAAATGATTTTCGTTCCTCTGTATTTGCTAGAACACATTTTGTTTTGTTTTTTAAAGCATTTAAAATAAAATGGTATTAATATTTCATGTATAGTTGTAAATCATGAAAAAGAGTAAGTTTAATCGCTTATTCTAAACAAATTTGAGAAACAAAAAAGAGGTCGGTTATTTTCTAACTTTTTCTAGAGTGTACCGTGAATTTTTCGGGAGATCATTAAAATCGGCTGCAATATTATTTACGAGTTACCACTTTTTTCGCCAACCGAGTTAGGACATTGCCAGTCCTCTATGTAGCCACGAAAGAGCCCCTTAGGAGGAAAGAGCATATTCTTTTCCTTTCCTCAACTTTTCATTCTCATATTCCCCAATTGTGACCCTTAAGATGCGAAAGGACTCTTTAGGGTAAAATGGGGAAGACGTGAAAGTTCGTTGTTTTATGGTAAGAGAGGGGAATTTGGTATTAGACTACTCATTGGTATTTGGTACTAGCCGACCTAATTTCCTCTCCAGGGCTAATGGAGGAAGGCTAGATGTAATTTATGATGTTTTAATTTCCAAATTAAAAGAAAACCTTAAATAACCACTTGTTATATGATATGATAGATGGGAATTTGAAACTTGGCGGCAGGACAGAGAGAGAGTCCTAAAAGTGCAATTTGAAAGTTTTCAAAGAAACTGTTATTTGAAGCGAAAAATGAAAGGAGAAAATACCTTCAAAATTTATCGATTCATTTATTTGTTAATATTACGCAAAAATTGATTTTTTCATAAAATTGTTTAATTACATAAATATTTCCATTTGAACAGTATATTTTGCGCCGTGTACACAAAAGAGCTGTGTTTTTGAACGGATAAAAGGAAGGCATTTTGAACTAAATGTTATGACGAAGTTATCAACACAGATATTTCATTATATGCTTTAGTGATTTAGATGGAACAAAAACTTGAATCAGTTCAATGAATTCGCACATTGAGCTCCCGATTGCAGCCAATCTGCAATGGTGGGAGTCACACAAACAAATTCGAAATCTTTCTTAAAAGCGAAAGTAATCTCCGACTGAGGAAATGGGAAGATCACTCCATAAAAATATACTTATATACTTTGAATTATTATCTTAAATAGCCGAGCCTTTTTATAGAGTCCTTAAAATATGATATCTTATATTCACAATATCGTATCAAAGCCTGAATTGAGTCAATCCTGTTTAAAAAAGCAGAAGAGGAGTAACGAGGGAGTCATAATATTTCAGAATAAAGATACTGATTTATGGCGCACTTATGCTTGTCTTTGATCATATTGATTATCATCATCGAAACTAAATTATTCTTTTAGTGTATCGTAGACAAATTTAAATATGTGAATTGTGTAGTGCAATTCGTTAATCAAAAGCACCCGTGAGCTGCAAGCAATGTGCAAACTCTTCTTATGTTGATGGGGAAATTATATAGCTCTGAGTTCCTGTTATTCATGAGATTTCTTGAGGGCACCAATTCCGTCTCATAACGCGTTTTCTCCTTTAATCGTCCCCCCCAGAGCTTAATAAATGGTCTCATGCCGTCCTTTCATATTTCCAGTCACTTTCCTTTTGTTCAACTGACATAAACACAACCGAGTCACCGAGTGGAACATTCGATTCAGCAAAATAAGTATCTCTGAAAGGCGTCCAAAGAGATTCTCTTCGCCTCACTGCATTCCTTCTTTCCTTCTTTCCCATTGTCGCCTTCCTCTTTCCTTCGCTTTCCTTTATCTCCAATGAAATATGAGACGACAGTCCGTTTAGCAACCAACGAAATTCTTCTTCCTTATCTGTGTATGTTTATGTTTATACTTGACATTTTGTATTTTCATTTTTAACATGTAAATCCAGAAGGATAATTTCTGGCTAAGTTAAGAGTCAACTCCAACTGTTACTCTAATGGTACATACTTGTTCCTATTCCATATGAAAAGTTAATGTCTCTAACACAATTCTGCAGGAAAAGTCTTGTTAAACTTTGATATACTAATGATTTGGAGTTTAAATACTCTTAGCGAACATGCATTCGACTAAATACCGGTTCAATACATATAGATGAGTGTACATCGTTCAATTACGCCCCAATTTTAATTGAATTTAATATAGTTTTCGGCGTCGACTCGGAGAAATGGCAATGAACGTTTAAGGAAATGAATTCTCTAAAATGCGTTGTAAATCAAGTTAACAGTAGAATTCACTCTACCATAGATATTTTAATGGAGATAAAGTTGAGCAATCTTAAGTAATTTCTACTTTCAAATTCTACGATAAATCGCAATAACATAACCGGTTCCTCCACAGAAAATAGCTTGCAAGGTAAAAATGTGTTTAATAGCGACAGGACTTTGCTTAGCTTCTCATTCAGCTCTCTCCCTTTGTTAAATTTCTTTTCGATCGAAAAGGTTGTTGTTTGTGACGTTGGCCTCCTTCGCGTCGCATGTCATTCTGTTAGCACACACTTTATAACTCTAGTATTTATGATTATTGTAGTGGTAACTACGGAATCGGTTTTAGAGGCATCAGCATGCTAATGAAATATTTGTTAATGAGATTTTAAGGTAAGAATCCTGACTTGTACTTAAATTGAGAATATTTATGCTAATTTATGATAATCATAATGAACTTTTTATTAAAAATATAGATAATAAACCTAATCATACATTTAGTAAATGGAATATTAATAATCACTTCACATTTGTCTTCCAAGACCGCAATTTGTCCGTTCATCCAGAAACTATACCTTTCGCACACGTGGAAGGAACGTTTTTCATCCGCAAGTATCACGGATATTGTCTCTTTGGCGAGCAAATCTTTCAAATGAATACGAGTTTATCTCTCGTGTTTATCCTCAATAAGATGATTGCAGTTTCCTTGAGAAGGCAGTAATGGCTGCCGTAATCACGAGCATTGAGATAGTATTACCTTTTAGTTACACTTCGGCTTATTTTCGTCATCAGCAAATATTTATCCATAGAATGCGGAGTGTAATCGATCCACAGTGAATGAAAAACTATTTTTGAAAATGTGTTGGTTTCATCACGTTCTTTTAATTAGAGGTAAAAAATCTCCGATAGCCGTCTTTGTCGGCGTTTCTCGTCTCATCCACCGGTGTTCGGAAAAGCACTTTTAACTCAATGTATCGAAAGCAATGCTTTTTTCCTCAGGAGTGAACAGGTACGAAGGAAAAAGTTGATTATTTATTGTCCAGTCATGGGGTGGGAGGGTTTTTTCTCTGTGACGTAGGGAGGGGTATGTTAAGAATAAAGAGTTTTGGTGTGTGGACTAATGGAATTTCCATAGCGACGTAGAAGGACGGACAAAGAAACCGCTGTCAGCTTCTAGAGGCGAGTCCCAAGGGGGCGCGTAGTGCTGAGTGTTGTCATCATTAACGAATTTCTATTTGTTGAGTATAATTATACTTTCATATGCATCTAATTTGAATGATTTTTGTTCCGATTTCTTCAATTTTAAATTTTCCGATGTGATTCCATGTCAATGTTGTTAATATGCTCTGCCGCACTGGATTTTTACAAATGGTTGTCTTTGAAATGGGCTGGCTGCTCTTTGAATCGATTCTCCAATTTTCGTTTTGTTGATTCTATATTTCTATATATATGTATATATATAAATTCTAAAAAGCGTAAACTGAGGTCCAATTACATTTTTCGTAAATCTACTTCTTTTATGGCCAACAAAATTTTCGTCGAAATCCCCGGAAAGATTGAGTCTCTGCTTTTAATTGCGAAGGATTCCTTTTCTATTCGTGATTAAGTATTCTATTGAAAGCTCCGCTTAACTCCGTCGTACATTTCACACTCATCATAAACTTGATTACTTTCTAAAGAAAGGCGTTAAGATTTGGATTTTTTTAGGCATTCCAAAAACGTCATTCTTCTCTGAATTCCGCCTTTCGTCTGTTTCTCAGAAGTAACCGGAGGTGAATTCCTGGAATTCGATTTCAGTTCGACGTCAAATTGTGTGTGGTTTTCTCTCTGTCACGTTCCCTCCAGAAAACAAGAGAAATTCCAGTCTCGTCCCCTTTGTAACGAATAGCGCAAATGGCGTCCCGGATTGGAGGAGATCATGGCGAGGGATCGAGAGAAATAGGAACCACACTCAAGATTACTGTCACGATCTTGCGGGTCCTCCAGATAGCGCCTTAAAATACAGGCAAAAAATAAGGCCTTTATAAGAAGAAAATAGTGTCGTGTACTGAAATAATTTTTAAAAATTGAAATTATAAGCAACAGTTAACTGTTCGATAAAAAATGAATCGAAACCTGTTACCAAATTCACCGTACCTCGTGCCCTGTTGCGTCGTTTATGGGCGATGGAATCCTACTTGCAATGATTATCTATGACCAGATAAGTATGTTCTTAAACATTTTTAACAAAATCAATATTACAGTGCTTGGGACAGCAAGAAGTAACGAATTATCAGAATACTGAATCACCTTTGAATTTACAGTCATAACTAACAAATCATTTACATGAAAGTTAAATAAAGTAAGACCTAAGATAAATCGTCGAAACACCCAGTAGTTTATTTTTAAACTGATCTTATACATATCAGCCAATCCTGCAATTTCGATTATAAACGTTACTAGAAAACTAGTTATTAAAAACATTCAATTTTTAATATTTTTTCAAAATGAGTTTTGATTAGAGATATAATAGCATAGGAAAGCATCATAACATGATTTACAGCATCAAAGTCACAGTTTGCATTGGTATTACGCAGAAGCGAGAGAGAGCAGTTCTCATCATTTCCGGATATCAAACAGACAGATTGAAAATCAGATATTTTCTCTAACATATTTATAATTTATAAGGCAGCCAAATTATATTCCAAAATTTTATGGAATACAGGGTAAATGTCATTTGAGTTGTAATTATCTTTATACATAATTTGAGAAGATTCCGTCCGTCCCCATCTTTATATCAGAAACGGTTTGGCTTAGAGATTCAAAACAAACTGCATTGTGTTTCTACGCGTTAGAAACTCCTAGGAAACCTATTCCCATTACTGAGAAGGCTCGGGTTCGAACCCAGGAGTCCATAATAGGGTTCAATAAGGAATACACGCAAACTTCAATTTTATCGGTTGCAGGGCTTATTTTTTTTTAATTGAAATTACGAGAACTATGACAAAATAAACGAAAAACTTGTAAAATTTTGCCGTAGTAAACAACCAGTCCCCCTGACGACCAACGTGATCGCTGAATCCGATACATTCATTTTCCCACATGAATACGTGGAGATTTTAAGTCCATACCGAATTAATGGTAGGAACTAATGTCAAAATTTATGGAGGGAATTTACTGAGATTTTAGCAAATAGCAAAACTATGATATTTAAATAGCAGGAACAAAATTACGGCAATTTTGGAGTTTTTCTTTATCAAACTGATTTATAAAAGGACATTTATACGTTTGTGGTGATCAAGTTGACAAAGAAATATTACTTCGAGGAAGGGGAAGATTTTTGGCAGACAGAATTTTAACGAAAACTTGATTTTATAGCAGAGATTTTAAAGCAGTGCTTTTGTGTGATTCTCACGAACTGCACAATGTCCAATGGAATCGGATTCGAAATTTTCCAGAATTACGTTAATATTCTTAGCTAAACATTCGATACTGATTAGTATTTATTAAATAAATGAGGCCATTGATAAGTTATATATTAAGTCATCTATATTTGAATGTCTATTAAAGATTGAAATTGAGACCCGTCATGCATGACGGGGGAGTTTATTCCATTTTATATAATTACCAATGTTTGAGGCTGATTCAGCTTTCAAAGCAGCAAAAATTTTGAGCTCCTTAAAAACATTAGGAAATATTATGCCATATTTAAAGCTCATATTAATCAGCTCAACTAACAGAGAACAAAAAAAAGACTGCTTCATACTCGGAATCACAAGAAGAGACAGGAAACGCAACACTTGGATGAGAGTGACGACCGGAGTTACAGACATCATAGATAAGGTAAGATCACTGAAATGGAGGTGGGACGGCCATGTGGCGTGACGACAACCATTGGACAACTGCAGTTATGAGCTGGAAACCAAGATACTATTATTATTATTGTAAAAATGCTACAAGTGGACTAGTCGTCCGGTGGTAACACATATACATATATTGTTATAAATCCCATCTATATTTTTTAATTACAAAAAATATATATATATATATATTTATTCACTGCACATGTACTCGTCAACGTCAATCTCACTCGTCCTTAATATTTTTATGTGAAGAGACCGAGAAGAAGACAGGGGAAATAGGGACATCATCAAGTACTTATGTGTAACGCGGCAACGAGAAGCTCAGGACAGAGAAAATTGGAAAGTGCTTGGGGAGGCCTACATCCGACGTCGGATTGAAAATGGCTGATGATGTATATATATTTATACGTATTATACGAGTAAAATAGATAATGCGTTTTTGCTGTCAACTCTGCATATCCATCGTGTAAGCGAATGCACTTCAGCGGTGATTATATTTCAAATTCCATTAACTCGGTGGTGACAGACAGTCCTTCCGTGGGCATGATTGAGATCCATAGGGAAAGGTCCATTAGAGGAATTTGAGTTTGTGTGTGGTATTTACGTTGCTTCGTTAGATCTGAAATGTGATGATAATAAATAGATTGAAATTCAATTATCCGACAGCGAATGCCCATCTTGGAAAATGCAACCGGAAAATCGTCCTTTTTGTCGATCGCTGCTATCGATTATTTTCTTCGAGTGCATTTGCCTTGTTTGGGCTTTGGATTCCGGGGCAATTACAGTTTTCTGAGTTCTATACTAATTAAATATGTCCTTCAAATTTTGTTCATGCACGGATGTTCGCGCGGGATTAACTCGTTAAATATTAACGTAATTGTGCTTCGTGACACCTGCGATTGTTGTTCCATCAAATTGCAGATTCCTTTGAGTTTTTATTTTCGCCTCTGATTTGACTGAAATTCAACTGAGCCAAAAACATCCCATACATCTTCGGTCTTAGCAATCTTACGCTTATAACGAAAGCATTTACAGATGAATAATTTCACGTGAGAATCAAACTTCGTCGATATGACTTTATTATTATTTTATGCACTTACATAAAATGATGGGTTAGATGGAAGAAGATACTTTTAAGTCTCATTCTCGCCCAAATAGAGACGATTTATTATTATTATTATTATTATATAATTTGACGAATTTCCTAAAACGAAATACGTACGAACATGAAATCCTCTATTCGTGTATCCTAAATTATCAAGTTGGATATATTTATAGTTTGCTGGAAAGTATAATCTTAACTTTCCTTATATTTCTCATTTGAATATCGCCGAGGGATTCGTTCTAAAATTTCCCATCGTCTGCGTGTCTTTATTAGCCCGTGTTCTGTGCAGTGAATCGATTCCGCACGCGCCGTCTGCATCCGCTGATAAACCCTCGAATAGCCTTTGGAAAACGCACAGCATTTAAGTGTCCAACTCTCAATGCGAATGACACTCGGATATCATACTCTGCTGAGAATTTACTTGAATTCTTGTATACACCTTGCTGTTGCATGAAACCGTGTATGATCCCAATGATAATTTAATTGGAAATTTAAACGTTTTATTCATATGAACATTTTAATGGTTATACCTCTTTCTTTTCTGTTTTTTTTCCCAAGGATTATATAGCAATGATGGTCAAAAATAAATGGTAGACTGTATGAAGAAGAGTAAATTTTCTCTCGATTTATCAATCGTGGTTGTAATAAACAAATAAAAGGGTTAAATTCAGCCCTGTAAAAGTGTTTATTCGGTAGATTTACGGTTTAATATTTCGTTTTGACGACCAAATAGACAAAAACCGTCAGGAATAGAAAATTGATAACTTTTGGAATAGTTCAGGAAATCGTCTACATAAAAATTGTGCAAATAATTTTTTTCTGAGTATTCTACTGTGTGGATTGCCATCTCTATACTTCTTTGAAATTTATTAAATTATTGTCTTTCTCGTCACATTTTCAATCCTTTATATATTCCTCATATAAATTCGAAAGATAAACGTAAACGTGTTATAACGAAATTATGAAGTAATTTAGTATCTTTTTGTTTCCATTTGTCCGTTTTACATACATTATCCATAGTGTTATTCAAAGTTGATTAAGTGAATTTTCTTGAGAGTCCATAAAGCTGCATTTAATATGGTATCGATTAATTTTTGGCCCCCGTCTGGGTCCTATTTCTGCTGTTATGTATTGCAATTGCAAATGTAGATAGATATGAATTGTCAACTAAAATTCGAAAACAAGAGGTTGAAAACTCGCAAACTTGCGTAAGTCCCACAGAAATAGAATCGCTTTGATCTTGCGTCAGTTGGTGTTATCCCCGATGACGTTCCCATTACAAATGTGGAGAAAGTTAATTTAATATTTTTTCATTTCTATTGAAAAAATACAAAAAAGAAAACATTGTTTTAACATTATGAAAGCTTCGTAGCAAAGTATTTCCTCAAAGACTGATATTATTATCACCTCTACTAATTTACATTGAATTAAGCTGTTATGTGAGATATTTGATTCTTACAAATAAGACCAGTATGATTTATCCTACCTCAACCTTCTCCATTGAGAATCATATGATGCTAGATGATGATAGCTAGAAAACGTATGCGTTTTATTTAAAGGAGAAATCACCTAAATCATATTATTTATATCGTTTATTAAAATTCCCAAGATACTCTTTGTTTATAAATTAGTTTAATTAGTAATGTCTAACCCGTTATGTTCTCGACAGCCTAGCCTAATTACAATTACTCTAGAAAACTTAGGCCCTTAAGGAAGTTAAAAAAGAAGGTTATAATCGAAGGAATAGTACTTTAATGGCTTCAGTAGTCTTTATTTTCATTTTTGACCTAATGATCTCCTTTCTGCCAACTCTTGCAGCCGCTCGCTACGGTTCCGTCATTTAAACATCCACTCTCTAACATCCGCCTCCTCAATTGAGAATGTCTTCTTTAAATAGAATACCTGCCAATCAGAGCGGTTTTGCGAATTTAAATTAGCAGTGTAGATCACCGCTTTGAAAAGTGTATTCCATTTCCGAATGAAATTAATCTCAGGATTATATCGATCTCTTGCAAATAGAGGAAAAGATTTTAATTCGTATAAGCCTCCGGAAATGTTTTTAAAAATCATTTTATTTGATGCTCGACAAAATAGAATCGCTTGAATAGCGCTATTGCGCATAAAAAGGCACTGACGTTCGTAATAGACAGCCATCTGGTGAGAGCGACAAGAATCGGAGCAACAAAGACTAATTGCGGTGTTTCAGATAACATTTTGTGTGGACATATTGAAGTCCTTCAACTTCACCGTTCGTCCTTATATAAATGCGATGTTAGATGACACGTCAAGGGAGATAATCATTTCGATGGAATCAAACTTTCTATTGAACCCACTCTGCACGCCTCACCTTTGTCTGTCACGCGCACCATTTCGAATAAAAACTGCTTTTACGGCACGTGCTACGCCATTGTTCATATCCGCTCCAATTTGCAGTTTTTTTATCAAAAGAGCTTCTTTTAGAGACGCCATGGGTAGTTACGTTTTCCTTTGTTATGGTTTCCGAGAATTACGTCACTTTGTCCCTCAAAATACGCCTTCAATCATATTCGTTGAATAGCGACGCGTAAATTCATTAAACTATCCCATATTTAATATTTTATTTACTGCAGATATTCCGCAAATTCGGGATAGAAATTGGCGTAGAATTTTAGCTTTGCTATATTTTTTCGATATTTGCAAGTTTTGGTTGCAACGTTTTTTAACCACGATGAAGAGAAATTAAGTTTTGAGAGGCCTCTCCTATGGTTCCTCTATTTAATTGAAAAAACTAAAGACTTGCGTTTTAGTGAGCATCCATTTCTCAACAAACTTCTGCAATAGAAATTAACGTTAAAATTAAATAAAGAAATATTTTTAGTATGATAAAATTTATACATCGAGAAATTCGTGTTTGATCAATTTTGTATGAAATATAAATTTTGACGAAATTGAAGTATTTCTAATTAAATTAGTCTTATGCCATGCTCCACAAATCTATTTTAAACGGCAAGACTTAAAATGTTTATCGAGTTGGAATTGGTACTTCGTCCCTTCTAAGCTATATTTCATTTATTGCAATTAATTAATTCTAATTATTTTTAATAGGAAATAATAGGTTTAATGTAAGGAGCAAGTTCAAGGAAGTAGTTGGAAGATGAAAATATGTATAGGTATATATATATATATGGGAATGCAGTCGAGGAGTAAAGAATAAGCAAAATACCTGAATTCATAAACACAAAATACCGGTTAAGGACTGTTTTGGAGTGTAGAAAATAAAATTCTTTTATTACCTCGAATAGAAATAACAAATTTCTTAACACTATTCCTTATATTTAGTACTATTTATGTACATATAAGTGTTAAATGGCTTATGATTTCGCACTGCATTGTAGCTCATGAATATAGTGCAAGAGTAAGTATTTGATATAATGTTATCAAGAGAATTAATTTAGGACTTCGGCATTTAATGTTCGCATTTGATATTTAGCGAACGGCTTAATCGGAGAATAATGAAATAATTTCGGAGAAATGAGTCTGTTAATGTCCGCTTCGGACCGCACTCCCTCTGTTGTTAAGTTTAGGGAAATGGGGCTTACTAAGACAGATGAGGAGAGCGAATAACTGAAATTACTAACATAAAACCTTCATAAGGACGTTTATAGTTTTATTCTTCAATTTACTTCACATATGTTGCAATTACTGTCTCTTCAATAATACAGTAGAATTACTTAAAAATTAAAACACGCTGTTTTATTAATAATTCTTTTCATTAATGTAAAATGCATCATTTAATAACTCCATGCCATAGTAAAAATGTCTATCGAACTTTAATTTAACTAAATTAAAGTTTACTACAGCTATAAAAAAATATTAATTGACCAGGTGTGCGTTGTGATTATCAACACTTATTTTTCAAGTTGAGAATCGACAGTTAATATCCAAAGACGAAATTTTCTGAATGCGCTTTTTTATGTTAAATTTGGAACAATTTAAAAGGGAGTTGGAGAATAATACGCTGTTTATAGACCGCAATATTTCAAAACTCTGATAACGGATTAAATAACTACATTATGCTATCGAAATGTCCTCTCTTTTGGCAAGCACTACATCCTTATTTATATTAATACGCCTTCGTTTTCATGTTTACCCTATAAATGTATATGTACTCGAATATTCAATATTTTTGCTTTTGCAGGCAATTGAACGTCATCGCCGAAGTGTCTCAATGACATTATTCCGACAAATAACGGAACGGAAACAACTTGAACGGAAATACTACGCATTACTGCTGTTTATAATTGGAAATCATTTCAGCTGCATTTCTCTTGTTATTTCTTTTTAAAGCTTCGAAAAAAGACGGAATGACTCATCAATCACGCTTCGGAAAAGATTGATTGATTATACCCTTTGAAAGAGGCTGCGTTTGACTCTCTTTGCCTTTGTTCAGTAAAATATAAAACATTTAATGACGGTGGAAAAATCGGTGAGCAACTTTTATGGTTTCTATGTGGATATAGACGAAACGGAAAATATAAATTGGAAATTTCAGTCGATGGATTATATTCGTGTTTGAAGGATACTCACGCTCACTATCCACGGTAAAATAACATAAGCTAAGGTAAAAGGGCGAAATATGTTATGGGAGGAAATGGAAGTAGAAAAAGCAAATAAACAGAAGCGGAAACGGCGGAGAAGAAAGTCGGTGAGTGGTATCATTTAACGATAGTCGTAAACTTGTTCTTCGGTCCCTAAATTAACAAATTTTGAAGGGTTTAAAAACACATTCGTCGATACTCATTTAGTAGTTTGATGCCGTTTAAAGTGCACTCGACCGTTCCCTTTGACGATATTTCTGTCAGCAATGCTCATCCTGTACTTGAGTTATACCACATCCGCTTTTGTGGTCCCCCTCAAATTAATTTTAGATACAAACGTCAATGCCATTTCTTTCTTTGAGAGTTTTTCCTCCTTTCGAACCCTAAAATACATCTCAGGGATTCATTGCGGATTCCCTTTTATCGAAGGCACTTCAACTCCTTTTATTTCCTATAAATAAAGAATCCCACTGCGATCGTCGAGGAATTGAGCCTTTGCAGAAAAGCTTCAATCAATGTTGGTGTCGAGTCTGAGCGGCCGTAATTTCAGGCAGCCGCTGATTAAAAGTGATCAATCGAAGAAAGAAATTCAACGTTTTCTTCTGCGGATATCTGATGCGAGTCACCATTGGTAGAATTGCGTGGATGTGATATCATCGCCATCACCAACACATCAATCCATCTCGAGATAACCAGACTTTCTCAGCACCGGATATGATGCATCCACCCGCAAACAGTTGAAATCAGAATTCAATTTCAGAATGGTCTGTTTCTATCAAAATGTTCTCCTCACCCTAGTCTGACGCTGCAGCTACTCCATTAACATCCTGACCAATCTCTTAAGCCTCTCTGGGCGAAATTAACTATTTGTTTTAAGGATTATTTCCTTGGAGCCTCTAATTCTGAGGAAGTTGCGCATTTTGCTAACTGGAATGAAATTCATCTACCTTGTTGATGAATCCTCTACTGATTAATTTTTCGAAAAGCTTCCTTTAGGATTTCATTAATTCCACGGGCAATCTCATCATCCACCAGAAGGATCATCTCCTAAACATCGCTGTCGAACATATTCACTAACGATTCGAACTGCTTTAATTTATCGAATTCAGTATACGACCTTCATGTACATCATTAATACGGAAAAAATCAGATACTCAACAGCTTAAGGAGTACTTTTAACCTCATTAATAACATACTAATTTTTTTCTACTCCTAACCCACAGCTTATTAAGTATTTCTCTATTTTTTCGCGTTTAAGTTTGTGAACAGTCCTGTAATTTTTACATTCTCGAAGTAAGAAATACAAAGTAACGGCATCGCTAACGCTCAATGAAAAGATGTCAGAAAATCGGAGTTGACGGTAATTGGCGTAGAGCAGTAGAGGTAGATTGTCTACTTAAAGAGGGTTGGCGCGAAATAGCGAACGAAATGTATTTTGGAAGGAAAATGAGACAGGATTTCCATTCGTTGCGTAACCTCACAATTTAGATTCAACGCAGAATTATCTTCTGCTCAGTCCATACACCAAAAGTGAATGTTGCATCAGAGTTCATTCGAAAGCGCAATATCTCCTTTATCCTTTGGCATTTTACATGCTCACGCTTCCCACTTATTTATTTTCGTTGCTATTTCTGTTCCGAATGAAATTTCGAAAGAGAATGTTAAGAAACAGATTGTCGCTCACAAAATTAAGTACTACACTTTAAGGTATTTCTGGTATTGCAAAGTAGTCTCTAAATGTTTAAACTATTATAATTAGGTGTAAACATGAAAGTGAACTAATAAAATAAATAATTCGGTTCAATTTGTGCCCAACGTTTTCCTTCCAAATCCTTCTTCTGAAACAAGAATGTTACAAATGAATTCGATCGAACATTTATTAAACATGTTTCTTTGATTATATCGAGGATTGCAAAGGATCGGATTATGAGTCGGCGTCAAAAAGCCTGTGCTCGTCTTATTTAAGCGACGGAACTCAAGTATAAAGTCATTGAGAGAATTTTCAATCAAATTAATTGCAGTACGGACTTTAGAACCTCAAAGAAATAATAACCTATGCATTTGATGACTAATGGAATGGTTTTTCTTGGTGAACTGCACAGCGAACATTCTCATATCTGCTCGAGTGTCAGTTGAGCTGAACACAGCGCATTGGAGCCAATGATGTGATTTCTGCCTTCAATTGTCGAGGATGAAAGGGAGGTAAATCGCTTGAAGAATGGAATCGATGTTATAATGGTGAATATGAAGGAGGTCTGCAGTGCGAGGATATGAAAGGCGGACCCTTGACATGCTTCATAAACATAAATGATGTATTTATGTGTATCAGTGGCTGAGGACCATCGTTCTAGCAAAAGGCCTTCGACGACGCTCAGTTACACTATTGTATGATATCGAGCGTATTGTTACTTGGTCGCAAACACTTAGCAAGTGCTCATTCTAAATGCCTTGGGGAAATGGATGAGAAAAAACCGATTAAAAATTCCCATTTACGAAGTTACAACTCTTCACAAGGTCAGTCAGTTGATTCATTGATTAGATCCTGATACTGTGATCAATAAAAAATCAAACGTGTACGATTCTTATATTTAAATTGAAAATCTATGGAAGACGATGTTTCCAAAATATGTATATTTGGTTAATTAAAAACTTGACGAAGACACCGATTTCCGCTTATATATTTGGCTTTTTATGTAAATATTTTAAGTTGCTAGGAATCTTTATCGCCATAAAAAAACTTTCGAGTGCCATTACCTCCATGAGCGCCGGATTTTGGGAAATCTTTGGGTGAAATAAAACAAAGGTGGCGATTGAACTGTAAGAGTAGTTATGAAGAGGCCCACTGGTGTAAGTGTCGTAAAAATGTAGGAAAAAACTGATTCTGAGAACAATATTCAGCTAAAATTTACAGAAAAACATATAGCATTGATTTGTTCTAAATTCCTATCTATATCTTATGAAAATATTTATAACTCATTAGAGAAAACCCAGGGTTAGTTTGGAATAATCTAACTTGCATGTTTAAGTAAACATAATCCGAAATTTTCACACCAAGTGAGAAACTTCTAACATAACGGAGACTGCTGTAATAAATTCTTAAAACATCCGGAATAAGTGAGTTTTGTATGCGTCTGGCCTCGATCATAAGACCATATTGGAAGAGATACTTGCCTATTATATCGCAGAAGCTCATATATTCAAAATATCTAGATATTACGTTTCTTCCATTCCTGGAAGTACTCCAAATATATCACAAAAATCCGCACAATACATTCATACGAAATAAATCCGATATTTGTGGCCTTCTAGGATCTACTGGGAAGTGCGCGTGTAAATTTACCTCCAATTTTGACAAAGGCCCAAGTTTTGGGCTTCTATCTATTAGTTTGGAAACCTCAAACGATTCCATGTTACGCTCATCTGGTGTTCCTGTCGTGATTTTTCATTACTTTGTAAAAGGACTCCCGCAAACTGTGATTGATCCAAAGATGGCCAAGTGATCATTTATATTGATGACTTTTCATCCTCAGATGATTCATTTTAGCGCATCGACGTCGCTCTCTAGAATTTAGTACTTCTTTTGTTTTCCTCGATACGCCCAATTTCCCCGTGAAAAATCGTTCCTCCCCGAGAGTGTGATATCCTCTCTTAAAATGTCCTCCTTCTCCCCCTCTCTCTCCCCCCCCCCTATCTCTCTCTCTCTCTCTCCCCCTCCCTCTCTCTCTGCGTCTCTGTTGTCGGTTATCTGAAAGTCCAAACGAACGATTATCAGAGCGGATTGTCTCCATAGAAACCATTCCACCAATTAAGCCGTTCCCTTTAATTGGTCGGACGAATCACATGTTTCAGATCTTAAAAAAGAACTTTTAGGGCACTAGAATCTAGAACACACTAGAATCTTATGTTTGCATCAAAGTCTATTTTTATAGTATTTTTACTGATTTCTATTTACTTTTAATGGATCTTGTTTCCATAGCGACCCTTACATCAGAAGACGTAAACCTTCCAAGTGTTCATGTAGAGTTCCATAGCAAACATGTTCACGATAAACACGAGAGATATTGGGTATTAAAATCCGTCAAATGCCTTTTTGGAATAAACAATTCTATAATTCGAATCTTCATTTCCTACTGCGCTGTAAATCAAAGTAATTCAAGGTTTCATTTTAAAAGTTAAATGGATTTATACTTGCTATTCATGTACAAAACTAATCAAGAAATAGTTTTTGATGCGAAATGGCTCTAATTTACTCAGAAAGTTAACAAAAAATTAACTGAAATAAGTAAAAATAACTTAGCAAAATGGCGAAGTGGGTTTAGCTCTTTTGATTGCTAATCATCCTATTTGAGTACGAAAATGTATTCACTGATTTCCAGAAAGTGTATAGAAATATTATTAACATCTATACACATACTACAGAACACATTGATGGCATTTCCTACTCAATTTACTCTTAGAATCATACATAATCTTATATTTGTTTGCTTTATATGCATCGTTATTCACTTTTTAATCGCTTTAGGTTTCCTCTTGCCACATTTATCCATTCATCCACTATTTCTCTTTCTATACTTTTCCTAGCGCTTCCTTCATCGCCGAATGCAACTCGATTCTACTTCAGTTATTTTAAATATCATTCTACAGCATGCATTCAAACATTACTGAGCATTATTTACCTTTGAACACTGTTATTTTTACTCTTCATTTAAACGAGCGGTATTTAGTAACGGATATTGAAATTGAGGCTTTAAAAATAATTTTTTCTTCATAAAGACTAAATCGTCCATAAAACCTCTGTTATAAGTTGAGGTTATTTATACTTTAAATTTTAAAATTCCAATAAAGTTGAATTTTAAATGAAAAGAATGCTCGTTAAGCCGATCAAAAGGATATCTCCGTTTCTGTGGGAACGAGGCATCTGCTCCTCGCCCTAGTGCAATATATGTGCATTGCAATTTTACATTTCTCATTATTCAACAGGATTTACCAAGATGAATGGACCTTCCTCAACATCATTACGTGTGATCACAAGCATGATCAATACTGATACGAAAAGTTAACATATTCTATGCAATTCTGTCACAAAATACAAATGTAAAACATTCCATAAATCTGCATGTAGTTATATAAACGAGGAAATGACATAGTTGTCAAAGTTCCCATAACGCCTTTATTAACCTCGAAATATCTTCTTGCGTTACAGATTGGCTGGGGATTCTTCATCGGGCTCTTCAGGTAAGTTGATAAATTAACTTCGTATGTTCATTTCCTAGTTGGAGAGGGGACCCGTATCACTTTTGTTATGTTCCTCATCTTTATCATCCTTTCCTCGAAACATTCATCAGAATATATTGCTCTCGGAATTAAATTTCTTGAGAACGGTCGCCTCTGTGTCGAATGAGTGCCTCAGAATGAGACATAAATACGACGTCTCAGAGAGACTTCGCCTTAAAATTTTATGAAGATTCTGTTTAGCAAGGAATCTCAATTCTGCAGGATATTCGCTATTCACATAAAATGTATTCTCAAAGACTCTCACAATACATTTCCGTAAATTACTTCGTGAAAGAGCAATGTGTAACCGATCGACCGATATTAAATCGAAAGAAGAACGGAACGACGTGATTATAAATACTTTCTCTTGATTACGGTTGTCGCTTTGGAGATAATCCGTGGAAATATATTCCAAAAGATAAGGAACGCTTGGAGAAATTCATATTTCAAATTTATATGGCTGTAGTAACCTAGTCATATACTTGTATTTGTTTATTTATTTATTTATAGGTTTCTTTTTTCAATAGATGAACCATCTTAGGAATGAGAAATAATTAGCATATTTAATCCTATCTGCGGATCGCAGAGTTACACATTAATTGCAAAAGGGAGATATCTACCAAAATATATCCGTTAAAAACGACCTCGGAAGGTCTTCGAAACGGACGAGGCCTTCACGAGTTATTTGAATGTATAGGTATATCTTAATTACTCTAATATATTAAAATGAGAGATATGGATTTATAATCTTCTCTAAAATCCTGCACCGGATTTTTTAACACATTAAAAATATAAGGTTTGCCTGTCGTGATTTATTAAAGCATAAAGATCTCTGTCGTTTGTTTCAGTTCGCGACCCGACAATTGAGCGCCTCTCAACAGAGCTCTAGACGCGCTATGTTGTCGTGGCGGTCAGTTGTCATGGAGCCGTTTAAGTTAACTGCATTTATCCAAAATAATATTTATCCCTGATTTTAATCCCTGAAAGTTTGAAGGTTAACTGAATACTTCTGCTAACAACACAAACCCTAATAAGGCGTTCACATCTGATTGAAAGTCGCTAAAGTAAAGAAACTGAGTTTGAAGGAGCATTTCATTCATACGGTCATCTGAGAGACGCGAGAAAAACTGAAAATATTTTATATTCTCTGAATAGAATCGATGGAAAACCCACAAACGTTGCCAATACACAGTAAAATAATCCTCTACGCTCAAACCCTTCCTGGAAAACACTCATTGTTAAAAAGAAAAAGAAATATTTCTTATTTTCTGCAAAAAGTTCTGCGCGTCCCTTTGGCTTTATTTTGGTTCAATTTGTCCCGAACGTGGTACAGCGTGGTTTCTTGGACGCCCTTTCTTTGAATTCAAATACCTCATGGGTTACACACAGAATGAATTTTTGAGGCTGATAAAAAAACTTGACACTGTTTTGATCCATAAATAAGTGAATAATGTTCAGCCACACGAAAGAGGAGAGAGTTCTCTATAGAATCGGTTATATCTACGAAATTAAGAAAATGTCTTCGTGGAAAAAATAACTAAAACATAAAGAAAAACTCGCAATGTTCGTTATTTGGATTAGTGGAGAAATCGTAACTATTAATTGTCATGAAATTATATTTTCCTTGTGTTTAAGAGGAACGTCAAATATATGACCCATGATTCATAAATATTAATATTGTCTTAAATCAATTAAAGGTTTTTTTTTCTCCCAATCACCAAATTTCTTTTACATTCCAATTTTATCGAACGTCCAAATTCTTTAGAAGGGGGGCTTTCTTAATCGCTGCAAATAAACACTATCTTCGAACGTCTCTCGAAGACAGACTTTGAAAACATCGTGCTGATATCCCGTTAATTAAGCTTTTATTTTAACTGATGTGCTAATTGTTGCTCTCCACCGACACATTTTCTGACCAATTCATAGGACAGTTCGGATGAGTTTCCTCCTCACCTCGTCCTCTCGTTCATCTGTACTCCCAATTCTGCAAATGAAATCGGTTAATCAATCCAATATTTATAGGATATTTGCCAATTCATGGTCAGGAAAATGTATCTTCATTTAAATTTCCCTCTATGAGAGTAAGAAATTAACACTACGTAAAAATTCATAATCGGTAATGAAAATATACCTTAATTAAAAATTATTTTCGACCGTCATGAGCAACTGTTTCCTCTCATGTAATTCAGAACTGTCGCATATTAAGTCCAATTCCATTCGAAAAATTTCAGTAACGGAGAGGATTCACTTTGGATGAATACGCTATTTCGTGATTTTTCCACGTGCAAAACGCTTTTGAAAATCACTTCGGATTTTGGCATTCATGAATTTTGGAATTCATGGTTAGTTTCCACAGAAACAAATAAATTTAAACCGCATGATTGTGGTACAGCGAGGCATATCGCCAAGATGTAATCCTCGAGCTATTCTGCAAAATACAGTTATTGTGAAATAAGCCCAACTGAACAGAAATGTCCTCTTGCTGTCGCTTTTGTTGGCGATTCGTTATTTTCAATTATTTCTTTTCGGTATACGGCCCCCAATTTTAGTTATTCACGAGCGTGAAATGTGTAATCGATCTGACTAATCTTTTATTCCATCAGTATAACCACAAGTGCTTTCTTTCTAAAAGAGTTTATACACTGTACATAAACATCCAGCTGAACTTGGCTTTCTCAAACTAGGCCACTCTACCGGCGCATTCACGCAGAATTTGCTCTACATAGAGCTGAGATTAGTATGGGTGAATGTAAGTAGATGACTCTACGGCCTGTACACAGTAGAGCTGATCCGCCATAAGAGAGCACTGGAGTTCTCATCCATTTGCTGAAAAAAAAAACAAAATACAATGGCAATACATTGAGCGAATCCTATATTTTTATATTTTACGTATTTTTGTTCATTGATTCATTTCATAATAAATAAGATATAACTATGTGATTGTTGCATAGTGTGCTGGTGCATAATGCATTTTCCCATAATTCATAGCGAAAAAATCTACAGCGCATCGGCACTTCAACGTTTAAACTAGGATGCGTTCCTTTGCGTCGCTTTTCGCTTCAATGATCTTTAAAAGCCGTTTTCCGAGGAAAGCGCATTTTAAACATTTTCACCCTCCAATTAGAGAGCGTGTTTAGTGAGAGCTCATTATAGAGGTTCCGTCCCCTGATAGTCTTTGATGATTGCGCTGGATTCTCACTCCTCGGAGATTGAATAAAGCGGAACCTTAACCACAGACGAGTGAACAACAACCGAAAAAAGTGGACCTTTTCACTCTGAGTGTACCAGTTGCGCACTTTCCTCGATTTCCTTCATACCCGATTGAGAATGCATTTAAAATAGAAATATGTAAATATTGAAACCTTCTGAATTCTTGGTGGTGCACACCAGCAACTGGTGCAGAAGGTGCTCTCTTTTGCGAAAAAATAGAAATCGGTATATTTAGACAAAACTACATGTATCTATTTCCTTCGTGAAACGTTTTCTGCGTGCAAAGTATTAAACAATCACCTTCGATAAGTCTATTGGGATGATTTAATGTGCCGTTAACTCGCATTTGATCGAAATCCAAATATTTAGAAATAAAAACGAATTTTTGATGCGACCAAATGCAAATGACTTTCATTTGGATTCGGTTCGAATGTCTCAATTAGGAATGGCCGTTCGACGCGTCGGATTGAAGATCGCGGTCCATTAGAAGAGGGTGTGCCTCCAGTAAACAAGGATCTCTCCTCTTTATTAACTCCGTTTACCTGGTCGTCAAGGTAACGGGAGAAGATGGCTTCCTTTCGCCGGAGGCCTTTGCCCGGGAGGCAGCTGTTTTCTTTGCATTAAAACAGGAAAGCCATCTCGTACTCGGATGTTTAGGCAAATCGTTTAAAGTTGGTTATCGATCACTCCCACTCTCGTGCGAATGATTAATTCCTAACTCGCAGATGTAACGAACCAAACCCCATTTGCATTCAGAGATCCCTCTCGGGTTAAGCTCGTCCTTTTTCGATTCCCTTTCTCCAGGACAATGCTTTCTTTAAGCCCACCTGCGTTCAACTGATATTCCTCGATCTTATTTCCTGACATTCTTCCCACTTTGGCCTTAAGAAATCTTTTTCTATGCACCCAAACCATCGTAAGACGCCTTTTACGAAGCAATTATAGCACGAAGCCATTCATTGAGTGCCTCTTAAGTAAGGCTATAACTGTCATAAATAGCTATATTCTTCATGTTAAGCTTGGATTTATCTGAATGATATTGCAATAGAACGACGGAGAAAGTGTTTATTCACAACATTTCTCCTCTTATGTGCCTAACTTTTAACTTCTCCATTTCCATCTTGCATTTTAGTTTTCGCCTGTGTTTTGAATGCATTTCAAGTTTACTGTTTTTTAATTTTTACAAATTTCAATTGATTTCTTCGCTTTTTCGTGCTTTCTCAAATCCTTTCCTTTCGCAATTTTTTTAAACACGGCGGTGGAAGGGTCTATCATCCAGCCATCATAACTGTTTCTTCTGATTTGCCACATTTCGACAGCTTTCAATCATGTTTCCTCATATCTCATCGACCAGCTAACTGCTTTACATTCCTATTACCTCATAAAAAAATTAAGCATGTAAGAAATTCATATCAAGATCAACTTTTTTTTATAAATTTATTCATATTTGTTATATTAACCTTTTAGAGATAAGTTAACCTTACGTTTTTAGTAAATGTTAGTTTCTGCTCGCCCCTCTGAATACGATATTATTCCGCAGTTTCGAACTCTTTTTGGAATCATTCCTCAGCCAAACGAGTAATGTTATATAGAGCCGAGAGAAAGAACTTGCTATTAATAAATCAAGTTAGAAATATGGGATATTAAACTGAAGTATGCTTTTACCATAATAATGTGGTCTATCTTCCGGTATTTTCACGTGCTTCAATATTCCTTATTCATTGCCATGCATTTACATTATGATAAAGATGGTAATTAGCATTTCTAAGAAACCCAAGAACGGATAGTTTCGCAATTATGAGCAGTACTTCTTGCGAAAAAAAATGTTTTTCCTTTGCTTTGTTCCGTCCGTTTCCCTCTACTTTTAATCCACCTCATCAGACGATAATCGAATAACACCGGATTTTTGATAAATTTGGAGCCTTTAATGACAGTTTCCGGAATATCGAGCAATTAACAGACTCACTTTTGTCACTTCTCCACAGTTCGTTATTTGCAATTCAAGAGTAAATGAAGCTCATTTACTGCAGCTTTTTCTCCGAATTTGAAATAATACTTCGAACTGAAACCTGGTGCCATACGCAGAAACAACTTCTTTTATGTGTTATTTCGATGCAAAGTGGAACATCCGGCCGTTGGAAATGTGATCATGTAGTGTAGAAGGAGGATGCTTTTCTAAATTCATTACATTTATTTTTTAAGATGCATTTGATCACCGTGGGAGGGTTAGAATAAAAGGAATCTGATAACGAGCTTCACTCAAACATTTCTTTTGGAAATAAGGTTCCTCAAATACCCTCTTGGCATCGCCTTAATTCGACGGATACCACTTCATAAAGCATTTTCGGGAAGTTTCCTAGAGTCCAAGGATGGATCATCCGAGTTAATTCTGCATTAAGAATAGCCCATTAATCACAGTTTTCACCTCGATCGCACGTGAAGAGAGGCAATCTCCCTTGAGTGACACTTTCATTTACTGCTCGCCATTTAGAGGCGTTCAATTGCAGATGAGAGAAAGCTCTCGAACATTCAAATCACCTCTTAAGCCAACGAAACTACGGAATTCCAATCACATTCCGAGTGTTTTCGCCGAATATGGCCAATCCGAAATGGCACTCCTCCTCGCTGGAAAGGTCTCCATTGATAGAAAGCACAGCTTATGCACTACTTTATATGTTTGTATATACACGAGTAAATGTTGCTTGTATTCTGCAAGCAGATTGATGATATATCTCTCTACCTGTCGCTACAAACTGTTCAAAGTAATTGACTTCTCGGTAGATGTATCAACTATGCAACTTTTATGCAAGATGTAAATACCTGGAAGGGATAACAATATTTAATCATTATTTTTACAGGGGGATTTTCACAGCGCGATGAACACAGAAGAATAACCAATATAATAGATGCTTATAAAATATGGTTTAGAGTATTAAGACTCTTAAACAATAATAGACGAAAATATAGGAGAAGAAAAGTTTTCGAAGGGAAAAGGCATTGGGTTATGAGTGAGTTACTCATCTATCGTGTCGCTTGAAAACTTCGACCTGAAGACGCCCGCGAAACTGTTGATACGATTGAGAAGCAACATCGCAACCTAATCCTGCAGAACTCACGAGGAGTGATATTTGTAATTAGAAGTAGCTGCGATAAAAATATGAAAACCTGGGCATCGAGCCGAAGCTGATATTAAAAAAACATGTTTAGCCAATGCAAAGACGGAAATTGAATATTATTGAACCTGATTATTTCGATCATTTGATTTCCAATGTAATCCATGACAGAAAGGATTTGCACGGCAGTGAGTGGTTCGCAGAGGTTGCGTTGGAAGGCTTCTGATAAAATGGGTTATGCTCATCTGAATATAAACTACTAAAACCTAAACTGCAGTCTATTCGCTGTCTTAAGTCAGATGACGTCACACTGAAGGGGAAAAAGTGAGAAGGTGGGGAAATCTGAAGTGAAGGGTAAATTCATCCGCTGCTAAGCGTATCGGATTCTGCGTATCTTACAGGGTGGCGCACGAAATGCCATTTAATTATCGCATTAAAACTATAATACTGTGGTACAGATGTTCCGAATGTGCGAGTGTACGCTGCAGTTCGTGGCAATTCGATAGATGGCATTGCAAGTTGGAATTGGCCATAGCTGTAAGCGAAAACATCAGTTTGTGAGAATGGCTGACAATATGCGGTTGACTGTGGGGTATGAAGTGAAAGTTGTATTGTTTATCGCGGAAAAAAGTGAGTTTGACAGAGACTCAGAGACGTTTTCTTCCTCGCTTTAGTAAAAGGCAGGCTAACAGACGATTTAAAGCCTTATCTAGCAATTTGAAACTAATGGTTCAGCGTTGGAGGAAAAGCGCTTCTCTAGTGCAAACATCGGTGGCTTTGACTCGGAAGTCCCGGCAAATCAACAAGGAAGGCTGAGTTGGGAATCTCACTTCAAGGAATTGAGATCTTCACATACAAAATGAGCGCAATTCATAGACTTACGGAGATGAGGAGCAATGGAGACTTCACAAAACGTGGTTTACACTTTCGTGAGAACGGCGAATAAACAAAACGCTCGATTCTGGGCGAGGGAACTGCATACTGCTGTGAAGTTATGGGGAAAAAGTTATGGGCCGCAATCTCGAGCAGCGGAATCATTGGTTCGCTTTTATTTGATGGAACTGTTAACAAAGATTGATACAAGGACATGTTGGAAAACAGTTTTATCCCCCATCTCTTGTCAACAGGTCTATGCAAACGCAGCGGGTCATGCAAGATGGAGCCTGTCCACACACTGCGGTTCTCGATCCCCTACGTTTCGCGTGATGTTGCATCGGTTTCCTGAGGGCGGCAAAACGTGGCCGCCTAACAGCCCGGACTTTATTCCGTGTGATTTGTGAGGTTTCTACGAGGTTTACCGAAGGAGGCAAGGAAATGTAGTGCGACTCAGAGCCCACATTGTGCAGTTGTGCGCTGCCCAAACTGAAAAGCGGTGACGAACACAAGGGTTCGTTCGCAGGAGGTTTTTAGGAAAAACGGACGTCATATTGAATACGTTATTCATTATAAACAATATTCCAGGCTATATTGATTAATTCTATACCAGTTTTGTCGATATTTAGTAAAAAAAATCTGTGGCCAACACATGACTTTCTCCATATTTATTGAAAACAGAAGCATATGCCGGTATTATATAAATGACTCCGAAACAATGAGTGTTACAGAAAAATGTTTCAAACAAAAGTTGTAACAATGTACAATATCTATAGCTTTTGTTCGCAATTGTATATACCTACGTTGCATTTATATATGAAAAACTTCCATTTCTGGATAAACGACAACTTCCGGTTAACCATTATTCAAGAATAACTCCTAAAAAATCTGTGTTAAAAAAATGTTTCAAACGAAAGTTGTAGTAAAGTAAATTATCTATAACTTTTGTGTAAATTATTTATACCGTTCTGACAGATATATTTAAGAAACAAAATTTTGTTCCGGATAAATCACAACTTCCGGTTAAGCGGTATTCATAAAAAACTTATCAACTCTTGGCATTGTTAGGAAAATACTAAATATGAATTTTGGAAATGATCGGATAATTACTTTTTAAGATAGAGCGCCCACAAACACAAACGTTTTTAGCACAGACAGACACTGACACACACGCAGAGACAGACATGTTCGGGAAAATAGCTAAAAGGAGCTCTATGGGCCCCAAAGCATCTATTTCCGTCGAAATCTGGAGGTAGAATTTTTTGCGAATACAATACTTCTTTATGCTAGGTATAGGGAGAAAGTAATAAAAATGTGTTATATGTAAAACGAACGGTTTGAAATGCTCTGTATTTACTTTGTTTGGCGCAGACTCGATCTCGAGATCGCAAACGGAGTCGAAGTAAGCCAAGGAAATAAGTACTGAGCGTGGGATGTACCTGCAGAGTCTGCCAACAATCCGTAGATGAGAACTGCAGAATAAAATCGGCGCCTTTGCAGCTTCGAATTGCGATTGGTGATTTCCCACTCCTTCGATTCTTTTATTGACTCCCTTATTAATATTTTGCCTCAAATTCCTTAAAGACAATATTTTAAATGGATTTAAACCAGATAACTTTGATTTTATTTAGATTTACTTAGTTTCAATTTTTTTTCGAGAGTTTATAGTCATTACTTTTTTTAAGTTATGTTTTCGCGAGCCTTTTGCTGCATCTCATAAGCTGCGTATTGGATCTTACCTCGATGGAATAAAGAGAGTTTTCGCTGCAGGTGAGGGAGGGAGTTGGCCGGGTGCGCTAAACCCCGTGCTCACATGCTCCCTGCAGTATGAACTGTAGCAAATTCAAACTTGCACCAAAAAGCAACATAAAGCCACGTGAGGTGGAAAGTAGCATAGCAACATTCATGCTCAGTGCGTTCATGAGAAACACCTCGTATTTTTACAGCAAGAAAGCATTCCTCTACGGAATGCGTAGCCGAGATAAATGGGATGAGAGGAATATGGTGAAAGTTGGCAGAGAAAAATAATATCAGAGAGAGGGGAATATTTTCAATCTGGAAATGGAGGAGACCGGTCGATGGCATATCTGTCTTACGGGGGAGGATGCATTAGCGAAGTGAAAGATCGCTGTGTTCCTCTTAAAGTCAACAGCCGTTTTATATCCAAACATTTGGTAGCGTTGAGGGGCTCTAAAAGTGATTCCAAATCATTGGAAACGCTCAGAATTAATACAGATTACCCATTTTTAATCCCAAAAGAAAATCTTTGCGAACTGATTCCTTTTTCAAACAAGTGAGTCCCACAGTTTGCTAGGCAACCACTATCTTTAGCAGTAATCCTGCGATGAATCGTGTAAGAAAATGGAATCAGAAACGGATATGTGAATTTAAGCTCCGAATTCTTCTAGGCCATTATTATTAATTCCAAACGCGTTAAACTGCTTGTAATATCCTTAGGTAATATATAATATGTGTAGCTACTCAAATATGCTCCATAATTCTCTAATTGCGATTTCATTTACCTTCATTAGGGAAAAAGATCTGTATGACTATGCTCTTGCACTGTTTTGTTTTCATTAATTGAAACAAATTTCATAGAATATATTTAGACAACACTCGGTCTACTTGTCTTTTTATATCATTCCTCCTCTCGTGTGCATTGATGTTTACTAATTCTATAAGTCCTACTCTTTTCGAACAACGGAATCCGACAAAATGGACTTGTAAAGAAGAGTCGTCTTCCTTTTCTTTAAGCATCGAAACTAATCTTTCGATACATTTTTGTTGATTCCATTGTAAATATTTACTTAGGATGAGTGCTTCGACAAATGAGTCAACAAAGTTCGAGAAAATCAATTACATTTCTCCATGATTTCATTCTGCAATTTCTCATTGCCTTCTCAATGCCCCGATTGCTTTTCATCTGTTCTCTTTCTTGGACCATTCAATTTATCCAGTTATCCATTTCCACGCAATGAATCCACAGAACATACAAAGTTAACAAATTTATATTTCGGCATTACTTTTATTTCCCTACCAGAAATACTTTATTTTTTATCCTTTAACATATTCTGCGTACTTAATTGGACAGCAAAATACTAACTAATTATATTTACAATAGACTTATTTGCGTTGTACTTTCTACAGTATCGTTATGGTAGGAGTCAGTGTATCCACCTGGTACGCAACGCTCTTTGACAACAGATAAAGCGTTCAAATTGAATGTACTTTCGAGACGGAAGTGAGCTTATCATTTGATCCTCCATTGAGAAAGAAAATTAGTCCGCCACGTTTGGCAGGTGGTGGGCGGTTGCCTGGCAACGATGATCAAAATGAGGGCAGGAAAATGCGAGCTTCTAATGGAGAGGATATAATGGAAGAGAGGTGATTCGAGAGGAAATAACTTCCTCCTGAAATCGTTCCAAGTTATATCCCAATATTTTGATATTTCATACTAGCAAGATTTACTTTAAATGCGTCGTCCTAAGGAAGGAGTGAAATTTCGCTTCTCGTTGCAATTAATGTACCCTCGTATACCAATCTGAATGTATTGTAAACCTCGAGTTTTAAACCTCACTTTTCTCGTGTCGACAACTGAACTATTGTATAACTAAGCCATCGGCATATTAAACGAGTTCGTGGAATTTATTTTCTATTCAACTCTCAGAAGACAACCGAGCGAAAATATGACATTACTTCTCTATGATCATATTCTAATCCGTATATTCGTCATTCACGACTTTCCCATCTCATCATTCTTACGTCTAATCAAGTTGCCTTTGATCTCTGATTTATGTAACTGGCAAATGAACCAGCTGTTCATTCACGAAAATGACCACAAAAAGTAAAATGAAACCAGAAAATAAGCATTTAATTCGTGGTTAATTTCGTGTATTCACGTAGTGTTTTTATTAGAAAGAATTTCACAACAGTATCTTAATATATATATAACAGCGTAGTAGATTTCATGAGATTCTTTTACCTGAACCAATCCCCGGAGTCCTTTCTCTGAGCCGGAGTTTCCGGGCGTATCCCAAAGAGGATCCAATTCCTCTGCTTATGCATTCATCGCCTCTCTCCTTTGAATCCCCTTTTAAGAATTGCTTCGATGTGCACGTCATGGCGTACGGATCGTAAGCATAAAGGAACGTGTTACATAACTTCAGAAATATGACGTTGTACATATCATTGGGCTTCAGAATATCAGAGAAATGCGTGATGGGAATAATTACTCTCTATCGATGGAAAATGACTGCGAATTAAATTTAACCAAAGCTCCTGTAAAAATTATTACTAACATTTCTCTAATTTGCCGGGAAGTGCCTCAAAAATAATTCTGAATATCCCCGCAATACATTTTTGTAGAAAAATCGGGATTTTGGGCCATTCTGGCATCGAACCCATGATAGTAAGGGTAAAACGTTTCTAGCAGTTATACGCTATGGTCAGTACGTCGCGGCTCGACTTTTTCACGACGCGTCGTGAAAAAGTCGAGTCTATAACACTTGTGGAACAATGTTAGATTTTAAGATAGGTAAGGATACTTAAATCGATAAAAATTTTCATCGTTAAAAGGTGTTTCAATTAAGTCTGTCATGGAATCATGGAATGTTTAAACAAAGAATCAAACCAGTTGAAGAATATACTCTTCCCATTTGACTTAAACGCCGTATTCGTAGTATCACCAGGTATTACTGACATGCAAAATAATTTTTATTGGACAGAACCGAAAGTTACAACAGAAAAATACAGTTTAACAAAAAAAATTACAGTAAAAGAAACTAATTCAAAAATTCCACAGGGAGTCATTTAATACTTGAAAAACTCCTGCGTCGCTGAAGTGTCCCCCACTTCTCGGTTGTGGAATCCACGAGTGCCAGTTAGGCAGAGCATTTTATGCTGCGTTTTAAATTTGCTGCGAATATGTACAATAAGTAAGCGTAGCATAATGAGAAGCAGCCGTCCATACAGACATTTTAGGCCTATGTACATGATGCAATAAGTAAGTGTAGCATAATGAGAAGCAGCCGTCCATCCCTTGGGTCGCGGGAAGCGTGCATATGAATATTTATTCTGCATGAGGGCAATGAATAGAATCTCTTTAAAGCGATTCGGGGTCGCGCTCATAATACTCTTATGGAATAAAATTACGGTAAATTGCGGAATGAAATAAATCATTCTTTTTTAAATGAAGTGCATTCTTGTTTGATGCTCGTTTTATGCCAGTAAATATTAAAGAAGTAAATTATTATTCGATTTGGAAGAGAAAGGTTTGGTATGGGGGCAGGTTTGCCCAGTGCTCATTGCTTTCACATTGCTACACGTTCCGAGTAACAATAGATACCGTGATTAAAATCAATTTTCGTCAAGTTTACTTTCCTACTTAAGAATCTATTTTCCATTGAGCAATTCACAGTTACGGAATAGGTGATCTCTTCGTGACAATGGGTGTCCAAAAAATCAAAGTCATTTTTTTCTAACGCATACCCTCTATTTCTTCTATTTGGCCTTATTAATTTACATGATAAATATTATTGCGATTGGGTTATGTTAATCCGTGCCGAATTGATGCCAAACAGTTTCGAGAAATTAAATTTTGTACCGACAAGGGAAACACCAGGTTAGTGGGTAATTAAAAGACTCATTCTTCAGAGCACGTTCTTTGCTTAAAAATAGTGGACACGTGTCCGACCGTTTAACTCAATGGGCTTTTGTTTATAAAAAATTAGCAACTGAATGTCGGAGTAAGGCAACTAAATTAATCTCTTCCTTATATTAATTTACAGATTTGAATTGCTAAATATATTTTTGCGGGTGTTTAGATGAAAATATGGTTCGAAATTTCATTCTAAAAACCAATGGAAGAAAAATTTTACTCCAAACGTGATGAAAAAGTGTTTACAGGAAAAAATTTCAAAATTCTTCGAAAATAATACAACAGTTAAAATGCCATATGCATTGCCCTAACCCAACCCAACCCTTAAAATAGTTCCCAGTCTAACTGAATATAATTCAACGA
This sequence comes from Sympetrum striolatum, assembly GCA_947579665.1. NCBI lineage: Eukaryota > Metazoa > Arthropoda > Insecta > Odonata > Libellulidae > Sympetrum > Sympetrum striolatum. The sequence goes on from OX388341.1 coordinate 123,955,161, forward strand.
CGAATCCTTTAATATAAATTACGGATAGCTTCAAACTAATTAGAATGGATTACTTGCGAAGAATTAATCATTTGAAGAATTAATCGTTATACGACGTTGCTCAATTCGGTTTGGAAAAATAGAAGGTTTTAGAAATAGATTCTTCTTTGAAGGATTTGAAATAAGAGATGAATAAAAAGTGACAAGGACGAGATACGTTGGTTACATCTCCAAAAAAAATCCCACCTCTTCTCCTTTTACACGGAGCTGTGATAGTTGGAAATGGCGGAATCAAATATAGCATCTCGCCCGAAACCATCCTCGGGAAACGTGCTTGATAAAATTCAATCTTCCTCGAGAGGCAGCATCTTCTAAGGAGCAGTGCAAGAGCAAACGTCATCTCGCGAAGGAAAGTGTGTCATAAAAATAATGCATCTTTCAACGTTTTCTTTGGGCGACAAAAACGTCTGATTGCCACGCTGTCAATTCGTTCACGCCTTGCGGTACTTTGCCAGGAGGAAGATCGATTACTCTGCCATCTGGAGGAAGAAAGGAAACTAGGAGAGGAGCATTAGGAAGGAATATAAAAGAAAGAACGGGGAAGGAAGAAATCGAATTGGACGGAGCACAAACACGGAGGAAAACAGCGCCTCTGCGTGGGAAGAGAGGGAATTAAAGAGATACCGGGCGTGGGAAGGTAAAAGGTGTTCTCGGAAGATGGGATACTCGTCTAGAAAAGAATTTCAAGGAAAGGAGACATAATTTGGAAATACTTAGAAGTAATTGAGGATTATTATAATGATTTAAGAATTGGAAGATCACATTTCAATTCTTATTAGCTTTCATTCGATATTCTTTCTCCAATCCATTTCCTCTTTTATTCTTCACAGCATTAAATGTTTGTTTCCCTTTCAAAGAAATCCTTCACTCATAATCAATTAGCAGCAGAAGGAACTTCTTTCCTGCTTTTATTTATTCATTAACTGTACCGACTTCCTCAATCAAAGTCGCTTTTAACATTTTCCTCCAGATTGTTTGTTCTAGATACTGTTTGATAACTTCTAATGTTTCAACTCACCTTTCTTCCATTATTCCTTTCCTCCTTCACCGGACCCCGGAAGGATGCTTCCCACTATAAAAGAACGACCGCCGAAAATGGGCTTTTATTGGATATTGATGAAGTATTATCGAATCTGCGTAACGATCATATAATATTCACCGGCGATTTCAGTGCAAATCTGAATTCTTATTGCAATGACTCTGAATTAATCCGCAATTTATTCGCATAATTTAAAAATTCCTCCGCTGCTTCCATAATTCACTCACTTGGTCAACGTGGATTGTCTTCAGATGCGTTCGAGAAAATATCTCGGATTAATCTCGAACCAACTTCAAGTTCTAACGTCAGCTTTGAGCGTGTACTCATTCCAAATCACAGAGCTGAACTTTGTGGTAACTGCAATCACATTTTGGAACGCCATTCCACCTTGTATAAAATCATCCGTTTCCATCGCTTCTTTCAAGAAAAAATGCCTCTCTAATCTTCTAGCGAATCAATCACTCTATTGGTATTCCTCAGAATATCTACCTCAGCGCTGATCAACGTGCTGGTTCTTTCTCACTGCATAATGTTATATATATATATATATATATATATATTTTACTTGTAGTCAAATTATTTAGGGTCCTTTTTGTCAGAAATTTCCATACGTATTTATGACATTTTTAATATGTTTTGTTTCATAAAGATTTATTTTTATATTTATAATTTTTTCTTAGTTAATTATTCTGTTTTCTATTTGATTTTATTATTATTTAACTTCGCTAGAATACTGGGTTTGTTATTTCCAAGTTATACACAGCTTTCTTTTACTTATTTCAGCTTGTAGAATCAGTAGTTTTTGTGCAGCTTTTCCACACCGCCTTCTTATTGGGTGTTTTCCTCCAGTGGATTTTTTTCAATATCACAATCTCACTGTATGGCACCACATTGCCACGCAAACCCTTTATATTCATCAAATCTCTTGCCATTAAAGGTTCGCCAAACCTGGGTTAGATGGAAGAAGGGACTTTCCACTCTTAATCCCGCCATAATTAAATACCTCAATGGCTGCTCAAATATTTAATCGATACTTTCTCAGCCAGTTTAACCGTTCAAAGAAAGCGTACTTTATTACTGCTTATTATTTCAAGCAAATTTAACTGCTCTAAATCATGACTTGATTGGTATTTCCATCGTAGAAAACGATTTTATGTAATATTAATATTATCATCAAACAATTTTAAAATTGGACTATTCGTCCGGTGGCGACTCATTTTACATGTATTATACATATTATTATATATTCTGTCCCTAAATGATTTAAAAAATGCAAAAAATTACATAAAACTATCCACTAAGTTATCAAATACTTCTCTTCCCTTACAAAACAAGTTTTTTCAGGGTTCCCAGTTCAGGTTCACGGCTACCGTAGCGGTCCCAGGGACAGGTCCCCACCGCACATCACCACTCCTACTCCACCTGTACTCGTCAACCTCACTCGTCCTTAATATTTTTACCCAATCTTTTTACAAAATCCCTATGATATTTTGAAAAGGACTCCAAGACTCCTGCAGGCAAATTATTCCAATCTGTAATAGCATGATTTAGAAAAGAGAATTTACTAATGTTTGTTCGCTGTTTTATAATTTAACTTTATGTTTATGGTCTTTTTTGCCATAAAATTTGCCTTAGTGATTATACTTGATAATTCCTCTAACGATTTAACCCGTGAGTATACTTTAAAAAATAAAGCTAGCCGTTTATTTTCTTTGCACTTCTCTTAACTTTCCCAACCCAATTCTTTTAGAATCTGAGTGTCGCTATCAAGCCTTGCATACCTGCCAAAGAGAAATCTTGCTGTTCTTCTCTGTACCTTTTCTATTTTTCGCTTTAAACCTACCTCATGTGGGTCCCATAGGCATTTCCCGTATTCCAAGATTGGCCTCACAAATGATTTGTACGCAGCCTCTTTAACATTCTTACTTAGGTACATTACTTACAACTTTTCCTAAAGTTTAACATCACTTTGAGTATAAGGTTTCCTAGAAGTAAGAAGGAGAAAGAATTAGATAAAGGAAGTGAATGGATGCTGGCATAAGAGTGAAAATGTATCTTCACAGGAGTGGTCACAAGAGGTGATCGCAGAAAGGCGCCTTCGAACCGTGCCGAGCGAGTCCGTGCCGAGCGAGTCCGGGCCGAACCGATTCCACTCCAAACAGCGTATTCACGCTAAGAGCCGGACCGATTATCCCGACTGAATTGAATCAAACTTGCTTGTTTGGGAGGCGTTTTTAACGCCTCCCAAACACTAACAATTCTTTGGGCCGTATGCATAAATAATTGTGAAATTCAAAGAAATAGAATAAAAACTGAAAAAAAAATTACTTTTACAAACCATAAATTTCTTTTTTAATTTAAATTTTTAATCTAATTTATAAATGATTGGCTGGCAGTGTAAATAAACACTCGCTCGGAACTGTTTCATCCCGGACAGCCCACAGTGTGAGCCGAGCGTCTCCTCCCCCAACCACTCTTCTCAATCATCCACACTTTCTGCCCCTGAAGATGATTGACGCAAAGCAGATATTTCCGTCACTCACTTATCATGCTACAACGAATGTAGGGATCGCCGACATTTTTTTAACACCGTAGTTCACAAAAGGCTCTGCATAAGTCTATTTCTTTCCCGGAGATGAGTCTGTGATTCCAATTGGAAACAGAGGCGGAACTGGAGGGCCATCTGCAAACCTTTTGGACAAAATAATTACTGAGACGGACTTCTGATGTCCAAATATTAAAAAAGCTGCATTTAGTGTCACAGACGGATCAATGGACCTTCTGACACGCTTCCGTAATGAATTGTATTGTAAGTAATAAATGCAGAAGAAAACAATTGCCAACATAGGAATATGTGAGCTGAGTAAAGAAAAAGGCCCATGGTGAATGGAAGGAGAAAGACGCCCATGGTGAATGGAAGGAAAAAAAGGCCCTTGGTGAATGGAAGGAGAAAGAGGCCCTTGGTGAATGGAAGGAGAAACAGGCCCATGGTTAATGGAAGGAGAAAGAGAACGCAAGGTGAAATACATATTTCTGGAGCGTAAGATGTATGCTGAGATAGCTTAGGATGGAAGATTGTAAAAGGAATCAATCGTGTGCTGACACAGATTGGCGTGAGTTCCCAATTGCACGTTTGATATCGGAGAGCGTTACTTAGTTCTCAAATTGGCGCGCAATTTCAGGAGCAATCGAAGCGTCGAGATTATATGTTTCGATGCGCTTCATCCACCACATACATTCATGACACCAATATTATGAGAGGACTACTTGGGCCCGTTTCTGGCTGCTCTAATACCTGTATTTTTACAGCTTATCAGCAAAACATCTGAATTTGTTCGTTCTCACTCAAATGTGCTTCTTTTTTAATTATTTTAAATATTTTCTTAGGTAAATATATGTATATTATTAATTTAGGCTAAAGGGAATTTGTGGGAATGCTTCTAATTTAAGTGGCTCCGATATAGGAAATAAAGTTAATAAACAATCGAATACCTTAAAAATTACTGAGCAAGTTGAAGATGAGCAACAACGCGTTTCCCGGGCTTCTCCCAGTGTAAATGAACTATCGATTGCCATTATTAATTGTAGAAGCATTAAAAACAAAGTAGCCGATCTTGAACATCTTATCCGAAGTAACGACTCCGACATAATTATAGGCACCGAAAGCTGGCTAACAGACGATATTAATGACTACGAAGTATTTCCTAAAGATTTTAAGATTTATCGTAAGGACCGTCAGGATAAAGTGGGTGGAGGAGTATTTATAGCGGTTAAAAGTTCTTTACGGAGTAGTTCACATACGTATCCTAACAGTTGCATCGAGAACGTATGGTGTACCATTAGCCAGCCAAATAAACCCAATCTACATGTATGTGCTTTTTACCGGCCGCCCAACTCTTCGCGTCATGTTTAGCGTAACCTAAACGATGAAATAAATTTTTACTCGCGTAAAAACAACAATAGCATAATGATAATTGGAGGAGATTTTAATCTTCCAGACATCGATTGGCAAAAGCGCGTAGTCAAGAAAAGAGCTCGGGACAATGACTCCTGTAGGACCCTGTTAAATCTAATACAAAAAAATTCATTACACCAGCTAGTCAAAGAGCCTACCAGGGAAATAAGCATTTTAGATCTTTTTCTTACGAATACCCCCGAACAAGTATCTAACACATCTGTTTGCGATGGAATATCCGATCACAAAGCCATAATTATAGATTTCGACCTTAACTTGGTAAAGCACAGAAAACCTAAGCGCAGAGTTTATCTTTACTCGCGAGCCGATTTCGAAGGATATCGTAGTAAACTCATGTACGAATTTCCGGAGTATAAAACGCGCGCGATATGTTTAAATACCGAGGACACGTGGAATCTCTTTGTAAGAACAATGCGTGACCTGATGGATAAATTTGTACCCTCAAAACTTTCAAATCAAATTAATGAACCTAGATGGTATAATAAGGAGACTAGGAGAGCACTAAAGAAACAGAGGCGTTTGCATTCCAAATTAAAAGCCGCTGCGAGGCAACCGAATAGTATCAACATAGATCGAGTAGAGAGCGAACATAAGGAAGCAAAGTCGGAAACTAAACGAATTATGCGAGATGCCCTCCGTCAATATAAAAAGAAGATTTTATGCGAATACTTGGAAGAGGACCCAAAAGCGTTTTGGTCGTACGTTCGTGAGGTCCAACGTAAAGAGCAAACTGTTGGTTCATTAAAGGATACTTGCGGTAATATAGTAAACGATGCTAAAGGCAAAGCTAATATCTTGAATGATTTTTTTCGAAGCGTTTTCACGTCTGACGATACATCAAATACTCTCCCGAATGTTGATAAACCTGAATCAAAGTCGAAATCACCTTCAGAGAAGACGGCATCATTAAACTATTGCAACAGATTAAACCGAATAAAGGTCCGGGTCCTGAAGACATACCGGCTCGAGTGTTCAAGGAAGCTGCGGAGAGCGTAGCACCTTTTCTTCAAGTTATATTTGACAAGAGTATGAGCGAAGGAAAGGTCCCGAAAGATTGGAAAATTGCAAATGTCACGCCAATATTTAAAAGTGGCTCTAAGGACGATCCAGCTAATTACAGGCCTATATCTTTAACATCAATGAGTGGTAAAATTATGGAACACATAAACGTCCAATTTCATAATTAGGAATCAACACGGTTTTCGTAAGACTCGCTCTTGCGAGTCTCAGCTGGATTTATTAGTACACGATGTTCTAAACTCAGTTGAAAAACATAAGCAAGTCGATGCGATATTTTGTAGATTTTTGGAATGCTTTCGATAAGGTACCTCATCATAAATTGCTGTACAAATTTGAATTTGTGAGTATCAATGCAGAAGTAATTAACTGGATAAAAGACTTTCTCACCGATAGAGAGCAACGAGTAGTACTCGATGGTATTAGTTCCAACTTGGTTAAGGTGACCTCAGGCGTCCCTTAGGGCAGTGTAATTGGACCGTTGTTATTTTTAGTATATATCAACGACCTCAGCAATCACATTGAAAGCAATGTTAGGATATTCGCAGACGACACAGTCATTTACAGGGAAATAGTTAGTTCAGAGGATAGATTAACCCTTTCGAACGACATAGATAGAATTATGAACTGGTGCAATGATTGGCAATTAGAGCTTAATGTAGAAAAGTGTTCGGTAGTTAACTTCTTCGAAAGTAAATCTATAATAAATGATTATTCTTATAGTCTCCGAGGGGTAAACCTAATGACAGTAGAATCGGTAAAGTATCTTGGAGTAACTCTCACGAATAATCTATCATGGAGTGCCCACATCCGAAATATATGTGGAAAAGCACTTAAGAAACTCGGCTTCGTTAAAAGAATAGTCGGTAGGAGCGAAGAAAAAGTTCGCGAGCGCTGTTACTTAGCGTTAGTTAGGCCTCACCTTGAGTATGCATGTAGTGTATGGGACCCCGCCGAGAAATGTCATATTCGGGATTTAAAAAAAGTACATCGAAAGGCGATACGATTTGTAAAGAATTGCTACGATAAAACAGCGAGTGTCACCCAGATGTTACAGGACGCGGGATGGGAATCATTAGAAGATAGAAGAAAAATTCAAAGGATAAATGTATTAAATAAGTTCAGAGAAATTACGTTTTCAGATGATGTAACCGATATAATGCGACCCCCCTGTTATATGGGCCGTGCTGATACTGCCAGAAAGATTAGGGAAATAGATGCTAGAACGAATCGTTTCAAAAATTCATTTTTTCCACGAAGTATACGCGAAAGCAACCGTTTAGGAAAATAGAGTCAAGGTGCTTGCACCCCCTGCCACACGCCGAAAGGCGGCTTGCAGGGTTCTTACATAGACATATCTTTTATTCGATGAGAGTCGACCATCTTTTATCAATGTTATAGCGAATTTGAGACTGAAAATAAATCCACGACTTGGGGACAGTAGGTTTAATTTGGAAAAATTATAAATTTGATAGTGCACAATTACATTACGCACAAAATGCAAGTTAAATGTTATTTGAGTGATATGCGTACATGAAATAAGAGAATTTCTCCATGGATGTGTCACATAATTCAACTTATCACAATTACATGCAATCAAAAGATTTCAGCAATTTTCTCATAATCATACAGTGAAACGGAGCTGATAGTATTAAGAAATTGTTGAAACCGCTAGCGCCGAAAATAAATTGTGGTACGGTGCAGAACTAAGGTGTTTATTTTCCTCATATTGCAATGAGCTTCCTCATTGCCTCGCAGTTATCGTCTTCGTTAGTCAACATTAGTACGAGTTCCGTAAAGGAAGGTCATGTTAGAGCGCATTAGTTCTTTTTATCAACGACTTAGTGACCTTAAAGAGGTACAATTAGTAAGCTCATTAAGGAATAACGATGATAATATGACTTGCAGATCGAAACGGAGAGCAAACATCCTTAACCACTTCGATCGAAGTGTATTCACATCAGATGGAAGCTAGAATACTCCACCGAAGATTAAAACACCGGAGTCCATGTCAAGTATAAAATTTACGAAAGATGGAATCCAGCGCAAAATCGAGCAAAATAATTCGCCGGAACCAGAAGGTATTCCAGCTAGAGTGTTAAAGGAACTGGCAGAAAGCGTGGCTCCATATCCCAGCACTGTTTTCTTATTTTCTATTTTACTGTGATAATAACGAATTTGTGTGCGTTTCCTGAATCACCAGGAAAACAGAAAAGCTCAGTATGTTTCTCTGAATAGAGCTAGAAACTCCTCTTTTTGTCGGCAATCGACTGGACACTCTTTGCTTCAAGGGTTGGCATCGCCGTGGTCTCCTTTTGCTCGCCGGGAAGTGAACCCAGGTCCTTTGAAGTTTCACTCAATAAGTCTTTATCTACATAATACTAGTAGTTTGAAGAATAAACTTGAAATATTGAAAACTCATTTCCATGAACTGGCTAATTTAAATGTGTTAGATTTTACCGAAACTTGGTTGAAGGATTCTGTGAGCGATGGTGAACAGACTTCTCTAAGTTCATATCAAAAGTCGCGATCGTTTCGGTCGTCACCGTGGTGTTATTCTCCTTATTGATTGATACAAATGCCATTTGGGGGACTCACAACAGTATACTTGGCTACGATGTTTCTTTTTTTCCCAATTATGGAATATCCATCGCTCCACAGCTCCACCGAGAGCCATTCCGGAAGAAGAGGAACTTGGAGGCAGTAAATTGCATCTCCCCTGGTGCTTTCTTGAATAAGGCAGGATTAAAGGAATCTGACTGTCTTATGTATGGTTGGATTTATGCTTCCATTAATGACTTCGCTCCCCACCGTCTTCTTAAAAGATTTTGGGTTCAAATACATACTACATTTATCATAAAAAATAAGCAAAGAGCTTTTTGTCTCCTAAATAGATATCCAAATATACACACTCGTAACTCCTTTGTTCTTTTAAGACGAGAAGCAAAATTCCTGTAAATCGCTACTTTAAAAATTACATTACTCAGTCACATCTCAAACACGATGTAATCTAGAACGTTTTTTGACTTTGATAAACTCTCGGCGGAAATGGGGTGAGTTTTCATTGAAACTACACCTCGAGCAAAAGACAGCTTCGGGTCCCAACTGATCATTCCTTTTTACTGACATTTTTCAGCCTGTTTTTACTCCACCTTCCAAGTCCTACGATTTTGAAGCACTTCAAGTGAAGAGTGATTGTCCATATTTACTTTCTTCTACAGGAATGCTTTAACATTCTTAACAATATGTCACCGAATAGAGCAATTGGTTCTGATCTTGTAGGAGCAGTGATCTTAAAACACTCTGCGCCTCCACTTTCACAGCCTTTGGCTACTCTTTTAAACAGGTATTTTACATCTCCTTCAGCTTGGGGAGCTGCAAACGTGCTTCCTCTTTTCAAATCCTCACATAGAAGCTTAGTGAAGTCCTATAGACTCATATCTCATAATAGGTCATTCAATCCGTAGATTGGTCGACTACAGCCCTCCATTCCTCTCTATCTAGTGCTAACTATACTATTGGTATCTCTTCTTTCCTACGTCCCTCTTTATTTGATCTACACATTTTCCCCTTGGTCTTCCTCTTGGTGTGTTTCCTTCTATTTTGCCTTCAAGAACGTTCCTAAAAATCCATTGTGTCTAAGGATATGTCTAATCCATTTAGCTCTTCTTTCCCGGATGATCATCCATATTGTTTTAACCTCATATATTTTTCTTTACTCTTCCTCTTTCCTCACCCTATCTGTCCATTTAATCTTTAACATTCTCATCCAGCGTCCAGGCTTCTATTCTCCTCTGTTCCGCTTTTCCAATGGTCCATGTCTCTGAGCCATAGAGTGCCACACTCCAAACAAATGTTTTCAGCTATTGTGTCCCTGTCTGTAGCCAAACGTTCTTATACTAGTGGCCACTTCTTCATGAATTCCTCCTTGGATTGGGCTATTCTTCGTTTGATGCCCGTGGTACTTCTTCCATCCCAAGTTATGCTACTTCCAAGGTATCATGTGAACGACTCCACTAGCTCTAATTTCTCTCCTCGGAGAGTAATATTTACTTTCAACTTCTCTCTTTCACATATTATGAATTTTTTTCTTGCTGTTCATTTTCATGTTATATCCTTGAAGAGCCTTCATCCTTGAAGAGCTTCAGGGATGAGTGCAAATCATCTTCACTTTCTGCTTTTACTGCGATGTCATCTGCGAGGCGGAGCATGTTAATTTCTTCCCCGTTCGCCTTGATTCCTTTCATGTTCATTCCTTCTGTTTATTTTATTACATCTTCCAGATATACATTGAGCAGGGCTGGCGGCAGACTACATCCCCGTCTAACTCTTTTATTTATTTTAGTTTCCATTTTCCTGCCATATTTCATCCTCAGACTTGGTTTTTGTTGAGTTGGTGGATTATCCTTCCGTCGTTGTAGCCCATTTCTTTGTTTTCCAGTATTTGGAACAACTTGTTCCATTCAACGTTGTCAAAGGCTTTCTCCAAGTCCACATAATGTGGACTTGGAGAATGTATGTGGCACAGTGTATGTGGCATTGCCACATACACTGGCTTGTTGACTTGTATCAACTTTTCTACTATTGTCCATAATATGGCCTACATATTCCCCATTTTAGCAATGGTCTGTGAAAGCGTACTTTCTGATTTTACTGCCGATTATGCTGACGGGCAATTGGACCTAATCTTTCCTTAATTAACGATATATCGGTGACTGAGTGAATAAGAGTCATAGAAGACCGCAGATATCTGTCAAACGATTTTAAACTTCAATTGAATTAAAATGCAAGTGAAGGTTCCGCGGTTAATCTCTTTTAAAGAAGAGCAGTCAGAATCACCCGAATCCAATTATTAGGATAAATACAAAAGTAGAAGATGAAGTTGAATAGCTCGGGATGAACTTTACAAATAACTTATATTGGAGCATATTCGAAACATCTCCGGAAAAGTAAATAAAATGAAATATCTGATCTGTAAAATTGTAGGTGAATGCAATGATGTGAAGGAGTGAGTGGATTTGGATGCGCCCCAACTGAGATACGAAGCAAGTAATTGGCGGACGAAAGTTGAGAAATGTTATCTGTTTTGCTAAAAAATGCTACGATAAGAGAGGGAGCGATACTAAAATGCTCTCTGAAGCGGATCTTTGAAAAAAGGGATTTAAAGTTCTGCTGCGACTGCTTGGATAATTCAGAGTAAGTTCGAGGGCGGTCTGAAAAGTTTCCGACCCCAGATTTCTCAGATATCTTCAGAAAACATGTCGAGAAATGACGAAATGTCGGAAACTTATCAGACCACCCATGTACAATGGCAAAAGGCATGTCGTGCAAGTCACGATCAGATAATAAGCGTAAATTAATAAAAATATGTTGGGACAAGTTTAAAAAATTCATTCTGGACATTTCGGTGCTAATTTACATAATTATGAGCTATAATTTAAAGGAAACTATATTTTATTTAAAAGCTAAAACGAGTGAAATATTAATCTACTAAACATATTACTCCGTCATTCCAAGAGATTGAAGATATCCAAAGTGCTCACGTTTGACATTTAATGTTCGCAACTGTGAGATATCGTTTAACGAAAGAGGGGAGAGAGTGGGCGGTTGAAAATATTTTCGCTCACCTTTTAATATTTCTTGGCTTTCCCTTGGAAATTGAGGAGAAAGAATATCAAAGAGCGAAGGATAATTTTTTCGAACATTTTACATGAAATAACCTTAATAAACGTGCAAAAGTCTATTTCTTCCTTATTAACAGGAAATTATTCACGAGAGTGAATTCTTTAAGGTCCGCTGGCCGTATAAGTTTGAGCGAAACTTCTTCATCCGAGAGGCCTTCCGAATAAATAGCCGACAAGGACTTAATTAGTGTCTGCCTACCTATTAATAACTACCCTCTAAAATGCTCTTTATGATGCCCTTGGACATCCAAAGCGTGTTCATAACGCGTCTGTTTGTTCGTATCCATGTTACGTATTTTCATACCACAAGCCGTGATTAGCCAACAATCGTGACAAAGTCATATGCCTGAGCTTTAAGCGTCAAAATGGATAATTTTAAAAAATACTTTAAATGTGTCATGATCTAGAAAAGTCAAGAACAATATAAATTAGTCTTTCTTTAAAGTTAATTCCATTTGCTATAAACCACTCAACGCCCCTCACGTCTGTGTCATGATACTCAACTGCTCCTTCCTTTGTCATCTTCGTTCATTTGTTTGTCCCGCTTTTCCTTTGAAGGCCTATTCCACTCTAACAAGGACGACCAAAGAGGTGTGCATCTTCAACCTCAAAGAAAATTAGAAACATGACTGGGACTCAAACCCAGGTCTTCCAACAGAAATACTAACCACTAAACAGATTTCATTCTTGAATCCTTATTGTGCCCAATTCATGAATATATGTTTCACATGTGACCATCCTTGTATTTTATCAACAGTTTTGTATTTCCTCTGAAGCCTTCGCATCTAAGTTCACTCTTTTTCTCTTCTGTGCAATTTTCAAGGAAAGGGTTAAAGATTCTTTGCAAATTGTTAACGCAGCCACCCGGATAGAGGAGACCCTGGGTTCGATTCCCGGCCCCGTCAGACATTCCGTTCTTCCTTTGGATTGTTGGTGTGTAACTTCCCTTGAAGGAATTAAATTGCCCGCAGAAGGTATACTCTGTATAACTTGTTATTTTCACACAACTCTGTCGAATTGCTTATCTTTCTCAGTATTTCTTTCTTCTCTGTTTAAATGTACGCAATATCTTCACTCAACTGATTATTTTATATGGGGCTTTATGATTTCATGTGCGACCGAATGGTGGCCATCCGTCACAGTTTTATGCTGCACATAAGTGTGCCCTCAGCGATTATTTGCTGGTGCTCTCCAAGAAATTCTGAGAAGCGTTCCACGGGAATGCCACTCAGAGGCGAGCCTCAATCCTCTTCGCTTTCCTAATTAACGCGAGAGCAAACTTAGGTCTCCGCATTTTCTCCTCTAATAAGCCAAAAGTACTCTCGAGCACAGGTGGTCAAAGGTAATTCGATTAAATGCCACGCAAATGGGCAAATTGCGGTTCGTTTCCTTGGTGACTGTTCCATAATGCACTCGCAATATGCACGCTGTTGCTTATCAATAATCGCCTCGCCATCCAAGGCCTATTAATTCGTAATCAAAAGCCCTTTCTCCCAATATAAATCTTTAACATCCCGTGAATGCTGTGCATTCTGCTAATGAATCGGGATCATCGATTGCACTAAATAACAAGCTTTTTATATTCTTATTAGTACATTTTCTACCTACTGCATAGTTATGAAAGAATCTGCAGCATTTCCGAATTCATAATCAGTGAATGCGTTTTTATCGTAGTGCATACAATTCGCAATGGAGAAATCGTAATCACGAAGTAACGCTCAATTGCATGAAAATATTTCCTCTCCGGAGAGGAGTTTAAGGGAGTATCGAAAGATTAACGTTATTTCTGCGCGTATTGATTTATTAAAGTTACACCATAGCACTAACAAACCCACCTTCGAGTACAATGCTGGCACTCAATTCAGACTGTTTGAGAATGTATAGTAAAAGTATTCGAATATTCAGATGGATAAGTTTCAAAGGAAGTGGTTGATACATGCATTCTTCAATTTTAGCAATACTTTTTGGAATCAAATCGCATAATTTCTTCTGCATGGGCAGTCTATTTTTATTCACCAAATATTTTTAGGTGTCTGCTCGGATGCAGTTATTGCGTTGATCTTCTAGAGGCTTCGCACGACTTTTATTTCAAGTTTAATTTAAAAAAAAGAAATACATTTTACGAGACATGGCCATGTTCTATACACGCACCTCTTACGAAAGCCTTTTTACAAGCTCTCTCAAGTGCTGGAACCTGCATTTCTGTATCGTTTGAAATATGCAACATTTGCCCTTCATCCATGGTCCATGGACGCTTACTAACAAATCCAAATACACGCATAGAAAACTTTGAAAGCTAAATTAATAAAGCATTCCAACTATGAACGAAAGGAGCAATTTCTTTTATGATTCTTTCAACATTTAAATTTCAGTATTTGATTTGCCAAATATGTAATAGATCATTAATATCTGAGTCTCTTTTTTCATTGCTCTCCCATAACTTTCACCTTGCCTTCATCTATGTGCCAACTCAGAATGTATATGATCATCTGAAAATCCATTTCCTTGACACTTGAATAGCTCCTTATCAGAGTAAACAACCTGTGGAAAACGATTTTTAGCGATTTTAACGATAAAATATTACAAAAACACTGAACGAAACCAATAACACAAACGATATTACGGAAACTAAAGTCGAAACTGAAACTAAAATTGAACACCAATGACAGGTAAATAGTAAATGTATGTCAAATGGAAATCAAATAATAAAACTACAAATGAATGGATTTTTACATTACCCATAAAACAATAAATAAAATTAGTTTATCTTTTCAATAAGGTTTTGCTACAACTTAAAACTCGCAGCCCAACTCCTCAATGATTTTATACACCAAATCAAGGGAAATATTTACGCACTTTAGTATCTCTCTTTTCCTCAATTGCTATATATACATCGAGGCAAATCGATTAGATTCAATATTAAATTCAATGAATATGTTAAAGGCAATTGCAACTTACCAGGCTACTTATACGCATTCAGCTGAATTGATCGAGGGAGAGCTTTGAAACAACACACTTCTAACCAAAGTTATCATTTTACGGTAAACAATTACGTTGATATAAATAAAACATTGTTGCTGCAAAAGCATAAACCAAATTTGAAAAACTTTATTAGTAACTAGCTGAAGCGCCCGTTGATTCTCAACGGGGAATATAGAAGTTGATTAAATTCAAGTTGCCGGTCATGCAATGCGTAAATTCCCTTTAGAATAAGGTCTAAAATCCCAAGCTATTCTACACAGGAAAATTCATGAGCTCGGCTCAACAATCGCATCGATCGTGAGGAGGATTGGCTGTTTACCACCTCAACCATTTTGGAAAATTCACGCTTATTTGATCAAAATTCTCGAAATTTCGGTTCGGAAACAATATTCCACGATGAAAATTAGAATATTCATTTAATTGCCGTTCTTTTGCTTCTTTTTTCGACTCCGCACGACTATTTTTCTGTTTTAATTCTTCAAAAGAAATATAGCCTGCTACCGATTAAAGTGAAGATTAGATTTATTCTTTATGGAAACCCATGTGAGCGATCTTGGTTCGAACCCAGCAAAATTATCGAATAAAGTACGTCCTTCTTGGTCCCAGAAAACACGTACGCAATCTGGCAAACGGTTTGTACTAAAATCGAAGACACACAATCTCCTGACTGTAATTATGTACCTGAAATTGCTGGTTTCCTTCTTACAGAAAATTTCTCGTTATCCATGTAATATATCTTCCTCTTCGATCATCAGCTTTATGGGCAAAAAGTTATTTTTACGGGATAAAACATGAGCTCGGATTCAACAATGGGATCGGTCGTCAGGGGGATGAGTGTTTTATAGCCTCGAATTTTCACGAAAGTTTTGTATATTTTACCAATATTCTCGCAAATTCTAATGGAAAGTAAGATTCCACCACCAAAATAGGAATTTTTATTCAATTTTCTTTCTTTTGATGTTTTTCTCGACTCTGTACCACTATTCCTTCTAATTTAATTCTTCAAAAGAAATAAAGCTTGCTACCGATAAAAGTGAAGCTTACGTGTATTCCTTATGAAAATCTATCTGAGCGATCTTGGTTCGAACCCAGCAAAATTCTTGAATTAAAATGCAACAGTACTTCCTTCCTGATATCAGAGAACACGTATGCAAAGTTTTAGACAAATCGGGCAAACGGTGTGGACTCCAATCCAAGACAAACAAACAAACCTACAAACCCACCGAATTTCTGCTTTATATATATAGATAAAAATAATCCTTATATATAATTTCCGAAGAGTCCGTCCGTCCGTCCCACCCCTTTATTTCAGAAACGGTTTGACTTAGAGATTCGAAACAAACTGCAATGTGTTTCTACGAGTTTGAAACCCCTAGGAAAACTATTCCCATTACTAACAAAGCCTGGTTCGAACCCAGGAGTCCATGATAGGGTTCCGTAAGGAATACACGTAAACTTAGCTTATATCAGTTGCAGGGCTTAATTCTTTTGTAATATTAAATTAGAAAAAATCATTGCTGAAAGTCGGGAATAACATCAAAAGAAGGTAAATTAAATAAAGTTCCTTATTTTAGTCGTGGATTAGCGATTTTGATTAGAAATTGCCAGTATTTTGATAGAATAGAAGACATTTTTGAGAGATTTTTGAGGTTATAAACAAGTCAGTTCCCATTAACGACGAATGCAGTTGTTGAATTTAATCAATAAACCATATCGAGAATTTAGGCCCTCGTTGACGTCATGATTGTTTATAGCAACGTAACTATTTACAAATGATTCCACGGATTTGGCATTATAGCGTGTCAACTAAATTACCTTACGTGAAATCTGGAGATTATTTGTATACTCCATGGTAAGTTGAAGACACTTTTAATGTAATATTCTAACTTAAATTATAAAGCATATTGATTTACGACATCGTATTTCCGCGGTCAATGAAAATGATTAACCTGATTAAGTAAGTTAACGTCTTTCTTAATATGGTATTTTTTGTCTTTGAGGTGTTGAAATACAAGTGGAGAAGTAGCAGGTTATTGAATATCTCACTCCTGACTGAAAAGGTAAGGCGTAAATATGTTTAATTATTTGTAGAATTAATATAATTAAAAATATATCAGTGCGATAATAATTATGTGTAATCGTTACTGTCAATTACGTAGCATGGAATTATATTCAAGTTAGAATTGATTTTATAAACTTTGGTCCGGTATTATAAAATATATTTAGAGTCGGCCTTGACTGAGACTTCATTTAAACTCTAACAAAACGTATTTTTGTCGATATTTAAACCTTCATTGGTATTTAACTCTTAAAAGTAACTTTAACCGCAATGCATCATGGATGTAAACAAACTATAGGGCGGAAATTTCTAGAGTTAGAATCTCGTCTCAGTAGGTTTATTGCTGAAAAATAAGTTTCTTTAGTGTTTTTTTCGGTTGAAAATCCTCAAAATATTTTAAATACATTTGTCTATTTCCTTTAAGCAGATATTTCTCGCGTCATTGCCTTTTTCTTTTTTGTGAATCATATCACAGACGTTAGGTGCTGTGAAGTATTTTTTTATGATTCAGATACTTCAAAAGAGTTATAATTTGTTATACTTTATAAGTGATACTTTATAAGTGTTATAATTAGTTACAAATTGGAAGTGAAATGAATTTATTTTGTTTAGAACTGCCGATTAAAGTTATTTAAGATTAAATTATTGCATTAATTACTGAAGAAGTTTAAGCAGAACTCAGTTTCTACGCCAACATAAATGAATTTAACATAGTTAATCACATACATACGTGTATTGTCATTAACTTATTGATTAGCACAATTGATCATGAACGCATAACATAATTTACCTATGTTTTTAATGGAAGTGTTTCATCAAGATATAACCGTGATTTTGAAAAGTGGCCATCAAAATTTCAGTATTTTAGTATGTTAGACCTTCTACCAGTACGTTAGTTAGGTTACGTACACTCCTGTCCAAAATTAACGCAGCACCGGCCGTAAGGATCGCTAGGGAGGTGCTGCGTTAATTTTGGCCAACAGTGTACCTTAGTTAGGATTATTGCAACCTCGTATGACGATAGTGTGTGTGTTTCACGCACATATAAACGTTGGAGATTTTCGAAAATGACACTAGGTACAGGAGACTTAAACTCCAGTGGAGTTAAATATTGTCTCATAAGTAATGTACGGTATCTGTAGAATGGGAGAAATGAGTGGCATGTAGTGTTGGAATCTATCAGTAAAGGTCTGTAAAGCTTCTTGACTGTCTACAATCGTATTAAAGCCATTGTAACTGTATACATTTTAATATTAAATGCATACAAATGAAATACAAGTATATGCATACTTATAAACTATCCAATTATCATAAATTTCGTTCTCAATCCATTTTCCTGGATAAAATCTTTAATGCAAACCAATACACAAACCATAAAGTCATCTAACTAAATGCTGAGAGGGTCTTCTACCGGTGAACCATTAGCTGCTAAAATTGTAAGAGAGTATAACGTCTTATATGTTAACTTATTATCCCCGTTGAATTTCAACGGGCACTTCCGCTAGTATTTCATAAATTCTCAATGTCTTCTTATAGATAAACACATGAGTTAGAATCACCAATGCCTTGATCGGCAAGGGAATGAATTGTTTACTACCTCAAAATTTCGATAAAATATTCAAGAATTTATCAATCCGTTCACAATTTCGAATCCCAAACGATATTTAACGACCAAAACAAGAACCTTTACTCTATTCTCCTTCTTTTGGTGCTTAATTGACTTCCAAAAACTGTTATTTCTAATTTAATTTGTAAAAGAAAGAAACCCTGCAACGGAAAAAATGAGCTTGACGTGTATTTCTTATGAATGAAGTCTGGGTTCAAACCGTGGATTCTAAGTAAATAAAACGTAGCTTATACTCTGCGCGGGGTCGACGTTTAATAATGTAGAAAATATCAAAGTTTTGCAACTCTCGGTTCTCGAGTTTTTAGCGAACATACAAACACACACACATACCCACACCCTATTTGATGTATGGATAATAGTTGTCAGGGCTAAACAAACGATCAGAAACTTGTTTTAGAAATCCCATTTCGAATATCATCTAAACGTAATACTGTGTATCATTCAACGCGTTTTTGCCTTGCGTCTTATGGGTATTTTACGGGCCGTAAATATCAGTGATAAACACAAGAGAGCGAGTAAAATGCTTCAATTGCGGTTTTTTTAGGCTTATAAAGCGACTGCTGGAATTCTTCTGAATGTGCCAGGAGTCAATTTCGGGGAATAAATGGCCATTTCCGATCAAAGTAGACTTTTATTTTCTTTTTTGGGTCCGAAATGTGACCGAAGACCGCAATTTGCTCCCGTCGGAATCATATAACGTGGAATAGAAAGTTCATAAAAAGAAGTTATGCTCCGATAAATTCAAATGGCATCAGGACTGACAGATTGAAACGAACGCAACACGAATATGCGCACTTTAAAAAGATGGCGGAGAAGACGTCTTGTGCTCTCCCAGCTACTGCTTAGCGTGAGCACAATGAATCAATGAAACAGTGACATCGAAACGATACTGTGAAACAATTCCCAAATCCAATTTTTACATTGTGAAGATGAATCGAAACTCTCGCATCGTCGTAGCAAATCATCGCCCAGACGATTTATTTATCCGCCGAAAATAATGGGCAAGGGAATTGATAGCGCTTCGATCTCAATAAAAGATACAATATATCAAGAGGGGTAATCGGCTCCGGTGGCAGTGATCTTCAAAACTCTTAGAGACGGAGGCAAACTCCCGTTTGATCAAAGTAATTGCTTTTGATGGGGCGCGCAGTCATCAGCTAATGTCAGAAGCTATAGAAAATAAACCGCGAATTTCATGCCTAAGGTATCCAGTTGAGATTTAGAGGCAAAAAATTGTAATCCGTTTGCTACACACACAATTCATTTTCATCTAAAGAACCGCAAAGATTCCATTTTTGATTCAAAATACCCGACCGACGGATAAAATAAACGGCAGTTACCGAATGAAATAATATTTTGGAAACCCAAGATCATTTTAAAATCGATAGATTTAAATATTAAATTTCATAGGATCTGTTGGCGACTTACTGAATTAAATTATTCTTCGTATTTCTTCCTTTAGAAGATCATTTGTGTATGTACTCATCTAGAAGCTGCTTTGTGTATTAAGCAATTAAAATAAAATCCAAACATTGTTGTTTTAAATTAATCACCGTCAAGTAATGGTGAAATGTATTTTAAGCCGTTTTAAACAATCAATTTCTTCCAATAATAACTGTGTTTATGATCAATCTGTTTCTTCACGTGATTTTTCTGCGTAGTGTTTTCTTGTTATAATAACAACCGATTCCCAAATAAATAATAATTATCCGTCGCCAAATAGACGAAGAGAAAGTCTAACGCAGTTCCATAAATGCATTTATTGAAAACGAATTGATGTTAACATTTACGAGAGAAGGAAAGAAAGGGAAACTCATTTAAGAAACTAATCAGTGGAGATTATGCAACTCTCAAATTTCCCGAGAGTTCTAATCGTTGGAAAATGATGCCAAACACTCGTTGATTCTTTTACGGGCGGAGGAAATCTCGATTCATTCGGCGGAAGAATCGGCCATCGATTAGAAATGGCCTCTCAGAAACACGGATTCCCTTTTTAGCCGACGACGGAGAGAAACGCAGACAAAAGCCTTCGAAGGAAATGAGGCCCAAATGGCTTCTGCACTAAACGGAGAATATGCGAAGGATTTCGAAACAAAAGGTCGAGCGATTCAACCGAATAGAAAATCAGCAATTTCGCCACTTTTTCTCTTATGATAAGCGTTTAATCAGTTTTGCTTCTCTCGTAGCTCCGGTTCCTCTCACATCGGTCTTATTCGATCCGAGCATTTACGAAATTAACTTTTATTTAATATTATTATATTTATTATATTTTATTTGTATTATTTACTTAATTTTTCAAATTCAATATTTTTGACATTCATTAACAGCCCTAACAGGTTTACTAAATGGCAGTAAGTAAAACGACGATTAATTTTTTAGTAAAAAACAAAGACTCGCGAAAAGCTTAAAAAATCGGGGTGCAAGTATGGGCCACTAAAAAGACACAAAAATTGTTTAGATGTTTAAAACAATACAACATAGTACAAAGAGCAAGTTTTCTTCTAAATGTTGTGTACAGGAGGTATTTCGAACGGAGAAACTGCATTTGAAGGGAAATATTTTGGTGTTTCTGCAGCCTCATCAATCGGCATAGCTAAGGCCACTTGCATATCAGGATGACGCGAAAGAGAGGCAGATGATGTCCTGAAAAAGTTAGCAGAGGTGATTCCGATGGATTATTTTATATGGTGGAGCAAGTTTTTCCTGTAGCAAACTCAGCAGCTATTACGTCCGGTGAAGATGTAACGATTCATAGGGTATATACCCTATAGGACCACGACGTAACTGTTAGTAAATTTTCAGAACTTTCATTCCATAAAATCATAAATTTACGATATTGTTATTTCTAACAATTTAGTATAGTCTGGAAGTCTTCAGACGGTATTTGTATTGAAGTACAACTTTCAGGATGGAAGAGTACAAAAAATTCAAACAACAATTCCATATTAGGAATGAATTTTGGCTTTCTCGTCACTCCCATTTTTGTGGTTTTTAAAAAGCAGTTTAACTCTCTTGCGTGAAATTAATTGGACGTTTTAATAAACAACTGAAGACGCAAGACGCTTGTCCGTTTCAGGTGCCAATTGCAGTTTTCCTCCGATCTTTTCAGTTGTCCCCACATTCGCTATAAGGATTCCTTCTCTTCGTGGCCCCACACATCTGACCTTTCAAATGTTCCTTCGTTTCCTCAATGGCCGTTCTCCTGCGCAATCTCACGAAATATCGCGATCAGGAAAAAAACGCATGAATTGGGTTTCTCACGCCCCAAAAGTGAAAGAAGCACTTATCTCGTGATGTTCTATTCATTTCTCTAGCGAATATTCATCGTGTTTCGGTGTGCGTTTTGAGTGAATTGTATGCGAAACTCTATTGTGGGGTTGAAACCTAAGATTTTGCTTAAAAACCTTCAAACACTGCGCTATCTCACCCGAATAAAGGCCATTTATTATTATTATTATATTTTAGTGAAGTTTTGTGAAATAAACAGTGTCGTAGGTATCAAATAAGAAAACACGGTGATCAAAAAAGGAAAATTTTAAAATTATTCTCTTCTTTCTCAAGTTTTGTTCAATTGAACTATTAGTTTTGCTATTAGTGATACCTTATCTTTATATATAACTAGCAGAAGTGCCCGTTGATTCTCAACGGGAATGTTAAATTTCATAAATACCAGTGTAACGACCTTGATCGTAACACATGCTTCGTAATTGTAATAGATATCATATACCAGATTATCCAATCCAATATATCATGAAATGTAAGTTACAATTAAGTCTACAAAGCTGTATCAACTTAATACCTATTCAATCTCATATACTTTGAATGAAAATTTTCTTTAACTGAGACAATCGCTAAATATACATCATTGCAAATAATTTAGAATTTTGTCCTTAATTTAGAAGAATATCTTCAAAACACCGGCTACGTACCAGGATATTGACGCAACCAGTTGAATTGATCGACAGAAATCAATTTTCAGTAAACCACAACTATAAAACTCATTTATTTTACGAAAACAACGGTAAACAATTACGACGATGTAAATAAAACTTGGTTGCTACGGACTATTCAACAAAATTTCAATATTTTTTAAATTTTCGTGTATTTGTCCGAGAGGTATTGGATATTAAGGTACAGGATATTGTTTGTAATTGCTAATGACTGAATATCATATATAATAATGTTTAAATATCATCGTCTATATCTTATTTACAGCATTAATCTTATCTGGGAATTCATTTTCCACGTCTTCTTATGGAATTAAACTTGAGCTCGGAATCATCAATGGGATCGGTCGTTAGGGGGATGAGTTGTTTATAGCCTCGAATTTTCACAATATTTTCGTATATTTTAACAAAATTCTGGAAATTTCGAATCGCAAACGATATTCCATGACCAAAATAACAATCTTTGATCTATTTCCCTTCTTTTGATGCTAGTTTCGACTTCCTACGACTATTCTCTCTAATTTAGTTTTGCAAAAGAAATGAACCATGCAACGAAAAAAATGAACTTTACGTGTATTTCTTATGCAAACTGTTTTAAACGTCTGGGATCGAACCGTGGACTACAGCAAATTAAAAGTACCACTTGATCATCGCCGGAAAAACTTTCAATCAAGTAAAAATTTTGAACGATGTGCGACATCTGGTTTTCGAGATTATCTGGAATATACATATATACACACATATATACACATATATATATATACATATATACATACAGCCATTTTTTTAGATATGCTAGCAGAAGTACCCGTTGATTCTAAACGGGGATGTTAAATTTCATAAATACCAACAACCTTGATCGTAACATATGCTTCATATTTGTTGATGGATTGGATGGAGCAAATCCCAGACTTTCCAAACCAATATGGCATGAAATGTAAGTTACAATTAAGTCTACTAAGCTGTATCAACCCAATATTCCATCTCATATACTTTGAATGAAAAATATCTCCAACTGAGGCAATATAGAAATATATTCTAAGATCACATTAGGATAAGCAGTACCACGTTTAAAGTTACATTTTTATGCAGGTACATGGGCACAAATGAATCAAACATTTAACATAAATGACATAAATAAATTATATATCACCCAATTAACCACCGATGAACATACTTTGCGGAAGGTAAGTGTATTATGGAGCTGACTTGTCTCTCAATCTTAATATGTGAAACATAAACACGGAAGAAAAATGAAACAAAAGAAATGGCAATGTCAAAATAAAAACAAAAATTAAACACCAATAACAGAAGGATAGTAAATGAATATGGAATAGAAGCACTTAAAAACAACGAATAAATCTATTTTTACATTCTTCATATAACAAAATAAAATTTCTTTACCTTTATGGTCTATCATACGATGCTGAAGGTTTCTACAACTTTACAACTCGCAGTTCAACTCTCCAAAGATTGCAAACACCGAATCTGGGAAATCTTTACGTTCTTCGCTAACTCCATTTACATAAATCGCTAAATATACATCAATGCAAATAGATTAGATTTAATACTTAATTCAGAAGAATATATTCTAAACATCCGCAACTTACCAGGATATTTATACGCAACCAGTTGAATTGATCGATAAAATCAATTTTCAGTAAACTACCGCTATAAAACTCATTTATATTACGAAAAAGGCGGTAAACAATGACGTTGATGTAAATAAAACTTGGTTGCTACAGACTTGACAACAAAATTCGAATTTTTAAAAATTTTCGAATATTTCTCCGAGAGGTTATTAACTGGATATTGTTTGTAATTGCTAATGTTTAAATATCATATATAATAATAATTAAATATCATAGATAATAATGTATAAATCTCGTACTAATTTAGTATACATCTTATTTACAGCATTAATCTTATCTGGGCATTCATTTTCCATGTCTTCTTATGGAGTTACGTTTGAGCTCGGAATCAACAATCACTTTGATCGTCAAGGGAATGAGTTTGTTTACACATGGTAATTTAGACAAAATTTCCGTTTATTTTATCAAACTTCTCGCAATTTCGAATCGCAAACGATATTTCTCGACCAAAATAAGAATCTTTATTCAATTACCATTCTTTTGATGATAGTTTCGACTTCCTACGAGTGATCTTTCTAATTTAGTTTTGCGAAAGAAATGAACCCTACAACGAAAAAAACGAACTTTGCGTGTATTTCCTATGAAAAAACTGTTTCCTCGTCTGGGTTCGAACCGTGGACTTTAGGGAAATTAAAAGTACCACTTGTTCATCCCCGGAAAGACATTTAATGATGTTAAAAGTTAGAGCATTGTGCGTCGTCTAGTTTTTGAGATTATCTGGAATATACATACATACAAACACATATATATGTAAAGCCATTTTTATATATATACGAGTAAAATGTAGCTTGCATGCTGCAAGCTGATCGAAAAGAAAAAACAAAGGATTGAAAATATTCTTGAAATTCGCTTCAATTTAATGGTCTGGCATCGAACCCCGGTCTTCCTGGTGAACTTACTATGCAGAACAACAGAAGATCACCATCTATAACAATGTGCGAAAATTCATGCAGAAATGTTGGCCGCAACTGCCTCAAACGACGTCCAAATTTCCCCTTATATTCCTTATGAGAGAAATGTTATTATGCTCTGGCATCGAACACAGGAATAGTTTGGTCCTATATAAATTGTTTTCTTAAACCAATTCCTACGATACATCTTCCAGCCAAGCACGACCTTCCTATCATTTCGATAAGTGCATCAAAATAAATAATAAAAACTAACTTAATGTATTTCAAATGAGGGATATATTTACCGCCTGGCTACGAACCCGGGTCTTTCTGGTAATAATTTCTATGCAGCACAACAGAAGATTGCCACTTCTAACTATGTGTGAAAATTCAAGCAGAAATATTGGGTGCAACTGCTTCAAATGACGTCCTACTTTTCCCTTACATTCCTTATGAGAGAAATTTTAATGTGCTCCGGCATCGAACCCAGGAACAGTACGGTCTTACCTACTTTTTTCTTAAAGTAATTCTTACCATACATCATCCAGCCAAGCATGAACTTCCTATTATTTCGATAAGTGTATCAAAATAAATAATGAAAAACTACCTCAATGAATATTAAACGGCAGATTTTTGCATCGTCCTAGCATCGAACCCAGGACATTTTCTGTAAAATTCATTAATGCTATCGATAGATCCTGTTCATATATATCCTCCTTGAGTTTCGATTCTCTACCTATCCGGAAAGTATTTTTTATTTAATTCCGGAAAATCAAATCAATGTATTTAAATGGAAAAAATCGGGATTTTGGGGCCTTCTGGAATCGAACCCATAACAATGAGATTCAAAATCGCA
Organism: Sympetrum striolatum; assembly: GCA_947579665.1. NCBI lineage: Eukaryota > Metazoa > Arthropoda > Insecta > Odonata > Libellulidae > Sympetrum > Sympetrum striolatum. The sequence continues at coordinate 123,980,929 of OX388341.1, forward strand.
ATTTTTCTGGTGGTTACACGATATGGCCAATTTGTTGTAAAAATTTCTAGTTTAGTACGCTTGTGGTGAAGCCTGTGAATTTGTATCCTATCTGGGTATCTTCATACATGAATGAATCCGGAGAGGCATCTATATATAATAGACAAGATAAGATTTCCGAAGAGTCCGTCCGTCCACCCCTTTATTTCAGGAACGGTTTGACTTACAGGGAATCTTTCGCTCTGTGGGAAACGGATCTTAATAATACTTTAAGGACAGGCTCTTTGGCCAATTGTAAGAATTACTCTATTACAGTTTAAACCAACGCTTCCTAGTTTCTTTGTAAAAAGATTTTAAATATCAGCGTATATTTCTATTTTGAATTAATTGAATAACATCAGTCCAGCTGCCGTCAGAAGACGTTGTGTAATGGTTAGCGTGTCTAATTAGTAGAAGGTCTTTATGGTTCGAGACCAGGATGTTCCAATTTTTTTCACCATCTTTTTCGGTCGCAAAATTACTCTGTGTTTAGTAAATATTTTATTAATTTCAATGCCACAGTCAGGAACAACTATTTGCTATTTACTTTTAAGGCCGATAAATAAATACTAATTTTACTCAAAAAGCGGATTCCGTTGGTGGTTTACCTAGATCCTCGGTATTCGTATATATTCATGTTACTTATTTTTAGGATATGAGGACATACATACATGCATATTAGCATAAAAATTCTTCCATAATATCTTTATTCTCCACAGTTTTTAGGATGATACTTTAAGTAAAAACGATCGAAGCAAATACATTTCCGGCACCGAGCGCAACGCAAAAACGGTTTGAATTGCATTTACATTTAACTTTAATAATGTCCAAAAAACAAACTTGGTTGACATTTAAGAACCCTGACCTTGTGGTAGATAATCAGCTAGAAAACCATGCATAGCACAGCATGTTATGAAATGTGGGAGCAGAAAGTTGGTGATGGACCAAAGCGTGAATGCGAATAGCATCCTCACACTTATTTAATTATTTTCTTGATGTCATCAACTCAGGAGCGAATGACCTTTAAAGTGCATGTTGGAAAACCTTCCCTATCGACGAATGTTTCATCGTAATGCGAAGTGTTCGTCTGTCCTGACCATGAGGCTATTATTTATTACGCACTCCTTAAGGACATTCAATAAATAATCCTTGAATAACGCTGAAGTCAACTTTCCAGATTTGGAACACGTAACATAAATATTAGCGAAATCTTCGGTGAGTCGTCTAACCTCTTCAGGTACTCGAGGACCGAAGACGCCACTAGGCTCCTGCAAGCAAATGAACACTTTCGGAAGCAATTTCCCAGATAAGCAATTCGAGACATGTATCGAAATATTCCAAACATTTCTTAAAATTCAACGCTTTATGAAAATTGTTCCCTTTGCAACTTATGACGTTGGAATTGGCCGAGAGGAAAACGATGCCGAAAGCAATTTCATCGACCTAAGATATCACGCTTGTACTAAATTATTTGAGTCTGAAAAATAAATTTACTCCACTGACAATTGTAATAATTTTAAGTCAACTCAACGTTTGATGAACACTAAATAGATCGACCAAAAAATGTTCGCCAAGAAATGTTATCTTATCTATTATATATAGATGCTTCTCCGGATTCATTCAAGGATATAGATGGATAGATCTACATCTACATCTACATTAATACCCTACAAGCCGCCTTTCGGCGTGTGGCAGGGGGTGTAAACACCAGTTGAATCTAAATTACTTCCTTATTCGATTATTCTCACGTATTGTTCGCGGAAAGAATGAATCTCTGAAACGATTCGTCCTAGCATCTATTTCTCTTAACTTACGGTCATTATCGGATCGACCGACGTAGCAGGGGGGTTGCATGATACCGATTGTATCTTTGGAAAATGTAGTTTCCCTGAATTTATTAAGCAATCGCAGCCTAGCTTCCAATCTCCTTTGTTTCAAGGATTCCCAACCTACGTCTGAGAGCATTTTTGTAACGCTTGCTTTTTTATCGTAGCATTTCTTAACAAAACGAACCGCTTTACGCTGCACTTTCTCGAGTTCGCGAGTACACGTTTCATCCGCCGGATCCCATATACTTGACGCATATTCCAGAAGGGGTCTGACCAAGGTAAAATAACATCGCTCTCTCACCTTTTCGTCGCATTTACCGACAATACGCTTTACAAAGCCAAGCCTTTTACTTGCTTTGCCGCAGATTTTTCGAATATGCGTGCTCCAATTTAAGTTATTAGTAATGTTGATCCCGAGATATTTAACTGAATCTACTACTTTGATACTAATTCCATTAATTTTGTATGGGTGATTTAGACGCATTTTTTTCTTTTCGAAGAAATTAACTACGGAGCATTTACTTACGTTAATATCTAATTCCCATTTTTCGCACCACCTTTGGATGAGGACTAAATCGTTTGAGAGAGATGTCCGGTCTTCCTCGTTTGTTATTTCCCTATATATAACCGAGTCATCCGCAAATATCCTCACATTACTAACTATCTCGTCACTCAAGTCATTGATATAAATAAGGAAAAGAAGAGGTCCAATTACACTGCCTTGAGGTACGCCAGAGGTAACTTTGACTCTATTTGAGCTAACGCCATCCAGTACAACTTGTTGTTCCCTCTCGTAGAGAAAATCCTTAACCCAGTCGACTACATCCTTGTTAATGCCCGCTAGTTTTAGTTTGTAAATTAGTTTGTAGTGGGGGACTCTATCGAATGCTTTTTTGAAATCTAGGAAAATAGCGTCCACTTGCTTTTTACTTTCGGCGGACTTTAAGATATCGTGTACAAATAGAGCAAGTTGGGTTTCACATGATCGGGACTTACGAAAACCATGCTGGTTTGCGTCGAGGAATTCATAGATAGATAAATAGGATACTAATTCACAGGCTAAACCACAAGCGTCATTGACTTGGAATTTTTACGACGTATTGGCCATAACGTGTAACCACCAGAAAAATTGCGATTTTGAACCTCAGTGTTATGGGTTCGATTCCAGAGGGCCCCAAATTCCCGATTTTCCCCCTTTAAATGCATTGCTTTGATTTTCGAGGAAAAAAATACTTACCGGATAGGTAGAAAATCAAAACTCAAGGAGCCTATATATATATATTGTCATGATCTATCGAAAAAATTATTGACTTTCACGGAAAATATTCTGGGTTCGATGCTAGGACGATGCAACAATCCGCCCTTTATAATATATTGGGGTAGTTTTTCATTATTTTTTTTGATGCACTTATCCAAATGATAGGAAGTTCTTGCTTTTATGGAAGATGTATATTAAGCCTAGGGTTTTGAAAAAAAATTAGATAAGACCGTACTCTTCCTGGGTTCGATGCCGGGGCACATTCAAATTTCTTTCATAAGGAATGTATGGGAAAAGTAGGACGTTGTTTTAGGCAGTTGCAGCAAATATTTCTGCATGAATTTTCACACGTAGTTAGAGATGGTGATCTTCTGTTGTGTTGCATAGTAAGTATGACCAGGAGGACCCGGGTTTGTTGCCCGACGAGTAATTTGCATCTTATTTTAAGAATATTTTCAATCCTTTTTTATCTTTTGAAGAGCCTCTCGATATGATGTCGAATTTAAATTTATGTTGTCAATATGATTGCAGCAATCAAGCTACATTTTACTCGTTATAGAATATAATCCAATAGTGGGTCTAAATTGTAATTTTAGCATACATACTATGTGCTGTACATAATATATGCTGTTTTCCATTATCGGAGTAATCAATGAGGGCCTAGTTTACCTAAAATTTTAAGGAAATTCTGTAAAAAATATTCATCAGCCGTTTGCGTTAAATCTTCGAAAGCAGTTGAGAGTCACTCTGCGATTAGTTTATAAATATTGAATCGTTAATGCCATTTTATAGATGAAGTTTGAGAATAACAGGATCTATTTAATGTTCATTGCTTCCATCCTCTGAACGAAGAAAAATGACTTGCTCATCTCTCTCAACTAAAGACGCTCTGCTCCACGCATCCCTCTAACAGAATCGACGCGGTTTTGTGGGTAGAATGAGGAAGCACTTCTGTTCACCACAATCTGCTTGTCCTTGGATTCTCGTGCTTATTCCACGAACTGCCGAACGACTTAGACTTGAGAAATTTGCCACTATCTAGAATATGCATAAATATTCAGAAGCTTGTATTTACACATATATTTAAAATGTTCCACCTTTCCTTATGTTATTTTTTCCATTCACGGTCTCTTCTTTTTGCGTTTTCCTCTTTTCTCCCTTATCATTCCCATATTACGTTGTTTGAGCCGCATTTTCAATTATGAAATGACGCTCTCCCCTTCCATTGATTTTCGTGGTTAGCGGATTACATGACTCATGTATATCTTGCTATATGTATAACTATTTAGTGGGGTGATTTTTAGGCTAAAGCTTCTTTTATGAAAAAATAAGTCCTATTTATATTAAGATTACCAAAGTGAAATAAGAAAATGACCGATTAAAATGATTAGATTCAAGGAAAGGGTTGAGGTGCCCCCGCACACAAAGTCCCCAAAACGGCTCGTTAAAATGTTCTGGCCGGGTAGCTTATATGGATATGGCAGCCTCCCAGATAAGGTAAGATCCCGGGTTCGATTCCCGGCCTGTTCAGACCTTTTTCAAGTCCGTTTTTCCTTGGGAAAAAAGATTTGATTTTTAAGTTTAGATGTATACCCCGCGAGATGCCAGAGGCATATGGCAGGATGTGTAATAAAACCACAAATAATTAATGTACCCAATTAGCCCGTATAATAGATTGGGGAAAACTCGACCAAAATAAATTATCTCTTTTTGCTTTCACTTCCCTGTAACTTTTTTCGATGCTTCTCGGAGATCGCATTCGTTCTTTACTGACACTAAAATTTCATTTACTTCGTCTATAAATTCTGAAACGATGAACTTTTCTAAAAGTCTCTATTGGTAACCAGATCTTCTCACTGGAACGAATTCTAACCGAGTGGTTCTGTCATAGCCGTAACGCTGCAGTCGAAACTATAATTCCCGCTAACGAATCGAGCTGCTCTACGCTGGACCATCTCTGAATCTGAAACAAAACCTATTTCATGCGGATCCCAAACCGCACAGCAGTATTCTAGACTCGGTCGAATAAGAGAAAAGTAAGCTATTTCTTTCACTCACCCCTCAACGTTCTACCAGTTAATCACTGCATTCTATTCGCTTGTCGGATCGCATCTCGAATATATTCTTTAAGAGATAAGTTACTGCTAAACGTGATTCCAAGGTTATTGTTGTCGCGCACTAACTCTAATGGATGTCCGGAACTGCAAATGCATCATGTTTGTGGAGCGCGTAAAACTCTTAGCAACGCATTTATTTATATCTAAATGAAGATTAGCAAACCATAATTCATTTTTAGACTAATTTGGTCGATATTGGCCCTTAGTATAATTTTAGTGCGCAAGGATCTACCTAAATCACTTGCATAATTGTATGAAAAAGTCATCCGAGATTGGTCGCCAGAGGTTTAAATTTCCACCCCAGAAAACCACTTTCGTATTTCTGATTCCAATCTCCCGAGAGAGAAATCTCGGAGAGTAGGACTCTCTTTAGCACGGCAGAATTAAATGAAGGTGTGAAACAATGATTGATGCATTTCAACGATTCGATGTAATATATCGTACATTTTTATTGTCTCAAAGTGGATTCATCTCCGCATTCTCTTTTTATTTTAAATAGCGCCATTACCAAAAGACATTCAATCGTACTAATGATCTGCCATTGTATTTTAATTGCTAGATTCAAGCGAGAGATTTGCACTCACATCCGATGCCTCGATTTACGCATTTTACATCAGACGAATCCTTGAAAGGTTCTCGTCGCTTTTAATTTAGAAATTGGCCGTAGTCCTCTCGATCGAAAAAGTTGATGGAGGCGAAAAAGCGAATCTCCGAGGATGTGCTTCTTATAAGTACTGTATGTATACTTTCCCTTTTCGATTGACGTCTATTCGCATCCAGAGTCACTCATCCAACTAGTGTGTCTTCTGTAAATGATAAGTGGATTTTTTATTCATTTTATTTACCTACCAAGTTATCGTAATTTTAAGTATTTTCTTGTTTTCTTCCTTAGTGCATCTATAGATCTGATTATAGCTTCTTTAAACCTCCGTCAGTCGCGCTGTTGTATTCTGCACAACACAGACGGTTTTTCGGGTCCCGTTTCCACCTGGCTGGTCCCTTGAACCTCATGCCATGGTCTATTCCTCTATCTAAATAATGGGTTATAAACTGCTCAGATTTTAATCTAAGACATTAAAAATAAGTTAGAAAACCGATTCACTAATCATAATAACTCAGAATAAAAAGCGTAATTAGTAGCGTAGTAATTTGCTGAGGGCTGGGATTAAGTAATTTCTCTGTAATTAATTTTTATGATTCAATATATAAACGAACTAATAGCAATCCTCATACTTAAAAGTAGAGTATGTTTTAAACTTATGAATTATTTTTCAATGTTGCCTTTACTGCGATGCGCCATGTTTCGTTATTTCTAGTACTTTTTCTGAAAGGGCTGATGGAATCAGCGGCATTCGTTTTACAGAAAACCCCATAAGAGGTGTTCAATTATAACTCAGGATAATTGAATCTGTTTCATTCAGTAACTTTTACTCGTAATACTGTGAAGCTTAGAATGTTTCTAACATTTTCAGATGTTCCCGCATATTTGAGCCACGTTTAGTATTCAGGCAAAAGGCAAACAAATGCAATCGCCAATTTCTCTTCCTCTCATGGAATAACAAATGGCGATGCTTATTGGAAAAGTGGACAATATCAATCACGTCATCAGTTGAAACATGCAAATAGACGGGGGAATGGGATGCGATAAAGGCATACTTTAAAACGGCAGTTAAAAGTTGAAGTAAAATAAAAATTAGTAATAACTCAAATTAACTTAATTTGAGGCAAAGGAATTACTGATGGAAAATTCATGGCCCTGACCTAATTAAGCACCAAAGGGTGCTTTCACTAATATTACGTCATTTTCTCCTAAAATATCATTAAAAATCGTTGAATTTCTGATGGGCGATTTATTTGTCGATGTCGTAAAATTTACGCTCAGATTCTCATCAGATCAGCTTCATATTTTGGTGTAAATTATGATGTCGATTTGCACTCGTCGATTTAAATGGTCCGCCATTATATGAAGTGTGCGAATGTAAAATTTGTAGTAATTAAAATGGGTTTATGGAAAAAGGACCGATTCATTAGACAGCGTTATGTCTTACATTTCGATCGATGCCGACTTGACCCACAAGAGGCCGTTAGTTCAAACTCAATCGACCCCTTGCGCAGTATTTATTGCCGTCCACGCTCAACTCATCCCTTGTGGATTCTAGTTCAGGTTCAAATTTGAAGATGAAACATACATTTTGGTGTGGTTTGCGTGATTAATTAACCCATTTTAGCCCAAATCGAGCTGAAATATCAACGCGTTCGGATGTACTGCTCCGTAAATTAATTAAAGATGGTTTGGCCGCTGAGCTCCTTAAAGATCGCGTTAAAACTTGATGAGGGGTGCTCTGAAAAGGATCTTCGAAAAGTGTCGGCAGCCCACCCTTTTGCCTTGTGCAGATGCTCTTTCGACGTCCTTAAATAATACACGGCGCCCTGAGAGAGGCTAGTGCATTTTAAGTAGCCTCCCTGGCTCAGCCTAGGAAAACTCCGCTGTTAGTGAATATTTACATGATGGAAACACTTGGCCTTTCTCTAAATGTCTTAGTTTGTATTTCGGCGAAAGATTTTGGTCAGTGCTTTCGTTAAGTGTTGGTTCAGGCGATAGACACCTGTGATTCGCAGCCGGAAGTGTAAACAAATCTGTATATTTGAACGCTTCTCCGGATGAATCCATATAAAGCATGAGGAGAGAGCCCAAGGGAAAAGGAGTCATTCGATCATAAAAGGCTCCAAAATCACGATTTTCTCCATTTTCTCCATTGTGCAGTCTTCGGAATCAAACGTCACGTATGATTTTAGGTCGGTAGATAATCGAGAAGTTCCTTAAATTGTTACGAGTTTTCTTATCATTCTAATGGGGGTATTTTCGCTGGGCCATGGTATCGAACCATAGTGCAATTACAGTAAATACGAACAAATCTATTTATCTTTCATCATCCTACCGAGTAACATTCGTTAGTGCTTCAGAATCATTATCAACATATGCCCCAATATATTTCTTACGGGGTAGGATACCAATGGAAATCGCTTGGAAGACAACTTAAAGCACTCTGCTGCCATCCATTGCAAGATGCAGGTATATGATCGAAAAAATGCACAGTTCGTAACATACAACATCTGGTCTCTTATTCGATTTTTTCATAAATGGATTTTCGGAAATAGTTTTGCACCTTTTCACGAAAAATTAGAGAGTTGAAATTCTAGCGATAAATATATTGCTGTTTCTCCGGATAGAACTATATCGGATACAAATTATAACCATGTTTCTGAAGCGTCATTGACATGACATTTTTACGACGGCCCCAGCGTGTTACCACCAAAGTAATCCACACTTTGACCTTCATTTACATGAGTTTGATTCATGCATTGCGGGGATTTTCATAATTATTTTTGAGGCACTTTCCCGGCAAATAACAGAGTTGAGATTCTAGGAATTACTAGAAGCCGAAATTATCCAACGAAAACTGCAAAGACCTTTTCGAAATTTATCATTGGTTCGACGCTAGGACAGGGTAAAGTATTCTATGTAAGAATTGCACATACAGTTTTTTTACCCTTTGCCGGCTTCATTTTATTTACAATAAATTGTAAATAATGGTCGTACAAAGTCGAGATAAATAAAGGGTGTTCAAATGACAAGGTGCGAAATGTCGCTGTGGGTATAATTGAAGTCTTTATCCAAATTAATCACCAGAGGCCTGAACACAACTATGCCACTGTTTTCTGAGCCGAAAGAATCCGTGTTTCCAGAATTCCTGTGACAAGAGCAAGTCTTTCACTGATTGATTGTGTGTTCCGTCGAAGAGACTCGGCAGTGCTCTAAAAAGGACATGAACGCGTTCACATTGCAAAATTAGACGATTGATCAGATTTCTGACTGCGGAGGACCGGCGGATGGTGGCCGTACTCAGGAGAGACTGTGTTTCAGACAAGTCCACTGCTCCACCATCTCTCCACGGTCACACAAAGTGTACTGGCCAAGTTCAAGAAGGAACTACCTACAGTCCAGAAATGTTGCCTTGCGACTTCTATCTGTTTGGTCCGCTTAAAAAACATCCCAAAGGGACTCGGATGACCAACTAAAGGACACAGTGAAGAACTCTTATTCTGGAAGCAGAGAATCCTTGTACGCATTTGGAAGGAACAGACAACCAATCAGTAAAGGACTTGCTCTTGTCGCAGGAATTCTGGGAGCAGGGAATCCTTCGGCTCGTGAAACAGTGGCATAGTTGTGCTTACACCTCCGGTGTTTAATTTGGATGAAGACTTCAATTATGACCATAGCGTAATTTTTTGCCTTTTTATTCGAACACCGTTATATAAAAAAAAGGAAATTAAAAGAAAATGCTTATTTTGGTCGTGTGATATCGTTTTTGATTCTAAATTATTAGAACTATGGTTAAATATACTAAATTTCGAAAAATTTCTTCGTAGTAAACAAACAGTCCAAGGTGATCGGTTTCCCATGAGAATACGCGTGGATTTTAAGTCCATACCGAATCAACGCTAGGAAATAATGTCGGAATTGCGACCAATTTTCATTTCTTCGAAAACATTTTTAAGGAACTTCCTTTAAGGATAGATGATTCAAAATGATGGAGGTCCCATCGAACCCGGGTCCGCTTTGACCGAAGATAAACGCGCTGCCCTTAACATGATTAACCAAAAGGGGGCATATATTCCACAATGGAGCGATTTCTAAGATTCATTTTAAAATAAATATATACATCCATAAAATCAAATGTTCTAATTTATTATCTCACGCTTAATTCTGTATCGAGATATTTCAGAACTAAGATGCTCTAATGTTGGTAGTAAAAATATATGAAATAGTTAATAAATTCGTTTAGTTTTACTAGTGTGTCATTTGTTAATTTATAAAGACATGACGTATCGTGAATGATAAGTTGTTTATACTCGTTTAAGAGATCTAATAAAGTGACAACCTGTGAAAAATGTTGGAAATAGCCTCTACAACTATTATGTGAACATTGCCTCAATCTCCCTGCAAATAAATTTACATAAAATAAAATGCACATAATTCACACTATTGAAGGTAATGAATCTGTTTTTAAGTTACAAATTATGTATGAAATGTCACATTAGTTCTGTCAATTTACTATAGAATTCTTCCCGATGTAATGAATTACGAGAATTATCAGAATAAAAATATATTTCAAAGATAAATTGCGCTGGATCCCGCGATTTATTGGTCTCCGTTTCATATTTTTGGAAATACATATAATAATAATTGGGAAATTTGTTTCCGGAAATTTCCTCCGCGGGAACGCTTTACTTTAACGATAAACCCAAATTTCAACATGAATTGGTGCCAATTTACTCTTTTTTCGTTTCAGAAATTAGGTAAAAAGCACTGTATTAATTGCTGAAAAAAAACTGAAATGCTATAAGCGTTGATAAATTTGCATATATAACTATATACAACGTTATATACATAAATTAAATTTATATATTTAACCTTGATAAATGTGATACGTATTGTGATTTACTGAAGACCCTTGATAGACAGTGTGAGAAGCACCGTAAATTAATTTTTATTCGTCTGAGTTTTAACTGGGATCCTTTATGTGTTTAAAAAGTTATATAGTTATATAATTAAAGCCAATTTTTAAATCGTATTTGCATCTTTTAAGATTTTTGGTCATGAAAATTACATTTCCTGCACATTTGTACACAAATTTATTAATAAACGTATATTCATACCTAAACAGAATGTATACATAAAATAAATAATTTGTGCACATAAACAGCTAACATTCGCAAAATTAGGTCAGAATATTTTCCCTTTAGATTTTGAATTTGTAGGAGATCTTTCAAATGAATTCAACCTTTGAATAACAGGCTATACTCACCTAACGGTTTGCATGCGACCCATTTCAAGGGAAATTATAGTCCCCGTTTCACCATACAAAGGTCTTTTTCCGCAGTCATAAATCTCCGCCATTAACTTGCTCTAACGATGCCTCTCCAATCTTTATTACAATTCCACATCCAGACTTCATGTTCACACTTTGAATAGCTCACACTTAGAATAGGCGGAGAGCAATGGAAGATGCTCTTTCATTTTACACAATTAAAAGGAATTTATTCAATTTAATAGCGTTCATTTTGTATGATAAATTTTGATTTTTGATGAAAATTAAGTGTTTTTACTAAACTTTGTAGTATTCAGGTAACGTTGGTTAAATATATCAAGAGAAAGTTTCATTTTTTCATGAAATATCTTGCTATGCATTCTTATATTTAAACAAATTAAAAATAAATCAGGGTTTTTGAGACAGGAGAAAATATCTCTTAGGAGCGTTGGATTGGAATATTCATTTTGGAATTTTAAAATCGGGAATTTCTCAGCCATTTCCGTTTCTTCTTCTACTCCTTGATTTCACATATTTGAATAGATTTGGTTTCCTTCTTGGTTTTTGAGGTTAATATTTGGAAGAAATTGATAAAGCAATGGCAAATTACCTTAGGTCTCACGAGGAACTATCAAGAAAACTGTTTATTGATTAATGAAGTAAATGATCTTTTGATGGATATGAATATGCCAATGGCAGATTTTCTTTGGTAGAGAGAACAAATAATCTACATAGGGAAATACTAGAACCAGAAGACGGAAGAAGGATTATATTGGCGATATTTTTTGCGTGAAGAAATTGATGTTAGAAAGAGAATAAATGCAGCCAAGTTTATTTAATAGCCATGAATCCAAGGAATACTGAATTCCGAAAGCGAAATTAACAAAGACAGACAGGTCTTCATTGTATTGTGGATTATTGTGCATACACCCAGAGCGATAGACTTAAACTGTAATTACTTAAATAAAGATATTTAATGGTTTCGGGATGTAGAATGAGAAAGTTACTTAGAGAAGGTGCCTCAGAGAATAAATGTTGCTGGGATTCGAACCAAGATATTTCAACAGATCGAATAAATTGCAGATGGAGATGGTGGGTGCATTTAATATCGGGAGGGGACTAATCAACTCGAAATAATTTAATTTATGGAAAAATATCGAAGAAGACAAGGTGAAAGATAAAAGGATGACTTAGCTGTAAAGGAAAGAGTGGAAGAGAACTTCTTGTTATTCATATCTTCTTGATATTCATATTCATAGTCATGAATAACAATCGAATAAATTTGCAGTGCTCTAATTTAATAATGATAATAAATGCAACATGGGAAACATAAAATGGGCCATAAGATGCGAGGGAATGTCATCCGATTATCAAGGTGAACCGAACCCTAAAAGGGCGTTACAAACTTTGAATGCAAATTCATAAATTTCAATATTTGTTAGTTCTCGGACGTTATATCGTCAACAAAGCGTAACTCACCTCCCGCTGACATTTCCATTACTATATTTTCCGTGTTCCCGTCATTTCTCGTTAGGCAATACGGTTAATGGATCAAGGGTTGAAAAGAGCAATCGCCGAGGGGTGTAGATCATGCAGAAGAGCAATGGATACACGCTCTGCTAATTGGTTTCTAGGATAAACATTAATTACGGGAAGAAATGCCGGAGGGAAAGATTGGTAGCAGACAAGGACTAAATTAGGACAAAGTTGGGAAAGTTCGCCTTCATAATTCTCACACACTCGCATACTGCGTTAGATCACTTTCTCGAATTAATTACTCAACGGTGATACACGGAAACATCATTAGCGCTGCTTATCAAACTACGCCGTAATAGAAAATCACACCAGTGAATCTCGGAATCAAAGTAATCATTGAGAGGGTTATAAAATTTAGCTTGAAGCTCGTCTTGTCCATCAAATACTTTTGCCTTCGTATTTTGCAAACTATCCTAAGCGACTAAAGTAAACAGGCACTTAAAACACTGAAGATTTCAGGAGAGATTATAGGTTTCTTTTTCTGAATTCCAAGTTTTGAATCTTTGTATTGGCACTCGAAACTCCTATAGATAACAATACATAATGCTACTGGGAGTAAAAAGAAATAATTAACTGAAACTTTGAAAGATAAGATAAATTAAAATTAAATTAAAATCACCCTTTTCCATTTTACAATATTTTTATTTTATTCCCTTTCCTTTAGTGTCGTATTTTAGATAACAGCTTTAATTATTATCAGTTGATTTTGCTCAAATAATTTCATTTTTATTTTAAAGAATTTCATCGATAGGCAATTGTTTCACCGTTAAAACGACGAATTAAAAAACTATCGAACAATTTAACTAAACACATCGTTTAACCAAAACACCGAATTAAATTCTTTGTACGCGCACACATAAATCGATGCCAATAAACATTGCGTCGATATATAATAATTAGCATTTGTCATTAAGAACACGATGCAAAGATAAATATTAAGTACGTCAATGCACTGCTTACACTTCCAGTTGATTATTAGTTATATTTGGAAGGTATGTACTTGATGCCGTGATTCTCTCGTGTGACTTATTCAAACGGAAAAATGCTCATTTTATAAGTGATAGAATACGAAAACGCAGTAATGAATCGAATGGTAAATGACCTGCGTTCATTTAGGTGAGACTAGTGTTAGGTTCACATGAATAGCTTATATTCGGTTGGGAGCAGATTGAATGATCATTAGTGATCATTTAACATGGCGTTGTTTCACGTTCTTTGATGATTGTAATGAAGTGCATTTTCCACTCCAAATGGCGACCATCAAACGGGACACTCATTTCTCGATATGTTAAGATGGTAATTTTAGATTTCTTTCCTCAGTTGTGAATTTGAATCTTTTTCCTTTTAAGCCACTCATCTCATTCTTATAATTTAAAATGCTTTTAGAGCATAAATTCATGAATCACTCGCAATATTATGGATTGCATTTAAAAAACCATAGTGTAGCATTAAATTTTTATAAAGATTTAAATATATATTTAAAGTATTTACGGGGTAATAAGGTCGATTATATCTTGCTCCCTTTCGATCTCCGCACTGCAGAAACAGCGCACTTATACTATTACGCACAGTCCTGGCCAAAATTAACGCAGCACCGGCCGTAAGGATCGCTAGGGAGGTGCTGCGTTAATTTTGGCCAGGAGTGTACTATTCCACGATGCATTCTGTAATATTAATGATATATAAAGAGTACTCATTACATTACACAGTCGATACTAAGCTGCCATTTCAATTTAAAAGAACTGTGCGGGCAAACAATTAGCGTACATTGTCTTGTCGTTTGGTTTTAGGACCGAAGTTCAACAGTCGGCCATCCCTTCTCAGCGCACTTTAAATTAAACGAAGGTGCTCATCAAAAGTAAAATTATCAGTTCTAAAATTGCTGGATTCTTTTAGAAAGGAGATAGATATAAAGTTAATTATAAATTTGTAAATAAATGTTTACAACTTCTTTAACTTATCACAAGTAAAATGTGGACCTTTTGTAGATGACAAGCATTGCTTTCACTTCGCTACTCTGACTTGAATAGAATGTTCGCACGGTGGCTTTCTCACTCGCATGGCTTTAATGAACCCTCTACCGTTGCATCGTAAATGAATGAATACCGCTGGTTAAGAAAACTAGACTTAGAGAATTACACAAGATATTTTTGTTAAACCATCGAATAATGCAATAATAATAAATGTAGAATGACAAATGAAGGTGAACATTTAATATCGTTATTACGAACTCGAATAATGACCTGCACTTGTGTCATGGCCATTAAGTGGGTCGGGGCGTTCGATCTGGAGCTGTTATAAATGACCACCGAACATGCACGCGGATTCTCCTCACTTCGAAAAGGCTCTTTAAATTTATCTCAGTATTATTACTTGCCTCTTATCTAAGACGTTTCACAAATAATAAATTTCTTCCTCGACTGTTTCATGACGTGTTTGCTTGCATTTTTGTGCAAACAAAGTCGCGAGCGTTGGCCTAAAACAGGAAAAGAGCAATTACGCAAAACAATTGAAGTGAAAATTGAATCGAAACAAATCTCTTCTCCAGAATCGTTGAACAATCTGCGGTTACGACTGTGTCATACGGATTCCTTCGGCTCATTCTTTTCTCGAATCAAATAATTATATATTTACCAATGACCTCGAAGCAATATAAATGGAGAGAGGACTTTTGAAATTAGTTTTATTCTCTTTACGAAAAGAAGTTTAAAGTTCTCGAAAAATATGAAATGAACTCCGATTTAATCTTAAATTAATTAAAAATAGTTTATCTTTGGCGAAGTTGCGGGATTCTTCATTCAAGAGATGACGTATCTAAAATGGGATAACTCTGATTTTCCACGCATTCTTAAGGCAGAACTGATGACCAGGAATTGAATCAAACAACACATTTTATCAAATCAAACGCGACAACTTATAACCACACCATGTAAAACTTTTCCATCTTCCTCGAAAGTGTTGCAAATAAAATAATAAAGTCGACCACAATGTACGGCAGTATTTTGAACTCGGGACTACTTCGGTCTTCTTATGTCTTTCCAAGGAGAGTAACCAACTCATACATTTCAAGTCAATATTTGTTCGAGAATTTGCGTAAAGGCGTTTCGAGTTTCCTAACCATTCCTAAGGAGGGAGTTTTTGTAATGCCCTAGCATCGAACCTGGTATGATGATAAACTATACTTAAGTATATGGACTCATTCAGCGGTAGCCATGAGATCAGTTCCAGATTTTCCTCTCTCATGAAAATATACAATTTCCCAGAGGCGCTTGTTTCTGTAAGCTATCTTTTCAATGGTTTTACATGTGAAATACTTACTTAAGTAAGATACTAAGTACGAAAGCAATTTTGGCTCGTCTACTCTATGAAAAGCCATACAGTTCATCGAGAAAAACAAAAACTTATTTGTTTTAGATATTAAAATATGCAACTTATGGAATCCTCAGCAGTTGTTTCTCAATCTCAATGGAACCCATATAAAGCTCTTCTTAATATAATGGTTCCAAGTTATCATCGGTTGATTCTCGGTTTTAGAATCGATTGTTTAACATCCAATTCCAGGTTGCTGATAAAGGAAACCTATCTTTACGGAAATGTCCATAGAAAGTACCAATACTATTCTATACAGCGGTCTAACCGTGTTTTAAATTCAAAATTACAAGAATTCCGGAAAATATTTTTTTTAAGATATAAAAATAATTAAAGTTCAATAAGAAGCTCATACGACGAAAAAAGAAATGAAATCGGGCAACAAATTTTGTTTAAATAAGACTTATTGGGATTGCTTGCCTCAGGTGATCGAAGAAGCAGAAACAAAATGGGTTGTTGGTGGAGGACAGATGCAGGAAATATTAGTTCACATGGTGGCTTACTTTTAAATTTAATCGATGAGGATCTTAGAGAAGTAGGGCACCAAACGATTAGGGAATTTCAGAGGTATGTTTCTACGTAGAGGACAAATATCAAGCGGCAGAGGTTATTAAGAAGGTTTGAAGAAGGTAAAGGAAAATGCTTTGGTTTCAAGCCGAGCTGATATTCACGCTTAGCTTTCTCTCATCCTTAAAGAATGTTTCTTAGAGGGGGTCAGGCAAGAATGAGGTATTCTTTTGAACTTACAGTTGTCCTTAGAGGGGTCAGACATGAATCGAGGATTCTTCGAAATTGCAGCTGCAATTTTCTCAATGATTAGACTGTTGTCAGAGCTCCCAGATAGTCATGTGGACAGCGCGTTTGCCTTTGGTGAAAGCGGTCCCGGGTTCGAATCCCGGTGGGAGCCAATGTGCGAAATGACCTAAGCTGTCGAAGCACTTTTAACAATACAACAATAGACTGTTGTCCAATACTTTTTTGAAAAGTTCACAAACTTTTTTTTTAGATAGCATTATTTTTATTTGAAAGCCCTTTGGCTGCATGCTTTACAGAGTATATTAAAGGTATCAAATATGGAATACTTTTTGAAAATACCATTTATTCCCTATTTCATTTGTTTAAAATTGTATTTCGGAAACATTCGCTAAATTTATAAGCTCTCAGCTGTGGCACCACAATGGAAAATTTATAGATTAATTAAATATCTTTTAAGCATTTAAGAAAATGCTAGATGTCTACCTTATTCCATATTAGGGCAATGTAGGTCCTAATATGGAGTAGCAGGTGCTACTAATATAGAATACCATAATAGTTGTTTAAAAAAGCGTTTGAATTACGCGTACTTGAAAAATTATAAAAAATAAGCTGCATTGAGCAGAGAACATCATTTTGTAAGATTTTTTTCTAAAAATAAATCATATAGTTTACGTACACATAAATAATATTACCATAATCCTAGCATGGATGACTTGATTCGAATGATGTTGATTGACGAATAAATTGCCCAGGATTAAAAATAAGAATAATTATATTTTAATAATTAGAAAGCTTTTTCCATTTATTCATTTATAAAACATATAAGAAGATTTACAAAATAAAATCGTTTTCTTTTAAATGATTCAAAGTGGCGAAACCATTTCGTAAAAAATCCATTTGAATCCCCTCTGAAGGGTAATATGGATCCCAAGAGTGCCATCAGTCAGTTCATTTTTCATATGTTTTTATGGGAATATAATAAGGGGCGGGGCACCACCAGAGTTCATGCAAGTTACTGCAGTAACCAAACTCCCTCCATCCACCGAGGTGAGCTGACCAATCTGCTACTTTCCCCTCATAGTGATAACCTTTGGCTGCTTAGACTGACACCAGTTTCATCGCAATTTAAAACCCTGATTGATTGACAAGCTCTTCTTACAGCGGCGTCTACTTTATATTTATCCCACGCTCTCCTCCGAGACCTTCTGAAAGTGCGAACATTTGTCAGACAGGAAAATAAATATTTATTTAAAGGGGAGCTTTATCATGGATATTAATTATTCCGTTTAATAATTCAGCTCGCACGTACATGCACACATTTTATAAAATTGATGTATATTTTTTATTCATATCGTAATTTTGATGAAAGGATTATTTGAAATTTACTATAAAATCAACAGTCTCAGTCTTGTGGAAGTATGTCATGATGAAAATAACAACATTTGTACTTTTTCCACAGTATTTATTATAAACAATAAATGGAAACAAAACACGACTAGTTTCAGAGATTGATCTCCATCATCAAGTGACCAAGCAAAAACGTAAAGCATAATATATACAAGTAAGATAAGCGGGAAAATAAGGAAAAGAGGGGCGTGGGGGAGAGGACGACAGAACTGGAGGTAGAGCCACATTGTCAGTGGGTGGCATCGAATCAATGGGAAGGGAAGAGGTGCTCTTTAACCACATTACATTGTTTGGAATTTGTATGGGAAATGATCTCAAACTGTTCTAAGAAATTAAGCCTTTGGTTTTTATCTGTATAGTGAAGAATTTTGGGTACAAAGTCAGAAGAGTGGTTGAAATCCAGAAGGTGCTTAGCGAGGTGAGATTGGGAGGACTTGTTCAAAAAACATCTTTTACGTTCACTGGCTCTTATGGCGAAATTTCTCCGCGTTTGACCCAAAAATTACCCCGTCACAGTTATTGCATTTAAGCTTGTAAATTCCGGATTTTTTCAAAGGGTGATATTTATTCTTACCATTACAAAGTATTTTTTGTAAATTGAAACGTGATTTGAATGAAGGTCTTAATCTTTCCTTAGGCAGAATGTTTAACATGTAACATTATATATAATGCTTTAAGTTTTCGCTTGGTCACTTGATGATGGAGATCAATCTCTGAAACTAGTCGTGTCTTTTTTCCATATATTTTTTATAATAAATACTGTGGAAAAAGTACAAATGTTGTTATTTTCATCATGAAATTTACTAATTTGGATAAAATTATTACATTTCAGCAATAAAAACCGGTATCGTTATTCCTTATCCGCGATATCCTTTGCTATAAGAAAAGAAAACAAATTATTCTTCTATGCTCCAAATATGGAATATTCCATCTTGGGAACACGTAAGTATTCCATAATAGGAACATTACACCATATTTTTAATAACATTTTTAGTTTTTTACGAGTTGGGTTGGTTTTAGATACTAAATTTTCTGTGATAAAACACAGGACAACTTACTCTATTTAACGATCATTGTACTTTATATCACACTCGCCGTCTTTGATGCAGGGCAATAAATTATCAAATCAGGGTTGAAATTTCTCGCCAAAAGCTTGAGAACGTCACCAAAGCATGTGTATTCCTTCTGGACAAGTGACAACTCCTATGAACACTGCCAGGGGCATTTGTATCACGTTAAAAAACAACCTGACAGAAAGCAGCATTTGGCTGATCAAATACTGTGGTATTGCACATTAAGAGCATATTCCATTTTAGGAGCACCCACCCTATCTATGTGCTGGGTCTTTGTGAATTGAAGACATAAATACAACTTAAATATTCTGTTTTTAAAGTGAGTTTCATATCATATTCGCTTTTGGATGCTTGGAAAGTACGCTGAGAAACACTGCTTTACTCACCGAAGCGTAATGACCCCATTTTTCGGTGGAAATCACAAAATAGTCGCGGAAACATTCAACGTTATTCGTATCTCATCGAATTTCGAATTGTCACAGCCTCGAGTCGTACAATTGACCACCTATTTTATCAAGATAATACAAAAGTTTTGCTAATTTTTACCTATATTTTATGGTCTGGAACTTATTGTAATACTTTCCAAAATAATTTTCTAGCATCAGATGAGCTTAGAAACTCAAGTTATATAAGTTTATATAAGCGAACTTAATCTGTTTATGCGTTATGAATGCATTCGTTCAAAATTCAAAAGAATGGAATAGCTAACGAAAATTTTACGAATGTTAATTTTTTCGACAATATGCCAGATTAGCATTGTGAAATGAGTTTTTTTTAGGTATTTCCTATGTTTTATGCTTTGTCGGATGAAAGGGCAAAAGACTGATTGATCTAATTGATCGCGTGTTGGTTTAGCGTTTCGCAAAATTGCTTCGAATCTCTCTCCAAAAGACATTCAATTGAGTCATTAGTGACATCCATATTTCGTCCATTACGCATTAGCCTTAATTGAGAAAAAATGCAATAACCTCACGCTAATCAATTCTATAGGGGTTCCAATTGATTCATCGATAATGAATACATTGAATTGATTTTTACGGGCTTGAGCAAATTTTTTAGAGGCGTCATCGAAATCTAAAAATTCGCGAATATTCGCGTTTCATTAGTCAGAATACGAGGCCGTCATTACGCATTTATACGATTGGCGTGGACATCTGATCCCAAGTATCGCAAACTCATATCACTATTCAGTTTGCAGTACTCTCAGTATCCGAACAAGTTTCAATTTCTCATTTCAGCTCACTGTTATAACTGTAATAAGTCACATAACATTCAAGTATCGTGAGATGTCGTCAGGGACTATCTTAAAACTAGTGAAATGAAACTGAAGTAAAACGACCAAATTGCGAATTTTAAAATTCGAACGGAAACGCATCTTCCTAAGTTTGCTTATTCATTGGACCGAAAAAGGCATAAACCACGGATTCATTAAGTTACAGTCGATGCTCGTTTGCGTATCCATTTGACTATGTCTTCGCATTTTTTATTCCCTCCTTCTTTCAAACCATTCGCCAATTCCTCCTTACAACTTGTTCCTTGTGCTCTTGGTCCCATTTCTTGCCTCAAAATCATCAAAACCAAGTCCGTACGAACTCTTGTCTCCCTTTATCGTCGGGTGTATTCCTAAGCGGACTCCTGTCACCTTTTACGCAATTTATTATTATAAATAATCACATTTACTGTTATAAAGTCGAACAAAACTTTTATCTTTACGCAAGTTTTGCAGCTTTGGTTCCTCAAATTTGAATCCTAGTAATTTTAAATTTCATTTCTAATACCCGCTGAGGAAAAAATCTAATATTTTGATTAATGTTAGTTGATAAATCTGTATAATGTTGTGCGCTACTGCTATTTTGAATGAAGTTTTTTCCTAACATAGAAATGCTTGTCATAAGCCATACGTACGATTTCATACACTAGGAAGAAAGATCATCAATCAAAGTTGAGCGAAGAATAGCGTGTGGAGTAAGATGGATAGGGTTCCCGGATAGTCATGTGGATAGCGCGTTTGCCTTTGGTGGAAGCGGTACCGGGTTCGAATCCCGGTGGGAGTCAATGTGCGAAATGACCTAAGCTGTCGAAGCACTTTTAACAATACTACTAGTAAGATGGATAACAAATGGATTTTCCAAATTTAAGTAAGCTATATTCACTCTCATCTTTAAAGATGATAACATGGGAAATGAAGAACTATTATTATTATTTTTAAACCTATATTTTAACCTAGACTTGCTGTCAATAAAATGCATTTCAATAGTTTACGTTTCTTTTAATATCAAGCTCAATTGAATTCTCGGCATTTTTAAATCCATAAAATATGCCTAACGGCGACATTTGTAATAGTAATTGCGAGGTGTATGTTCATAACTGATTAAATCCCTAATCGATATTAGTAAACATACTTTGCAGGGATGTAGGAAATTTTTCATTTTGACTCGTTTCTTATTATAATAATCTGAAAGACTCATCAAGTCGTAAGGATTGAAAATGCTGAATACAATTTCCTACAGCAAATTTACATAAACAATTTGATGCTATAATTCATTTTGGGTTCCTCACGAAATGAAAAGTCACCAACCATTGATTATTCTGACACTCCCTTGAGCACACTCTTGACGATGAATTTCAAATATTTTCTGGTAAAATTAGAGGTTCACTATCGTTCTTTTGATTAGACGCTGTTTTCTCAACTGATTTACTTCTATTAATAATTTTTAATCCTTGGATTAAATCATATAAGTGAATCTTGAAGTACTTACAGAAAGTCTACGAGCATTGGCTCGTTCCGAATCTTCGTACTATTTTATCCAGACCCAGGAGTCTTCCAGATCCTTCCTCTGACCTCCGTCAAGAAATGTCTTCAGCTTTGAAATTATTATCCCTCAGTGACTCTGATGAATCATTACTTGAGACAAAATAACCTCTGGACTTAATTTTCGCGTGACCGAATTGCCTGGACTATATATCGAGTGTAAGGGGCACGCTTGCGTGACCAATGGATAAGATCTACTGCTTCATCTGCTACATTGTGAACACAAAGGCCGAAAACTAGACTATCTGGAAATAATTGAAATTGCACACCACAATGTATGCGACTATAACCTCACATACATTCACCTTTTCACCAATCACTATCCCTTATTATCTCTTGTCAACCTCCGCCATCCACAGCTCCTACGCCCAACGACTAAAGATTTTGTTGCATTTGTATCCTGTGCCAGATGATTAGCTCGAAACTGGTTGCAAAGTAGAGTTTTGTTTAGTAGAATTTTGAAGGTTTATTTAATATGATCCCGATTACTGAGTTCCACCAATTTAAGGCTTCTTAGATTAAATTTTAATTACAAAATTGACAGGTTATGTCTCATTCCTTACTGCATATTTTCAATTCCTGATAATCATTATCCTTTATAATAATCGCCTTTGTGTATATATTTATTCATCCGATGTCAGCTACTCCCGTAAGAAATACATTTTACATAAATAAATACATAAATTTTCTGACAATAATTTAAGGTACGCCCCGACGTAATAGTATTATAAAATTGTGCTAGTCGTTTAAGTTCCTATGGAGTATTACACATGGATATTTGTTTGTCCACAGCGTCCTTGGTTCGACTCTGGACGACTCAAAACGTCTCTCATAAGAAGAGCTCGTAAAGTTCATTTGAATCGGTTAGCAGATATTTTTTCTTTTTCATAATTAAATAAGAAATAATGGTCGTACGAAATCAAAATACTCTCTCTCGAGGCTAAAATACCAAAAGAAAGGAAATAGAATGAAGATTCTTATTTCGGTCGTGCAATATCGCATTCGAGTCAAAATTGAGAGAATTTAGACATAAATGACGAAAAATGACCTAATTTTGTGGGCAAAAGAATAAATAAAGAATTTCCAAACGAAAGAGTTGATTGTTGAACTCAATTGTCATACAAATATATGGGAAACGCGGCTCATAAAAATTGCATGGGGACGAAGCATTTTTTTTCAATAAAACTATTAGTAAACAAAGCCACGACCAAACGCGCTACCTCCATGGATATCCAGCAGCATAACAATCTTACTTATTTGCTGTTGCCACGCATTGCTTACTTTGGATACGTATTACAGTTTTTAGGTTATTGAGATTTGATTGATCGAAATTTCCCCTTCAAAACACGCATTAATTCTTCCATTGGGTGCTCATCAAAGCCGTTCGGAGAAATGTGTCCATCGGAAAAAGGGCAATCCGTCGGAGACGTGTTTATCCTTTTTAACTGTGGACGCGCGTGACGGATTAACGCTCTCGATTCCCTCCTCAATTGAATTAGCACGAATCACAGATCCATTTTTCCACATCCACACATTTTACGCCGCATTCTTCTCAATAAACAATGCCTTCATCGTCGCCTTACCGAATTAGTAGTTTGTAAAACATCCCTCCTAACGATATCCTCGTATTATTCAATCGCTCGCATCTTTTTATATTATTACTAACATATTTACTCTGCCATCGAGCTAGATGAATCTCACATTTTCAACTTTTCTCTCATCTTTCTGCGGTCCTCTTTCATGACATACTGAGGAATAAAATACGTCCAATTTGCTGCACTCACGCGCAAGCTATCATTTTAAAGCTGTGAGGAAGGACTTCCCAATCGCTTTGTCTTCAAAGGTGAAATGATGCACGACTGAATCTATTGGGATTAGTTTTCAGAATATTCGATGGCGCTCGGAAAATTCCACCGCAATATTTCGAGATTCAGACGTCATCCATCCAACAGAGTGGAAATTGTTTCCTGAAATTTGCTTGGTTGTTTGACAGTTTGGCATACCCGTTTGAACATATTTCTCTCTCTTTTCCTACGAAGAACAATTGACGGTGGTTTTTCCGCTATGTCGGTGTGCCTCAGCTCTATACTAGCTTGAATAATCACGAGTATTTCATTGATGAGGATTTGATTAATATAAATAATAAATTTTAGCCCTTGCTTGGTCGTGTCGGGTCATACTGACCGTTTTTGCTTTGATAATTTTTAAATAGAATGATATCGTTTTCAGTCGTTTTCTCACTATTCTTGTAATTTTATCACTAAGTATAATTTGGAAATGATACTTTGCTCCTCTAAAACGGATATTTTGACGCGACCATAAGCGTAACATTTCTTTCCCTTACCTTACCAATTTCATTTAATATCAGTGAAATAATTACTGATGGCGTTAGTTTAGTTTTCTAGCGTAAGAAAAACGATTTTTCAATACAAAAGTGCTGCAATGGTGTCGTATTTTTATGACATTTTGTGCACAAAGCAACGGCTACTTTTTTATAATAATATAAAAATCTAAGACAAGGAAGTATATTAATTGAAGTAAGTAAAATTAACGCACAAATATCATGAAAACAATTTGATGATTGCAGTTTATACATCAATTGGGTCACAATGACCCAAATCGACCATTTGTGCGTTTGTGTGAGACCTGTGAAACTGCCGTGAGCTACAAAATGGACGATATACAACGGAATTGTGAGTCGAAACTTCGACAAAATTGACGTGATCCGAGCGAGAACACGCGTCAGCATCTCATTTCAGTACAAATTAAAGTTATATAGTGGCGATGCATACGGATTACATCATAATCAAATTGCTGGGAATCGTTGCTAACATCTGTGACGATAGCTATTGAAATCTGTAGGCTGTCGCTACTTAACGTTGTGCAAATGGAAGTGCGAAGTTCGTTCGTCTGTCTCCAATCAGTCGTTGGAAAATTCAAGTGAGGATTCAGACGCGTTTGAGGAGCATACTCAAGTACATCTTTACTTTGCTCTACTCAACGGCGATATTGCTTTTTGCATCCGAACGGCGTCCGGGAGCAATCGTTTAAAAATGAAGCTTCTGCATAAATGCAATTACGCTATTCTTGCCAATGGCTCTTCTGTTTTGAAATCTCTAACAAGATGGAAATGCCTCGAGAACGAATTTGCATCGATGGATCACTGCAGAGCAGGGATGGGCCAGGCATGTATTGTGCACAAGAAAACTTTCACAATTAATATAATAAGTATAAAAAATAGGCAATGTAAAATAATATAGACACGCTAAAAGCTAAATAATTTTTTGCAATTATATTTTGGTTAACTTACAAAACGATATTTTCAGAAATGGAATCCGTTAAAAAATTAATTTAGTATTATTCTCATCCGTTTCACAGAACTAGAAATAAAAATTATATTCCATAAGAATTTTTGGCGATAATTTAGCTGAATTTTTATTGAAGAAATAATCTCTTAGTTTTGGCTTTTGAATAATACTTCACAGGAGTCTAAGACGAATTATGAGCAAAGGACGAGTGCGAATGAATTCCCCGAAAGATCATAATCCTGTGGCAAAATTCCGCAAAACGTAATGAAACAAGTACAAGACGATAAGCGATATCATGGCAAAAAACTCAGTAGAAGCTAAAACCCCAATTAAAAAAAACTACCACGAAATGACCACAAAAATATATGGGAAATATACGTTGTGCTAGTACTCCAAGGGCAAGGTCTCGGGTTCGAATCCTGGCTAGTCGGATTTTTCTGGCTACGGAATACTTGTGTGTCTTTGTTAATAGTAATAATTATTGAAATGAATGTGATTGGGGTTTTCCTTTTTGTCATAAAAGAAGTTATTATTATAATTAAGAAAATCTCCTACCATTTTATTAGACGATTCCTGTTTTTAGCACACTAATTTTTCGAGAATATTTGCGTCTTTGTAATAGGAAAATAATTTAATTATTGTCTTCAACCTTACAGAAAATAACACGAGTAATATAAATCTCAGATAATATGATGTCATATCTGCGGTGTTAAAATATACTAACCTGTTTAAAGTGTAGCGAATATGAGTTATATTTTAACATATAAGATATCGTGTAAAGTTGCACCGTTATATGGCAAAAGCTGACTTGCAGTTACACGTTTGTGTTGAACGAAACAGGAAATATGTAAGGAGCAGATGAGATCTAAAAAATTGAACGAAATAAAGGAAACTTGTATTTAAAGAGCGATTTTGGAATTCATTCTGAGGTCGCGTGAAATGGGGCGAAATGAAAGATGCGTGATCGAGCGTCCGATAGCATAGAAACAAATGACAACCTGCAACTGCGCACCTAGATTGCGTACACATAACAACGACTAGCATCCAAGCTCAGAGTTATTGGGAAATAAAGCGTGTGAAGACAAAGGCGAAAAATCTTCGAAATTAAAACATTTAATAATAAAAAATGTAAGAGTAAGATGATTTTCTGTCCTACTTGATTTTTTTCTGGAATACCGATGTCAAAAATTCATGGGTGAACAACAGCCAATTGCATTAAATGATATAACGAACAAGACGAAGAAATAAAAAGAGTGAGAAAGATTCAGTAATTCAGTAAAGCAATATCACCGATATTTAGAAAGCAAATTGGGTTTCTATTGCACATAGGACTGTTATGCGAGAGATAGCCATTAGTCCTTGAAAAATGCTTCAAAATATTTTCAACAATCTTTCTTTAAAAATAATGACTATCAGAATCCCAAATAAATTTATGCTTCGCAGAAGGTTGAAAAATTCAATAATTTCAAATATTCCGTTGAATTCCTGTATCCATTAAATTACCCATGACTGGGTTCCATTACAAACAAAGACTGTTATTTGTCCATTGATTCTCTATGAAGTGCAACTTTCTCGTCTCTAGGGAAAGAATATGTGGTCATTGGAGTTATAGATGACACTGGTATTACATCTATAAATATTTGCAAAACTTCTGTAATAGCGATGATGTGGTACATCTGGAATGGGGAGTACTACTCACTGCACTTCTCAAGAAGACCTTGTAAACCTGCAGACGTACCTCCAACTGCGAATAAAGAAGAGACATATGTCAGTGGATTCAAATTATAGGGAATTCGCTTTTCTTTACATTAGCTGCATTCACATAGAGTAAATCTTCTCATTTAGATTTAAAATTAGCAAAGAACAGCCTCCAGTTTAAATTGCATTTAGTTTTTCATTTTACGTCAACAACATCAATAGAGAAAGAAATGATGTTGGCATCGTAAAATATTCCTTTTTAGCGTTAATTAAGTGATAAATAAAAGGAAGGATTTGGTGCTTTCCCGGTGTAGATGATGCAGGAATCTTTCTCGGGTTTCCATCCGGGTAGTTTCTTGGAACAGGTCCTGTTAGATAAATAAAAGTTAATCAGCTTCACTTTACACCTAGGTCAAGCGAATTCTTCTCGTTTACTCTTTGTGCTTAAAATCTTTAAATTATAAGCACGGGTTTCCAACGGAGAACTTCTTTTTGCCTGTCTTTCCAAAGAAAGCCTCCGTCACGCGCTTTGTGAGTGAATCAAGAGCAGCCGAGTCGGCGACGAACATTGCTACGAACGTTCACGAATTGTGAATGAAAAATTCGTGAAGCAGTCGCAATTATGTGGCTCTTCCAATCGCTATTTGACGTCGCGTACATTCAGTGTTGTTTTTGTGCAATAGCTCGTAAAAGAGGAAACGTTTTAGTAAAAACCCTCTTTTCTCAATGAAGGAACAGCCGTTCGTTTATATTCAAAATTTCCCCCTTAATTACTAAATGTAATGAACGTAAATTCGAGATAATAACCAAGGGGGATATTTGCAGTGAGTTAAATGAAATCTGTTCGGTTGTGAGGATGAATTAACCCATAATTGGAATCATAAAGGCCGTTATTTTTCAACAATAGAAATATATTTGTCTCCCGGACAGTTACGTGGGCAGCGAAAAAGCAGTCCCGGGTTTGATTTCCAATAGGAGCCCATCTGTGACATCACCCGAGCTGTCATATTGCTTTTAAAAATACAATTAACGCTCGCAATAACTATCAATTGCATGTAGTTTGATGGTCATTGCAGTTTGTAAAGGAAACCCGCGAACGTAAGAAACAGAAAATCGTAAAAATTAGAGGGTATACACTTTAACAAGTATACATGGACTCATACTGGAACAGACATATGACAATGTATGGATTATAAACAACTTCTCTTAATGAACTCCAGTCCTATACAACACCTTTCCAACTCAAATTCATGTGTAGTGCAATTTAATAGTTTACAAGGTTCACTTCTTTGCTTGCAATTACATAAAACAGAGTCGTAGTTCGAATTTGTACGAAGAACATTAAACAATAAAATTTGAAAAAAAAATCTAATGGTGGATTTGGGGTACTCATAACGTAAGATTCAATCAAACTCTACGTCATGACATCAAAATTGATGCGGAGTGAGCCTTTAAAATTTTTTTCAGGGTCGAATTAGTTATCTTTGAATTACATCTATGTGTTAATGGATGAAGAATTCCATTATAACATGGACATTAATAGTTGCGTGTCTTCGTTTAGAATTTATTTGAAATACCTCATCACAGCAAGTGATAATGACTCCATAATTACACACTTTATTCGACGTACTCAAAATAGTATATTTAATAAATCAAAACATACAATTTGGAATTTAATCTTGGCGGTTTGCATTCTGGTTAGTGATAAGATTTCTAGAAAATTGTCTCGTCTATAATTAATAATAAATTATTAAACTATTATGGTTTTTATCGTAAGTTTGTTAAATAATTAGCGTCCATTCAGCGTTTTCAGATTTAAAATTTTCTTCCGTGTGATCAATAATCGATTAAATATCTATTTAGGATGAACAGGCCAGTAACTATAAAATTCCATCGTGGAGATGAAGTATAAGTGAATGCTTTCCTGTGAGTATTTGATGCATCTTCCTCTGGTATCCTCTTTCTCCGTTTAAAATATCGACGAAGCAAAAGGGCAAATAAAAGGAGCGTTCGTTTTAAAAGATCTTCCTTTCGGGCGAAACACGTCATCGATAACAGAATCGGTTTCGAAAAAATATCAGTCCCACTCGTCCTTAAGAGGACTTTCGTAATGGGAAAGATTGGTGTTCGCTTTACACATCAAAGCATCACTAAATCAATGCAATTGCATACGATTTTAACTATCTTACGTATCCTTTCTCCCTTTTTTAAGCAACGGAAGCTCCCCAGGTAAGGGATAGAATAGTGATTAGGAGTTATTTTTGTTATCTGTTTATCGTGTCGGTTAAGATTGCATCCAACAATTACATAGCTGAAAAGTTGCCAAAATATTGGATGTGCAAAATTCTGACCATTCTGAAAGGACTGAAATGACAGTGCTGTGAATTTGTGATGAAGTTCTTATGAAGTCTTCATTTTCATCCGTCTCATTCCCAACATCATCAGCTACCATATAGAAGTTTCTAGATTTGAATTTAACCAAAAAATGTTATGTTGATAAAGGTAATGATGATTACATAAAAATCAAAGTGAAATGTTAGACGATGATATAAGATGATTAAATTTAAGTGATGGAGATGTGCAAGAAAGCGAGAGACGTATAGAGGAACGCTGGAAAAAATAAAGTGTAGATTCGCAATCCATGGGCTTAGGAATCTATATCTTATATTCATCTCGTTTCCTAATTAAGATAGTTTACGTAAGGGCTGCAAAATGGTTAAAACAGCTTTATGATTAATGCATAAAACGTGACCTTTTAAATTGAAGAAAGAGGTTACAAAGGGTTTGTCGCCAAAAGTACAATCACCTATTCGATCCTCGTTCATTCGTGAGGCAGTGGGATTTATGATGGCTCTATTTGCTTGCATCATGTGCACTAATTGAAAGCAAGTTTATAACTGTTAATGACATAGTTAGAGATAATTATGATAATCTGGGCGATCGACTTCGGTTTAAACGTGTTGAACGCTGTAAAGAAGTTTTGCTAACAACATTTTTTGCAGTATGAATGTAAAGATGGAACTGCCAACAGGTGCACCCGCGCCTCTCAAACTGTCTTTGAATATCAGCAATTTGCACTGTCCGGATCGGTTTGTCGGGACCAATTCGCAATTTTCATGCGCGAAGGTAAGGAAAAATGCAAAAAGGAGTAATGTTTATACTTACGTTACACCTCAGCAAAAATTCTAAAAAAATCTATTTCATTCACTACCGTTATAGATTACTCATGCATTATGGTCTCTAAATTTGAACATTTTTTTTTTATAAAATTGGATAAAATGTCTATTGTGGCCAAGACGATATTAAAATGAAAATCACGATTTTTCAAATTTTCAGATTTTAGTTCAAAAGCTGATATTTATTAGAAATATACTGAGCTGTGGAATTAATTCAGAATTAGTCGGCCGAAGAGAACAGAGACTGGCAGAAACATCGTTTCCGTTGAGGGCGGAGAGTTGCATCTTTTTACGGGGTCATCTCATACTTATATCCTATTATATCTTAATGTATATTAAGGTAATTCCGGGAGAGATGCCCCACCTAAGAAAAATACTTCATAACAACGACTTAAGTGATAACAAGAATGTTAAAATGCGTGATAAAATATAACATTTATTGGTTATTAACAGTATATAAACAAATTTAGTTTAAAAACATTTTCACCCAAATTATTAAACTTTTTCTTCACCCATGAATTTGGCCATCTCTCCCGAGTATATATATATATATATATATATATATATATATATATATATATATATATATATATGATATAAATTAATCGCTCATCTTCCAAGTTTAGATTGAATATAGAGTTCGAAAATACTGTCGTAGATAAATATTTACATCTTATATATGGAGAAAGTCATGTGCTGGCCAAGTCAGATTTTTTAATTTCGAAAACATTTTTATATTTGTAATTTCCAAGTGGGTGGGCTACTTTTGCCGCGCATTAAATTTCGATTAGAAAAAAAGTGGCAAAACGCTTCTCCCTAGTGCTTACTAAACAATACCTCATGTTTTGATCGTGCATAAAATGCATTCTACCGATCGGATTTAAATTTGAATTGTAATTAAAATGTAGATTATAAACGTTTTCTTGAAGAAAGCCTTAATCAGTATCACTTTAAAGTTAAATTGATGCTATTAGGGTACATACAACTAAAGATAGCACTGGGGCAACTATCCCGAGAAGAGGCGTCTACCCTTTAAGTAAGGGAGAGATTACAGCAAGTGGGGCTACACTTTGTCCAAGATGGCTAATCACTGCACGCGGATAATAGATGAACCTATAGCTACAAGTTTACGCCATTTAATTAAAAATATTCCAACACTTAAACAGATTCCAACCAGAAACATTTTGAAAATGAAAAGAAACACTGTAAATTTTCCACACTATTTTATTTTAAAGTACGACCGGTTTCGCTAATCGGGACATAAGAGCAGCTTTGTTCCCGCACGTCTTCACCAGGAGAAGAAAGGAAGACGGTTGGATGTACTAGAAACAATTGAAATAGTGAATTTTCCCGCGGAAAATGGTTTTCTCACCAACGAATACACCTTCCCCCACACCTCACCTCTCATCTCCCTTCCCAAAAGGATATTCCCATAACCTCTCCTCCCCCTGTCCTCCAACCCCTCAGCACATAAGGAAATTTTAAAATATTTCTGTACCAGAAGATGCTACTCCGGTAGCGAAACCGGTCGTACTTTAAAATAAAATAGTGAGGAAAATTTAAAGTGTTTCTTTTCATTTTCAAATGGCTTTCCACAAAGTAACGCCTGAACATCTTGATTTCATCAGAAACATTTTACTCTATCTTATAACAGGGCGGAAAAAAACAGTACCCACTTGAAATGATGTTATAAAACTGCGTAAAAAGAATTAATCGCCGTGAAACTCTTCCAGAAAGACGGGTGCTTTCCAACTGACTGACGCACACCGTCCGTAGAGTAATATTGTGGTTTTCCTTAAAAATACTACGACTGGGGCGTCTCTCCCGGAATTACTTTACAATTAATTATCTTTAATTCTTGCCTACTTGACTCCTGCTTTCCCATTCTTCATCTGCTTAATCGCCACCATTACTTTTTCGGTGAGAATTGAGAGTCTTGTGAGTTTTGGCTTTCCTATTGGTTCTCCTCTTCGGCATTTCCCATCTTCTTGTATAGGTTGCCAAAGTATTCTGCTACTGTCCTCAATATTGCTGGTTTGTTGTATATATGTGTCATCATTATCATCATCAGCTATTTTCAATCCGACGTAGGATGCAGGTCTCTGAGTACTTTCGAAATTTCTCTCTGTCCTCAGCTTGATGATATCTCTATTCCACCTGTCCTCTGGTCGTCTTCTCGGTCTCTTCACATATCTTGGTATGCAGTTGAGAACTCCTGATGACCAATGGTTGTCTTTTCTTTTCACCACCATCATGAAAATTGTACTTGTATTTGGGGGGTTTTAACCAAGCTGTCCTACTGCTGGTTGGTGAATACCACTTTCATTATTTGGCCGGAGATATTGTTGATGCTTTCTCAGCATGGTTGAACCTGGTCCAAACTCATCACGTCCAGCTTCCGTTAACACCCCTCCGCCCCGATGAGGCAATGGACTGTGGCAGTGAGGAGGGGGTGTATATATGTTATTCTTCAATTTACTAAATGCAAGGACAATTAAATTTAAGATCTAAATTCGTGACTTGCGGAAGGCCTATAATAAAATTTGATGAATTTGATTGCGAAGAAGTCCGAGATCATTTCGAGGTAACGAGCGATGTCAATTCTTGGTACGGAGTGTGAAGTCATATTTCTGAAGAGAGACGCCGAGAAAAGACGTCGGAGAAGTTGAAGTGCTTAAGAAACAAACTTAATAAGAGGCGTTTTCGTCGGAGATAAGGTCTCGCCTTTAATGGGACCAAACATTTCCACAGAACGCATCAATCAACTTCGATAAAAGAGCGATCGATAAAGCGTTCCGAGTGCTCTCCGGTACGAATTCCGTGTGTTTGAAGTAATCCCTTATCCTTAAATAAGAAGTTAAATTCAATAACTTTGAATTCCTTTAACAGTTTTAGTTACAATGTTACGAATAATTTCATATTGCTGTATCCATTTGATGTGGCATTAAACAAAATTTACATAGTCTAAAAAAGCGTACTCGATAAATTATATGAATTTAAAAACCATTGGAGAATGATCATGCACATGAGAATTATAATTGTGTAGAAAAGAAGATATATTTTGAAGTCGCTTTCCTCTCTGTCTGTCTGCATGCATCTTGGGTAAACGATGACGCACTCACAGGCTTTCGTTTAGACAGTCGTCCGAGAACACCATCGTCTTCATTACGTGCGAAATTAGATATTAAGAGAAATGACATATTTAATGAAAAATGCAGATTTTTGTTTATGTTGTGTCACCATTGGCAATATTATTTGTTTAACATGTATACGATGATAGTAGTAGCAGCTTATCGGTGTAGGTACTAAGAATTCACACCGCATTAATGTAAGCACAATGGTGCTTATAATGAATGACCAATAGCGGTTCACACTTTAATAAGGTGTAATTGGAGTCATTATTCATTATCACTCATAGATCTTCTACATCTTCACAGCCAAGACAAGCCACAGATATATTAAGTAAATGAGAGACTTAAAGTAAATAGTAGATCGAAATCGAATTTTGAAATTACATTTACATCGAATTATTTATTCGCCTGATTCGGTCCGAGTCTCACATTCGAAAGCTTAAGAAAGGGAAATGTGGCTAAATTGGGTATTTGCCCTCACCCATAAACTGAATACGTCCATTTAAGTGATGCAGGAGTAACTTTTTCTTTAGCATTTCATGAGGATGGATCTGAATAATTTAAACATATAGCTTCCGTCTCATCGCATCCACGAATAAAACTGAAACAGATTGATGAAATTTACTTTCTTCTCAATATATTAACTTGCAAACTAAAATTATTCCATCAAAATACCAAGGCAGTATTTCAATATGAGGTAGTAAAGACTTATCTTTAAGCAGACCTACGAGATTGCTTGATCAGTCGATGGCTGAAGAACTAATATACCGATAATCTTTAATCCATTGTCTACTCACGATGAAAATTTCGAGAAATGAAGAAGCAGAATCTAACTGAAGCCCATTTATTTTATGAAAGTAGTTTTAAGCCGAAAACTACGTTTCGTGAAGTGTTTCTTACGAGATGCTTATCTCTCGAGTGTATGGAATGTCGATAAAAACTTCATTTTCAGAAGAAGACACGCTTTTATGGAATGCTGTGAGAATGTTTGGTGAAATGAGATAGCTCTAAAAATAAGGAAATCTTGAAGGATGAATTAATATCTTAAATTGATCTAAAAAATCATTCCAACGAGAAAATATTTGCACACGTTTTCATAAAATGCTCGATCTTTCAAACGTCGTATGAATATATTACATTATTTTGGAACATCACAAGGAAACTTGAAAAGATGTTATGGCATACCAAAGGCCTCCCTAAAGCGAGAAACCCCATGAGATTGTGATCCGTAGAGAGCCTATATATGGTGTTCGTTGCAAACTTTCCGAGTGTGACGCAACAGAGTGCTGTTTATAGTGCTTTCCCAGGAGGAATTGACGTGCATGACTTCTTTATGGGCTCTTTTGAGTACCTCCTGCATTAAAAAATCTTCACCTTCGTCATACTCTCAAAGTAAATTCTTATTCTCATTGCGCGGGAACTCAAGAACTCTGATGAATATCGTCTCGTCAATTATAATTAGTCCAGAGTGACACACAGGCAACGTATGAGATTAAGAATGGCTTTGCTCTTTAGAAAGCAGCGAACCGAAAAATTTCAAAATCTACCTTTCCAGAAATCGCTCCAAAAATTGAGAGGAGAAATTCGAGGCAAAAAGTCCCAAATCTCTCTTTTGTTAACATTTCAAAAGGAAAAAGGGTAAACTAGAATGGATGTAGAAGTGGAATTGATGGTCAGTTGGTTAACCGCAGCAATTTCAGAAAGAGGAATTGGAAATTGAAATACAGAAGGGAAAAAACTCAAGAGAAAAGTCTGTTAGTGACGATTGCTAAAGAAATGGCGAATGTGGAAAGGGTTGATGCATCGATTGCGATAATTAGTATACAATGTTGTTTTCGAATACCTTTCAGTATTTTACTAAATAGCTGTACTAAAGTAAGTCTCTATAGATTAAAAATGTCGTTCATGGTTAAATTCCTTAATCATCGGTCAATAACCATCACAATCACCATAGTTACGTTAGCATACTTTTTATGCAAATATTAACGATTCAATGAATGCATTAGCCTTGATAATCATAATTAATTATTTTGAATATTCATCTTGATTTACATCAGAGGTTCGTCACTGAGGAGAGGACATCCGACGTTCAGAAGTTTAAAAAGAGTAAAGGCACTAATTATGTAGATACTGTTTTACATTTAATATATTGTATTTATCGTAAATGTATACATCCGTTTGTGTAATAATTACCTTATCTCGCAATGAATGTCTTTTCCTAAATAAAAACACTTTATTTTTAGATTTAAAGGGGTGCTAACTATTATGAAGAATGAAGAACGACTTATTTAATTTAATGAAAAACGTATCTATAAAATATATAATTAATCTACTGGAAAGGAAACTTTCTCCTCAAAATATTTTGGCCGACCTTTACAGTATTCTTAGAGGTAATTTAGAGTTATTTGATTTTAATTAGAGTTAACTTTCATTTGAACGATTATTCAATATATTTATATTTGAAATCAGATTCTTCCCGAATGTCACGAAGCCCGAGGGAATATTTTTAGCAATAAAATGGAATTGCGCAATCGAAATGTCCGTTCTCAATCAGAAACGAGGCGAGGAATCTCCTTTTGAGTGAAAATTCGACCCTTAAATTGTCGTGTGGGGTCAAAATGGCCCCAGCCGGTGTATTTCCTTCGGCAATACACAAACTAATGTTCTATCAATTTTATTAGTGTTAATAAATTTAAATAATTATCTAATAAACACATTACTAACTTTTAAGCGTCAATACATGAAGGAATTTATCGTTAACTACCAGGTGAATAATGAGCACCATATCACTCATACCAACTGCAAAAATTGAAAACAAGTTTTGGCGGATATTTTTAAGATTTTACCGAATATTTTTCGAAAAATAACTATTTGTTTTGTTTGCGCCTTCAAAAATCCCAATTAAGGGAAATATATTAAAATAGCCTTTAATATGTAACCAATATTCGATGCAGGGCTACCACAATTACAAGAAAAAACTTTTTATTGTGAAAAAATGGCCTCATATTGATTTAACACGTATTTCACATTATATTTCACAAAAACAATTTCGTATCATAATTCAGGAATAAAAGCTTGGCAAAGTTCATTACATTATCATAATCAGGATGTAATTATTTTCCGTTTAAATTTATCTTATGAACGTTTTCGTATCTCCTCTCTGATTTCCAACCAAAGATGGAGTAGGGTATGATTGAGATAATA
The DNA here is from genome assembly GCA_947579665.1 of Sympetrum striolatum. Taxonomy (NCBI): domain Eukaryota; kingdom Metazoa; phylum Arthropoda; class Insecta; order Odonata; family Libellulidae; genus Sympetrum; species Sympetrum striolatum. Next base: position 124,017,494 of record OX388341.1, read on the forward strand.
ATAGTGATTTATAAACTGGGAGTAAAAATCAACAATTCATATAAATTTCAAAGTAATTTAATAGTAGTGTATCAATGATAGAGTCGTAAAAACAAGGTGAGGGCAAAAGATCTACCTCTGGCGGACCTAGAAGTTGTCTTTTTGCTATTGGATAAAGAGATGGAAAGGTTGCAACAATTTTTATAACTTGTAGAGAATTTGTTCCCCAAGAGCAAATGATAATTCAATGTTTAAGTCGAACTTATTTAATAAATAGCCCATTTTAAATATTATTAGTGTTCAAATTAAAAAAATACTTTTAGTACTTAATAGTTAAATATTAACAAAACAATTTAAACTTCAATGCAGGAATTGTTTACTTTTTATTTTTATAGATAAACTACATTCATATGAATTATTTTATCCTCACATTATTAATAAAAGTGCTGAATTAGTTCCGACTTGTACATTTTTTACGTAATAATTAAATGAATTCATGGAAAAAGTTGGTAGCACTGTTGTTGGAGTTTATAGCCATTATTTGAAATCAAGAATAAAAATTGGACTCCTTTCCTAGGATGTTTAAGTTAAGTAATCCTATTTTGCCTGAAAAATATACTTTTTACTCGGTTTAAAATCATTGATGTTGGCTACTTAGTATCTACAATGTTCGAAATGCTACAGGGATCATAAGAATCTTTATTAATTCTTATTGGGCAAATCCGTCATGGACAGATATCGGCGCATGCGCTGATATCCGTCCATTTCGCTTCCTACGAAGTAACAATGCGACACCGGTTTTACCCAGGATTGCATGTGTGTTGTGGCTTGCTGAAGTCCACTCTTCAGCGTCGTTTTAGAACTCAATATGGGCGTGAACCTCCAACAAGCAAAAGCATCCGGTTTAAGGACAACAAACAGAGAACTACGGGAAGTTTGTTGTGTGAGAAAATTTCTGGAAAGCTACGGACCTCTCAAGAAAATGTGCCAATTTGTTGGCATTCTAGGTCGCAGGATTAGATTCTTTCTGGGGGGTGAAGATCATTGTGTACCAGATGAAATTCAAAAGCATTGAGCACCTGAACAACCGCACAAAGGACGCTGTTGCTACGGTAACACCCGACATTCTTGAAGCGACGTGGGATGAGGTCGAATTTCGCCTTCATGTTTGTACTGCCACCTAGGGGACCCGCATCGAAATACATTCAGTGAATAACGAAACTTTCAGAGTTTTCCGCTGCAACGCTGAATACCGAAACTGTTCATAAAAAATAATTTCTATGATATAAATATTTTATTTTGAAAACCTTTCATCCCTCCCAAGTTATATTCTAATAGACATGTTCATCGTAATAAATGCACGAAAGTTATTTTTTGCCATATGATGAATGACTTTCCGCGATACTTGGTGGAAAATAATTTTTTAAAGGTCTTTTCTACCAACACTTGTACAAATACCTACATACAAATGCACATGTATGCATAAGTATTGTGGAATTTGTACAAGTTTTGTTGGGTGAAGACTGTTTTCTTTTTTACCGTTCGCAGTCTTCATTTCACATGCGAAGTCAAATAATTGAATAACGCGCCCACGAAGTCAGGTACCAAAACGAATGAAATGAAATTAAATGTCTTATTGTAATATGCTTTTTGAATCGAAATTACTAGGACTTTGGCAAAATAAACGAAATGTATGTACCGACACAAAATAAATATTGTGTCGGTTGTCGAGAATTCATTGTGGCTACCAAAAATAGCCATTGATTGTAAGAGTGAAAAATCTGATGTGCCATTTGTCATGGAATGAGTCGGACGGCGTCACGCCCTTTTTTTTTTCCAGCGGGAAACAGTGCGTTTTGCATTTTACTCACCCTTATTTGGATGATCGGCGGTTCTTAAATAAAATATATCTAAAACCACCGCACCGTCTACATATGTAAGATTTCTTCATAGTATACTCACAGTTACCCTGAAGACCAAGGCGATTGTTGAATCTGAGCTGATGTGTTTTCTCACAGGAGCACTGGGGGATTTTAAGCCAAATTAACGGTAGGGAATCCTGACAGAATTTATTAAAAGGAGGCATTGGACTGCGATGTCAATATATGCAAACTAAGATATATAAATAGCAGGTACAAAATTACGGCCTTTTAATTAATGAAACCTATTTACAAAAGGAAATGCGTTGTTTTAAGGCGCTGACGAAGAAATATTATTTTGAGAGTTTTGGGAGGCAAACGGAGTTTAAACACAAACGAGGTTTTAAAGCTGTGGGTTTACATGATTCTCACGGACTGCATAATGTCCAACGAATTCGATTCAACCAATGTTCCACAAGTGTCATTGACTTGAAATTGTTACGACGTAATAGCCGCAGCGTGTAACCGCCAGAGTAATTAAAACTTTGAGCCCAGCTATAATGGGTTCGATGCCAGATCGTCCCAAAAATTCAATATTTCCTATATAGATTCATTGTGAGAATTGTCGAAACAATATTAAAGGCATTTTCCGGTAGGATAGAGGGCTCAAAATCACGAAAAAGGCTCTGTTCTATATCACTGCTGAAGCACCCGTTGATTCTCAACGAGGAAAATGAAGTAGATTAAATATATTTGCTCTCTTTTTTTCAGCATAGAAGCCAACATCTCCAATGTTTCTTATATTTGCTCAATGAGACTGGTTATGGAAAACGAAACCTTTCTGTGAAAAATCTTACGCTCTAGTAATTTGTTTCCGAGATCTATTTATTTGATCATATGAATATGAATCTTCATAGAATTTGCTACTAAAACCGTCCCAATGCAATGATTCTTATTAATTTAGTTTTGCCGGAGACTGCAGACGATTAACTTTCCATGTGCCTCCTAAGCTTTGACTGGCCTGGGATCATAACGGAGGCCAATGTATATAAATAATTCTTATAATCTGAGGAGGATCGACTCTTAAAACTGCAAATTTGCATGTTCTGGCTCACGACTTATAAGTAAAAATTTCTGCATATTACTCCATCCTCAACATATTGTTGATTTTCGACGTGGATTAAGAATATTGATAACAACCATACTGACTGCGATTGAAATGATGGTCACATGGATTTGTGTACATTAATTACACTCTGAGTGAATTCCCTTAAATAGTATAAATAATACTATCCAGTCCTACATTATTCTTAATTTCTCTGATTTCCTTCGGTTAAACTATTACAAATAAAGTAGAGATTCTCTATCATTACTACAATCCCAAATTCGATGACTATTTCATAGGAGTAGATATAAAGTGTTATTTTATCTTTTCTTATTTTATTAAGCTGATATTCCAAGTGTAACTGTGTGGAAAAAATTAGCACACATTTTCAGAAAGACTTTTGCATCTTACAGAAAACTTGGTCAAATTATTTGTAATTAATTGAAAAATTAAGATTACATAGAATAATTATTAATTGTTTGAGTGCATTAAAGAGAACTTAAAATTCTAAATTACTGCAATATCGGTGATAAAAATCGATTCGTAGGAGTAACTAAGCTTACACATATTCAACTGAACTGTCCGTTTATACTCAGTGGAGCTTCTTTGAAACATAAATGAACTACGTTCGCAAATTTTCCTTCTGTTTGGACAGTCTGCCATTAATAATGGGTTCTTGCGGGATCTAGTACATGACAAAGGAGAACTTCAGTCGTGTACTTGACCAAATGTGAACAGCGGTCGAGCTACAGTGGAGCACGACTCTTCAAGGGTCGAGTATGAACTAGTTATGGCGAATGCGATTCATTTTAGTGAGTCACTCCTTATCCTTCGGTAGTAGAGGTCCTACGAATATTGTATCTTTCTTTCGAAGAAAGGTTCATCTAATCCAGAGATAAATTGATGAAGCATCACGACGATGTATTACAAAATATTTAAACTCTAAAATATGAAATCACAAAAACTAAATACACAAATATCAAATCAAAAATTAAATATAGGTATTATTTACATATGTTTTCTTGTTAAAAATTATTTAGAAACTACGAATAAGCGTGGATAAGAGAGAAGAAGGGGGAATAGAAAAATAGTCGTAATTGGAAGAAATAGCTAAGAATGGGCTGTGAGCGAAGATAGAGTCTAGAGCGGAAAATGAGTCTTAAAGGCATTGGGAGTCGTTTAAGGAGAGAGGCACTTAGAGGCATTTAAGGAGGAGTCCCTCCCCTAACAGTTTGCCGCTTATCTGAAGTGCACACACATTGTCAGAGTATCCACGGTCGAGTCATTGGAGTAGCTTGCTCGTACCTGATGCAAGGACTAAATTTCGATCTAATGAATTGGTTTCAAATAATGTTGAAATTTACCACCAAAGAGAGAGTGTCTATGTTAAAAATGAATAAAATTGTGAGATTCAAACCCAAAATGAATTTTCTTCCAACATTTTGTTTACTCGACTGAGTTAAATTTTCATTTGTAATATTCCATTGAATAATTCACATTGAAAATTGAAGATTATTCTCTCCTTTTTCAATTTATATACTAAACTAAAAAAGTTAAAAGTTCTAAACAAAAATATTTCGAAATAAAAACAGTGGTTAAAAATTAAATGCTATGTAAATATGCGTTTACCGGATACACAAGATTATTGTTTGAAAGGAATAAGAGATATTACTGTCTTAAAAGGCTGTTTCGAAATATATAAAGGAGTGGCTCGGTAGTTTAGTAGTAAGGATACCTGCCCGGAAAGTGGAGACCTGAGTTCGAGCCATGTCACTGTTTTTCACCTCTTTTTCACTATTTAAAGACTTGAGTCGTGCACAACTACAATTCACTTTCGGATCGCAAGTCAAGTAGTCGGTCTTGCAATCAACCAAACCCTCCTTAATTCTTACTCTTAAATGAGTCTCAATTCCTAATAGTTTTGTTAGCTTAGAGTCGGATTCAACATTCACATTTGTCGTCAGGGTGACAAGTTGTTTACACTCACAGAATTTTCAAACTCTTTAATTTATTTCATCAAAGTTTTCGCAATATTCTATCAACAATATAATACGCTTAGTTCAAAATTTCGCTCCCTTTGGTTGTTACTTCGATTTCGTATGGCCATTCATTGCAATTTAATTTCGCAAAAGAGATAATGTTTGCTACCGATGAAATCGAGTTTTCATGCATTGCTTATGAGAAAGCACCTCCCCGCTTGGCGTCGAACCGGGGACGGTTAGTGAAATGAGAAGTAGGCGACAATCTGCGAAGGGAAAACTTGTAACCACCTTCAAATTTCGAAAGCCGTGCAAGTGGTGGTTTTCGAGGTATTAGCGAACATACACAAATACTAACTTTCTACTTCATATTTCAGACTAGCTGAAGTGCCCTCTCAACGGGAAGAGTAGAAGTATCGTTAAATATGTTAGCCCTATTTATAGCGAAGAGAATATAGCATCACTCATCTAAGCTTGGTTGCGTAATACAGCTGATCAAAAAGAAAAATATTCAATGTTTTCAAAGTTCTCATAACTAGTAGCCGTAGTCTGATGTTGAAGGTAACAATACCAATCTTATAGATTTTTTATTAAACATTTCTTAAATTTGTGTAGTCATTCTATTTTTAATTAATTTTTAAATGCTGTTAGAACCAAAACACATTAAAATTAGCTTTACATCTATTTCTAGGACACTCCCAAGCAGATATTCTGTGACGATTTAGAAAATGTTCGAAATTGTCGTATCTAAGACTTCCTACCTAAGGTCGTAATCAACACAGACTTAGAATACATTGAGAATTATTTCAAATATGAAAATGCATGAGGTCGAACTCAAAAATCGCATTGGTCGTCATGGAGACTGGTTGATTACAAGTTAAATGGTTTACAGCCTCATGGTTTGCAGATTTTTTGCGTATAATGACAAAAATCTTGAAATTTCGATTGAAAAACTATATTCCAGGAAAAATATCAAAATCTTTATCAATTTCCGTTCTTTTGGTGCTTGTCTCGACTCTGTACGATTATTTATATGTTTTCTTTATGGAAATCTATATGAGCAATCTTGGTTCGAACCCAGCAAAATTAGCAAATAAAAATGCGACAATACTTCTTTCCGTTTCCCAGAGATACAAGTTAGATGCAAATCGTGCAACTAGATAAAGACGCAAACACACAGAATTCCTACTTAAAATATAAAGACAATAGAATGATCACCAAATTGTCACTAGATGGACGTGAGTTCGTCTCCAGGTGGACGCAAAATTCCCCCATTTAAAGTGCGTTGAGGCGATTTTGAAGAATATTTTTAAATCCCTTTCCGGTAACATGCAAACGTAAAGCCCGGCACATGACCAGAGGTCATACAAACATTTAATAAACATAGTTTATCCTTATTGATCCATGGCTCGATTACAGAACGCCATTCATAAATGCATTTCAAATGGGAACATCTTATTTTAGGACCTTCCCGGTATTACATTGACTTCAAAATTTTTAATTTATAAATGTTAACACTACTATTCACATCTTGCTAACAGGTACTGGGTTACACAACAGGAGGTCTTAATTCTCCGATATGAAATGTATGGCGGAGATTTCAAATATTTCTGCATTTTCCTAGAATATAGAAATCCAAAATATGCATGTGAACAGCAGTAATTAACATGTTTTACAATCAAAGATTATCGTTTCCCTCATGGTCCTCATCTACATTCTTACATTCTGCAAGCATTTAGTTGAGCGACTTTTACTCTCTATATGTAAATAAATACATTTTAATCAATATCGGTCTGAGATGAAGACATAAAAATTCAAACTTAAGCGATGTATGAACATTTAAAGTAAATGCAAATCATAAAAATAAATAAAAAAGGAAGTGAAAATGCTATCGGTATTCAACAAAAATGCAATAATGATTCAGCCCTCCCAAGATGGGTTATCATGATTTAGAGTAGGATCTGCATCTTTAATCTGGACATCAATTTTTAAAGTCTCAGTAATGGCTCAAATTTAAAATAATATGAAAATTATTTTAGTTGGTCAGATATACGGTTAAAATTAATGTGTTCTATCCTCACTTCGTGAAATGCAGTATAAACCATCGTAAATAAAACACTAATTAACTTCCACAAATATACGATTTCATGAGTCTTCAAACTAGAATTTAGATGTAAGATTATTATTTCAGAATTATCAGAATTATTGCGACTTAAGACATCCTCGCTCAATGGGAACGAAAGGGAAAAGCTTTCGCTTGTGAAGTCCTCAGCCTTTTTGCTTGTGGTTTTATAAACTTAACGTGTGATACCATTTGTTTTTAATATCGAAATACTTAATCCTCATATGTTATGTGTCCCTCAACGCAAGGATGAATATCCATTGCCTGCATACAAGGCGCAGATGATTAGGAAAATCAGGTGTATCGGTCGAAAGAGATAAAAATCTATTAAAACAGCAGCGCGTCGTATTATCAATAGGTTTAGCTTACCTCGACTAAAATATAACCATCGAAAATTTCGACCATTTTTGAGTTGTTTAAAAAAAAAATGTTTTTTTTTCTAACATTAGCCGAGTTATTTTATTTTAGATATTTTTAATACGTACTTTGTGAACTATCCTCATATCTTCATTCATTCTCAAATTCGATGTTTTAAGAACTCCTTTATTTCCAGCAAATAAGTATTTTTTCTGCCAATAAATGGAAGAATACACTCAGACAGAATTTATCGAAGCGACATGTTCCTCTAGCGAACTTCTCAAACATTAGACCCGAACGAAAACAGAGAAATGCATCATTATTATCATGGACTCGACGCTAGATCGATGCAAAAGTTCTTCCAATAAGATTGGTGCAGTGGGAATTTATATGATTTCTTTCCGACTGGCTGCAGAAAAGACAGATAAGCTTCGATAAAAATCCAGAAAGTATTTCACACAAGCGGTTTTAAACCACCCCTTTGATGTGATATCATGGAGCCTCAAATATTCTTCCACATTAAATGTTTTGATCCTCGTAGCTAATACATGGGCCCAATCTGTAACACAGTTATTGAATACGTTTTCGAAGAGATGAACGGCTGTAAACCAGTACGTGGATGAAAGTAATTCATTCTTTAATAAAACGCTGTTTTACTTTCTCAAACTATGCTTGGGTTCGATGCCAGGGCATAACGAAACCCCCAACGAATGAATTGGGAACTCAAAACGTCTTTTAACGAGTTTTCTGAACGAATATCGACCCAAAATTCAGTGGTTAAGTCGAAATCGCATTTGCGTAATGGAAAGACATCGCCCATTATGGTCCTGGGTTCGACGCCAGTCCATCAGAATTATACTGCAGAAAGGTAATGTGGTCGATTCTGTAATTTGAATTTAGGTACTTTGTCAGGGGATACAAAATTGATACCAGGTAATGTCGTGTTATCCGTAAATACATACGCATTGGATTCATTCAAAAGCAGTCCTTGGTTCGATCCTAGGTCTATATTTCATTAGTACCTTAAGAAACTATGGAAAACTTTTCTTCAGAACTAGAGGAGTTGGATTTCGACAAATATTTTTTATTTTGAAGTCTTTTTATTAAGCTTGCAACTATGCAACCATTTACTTGTTTTTTAATATATTTATGTTGCTAATACACAAACTGTATATATTACATACAATTTGCTTTTTTGAACTTCTTTATCGCAAATGTCATTCTTCAATATCTTTTCAGATCCAAAATAAGTAAATTAATTTATTCTTGCCAACAAGTGTTCCTTTTTTATATTCGTGGGACCGTTGTGTCTAGTTATTTAAAAAATAAATATAGCTTGCAGCAGACGAAAACCTCACATAATATGTATTTCTGGTTCAATGCAGACGAGCCAACGAATTTATATATTGCGTTGCAAAGATACACTTAATAAATGGGTGGAATGGCCAATCTGTGCTACAGTATCGTGCGTAGTTTTCCCATCATGAATCCATTTTTTCCCCTCGGACTTCACTTGCAGAACAATCCTGTTGCCCCTAACCTCAGAGAGTACAAACGGCCCTTCATTTTGTTCCATTCAATATTGCTCTATTCCTACGTCCACCTACTTCTCACATCTCACTCACTCGGAGTGAGTTGATAAGACTCATTTAATGCGATGGACGTTTCAAAAACTCTTCTCAGGGATTGTGAAGTTTCAGAGATCACACCAAGTGAGGATCATTCTAAGTGAAATACTACTAGAATTTAAAATAGCTTTTTGCGAAAAACGATGGCCATCTTCCTGGAAATTTTAAAGCCTCGGGCGTTGAATAAAGTTAAAATAAATCGGCATTTGCGATAACCACTTCAGAAAAAATCAACAATCCCAAATTTGACTCCTTTCCTCTTTTGCGCATTCCTTCTTCTCAAACCTGAACTTGTTTACTTTGATAAAGTCGGAAAACGTGCTACTAGGGGGGGGGGGAGGGGTAGGGGGAGGGGCGAAACTTCCTCGAAACGAAAAGTTGGAAATGTAACCCATCAGAATTGGAAAGTGTGTGCGGAATATCCTTTAAGCTGTGTCAAAGGGAAGACGGGGGAGATTTAAACATGAAACTTTTGCTTGAGTATGTGTAATTCATGTCTATGGATATCTGTTGTCTCAAATTTGCAACTACTCTCGGAAGACGAGATCAAATAGTATATTTCCGTGCGAAGGTAGATCTTGGTCAACCTTTATTCATTACGGGAATTTTGGTATGGTTCGACCAGTTAATGGAACATACATGATATTTAATCTTTCGCTCAATAATCTTTACACTTATTTTTAATTATTTGAGGATTAACTGCTGTTATTTAAATAGCTAATTGGCTATTCCTTATCATATGATGTGTTAGTACTTGAATCAATAAAAACCCGAATTGCCTCAGTTCAGCGATTCTTTGGTTACTTAGCCGTACTTACAGAAAACGTGTGGTTCTCTTAAGAGATTGCAATTAAATGATTCCGTTTGGATTGAAAAATGACGGTGTAGTTCAGAAACTGATTGCACTATGCTCACTTGTTCCTCTTCTTTGTGAGAACTTCACTTTCCAATCCATCTTCAATGCTTCCAGTATAAAATGGCTGAGGGTCCATTAAGCCATCACGAGGATATCTGTAGAAATTGACAAACGAAGAACGTGCAAAATTGCTTGCCATAAACTTGAAGTGATGCATCAGACCGTATTTATTATATAAACACTTTATTGTCTTCTCATGTGAGTGTCTGGTTATTTGACCGATGTCTTCACTCTTTTTTCGCTTCAATAATTTTAATGTGTACACTTTTGATCGGGTTGGAATACACTGTCCCAAAATTTATTATTTTTATATTTTTTGTTTTATTTCTTTCATTTTTGTCTTATTCTATTCGTCTTTCGCTTGTCCACCTTTTTCCCCCTTTTCTATGCTCCCTGTTTGTTGGTGTTTTCCCACTGCGAATTCCCTATCAAGATTTATTCCTGCACCTCAATCTTTCCTTTTCCTTCTGTGTATATTAGAAGGGGAGGAGAGTGGATTTCCAAGTAGAGGACTCCTTTATCTACGCAGGCGTTAATATTCTTCTCCTCTTTCCATTCGCAAGTATTTCTTCCATTCGGTGCTTCATTTTTTTCCCAAATAACTCCATTTATTCTCATCATTTTTACACTTTTCCTCTTATATGAAGCTGTTCCGACATGAATATCGCTCTCAACCAATTCTAATGCGATTCCTGTGAGCCCCGTGCGAATGAAGTGATGCACGTTTCGGTTCTCAGTTATGTCTCACTCTAAAGCGCGTCAATTTGTCAAAACCTTTCATTATCACCCTTTAAAATACTTCTCGTAAAGTGCGGTTTCAAATAATGTCTTCTGCATTCGGCTGATCGCATTTTTCAAATGCAATTTTAATCATCGCACAGTAAATTCAATGTTGAGTTCGTGTGAGACGAAGAAACTTAAATTAAGGTTCAAAGATGAGATAATTTCTTGTTATCTCGGACACTCTCCCACAGCGTGTTACATTATAATTACATGCTCGTTTAATATTATAAACCTCCTTCGGATGAGTATATTTTAGAGTAAAAATCTTTTGTAAATGGTAACGAGATGACACAAAATACCGAAGCAGTGAATTTTGAGTAAAAGAGATCCTTTCTTTCGTTTTTGATGTTTTCGTGGTTGAAAACTCTAATTGTCTCCTTTATTCCCGTTTCATTGACTGAAATTGCTGTTTTCAAGTCCAGATCAAATTCGCTCACGCCTTATTGATCGGTCGACGTGAAAAATGAATCGAGGCAGGATACGGCACTTGAGAAATGATTGATTCGAACTTCTCAATTGATCTCACCTTGAATTCGATAGCGCGATTCCATACAACCACTGTATTGCATCGTACATTACGTCGCATTCCTAGGGCATTTTGCGCTGATACCGGCCGAAAGATAATTTGCTATCGAAATCAGTCAAACGTAAAGCAATTGCTAAACCGTCTGTGAGTCACCGCAACGAATACCTACAGTTTGATAGATTCCGTTTCGGAAATTTTAAACGTTTTACTGCCCTTTTATGGCCATTGGATCAAATTCCTCGAAAATTATGTACGAAGGTTATTTTTAAAAAGCTGCAAAGATAATTGGTCAACATTATTCTTATGTAATTTCCAATGCTGTTTCATAGTTTCTAATTTCCTCGATGGCTCTTCATCAAGTGTGGCCCGGGAGCATAGGATTAAAAATGGGTGACGATGATGATATATATGCATAACCAGTTCATATTTATATGAATTTATCATTGGAATGCCTCATGAAAATTAATACTCCTAATGTTTCGTATATTTTAAATAGTTTGATATCATCTCATGGAGGATTAATTTGCCGTTGATACTTCCAAATTAAAAATTTTACTTTGAAAAAAGGCAGTGCGAGCAATCATTCGCAATAGATTTTCTCTTAAAGTAGTCAACCGCATAACATTTGTCAACATAAAGCTCTAATCAAATTTATGGTAGCCCTTATAACTAAGCCATTTTAATATTTACTCATATGATTCTATTGAAACATCCTAATTTTAAACAGAAATAAATTTGCAAGTTCTCAGCATTTTCGCATGTTATGACACCTGGCCATCATTCACTCTCCCTTTATCAGCTCATGTCCTCTTTGACGTCTGCACTTCCTTGTTCTGCTCCTCTGACCCCGAGCCGACTTGGACATTACCTTTTCGTCCGAAAAAGTTAGAGATAAATTGCTGTCGCTGGAGATCAAGATTCGAGAAAGTTCCAGGAAGGAGGGATCGAGTGTCGATTGAAAAATGGCTTCCTCTTGAAGGAAAATAAAGAAGGATCCTCGAGGATGTTTGGTTACCATGGGAAGGAAAGTCGAAGATCCGATAGAAGGTGCCAACGGCTGTTTATAAACATTCTCGCCGATGTGGATTAGTGCAGACCCTCTTCTTTCTCTCAGGATAAGGCGATATACACCGATATATATATATATATATATTCAGATTTTTACACTCGCTGACACAATATCTGAAAATGAACTAAGAGAAAGCTAGTAATTTTTCAATCTGAAGATTTAGAGCGATGGGATGACGAGAGATTTTTATAAAACAAACTAAGATGTGTTTAAAATATGTTTCGTAAAGGTCAGCGTAAATATTTCAATAACTATTTGTTAATTTTTAACGTGAATGTAGACTTCCTTCCTCGCAAAAAGTCTACAGAAAGCGTTTATTTCGTTTAAATATTTTGTAGTTTCACCGAGTGATAACCGTACATAGAAAACAAGTTTCTCGAAGCGAGCATAATCGTCGGTTTAATTGAAGGTCCCGAGCAAAAGCGCCGAGAGCGAATCGTAAAAATCGCATTTTGTTCGAAGGCGTGGCCGAAAATAAGGCTGTTGGGAAGGACGGCGAAAACTACAAGTTGCGCAGGAAGAAAACACTGAGGAAAAACGTCGAGGAATATGTTTGAGAAAATCAATTTGAGACGGGGCCTTCGAGCAGAGGGTTCAGAGGAACGGTGAATAGGACTTGCATGGACTTGGATGAAGAGATGATGCATACACGTATAAATAAGTTTTCCACATTAGGAAGATTCATGAGCCCTAAAATTCTTACTCGCTCTTTCCCTTTCTCCTTTTTAACCTTTTATATCATTCGACACATTTTGGCTTTTCTCTTGTTTTCTGTCTTTTTAGCAATCCCTCAACAATTCCACCTTTTTCTGTTACCAATGCGTCGACACAAACGCAATCTCCAATTGGTGGAGTGCAAATGCGAGTCTCGAAAAGAAAAATAAATAAGAATGTGAGAGAGAACTGAAGAAAACACTTTCATTTAATATATCATTATATATTCAGGGTTGTTCTTAAGTCTTGAGTGTATCGAATCATTTATTGAACAGAGTTTAAGCGACGTAATTGTTTAAAATCGTACATTTAGAATAACAAAAACAACAAATGAAAGAAACTCCTATTTTTTGTGTCTTAGTTAATGAAATTTCAAATGAAAAAGGGAAAAAGAATTTGCCAGGTTTAGTCAACCAAAGGGAGGTTTTGGGGACTTTTCTTCCCTACTAGGGTCAATACCAAGCAGCTTATTTGATTTCTCCCTTTCCCCACAGGAGTAACTACAACCAGGCCTGGTGACTATTTGTAGCCCTTCTGAATAAATGAATAAAGAGAGAGATAACCGAGAATCAAAGATAAGTAGTCAACAATTGCGATATATAATTTGTATCAAACGCGACGTTGTATAAAAATAATTGAATCTATTGCGATATTTATTAAAAAATAAAATATTTTAAGACATCGTCAACTGTTGTCCGAAAGTACATTTGTAGTACATTTGCTAGTGCTGAAAAAGGGATATGTAGAAAAAGGTAGGGAAGACCGGGTCTATTTTCATTGTTTGGTTTTTCATTTTTCTATTTTTTGTGGAATACCACCATTGATTTTTGTGAATGTGTCGGAACTCTTTGACTACAAAATCGTATAGAACCCATGAAATAAATACAAGTTTGGTTAACCTCTAAAACATTCTTTCTAACAGCTAGCAACTAAGCCAATTAACCCGGGTGCGGGGCTAGTTGGCAAACTCTTAGGGGTGAGTTGGCATAACGCAATATAGATAGGGATACTTAGGCAAAACACAACAATTTTCGAGGGCAAAATACATTTTATGTTATAGAAACTTGAAGTAACTTCAGGGTTGCCACCTTGCGAGTGGTTCGTTCTGGGAGATTTTTCAATTCTGGAGATAAAAATGTATACAATAATATATATTAGATCAATAACAAAAACAGGACAGGGTTCATTATATGAAAACGAGAGAGAGTATGCTGGAAGTCGAAACAGTTGATGACAGAATAAGTAATACCAGAATGAAAAGAAGATTCAAAAACAAAACAATAATATCAGTGCATACTCCCACAGAAGAGAAAGGTGAAGAGGGAAAATAAACTTTCTATGATCAATTGGAGGACACATGTAAAAAAGTACAAAAATATGACAGGGCTACAGTAATGGGTGACTTAAATGCAAAGATAGGCAAGGAAACACATTTATCCAATGTAGCGGGTAAACACACATTGCACGATAAAACGAACGACAATGGTGACATGCTACCCCAGTTTACAATAAAATAGATGAATTATTAAAAGTACCTCACTATTACTTAAAAGATTCATGTATGAGCATGGAAGATACCAGGATTCAGTGACGTAACAGTCATTTATTAGTTCCTCAGAAACACTTTACATCAGCTACAGATTTAAGAAACTGCAGAGGACCAAACTGTGACTCGAATCATGACCTTGTTATAGCAAGAGTAAGGAAGAGAATAATTAAAGCAGAAAACGGTCCAGAGATGGTTAAGAGAAGATAGGACACAAATAAGTTAAATGAAGAACCAAAAATCAGAAAGCAATACTAAAAAGCATTAGCTAGTAAAACGCAAACAAGCAGCAAAGGAATAACTAATGAAATAAACACTTAGAAAGAATAGGAAAAAATAAGGAAAGCGATCAAAGAAGCTGTGGAAGAAACCATTAGAGAAAACAAGAGAGTAAGGAATGTTGATTGGTTTGACAACGAGTGTGCCCAAATTACACAGGAGAAGAATAAAACTAGAGAAAGGACGATAAAGAGAGAAACAAGAATAAACACTGAAAGATACCGAGGATTGAGGAAGGAAGCGAATAGGGTTTGTAAGAACAAAAGGAGGAAACGAAGAAATGGCTAGAGGATATAGAAGAATATAGCAAAGAGAACGAAAGGAGAAAGTCTACAAAGCTGTGGAAAAGGTGATGGGAAGATACCAACCAAGAATTTAGGGATGTAGAAATACGGAAGGAATACAAGCAGAGAATCAGCTCCTGGAAAGATGGCTAAAACATTTCATAGAGCTCCTCAATGAGAATATGAGAGTAACAACTGAGGAAATAAATTGGCCAAGGAAAGAGAAGAAACAAATATAGTGGAGAGATTGCGTTCGATTAAACCAACAAGACGCAATATTGCACAATGCAAACGAATGTTAAACATAATAACGCCCTGGGGGAAGATAATATTTCAGCAGAGCTAATAAAATATGGAGGAGAAATAGCGGCTGATGCTATACATAAACTTATCTCTATAATATGGGAAACAGAAAAACATGCCAGAAGGATGGAGCAGAGGCATCCTATGCCCAATATATGGGAATAAGCTGGTTTGAAAGAATAAAATTCACAGAATCGGGCGAGATATGGTGGAAATCCATCATGCAGTATGAAGGAGATATTTGGTACTTTTTCCACAAAAATTGTTTTATTTGTACTACCGGTTTCAACGGAGGACCGTCATCATTTGTAATAAAGGCCATCGACATGTCGATGGCCTCCGTTGAAACCGGTAGTACAAATAAAACAATTTTTGTGGAAAAAGTACCAAATATCTCCTTCATACTGCATGGTTTGAAAGAACTAAAGACTGATAATGCTGTTAAATGCCGTGCATGAAATACTCTCCAGCATCATAAATGAAAGGCTGAAAGTAGTAACTAAGAAGGTGATTGGAGAATATCAGTGTGGGTTTAGATAAAATAGAAGTACAATAGAAAACTGTTTGTAATCAGATGAATTATGGAAAAATGCTATGAGCATAATGTTGAATTGCATTTGCTGTTTGTAGATTTCAGACAAGAATTTGATAGCATTAACAAGATCAAACTGTAAGAAGCAATAGAGGATATTAAAATTCTGCCTAAAATAATTGGATGGATACAAATGGCATTGAAGAAGACCACGGCTAAAGTTAATATACATAATCAAGTATCAAATGAGTTACAATTCAGCACTGGGGTAAAGCAAGAAGACGGCCTATCGACCACTCTTTATATTCTAGGATTACCCAAAATTGTCTGAAAAATTGATGAAAGAGGAACAATATCTAACTAATCAAGCCAAATATGTGCATACGCCGATGGAATCCACCACAACTGGCCGCGAGACAACTGAAGGCTACCATAACTGATCGCGTCTCGTTTTCAGAAAACATTAATTGAAGGACAGTGTACAAAGTAGTATGCAATGTTGTAATTTTGTGGGAACAATAGAACGGTAGTCATTTTACCGAATACTGATTCAACTAGATTAGATACTTACATTGCTAAATGTTTTTCCCGGAAGATATTTTATTTTAGGGTCTTAAGTTCTAGGAGACTCTATGTCAATCATTAAAACATTAATCGCAGGCAATAGGTTATTATTGTTATCGATTAACGATATTCCAACTGAATTTCTATGGTGCTGAGTGTAGGACGAGTTGTCATAGCCAACCAACTAACCCCACGGAACAACATGGGTATCAGACAATCCCGAACATCAGAAACAGAAGCTGATGCATGCAACTGCAATTAAGCGTTCTTTCGGAAACCGTCATCAGGAAATTCGATTAATTGGTTCACCAAAACGGAAAGATTTACGATGAGGACATTTACTCGCCGCCACTCAAAAAAATGACGATAATGACTCCCTTTCTTCGTGACGCTTCCAAACAGACTGGAAGTACGGTGGATGGCGCTCCCTCACACACACTATTAGTAGAAATAGCTATTTAGCTTCGTTATTGCAGAATGAATGCCCCTCAACCCCGATCACTAATGTTCCTGAAGGGCAAATGTAAGTTAACGACCAAGAGACATATTTGTTCCATGAATTTAAAAAAATATGATTAGTTTATCTTTCGTCCTATTCCAATTAAATTATTCTTAGATTAATTCAATATGTTTATAATTTATAGTAATATCAAAATGTTTCAATTTTTTATACTTATAAATATCGAAATAAAATAAAAATTTCAGTAGTTCTTTATGTTCTCAATGTCCAAAGTTTGGAATGTATATGTGAACTGTAACACATTAATCATATTTTGTACGTTGATAAATAAATCTATTTATAATTTATATGAGATTAACTGAATTATTATTAATGATAAATATTTAAGTATTATTGAAAGTTTAAACTGTTGATACTAATCAATCGATTCGGCCGAGATGTTGTGGAAAGACATAATTCGCTTGATTACGCTGTGCCGAGATTCTGTGCTCTTTATAGGAATTTGAAGATATATACTATCTGAATTCACTTGTTAATTTCCTAAGATTTGAGTATAATCCCGCGTTTGAATCCTCTTCATGAGATTGGATGACCCAACACCACCCTCTTACTTGTGCTATCTCAGCGCTTTGCGTTTCAAGTTGGCTAGAAAAGGACATTGTCTCGTTGTTTACGGATTAATTGCGTCTAAAACTGTGTCTCTGTGGCGGAAATTACTCCTCAATTTAAATCGACCTCAGTCTGCACGAATGCATCACATATTCATGGAGTTCACTCGTCTGAGTGACCATAGCAATTTCTGTGGGGATTTCATATATAAAAGAGTAATTCAAACAAAGACAAATTCTCATTTCTCGGAATTTGCAGTTGAATGATTAAAAGCATAAAATACGACTTCAAAAAATTCATTTTCCTGTTCAAGTAAAAAAGGTTTCCTCAATTAAAAACTCATTTCCCTATCCTTACAGGAAAGCTAATTTATACCTCACAGTGTTGACCGTTTTTATTACCCTGGTAGAATTCATTGTTAAAAAAATCCGTTATATGTCCGAATATATATATATATATAAGGAAAACGGTATCCCTTTTTCCATTAGAGGAAATGAAGGAATTTCTGGAAATGTTTCTAGTGATGAGATTAATGGAAAATGGAGCCATAATTGTCTTTCCACACCAAACGTAATGCCTTGAGCAAGATGTGAAGCAATATGTTCAAAACTTTTAGAATAATGACGAAATATTTTAATCACTGTCTCCTACCTTATAAAAAATCATCAAATTATGATATTTTGTATGACCATGTCATTAAGTTCATAGATCAAAATTTATGTTGCTTTATCTCATGATGCAGTACATAAAAATACGCCGATAAAGAGCATACGGAGTAGTATTCCGTAGATGCGTTTACTGGAAATCTGCACGAATTTCATCTTTGCACAGACTTAAAGCATTTCCCTGATCACTGTTCAAGGAATAGGTTTGTCTTCGTTAGAAATATCATAAAGGAAGGCCTTGCTGATTTTGAATTTTTTTAATTCTCCTAATTTACGGAAAGCACTGGAAAAGAAGTAAATATTGTATGTGATAGAGTAAAGGTAGATAAAAAGGGAGTGCCGAAAAATAAGACGAAAGTTAATGTGTTATTGAGTATTGATTGCGTTGTATTGAAAGAAGTTGAATTGTTTAGTGCATATACAATCATTCCATTACTCATCTATCAATCTTTATGGACTCAAAATAAATAGTGTGGAATA
Source organism: Sympetrum striolatum (assembly GCA_947579665.1). Lineage (NCBI taxonomy): Eukaryota > Metazoa > Arthropoda > Insecta > Odonata > Libellulidae > Sympetrum > Sympetrum striolatum. Next base: position 124,036,253 of record OX388341.1, read on the forward strand.
AGGGCTTCAGGCTCAGTTGAAAGAATCCAAGGAAAAGCAGAAACGAACATCTCTGTTGAGAAAATATATCTTCCTTGTCCCTAGATGAAATTTTATAAGAATATAAAGAAGAGATTAAAGTGATGAGGGACATGTTACCTATAAAATCGACGAATGGTCAAAAACTAATAATAAGTTGCGATTTTATTAATTTTTGCTATTATATATTATGCTACAATATTTGTGAATATATGTTTGTAAATCAGTAAAAACAGAGAGGAATTCAACTTAATCACTACGTAACAGTTTAGAAATGATGCTAGAACGCTTGGGGTACCATGCATCACTGCAGAGATGGGTCTCTCAAGGAACTGTTTTGTAGTGCATCTATTACTTCCAAGACGCCTTATAGTGTAATTGTGAAGAAGAATAAGATATAAACATATAAGGATCAGTTGCACAAATATATGCGATTTCTGCTTAAATAGTTGAAAGGAAAAATAAATAATTCTAGCAATGTATATTCTGTGCATTTCAAAATTGAAATATCTTTTTTATACTACGTAGATTTTTTAAAAATATTTCATTTGTGTAATAACTATTAACTATTCAAGTATTTCGGTTATAATTATACGATTTATATCTATTATGAGAAATACATTTTTGCGTAGATAGGAAAACGCGAAAGAAAAATTGTTTATTCAGTAAACAGTATATGTATACTTATAAATGAATTATTTCTAAATGTTTTGTTTGGATAACATATTGATTATTGACTTATTTCACTCAAAAAATTACTTTATCCTTAAGGAAAATATAGTAATTTGATGTTATTCTATTGAGAAATTTTCACTAAGCCTACAGAGACTGATTGTACAATATCGTAATTAGACTAAATGTTTTGATAAGAATTAAGTTGTTGTCATAATTTGATCAAAATAACAGAGTTTGGAACAAAAACCGGCGTTTCAATTTAGATTCTCTTACGGTCCTTAAAGAGAGAGCTTAAGAGGAGATAGTTCACGAAAATGTCTAATGAAGGATAATTTTGAGTATGTTTCAACGATTTGTTCTAGGTTAATAAGCCAAACGACCTCCTTTATGAAGTCGTATGAGCCCTGATGATCGATGAAGGAGACCCTCTGGAGGGCCTCTGAAACAAGGGATGTTTAATTGAAAACCCTTCGCTTGACCACTCGTCATTTATTCAAAACATCGATTGCAGTAAAAAGTTGCTTTTACTGCAGGTTTACACGCTTTGTTAATATGCCTGAGCTTGTGTTAACCGCCCCCTATATATTAATTAAGTTTCTAATGGCTATATAATAGTATAATTATATAGTATTATAATTTGAAATCACCTCATTGAAGTAAACTTAGATTACACAATTTTTTAACAGAATGTAAACATTGGCGTATTAAATCACCATAATATTGCTGAAAGTTCAACTAATGAATGAGCATGAATTACGAATTCAACCATGATAAAGAGAAATATTATTCTTTGAAAAGTGAGCCAACCTGCCCCGGTCTCCTTACCGAACAGAAACCTCTAACAATTTAAGGGAATTTTTAAAATTGCACAAATTTTTCCGTTTCATTCCCATTCATTTTTTGCAGCAATACCTCTTTTTGTCCATCGCAAAGAGAACTTTCTACTCTGCGCTTGTGGGGGTCCAATGCTTAGTGTTTTTTGTTAGTGCAGTTCTTTTAACGATTATCGTTAGTGTTTTGGGAATTCGTGCACTTGAGACATTACAACAACATTAGTTGGTCAGTACAACTCACTTGGACCTAATTTCTAATCCCGATATTGGTGACGTAGAACATAAAATAATATCCAAACTTTGATATTTTGCAATAAACTATTGCACATTTGTATCTCAGCTTAATAGCATTGACCAACTCTTGAACTCCTGTGTCTTAATTTAAGGTATCATTATTTCTGTGAAAGAAATTTTGGTTAATTTTCTGTAGGAGATAATCCTAAAATGAATGCCTAATTTTTTTCAATCTTAATTAGTGCTAAAATTATTTCTCGGGAGATTTGAATTGAGAGGATTTTAGCTTTATTTGATGTATTTTGGAACATATGAAAATTATGCATTAAGTATTAGGCTTTGTGTTATTTCAATCAATGATCAAAGTTCAGGTGTTAACTCGGCATTTCGACTGACTTCTGTCCCATGAAAGAATTATTAGAACGGAAATTATATTTGCATGAATTGGCTCGCGCACTAAAGTACAAGGGTAAAATGAAGTTAAATATGATCTAACAGAGGTTTATTTAGGATGCTATCGTACGATATCATATATAACACATTAGAAATACAAACAAGGGCAGTTTTTAAGTGATATTCGTCGAATAAATTTCGTTTTCTACTGTAATTAGAGCATTCACGAGAAATGTGATTGTGGGTTAAATTCGGAAAAACTTCAAAGTTGAGCTTAATTTGAGTCTCGCAAATTAGAAAGTGTAATTTATCATTTTATTATAGTTATTTTTTAACGTTTTTGATTTGGACATTTTAAGTTGCAGTTCAAGTGGAAAGCTGGTCAGCTGCAGTCCTACAGTCGAGCAAATTTTTTGCTTTCCTTTATGATTACTGTTGTTTGGTGCAGTCAACGTCATTTATATTACGAAACAGTTGCGTAGGAATGCTCAGTCAATGTGTGGGAATATTCAGCACTACAGAAACAAGCGATGAAAACAAAGAAATATTTTGATATTATACATTTTCATAACGATGGATACGTTGACCGCAATGACTTGTAAAACGCAATCACTTTCCTAATTTATTTTTATAAAGATAAAAATTCTAGCACTGCCATATTTGGAATTGTCGTTAAATAAGAATCATGGAGAATGGTCTTCGTTGCAAACATCCGAAAGTTGGAGATGTATACGTCGTGTTCATTTCTAATGTGTTTTCATCAAAAGCAGATCTGAGATATTGAAGGAGTTATGACGGGAATTGGCGTTACGACAGATGGGGCTGTCAGAAGAGGCGCAGTTCGATGCGATGAAATGAAGGCGCAAAGCATTGTGGGTCACCAAAATGCAATTACAACGAAGTCGTCATACGTGTAGCAGCAAACAGTAGGAAAATTACCTTTCCGTGATCTATCTTCCAACTATAATGGAAATATCTTAATCAAAATATTAATCAAAGTTTTCTCAGAGGAGAGCCGGAACCGCAAACCAGAATTCACTTTCCTTTTTGGAAAAAGAGGACATCATAACGTGGATGGAGATCTATTTTTATGTAATGTGTAGGAAAGGAATTTTGCAGAAATCCACGGATTCCCACAATCCTATGATTGGGCTGAAACTCGTTTTTTTTGGCACAGAATGATATGAAATGTATCTTCAATTTATTGCCCCATCCTTGTTCAAAAGTGTCATAATATGACTCCTATTCTCTGCTCCGTTGGCTTAATTCTGATATGAATTTGTGCGTCTTTTTATTCGAGGAAAGTGTACTTATTGTAACTCAGTGATGCAATTGCGCGTAGTTGTCACAATTAAAGGATTAGAGAAAAGAAAGGAAAAAAAGTCTCACGTACGCATATTTCACGCGCTTAATCATCAAGTTCTTTTTTTCTGTGTCATCTGTCTGGTCAACAGAAGAATATTATATTTTAATTTTATCATCAAAACAGCTGTAAAATCTTATATTGAATTAAATATCAGAAAATCTTACATATAAAATAAAATATTTAATTGGACGAGTTCCAAAAATAATTAAACGATTTAATGCAATTTTCTTAAGTTGTCATTTTCGCGTTCAATATGTTGCAAGGGAAATACTTATTTGTTGTTTTTTTTTTAATTTTTAATTTTTTAAATAATATATTCATAAAGAAACATAAGATGTCTTTAAAACCCTTTTAGCATCTTGAAAAAACAAACTTCCTAAACCTACTTATACACTCAATTCAATTTAATTTTTTCGATACACCGGAGGTAATTAAAGAGCGTGGAGGCAAATGAAAGCAAGTTTGATGAAGTGTTATTGGTACGTCGATGTAATGCTGAAACAAATTGTGGGAGTTACCTACCATTTGGGGAAAATCATTACTTTAAGGATACGACTTTCGGCAAATTTCAAACGTGGCCGTGGTTCCAAAAGGTGATATTTGTTCTCTTCAAGGGCAGTATGTTATAATTTATCGCATTCCAAAATATATATGAATGGTGAGATTAATTCAATAAATGGATATTATAAATTAGAAACGAGCAAGCGGACCCTTTTGAAGGAGCGACATTGCGGAAATACCAGAAAAGTATGTGAACGAATGCTATTGAATAAACTATGGTAGGGGAAGGCGGGGAACAGCGGTCCATGGGGCGGAATGATGTTTGCCGTTTTTCGGTGTCAAAGAGATGTTTCTTATGAGTGGTAATAAGCATAATTCCGTTTGTAGCATTTGAGATTTGTTTTGTAACCAAGGCAAGGTAAACGCAGTTGTTAACATTACAACTATAGTTAGTATATGCTTGAAGTACGTTTAATTGTCTTTTGTTTTATTCAAACGTTTGTAAACGTTTCTTTCTCGAGGGACTCCCTAACCTGAATCGGGTCCGTGGGGCAGAATGTACGCCGCTATGTTGAGAACTACTATGGATTTCAGATATCTTTCTTAAGAGACATTCTACTTTATCTGTTCGCAAACCCGAAGCAGCATCTGGTGTAAGGGTCATTGGATTAAAAAGAAAGTAGCTGATGAGGCTGTCCTAGAGTAAGAATTTAGTGAATAGGCTTAATAAAAGGACACATCCAATGACAACTGTAGTTAAACCCTTTATAGTAACTTAAAACAAGATAAATATAGAGTAAACTTACTTTTTCTGCAATTCCAGAAGTGTTATATATATATAATTTTTATATTTGAAAAGAAAACCATCGGTCCTAAGTTTTCTTAGGATATCATCGTATTTTTGTGATTATGTATTACAACATGTTCATAGAAAATTTTCATCTTTCTAAATGAACCCATCTCTAATTTTAAAACGTTCTTTCAACTTAACTTTCAATTTTAACTTCCCTTTTACATTCAACGTAAAATCATGTCAGTCAAAAAGGAAACTATTTCCACTGTATAGCAAGCAATGTCATAGGCCAAAATATTTAGCCTTCAGTAACTAATTTTCAAGAAAATATCCAACTATCATTAATTTAATTTTAATTTCACCGCAATTTTGCCATGTAACAGCGTTGGAGGGTGAAACACCATTTTACAAAGCCTTTGATCGCTTTATCATTTCCCTCAATCGACCTCTCCTTTTTGAACTATTCTTCCCGAACTCCTTTTTAATTCTCTTGTCCTTCCGATACGCCAAACATCCAAATCCTCCCGTTGTCTTTCTTCACCCATTCTTCCTCGATTTGCCCGCATCTGCTGTTCAAATAATCGATTCCCACTGCATTTTCACCTGAAGACCACACATTGATGTATTTCAGCCGGTGAATAAACGGGAGATGCCATTCGAAACGTGTCCGCCGAATTTTCAGCGTAAACAGGATGTGCTTTGTGCCGTTTGGTCGAGCGTCAAAAATGCGATGCTAATTATAAACTCTCCGCCGTTTATTTTCATCAAAAATACTCTCGCGCCTTATTCTCATCTAAATTGGAATTAAATTTAATTCGCTGCAATGCAGAACTCGCATCCAATTCCACGATCCTATTTGCGATATTTTTGAAGAATCGAATTCACGTTACCATTTTTTAGTAAACAGCCTCCGTGGTTGTGCTTAGGCATCTGTTACTCATTTGGATTGTTCGATCTCGAATGCTGTCGTTGAATTAAAAATGTCGTTATTTTGTATTTCCATAAATTACATTTTGCTAGTCTTATTTGAAACGAGTAAAATGTAGCTTGCATACTGCAAGCAGATCGACAACACTAATTTCATGTTTGCATTATATCGGGACGGTCCTTATAAGAAAAAAAAGGATTGAAAATATTCTTAAAATTCGCTGCAATTAAATCGTCTGGCATCGAACCCGGGTCTTCCTGGTAAACTTATTATGCAGTACAACAGAAAATCACCATCTATAACTATGTGTGAAAATTCAAGCAGAAATATTGGCTGCAACTGCCTCAAACGTATTGCCCCATGTATTCCTTACGTGAGAAATGTTAATGTGCTCTGGCATCCAACCCAGGAATAGTACGGTCTTATCTAAATTTGTTTCTTAAACCAATTCTTAGCATATATCTTCTGGCTAAGCACGAACTTCCTATCATTTCGATAAGAGTATCAAAAAAAGTAATGAAAAACTGCCTCAGTGTATTTTAAATGGCAGATTTTTGCATCTTCCTAGCATCGAACCCAGGATATTTTCTGTAAAAGTAATCATTTTTGTTGATAGATCCTGATGATATCTATTGGCCTCTTGAGTTTTAGTTCTCCACCTATCCGGGAAGTATTTTTTTTTAATTCCCGAAAATCAAAACAATGCATTTAAAGGGAAAAATCGGGACTTTGGGGCCCTCTGGAATCGAACCCATGACACTGAGGTTCAAATTTATAAATCCACGCAAACGCTTTAAATAGATATACATTTTTAATGAGATATTCGTTCGTTAAAGTTTGCAAACTATTAAAGAAGAATAAACAAAAAATAAAGAACAAAACGGGAGAAGGAAAACGAAGATTACACTCAAATATAAGAAGCAAATGAAAGAGGATTGAAAACACTCGTTGCTGAATTTTCAATGGTACTCAGTCCGATTAATATGTATATAGGTATAATACCGTTCCACACACAAAATTTCATGGAAATAAATAAACTTTGTGAACCCGGTGCCGCTGAATGCGAACCTGATGTCAAAATTTGCAGCTCTGGTGTTCGTAATGCAGCCATTACCTGTTATTAAGCCTTTCAGCCATTTATTCTGACTATTGACTCCCATACACAAAATAAATTTATATATAAGAGGCATATTTCTTGTATCTTCGATGTAAGATGTACATTAGTCATAATACTAATGAAACATAATGATAAATAATGTGCATTATATATTTACAAAAGGTGTCCAAATGTGCAGTACGTGTTCGTCAAAGGGCTGGATGAATAGAACACGATATTTGGAGTCCTTATGATTTGGACCCACAGATTGTTGTTTCTGTATAGTTTCTCTTATGAAAAAGGAGACTCCATGAAGAAAAATTCAACAATCTTATACCCTAATATGATAACGTATGCAACCGATACATAAGAAACATATATGAGAAAGACTCTGATAGGTGAAGACCACACGATATATCAGTGGAAAGTGAGTGTGGGGATTTTAAAAGTGATGCCATTTCAGTAGCAATGCAATTTGGCTACTCCAAGTTCTTTTATTTGCTTTGCGAGTGGGATAGTCGTTTACAAGCATTGTTCTCAGAAAAGTTGGTCTCTTGGGACAGTCACTAAGTCCTGGAATGGAAAGTGTGTGAACCGTTGATAGTGTCAAGCAAAGTTTTGCTCCCTGTACTAAATAGGAGGTAGAAGCTCCCTATAAAACGGAGGCTTACGAAAAAGTCTGTAAAAGCTTTAGATGCAAATGGTTCAGTTACGTCAGAAGTTACCCAGGCTTGGTCTTGAAAAAGTAAAAGCAGGTGTGTTCATCGGACCACAGATTAGAAATAACTTTAAAAAGATGGTCAATTTGAGTTATTGAAATTGAGTTATTCATTCACAAATTGTTATTTTCTGGGACACTTCCTTGCGGGAAATTCCGAATAACTTGTGTTTGATGCGCTCGTATGAACAGTTGACCTCCCCTCTGAGCCTTTTTTCCATATTTTGTGGGGTTGGCTGATAAATGATTGTTTGGATTGATGATGAGGATGAGGTTGGTTTTGGCGAAGACTACTTTCACGGTCAGCTCGCTAACCAGTCGACCACAGAGAACAGTTGAAGTGCAGTCACTAAAAATGCACTTTTGAAAATCACACTTAGATTTCTTTCCATCAAATTGTAGCCATGTAAGTAGAGCATGGTAAGTGCTACCCCAAGGATATTTCAGTTACGCATCAATAGTATAGAGGGGTTGCTAAGTGATTATTGCTGGATGGTAATAAAGGATATAACATAGAACAGGTATAAAAAAGGCGTTTTTTTTATAACCGACTTTTTCATATACTTTTGAACGATACATAATTAAATATCATTAACTCAGAAACTAGAGCTAATCAATATATTTGAAAATCACCTTCGAATTCAGCGACGCTAAAATCATTCAGTAAACATCTCCATCATTTTGTTGTGTTCATTCCCCCTCCATAATCAAGAGCAACCACAAAGTTCAAGCCAAAACTTTTAATTTTGTCACCATAAGTAAAATTTATACCAGAAGAAATCACCAAAAATTACCCGTAAATTCTCTTTAAAATTAACCTGAGATAGAAAACACGCAAAGATGAAATATTTGACAAATGGAGAGAAAAAAACGTGGTTCTGGAATTGACACTCGAGTATTCTAAAGAAAATATTTTCATTGGAAACTTGAGCATCGCAAATGAGAGCGAAATAGAAATATTATTTCGCATTGGTTTAAGTAAGTTGATGCGTATTCATAGTGGAGGTCCAAAAGTAGACAAATACTATCTGTGTATTCCACGTCCATCATCACTAATTATGCGATTGAAAGCAGATACGAAAACGAAGAGTTAAATTCTACTCTTTTCGTAAAAGGAAACAGAGCCAGGTGTCACTTTGTGGTGCTTATTAATACTAAACAACTCCATGATATGAGACTTTAAAACCACAGAAAAGAACATTACGACCATGATTTCGTACCTGTGGATGCAGTGAGACTGCGAAACCATGGCCTAGATATAATTTTCGCTAGTATAATAGAAGTCTCATATCATTGAGTTTCTTCCTTTCTTTTCGCAAAACTTTCCAAACCATCTTGCGTCAAACACGGAGCTTACGCAATCACCGTTCTGTAGAAAAGTAAAACTCCCAAGAGAATATCCGTTCGTTGCGTAGTTAGAGGACAACTGGAATTATATTCCTTCTCTCAAGAGCGAATCCCGCGAATAAATTAAATTAGTTGTAGTTAGCTGTAAAAGTATTCTAAATACGTAAGCAGAATTCTCCGACTTGGCAAGGATAAATGTGCGGCGATACAATACTAGAGAACTATAGTTGGCTTTCTGAGTAATTTGGGTCCACTCCTCCCGATTATATAGTGCACCGTAAGGACAGAGGCGGAAGATTAGGAGTATTTATTGCTAAGTCATTCAGTAGACCAAGGAAGCCGGGCGAACTGTGGGATGATCGGTGTCCGATACTCCAAACGTCGCCCTCCAATCGATAGAGGATTTGTATGAGTTAACCCAACCGTATTCTGTTTGAATCTACCAAAAGCGTTGCCTCGGCGACAATGTTGTAACTACGCGCAGTCAGCGGTGTCTGCAAAGGAGGGTTCTGCGGGAGTTAATTAGCACTCCTCAATCAGGACAAAATGAGAGCAGAAGATGAGGGTTTCAGGAACAATACGTTTTATCTGGATTTCAGGAGAGCATTCGACGCAGTTCCACACGAGAAGTTACTGTAAAAACTCGTTTCTTATGCGATTGAGGGCCAAATTATTCGATGGATTTAGTCTCCTTTGAAAGGCAGAAGTCAACGCGTGGTCTTAGACGATATTTTTTTCGATAAAGTAGAAATGCCCACAGAAGTTCCTCAGAGCAGTGTCATCGGGCCGATCTTGTTTTTAATCTGCATAGACGACACATTCAAACGATTATACAATTTAACGAGTAATGTGAGAGCATTAGATAGGTTAACATTATTTAAAGGAAAATTCAGAATGCAGAAGATAAATCAATGAAAAACGACGACTTAGACTATTTATTATAAAACACACTTAAAATAAGACAATGCCAATATCTATAACACCTACTTCTCCGGATTTCTCTATATAAATAGGTTGTAAATTCTAACCATGATCCACATGTACCATTGAGTTTTATTATTTAAAAAGTACTGGCCGAAGCGTGTAACCACAGAAGCGTGTAACCGCCAGAAAATGTCAGACTTTGGCCCTCACTATCATAGGTTCGATCCCAGAAGCACCCAAAAATCCCTATTTTTCTCATAAGAAAGGATTTTCGGAACTTTTATTGAGGCACTTAAAGGCAAATTTGAGAGTTGAAATTCGAACGATTTATAGTTATATTTATAGAACGAACGAAGCCTTATTTATCCAACGAAATTTGCACAGTTATCTTCGAAGATGATCTTTGGTTCGACGCAAGGCCAAGGCAAATACTCTACGTGAGAAATACACGTAAAGTTTGTTTTTACCAATCGCAGGCTTCATTTAATTAAAAAAATCTGATGTGGCCAACACATGACTTTCTTCATTTATTGAAAACAGAAGCCTATACCGGTAATATATAAATAACTCCAACACAATGAGTGTTACAGGAAAATGTTTCACACAAAAGTTGTAGTTAAGTACATTATCTATAAATTTTGTATGTAATTGTATATACCTACATTGCATTTTGACAGAGATATGGATGAAAAACTTCCATTTCTGGATAAACAACAACTTCCGGTTAACCATTATTCAAGAATAACTCCTAAACAATCAGTGTTACGAAAAAACGTTTCATACAAAATTTGTAGTAAAGTACATTATCTATAACTTTTGTTCGCAATTGTATATACAGTAGAACCCCGGTAATCCGGACGAATTCAGGCACATAGGCGTCCGGATTAGCGGGGTTTCCGGATTAGCGAGGTTTTAAAAAATAAGGTAAAAAACATTTTTTTCTCAAAAATTATATTGTATAGCTAATGCATGTATATATTACATAAGGTATTACAACATATGAAGTGAATAAATATTATCAGTGAGCAAAAAAGTCAGCTATTTTCTTTTGCGCGACCGTTCTTATTTTCAAATCAAGTGCTCGGTCTCGAAAACGTCTAAAGAGCATAATTTCATGTGCTTCAAAATTTTAGGGGGGTAAAACATTGCGGAAATTTCACCGTCATCAGTGCACAATTCTTCTGCAGAAGGATGGCCAGGACAATTATCAAGCAACAATAAAGCACGTTGTGGTAAATTAACGGATTTCATATGTTCTGAAACTACGAACGAATTCTGTTTTAAACCAATCAAAAAATAATTTTCATGTGACCCAAGCGTTTTTTTTGCTCTCAATAGCACACAGGTAGCGTGACTGACTTGAATGCACGGGGTTTTTTGGCTGTTCCTACAACAAACAAAGGAAGCTTATGTTTGCCAGTCACATTTGCACACGGCATAAATGTAATCCTCGCTTTAATTACTTTCCTTCCTGGTGCCACTTTTTCATTACGATCGGCCAAAGTTTTGTCAAGTAACATTCTCCAGAACAACCCTGATTCATCGGAATTGTAAATCTGTTCAGAACTCAGATTTTTCTCATTGATTACACGCAGTACCTCTGTTCTAGGTGGTTCTAATGCACTTTCATTGCTAGATAGTTTTTCCCCGGTCACTTTAAGACGCCTGATCCTATGACGATTTTTAAATCTGTCCAGCCACCCTTTGCTGGCAACAAAACCCTCGTCACTTTCAGTCATTTGTCTGTGAAAAAACAGCTTTTTTACAAATCATTTCGCCATATAGTGGTACGTGAAGCCGCCTTTGTTGAATAAACCATAAGTAAACTGCATTTCCTAGCGCAACGTTATCTGCCATTTTCATAGTTTTATGCATCTTCTAACCACTTTCTGTAGTGCTCACAAACTTCATTATGCTGTCCTTAGTTTTCTTGATGTCACCAACTGTTGACTTTCCGATGCCGAACGTCCTGGAAATCGCATCGTAACTCTGACCACTGTTTATCAATTTAATGATTTTCACTTTGTCCTCTAATATTTGGGTTTTACGCTTGCGAGACGCCATAAATCACTGGGCAGTACCGGGAAAAAGGACGTCACTTTAGGTTTTAAAAACCGGTGAAAACTAAACGGAGACACAGAAAATCGGAAGAACCAATGTAAGTGTAGCCTTATACTGAGGGAGTGGATCGTAGCGCATCTTTTCACGTGACCAGCCGTCTCTCTCAGCAAAATGGTCATAGCACTGGAAAATGGACCTAATTTATGTCCTACGCACTTGAGGTTTTAAATTGAGCTTAGCTCGCCACTCTCTCACGGCCATTATATCTTAAAATATTTTAGCTTTTCTCGCTTATAAACACCAACTCTATAGCCCATGCATGGTCATCCTCATTGGACGTCTATCAAAGGGAGGGATTGTTTCTTACGCCTCTTCTCTCATAGCTTTTTAATTAACGTAATGATTTGATAAGTGATACCCTGCTGCAACTGGAAATTTATTGTCTTTCGAAATTGTTTAGTCTCGCACGTATTTATCACTCCTCTAATGAAAAAATGCTGTCTCAGAAAAGTATCACAACTTAGATGTGTTATTACAATAAACGAAATACTTCGCTCTTCATCACATCATTACAGCCAATGGATACATTTTTCAAATAGTTTGTCCACCTCTCGTTTCTTGGTACTAATATGCGTGTTTATATATCCACAAGAAGAAGTTGCGGGTTTGCATAACTCCCAATGGACCGTCCGGATTATCGAGGGTTCCGGATTAGCGAGTGTCCGGATTACCGTGGTTCTACTGTACCTGCATTGCATTCTGACAGAGATATTTAAGAAAAATAATTTTGTTCCGGATAAACCGCAATTTCCGGTTAAGCGATATTAACCAAAAACTAATCAACTTTGGCATTGTTAGGAAATTACCAAATATGACTTTTAGAAATGATCGGATAGTAACTTTTTAAGATAGAGCGCCCACAAACTTTTTAACCACAGACAGACAGACAGACACGCAGACAGACATGTTCGGGAAAATAGCTAAAACATGCTCTATGGGCCCCAAAACATCTATTTCCGTCGAAATCTGGAGGTCGATTTTTTTTGCGAATACAATACTTCGTATAGGGAGAAAGTAAATAGGAATCAATAGTCCTACGAATTCGAGACCAAACGAAAGGAAATTATATGAAAGATTTTATTGTGGCATCGTATTTGAATCGAAATTCGAGAACTAAGGCAAAATGAACGAAGTTTCCGTAAAATATCTCCCTAGTTAATAAGTAAACGGTTCCACATGGTGGCCGAGGCACTTTTGAATCCGATCGTATGCGATTTCTCATTAGAATATAGGAAGATGTATCGCATTATTTCATCTATGGCGAAATAATGTCAGAATTTATGAAAAGGAGGCTATTTACTGAGATGTCATCGTATGCAAACTATGGTACATAAATAGTAGGGACAATAAGACGGACATTTTGAAGTTTTACAAAAAAATTTAAGGAGCTTCCTGGTTGGATAGAGAATTCAAAATCAGTTTAAAATCTCCAAAAGCCGTGTTTGTCGGCGTTCCTCCTCTTTCTTCCTGGTAGTCGGAGAAACCAAGAAAGGAATGCATTTTTATTTTCTCCTATCTTTACACTAATGAACCTTGAACCAGCCATTTATATTCCTCTATGCATTTCAAATGGGAATAACGGAATCGTATTTTAGGATATTCCCCGTTTGATATCGAATTCAAACTTAGGATTAAATTAGTATTATGCCTATCAGGTCGTAATATGTACTTAAGCCATGGGAGTCTATGGGGTCGACGCCAGATGGCCTCCCTTATGTAATATGGGGGGAAATTTCAAATATTTCTATGAAGCATTTCCCTAGAGGACATAATTCCGTATGTCAACAGCAATCATGAACACGTTTAACAAACGCAGGTAACCGCAGTTCCTTGACGGTCCTTAGTTTGATGCCAGGGCGCCATTTGCATTTTAACATTCAATTAAAAGGAACTTTGTTTGAAGACCTTCCAAAGATAGGAACTTGGAATTTTAGAAAAGGTCAGAGTACCAAATATCACAAAATGGTCCTGGATTTTACTCCAGGAGGCTGCACCATTTGAAACACAGGGCCCGAATTCCATTTTTTATGATCCGTTGATCGAGATAGTAGTAATCTATTATGAGGCTTGTGAACAGAAATAATGAATCTGTTTCATAGAAACCTAAATGATCCATGGCACCATTTGTATTCTACCAAATATTTCACAGGGGGAATACAGAATTATGTTTGAACACCTTCCAAACATAATATAGACTTGAAATTTTATTATCAATAAGCTTGCTGAATGCAAGCAACTTTTACTAGTATCGTATATACACACACAGAGTATTAAAAAAATATCTGGATTTCAAGGTTACAATGTCTTTATTTAATTTAACCTATAATTATGAAAAGTAGATCAAATGAAAGATAAACTCAAACAGCTTTTCTTTCAATTGTTCAATTATCATTCGTCGCACACGTGTGATCACACCTTGATCAGTGTGCCTGAGCTAAGCGTTGCGTTAACTGCTTCAATCGAGTTTCTCAGTTGGTCAGCCGAGGCACACGACGTGCCTCCAAATCGCAGAAATGTTTCTCTGTCACTAACTGTAGCCTTAAATCTTGATTCAATGGAAGCTAAGGACAGTGGTCTTAGCAAAGGTGTTTGGATGCATTATTTGTGATGGAACGCAGACAACAAAATTAGATGGAATTGAGTTTTAATTTTGAGATCTGGTTTCAGACGCAGTAATAGTAACTTCAAGGCAGTGGCCAAGGCTGCCGAGAAAACTGAAAATACCTACCTTACAGGGGCTAGTATATTCATGCCCACTACTTACTACAATATGTGTCAATTCTTTCAAAAACTAAATACAGTGAAAACTAGAGGAGTTAAACGCTTATGTGGCCAACTTATTATACTTTCTAAGAGTGTAGTTTACATAAGTGAACAATTGGAAACTTATCATGAGTGTTGTTTGGATTTCAGGTTAGGATACGTCCAATATCTACTAAAAACTCATATTTTTCTATGCTGAAGATTTTTAGTGTTGTAGATATAAACTTCCCAAGTCTTTGAGAATTCTTTCTTCCAAGAGGTTGCAAAGCGTGGGAAGGAAAAAAATAGTTACGGTTATTTGGCATGCGATATAAAAAGTAATATCCACTCATTAGATCCTCCACATTGGCGCACCCATGCTTATTTGAATATCTTTCGTAATTTGACTACATTATCAACAGATTTTGGAATTTAATTGAAATGTCGCCTGCCAAGAAAATACCATCAATGTATAAAAATATGAAGTATATTTACAGCGTATTGCACAAGGTTTATATAAGAAACAAAAAATCATTATCTCAGATGAAATTTTCTGGTAGGCATACAATCAAGCCTGAATTCGTTATTTATGTATTAGCTAAGTATTCAGCTAAATGCGTCAAATACCAAACATTAAAAATTCGGCTGTATTACAAAATACAGTAGACTCTTGATTATAGTTGATATTATAATTGAATTTGCAGAATTAAAGTCACATACCAAGGTGAAAAAAATTAAGACGTCAAATTACAATTATTTAGACTAAGTAATAGGTGGTTTAACCGGCAGAGAGCTGATGCAAACCCAGTTTAACTCACTGAGTGTTCAAAGAAAACAAAAATTTTCCATGAATTGAAATTTTGAATGGGCATTGCATGACCACGTGGTTGAGAGGATAAGTCATGGGATTCTATCACCAGAGAAAAAAATGGCTGCATCGAAAAGGAAGCTGAAGAATTTAAGACACAGTTTTAGCAGCTTATCAAATTTACTTCAAGTCATCAAGTCACAGTTCCGATAAATATATGCGTAACTTACGCGCAAAATACCTTTCAGCTGACTGATTTGCTTTCAAAATGGTATATTATTAATAATATCATCCCAAATTAATTTTTACTGGTATCTTGTATTGCTCCAATACTTTTCAAACTTCTACGGAAATTCGTTAATCGATTAATTTTCGTAAATATACATCAAATTAACAGGTAATCATAAAATAAATATCAGTATATTTTCTATCATCCCGAGTAATGAAAAGTCTACTGTACAGACTTTTAATAGTCCAGAATGCTTAATAAAGGAAAAAGTAGTTTTGGAATTGTCACTAAACTCATCTTGATATGTGCCCTCCGATGACAGCCCTAAAATAAGACAATCCTAATTTATGCATATGGTCTCAAAAAACCACATATACATTAACTTACGTTTTTCTGATAGCGGCCTTGAGCGATTATTGGACTGTGATAAAATATTCGAATGTCCATCTGTACCTTATGAAATCCAAACTAATCTGTACTTCGAACTGTTCACTGTGAATTTCTTAAAAGCACTACTCACAAAAGCCTATCTTTGCATTCAAAACCTTGAAACAGGCAAAAGAGCAAACTGAGTGGTTTATCAATCTGTTTGTCTCTCAAACGTAGTCTTAATCTCTGTTTTCAGGGTGCAAGTTTCCTATTACTTCTTGAATGTTCCCTTGTAGTTTTTCTAGGAGTAAGCAAATCATCACTTTCGAATTTTACTCATCGGAATCTTATCTTGTGGCGTGAGTCATACAACAAAAGGATATGGTTAAGAGGTGCACGCCTTGAACATTGTGCGTGAAACACTCGTATCATAGTGCCCCATTGATATCGATGTCGGTTCTAAGCCTATTCTTCTACCGAAAACATCATCTTAGCTGACGGGTACGCGAAGCTTTCGCTTAATTTATCAAGCAATCAGCAATGAATCGGTAAGACTTGCGTGATTATTGGGGTTTGAACTTCAGCAAAAGTAAAAGTACAGAGCTAGTCACAGGACTTGAGTCTTGGGGGGGGGGGTTTGAACCCCTAAACCTCCCCCCCCTTCGCTGCGCCACTGCTTCAAGGGTAACGCAGAGCATCGTAACTCCTTTTGACGATTTGCCGAACGTGATGAAATCTCGTGTGCGATGAATTGCGGACTGTATGTGTTATACCTATGTGTAGCCATAGAAGAGAATGGCTATTAGTGCGATTTACAATACGATACGGTTGGATTGCATAATTGGGTCACTTCGAACAAATTGTAAATGAACATTTGTTACTTTCTGTCGAAATTTTAATCGGATCGTGCACTTAGAAAAAATAATATACAGTTCCAACAAAGAATTAAACAGTGTAAGATCTATTCTTAAAAAATCATACAGGAAATAAAAGAAAATGCGAATACATAGTTGATTGGGTCTCGAATACGGTGAAAGTTAATGCAACACTTATCGAGCAGGAAGAGAGGATGATCGTGTGCCGTGTTCGCTCGCACCGTGGGCCCGTTTGACCGACCCGGAGTGCCGCCGACGGGTCGTTATCCTTCGCTTCCCCTCCCGCATGAACAATAAATACCGGAGGACGGTGAAAGGGGGGGTGCAGTGCGCTATTGACGGGCCGAAGATTAAGACCCACGGCACAAAACTGGTAGCAGAGCGTGGTTCGCAACCGAAAAGGAGGTTACGAATGAAGAAGGAAGGGAAAACGTCGTGGATTTACGACTTATCTAAAAAAGAGGTAGCAACCCTCTGTTTAAAATTCGGGATAGCATCAGAAGGGACGCTCGACGATCTCCGGAAAGGGCTCCGATCCCACTTAAGGGCGATGGACAAGACGGACAGACAACCCCCTGCCGCCGAGGGACAGTCTAGCAGTGAACTGTCCGGAGACCCCGCCGGAGAAGAAGAGGGCGTAAGGCAGCGAACCGAATTCCCCCGGAGGACGCCCACGGAAGGGCGCGGAGGTAGCGAAGATGGAGGGGGTTTCGACTTGCGAGCCCTGGAAAACTTAGTGTCCGCGGCCAAGCGATGGAATCTGCGCTTCGGAGGCGAACCGGGAGAAGGAGTGAGGAGTTTCCTTCTGCAGTGGCGCCGATGCGTCATCCACATGGAGGTGGATGAGTTTATGCAGCTTAAGCTGGCGCCGGAAATATTAGAAGGTAGGGCCCGAGAGTGGTTTCGGGCCAATCAATTCACCAGCCCGCTAAGTTTTGAAAGTGAAGTCAGACGAAACTTCGATCCGCCGAATTACGACATTCGGCTACGGCGCGACATCTACAACCGCACGCAAGCACCGAGAGAAATGTTTTCGGATTACGTCCTATTGATGAAAAGGATGAACGATAGACTGCAGGAACCTCTTCCCGAAGAGCAGCTGGTGGCGGTAATATCGGGAAACCTTAATCCTGATTATTCCTGTCATCTCACCTTCAAATTAAGCAATTTAGAAGAACTCATCGAAGTGGGGCGTTGCTATGACGAAAGGCGCGCGGTCGCAGAGGCTTACCGGTATCCGCCGTCAGCGGGTGAAATGGTGGACGAAGAATTCGCGTTTGGTACAAGGCATGCTGCCGCGAACAGGAATCCCCGATTCGAACCGTCACAACCCAGGAGACCCCCATGGCAGCGCCGCGGAGGAGATTGGAGTCGGAACGCTCCCTCAAGAGGATCGGCCCCCGGCAACCGCAGTTCGCGACCGAATTACGTTCCGGGAAACGAATAAGGCGCGGCGGGCAAAAACCACGAGCCCTCCGCGGAAACACAGTGGGAATCTGCGGGCGAATTACCGCCTCAAAAACAGATTTCGCGCCGAAAATCGAGATATCGGTGAACGGGTCGGCTGCAACGGCTATGTTGGATTCCGGGGCCTTTCGTTCCTGCGTCGACCGACGTTTTCTGGGAGACATGATCCTGTCGCCGAATAAAATCAGCCCGGAAGTAACCCTCTGCTGCGGCGTGGATGGTACACCGATTAGAATATCGGAAAAGGTCCTGTTGCACGTCAAAATAGGCGAGTTATCATGGAACCACGAATTCCTTATCTTCCCCACGACACCGGTACCGATAATATTAGGGGCCGACTTCATGGGCAAAACCGGAATGGTTTTGAACTTCGTTAATTATACCCTGTCCTTCCAAAGTCAACGGGGGGTGGTAACGCCGATATGCGGCAGTAAAAAGAATGGCTTTCACTTGGCCGCGGTTTGCCCAACTCGTCTCACGGAAGACCAAGATCTAAAGTTAAAGGAGTTAGTGAGCGCGTACGGGGATGTGGTCGCGACAGAGCTAGGTTGCACCAATTTAATGGAATATTCTCTCCCTCTAACGGATACCGCCCCGGTACGCTCCCCGCCGTATCAGTGCAATCCCATAAAAATGCGGAAAATGAAAGAACACGTCGCGGAATTGCTGAGGAAGGGAGTGATTTCGGAATCTAATTCCGATTACGCGAGTCCCGCATTCCTGGTTCAAAAAAAAGACGAGACGTTCCGATTAGTAGTGGATTATCGGGCCCTGAATAAAAAGGTTGTTTTTGATGCCTTCCCCCTACCAACCGTGGAAAACGCCTTTGCACATTTTCGGGGGGCAAGGTTTTTCTCTATTTTAGACTTAAATTCGGCCTATCACCAGATTCCCCTTACCACGGAGAGCAAACGCGCGACCGCCTTCGTGACCCCCTTCGGGCTGTACCAATACAACCGGTTACCGTTCGGTGTTTGCACCGGGGGACAAATATTATCGCGTCTCATAGACAAATTGTTCGGGGATGTCAAATATGAATATCTCTTTAATTATTTGGACGACATCGTCGTTTACAGCGCCACATTTGGCGATCATTTAAAACATTTGGAAGAAGTATTCACGAGGCTGCGCCGCGCACGAATTACTCTTAACCCTGAGAAAATAGTTCTCGGAAAAGGAGAGATAAAGTACCTAGGGCACATCGTTTCCTCAACAGGAATTCGAATTGACCCTGATAAAGCCAAGGTGGTGGACCGTTTCCCCACTCCACGTAACCTCAAACAAGTTAAACGCTTTTTGGGAATGTGCAGTTATTATGCGAGGTTCATTAAGGCTTTCTCGGAGATAGCGGCTCCGTTAAACTCCTTGAAAAGGAAGAACTGTAAATTCGTATGGGGGAAGGAGCAGGAACGAGCTTTTCGGGAGCTTAGGGCTAAGATTGCCTCGCCTCCCGTATTGCAAATCCCCGATTTTAACCAAAGGTTTTTTCTTCATACCGACGCTTCCTCGAATGCCATTGCCGCGGTACTTTCGCAACACGTGCAAGGACAAATGGCTCCCATAGCTTTCGCCAGTCGAGTTCTTACCGATTCGGAAAAAAAATATACCACGTACGAGGCCGAATGTTTAGCCGTGGTTTACGGAGTTGAGAAGTTTTCCGAATACCTTCAAGGGCGCGAGTTCGATCTTTATACCGATAATGCCGCGCTTTCATGGATGCGGAATCATCCTAAACAATTAGGAAAGATAGGGAGATGGGCATTAAGACTTTCCCCTTACAAATTCGCAATAAAACATATCCGCGGCTGTGAAAATGTTGTCGCGGATTGCCTATCGAGAATGTACTGCGAAAAGGGGGAGGAAGGTGAAAAGGAAGATAGGGTATCGGTAAACCTCTTGCAAGAAGCTCCTCTCTCGTTCCTTTCATTGGCTGAACATCAGAAGGGTGACGCGGAGTGCCGAGAACTAAGAGAGAAGGCGAACCAAGAAAAAAAGGGGCCTTTTAAGCTTGTCCGCGACATCCTAGTCTACAGACCCTGGAGGAGCAAACGAAACAGGGCGTACGTACCGAAGGACGTGAGAGGGATGGTTATCCGTTACTTCCACGATGCCGTTCTGGGGGGACATTTAGGGATAACCAAAGCCTGTGAAAAAATAAGCAGGGGTTTTTATTGGCCGCGAATGTACCGTGAAATTAGGGATTACATTCGCGGTTGTCCCGAGTGCCAGAGGAATAAACCGGCGAAAAATACTAGAGTTGGACTGCACTCCAGTGAAGTCTGCCAGGAACCCTGGGAGAAAATTTATGTCGACTTCATGGGCCCCCTCACAAGAACAAGGACTGGGAATAAAAGCATGATGGTAATCCTGGGCGGATTCAGTAAATATGTAATTATGGTCCCTCTGCGAAATATGACGGCCAAAACCGCCGTAGAGACTTTAAATAAAAGAGTTTTCGGTTACTTCGGGTTTCCCAGGGTCTTAGTTTCCGATAACGCCGCCGTTTTTACTTCGGCAGCGTTTAAAAACCTATGCTTTTCTTGGGGGATCAAGCACGTGACTACGTCCCCATACTATCCGCAGGCTAACCAAGTAGAGAGAGTCAACAGAAACCTCAAATTCGCCCTGAGCATCTATTACAGCGAAAATCAAGACCGCTGGGACGAGCAAGTGCACGCTCTTATGATAGCGTTCAATTCCGCCATCCACGAGAGCATCGGATGTTCGCCAGCCAGCCTATTCTTGGGGAGAGAACTAAACCACCCCCTGGAGATGCAGTGGGGTCTCGACCGGGACTTCGAGGAAGCGGATCCAACTCCTACCACGGGAGAAAAATGGCTTCAAGCAGTAAAAAACCTACAACGAGCATGCAAGAGGTCGGAGGCGCGATACAACGTAAAAAGGAATCCACATCGTTATCGAGAAGGCCAGAGGGTGCTGTACCGGTTACATCCCGTAAGCTCGAGCCCCGACCAAGTATGTGCCAAGTTATCGCCGAAATGGTCATCGCCCTGCGTAATCCGTAGATTCCTCGGACCCGTGACCGCGGAACTTAGCCACCCGTCGACCGGAGCCGTCCTGCGAAAATGCCACGTGTCGCAGCTGAAAGCCTTCCGAGATCGGGATAGGAGCCACGCGCCCGGTCAGGGGACAGGAGACGCCGAGGAATTGTGAACTCCTTCTTCGACAACGAGTTTGTTTATTTTGTTTGAATTGTTTTGGTTTTGGTGTGTTGTTTTTGTTTTGGTGTATGTGGGGGAAGGTCCTTGTTCCGCGCGAACGAGGTAGGGGGGCAGGATGTGCCGTGTTCGCTCGCACCGTGGGCCCGTTTGACCGACCCGGAGTGCCGCCGACGGGTCGTTATCCTTCGCTTCCCCTCCCGCATGAACAATAAATACCGGAGGACGGTGAAAGGGGTTGTGCAGTGCGCTATTGACGGGCCGAAGATTAAGACCCACGGCACAATCGTGTTAAACTCAGTTGATCGATGAATTGATCTCAATAAGAAGGACTATATTTGAAGGAGACCGAATCAAAGTTTTGAACCCTATAGAAAAACTATTAGAAACACGTAATTTGGTTTTGTTGGTAATTTTGGAATGATGATGGGTGCACACATTTGGTCCATCAACATATTTTCGCATCCTTGATTTTGGATGGATTTTTCTATCTACTGTCCGACTTAAGATTAATTGGATTCTTCCTTCAATTTAAACAGTGTTGTTAAGGGAATTTGTATAATCGGTACTACTTCATGATTATGCATTTCGTATCGCGAAAGAAAGACTAAAAGTACAACCGAAGCACTGAGAAGAGTGCGATTCGAGAGTATAAAAATCCCACAGTTATCGACTTACATGCGGATGATGTATTTGAGGAATCGCAATTAAAATAAATTGCAAATCCTGAGAAATGCGTATCAGCAGAGATAGTAAAGGAGACGTCGCCTGCGTCAGATTCATGCCTTTGACGCACTCCAGTGGAAATTCGAGCCTTTGAGATGCAAGAAACGTAGGGCGTTGAATTATTTAATGAAAATCGGAAATGAGAATAGCGTGGTCCATATGTTGAGATGAATGTGGAAATTATCTCCGAGAAATGATTACCTATTGTAACTAACCACAACTTCAATGCGCATAATCTTCGGACTTGGGAAATGGACAACAGAGTAAATCGCCTAAAATGGAAATATGTATTCTATTTAGACGCCTCTCCGGATATACATATGTATAGAGGTTATGTATAGAGAAAAGTTGATCGACAAAATCCTTTCCCGTAAACAAAGGAAACTTAATATTTCCAAAATTTACAATACCCAACAATTCAATTCTTACAAACCCTATTGGGAAAAACTACCTTTCCTTGGTTCTCTCAGATACCGTATTGCTAACACTCTCATTTCACATAACATCAAACCAGCCTTTTACATAACATTAAATTTAGACTTTGAATTTAAACTAGTAGACATCTCCAAACCAGAATACACGAACACGAAAAATGCTTCCATAACAAATCCCACGCTTCACATTTTGCCAAACACCTTCTCGAGGAAAATCATCATTCAGATTTTGCGGTAAAATTATTACACACTCAACAAAAAATGTCAAAACTGAACATCTTAGAAGAGATTGAAATCACACAACACTTACAATGTAACTACACTCTCACTAATATGCACCTGTTTTCAACACAGCCCCCTCTGCTGTCAACGGTTTCACTCCTGCCTCCTCCTCCCACAATTGGTTTGTCCAACTCTCCGTAACCTCCCCCTTCCTTATTCGAATTGGTTGATTTGGTTATGCCATTTGGTATATATTCTTGTAATGTTTTGTGATCTTTGCCAGATGATAACTCTGTGAGTTGAAACATTTCGCAGTAGAGAAATATATTTTTGTGGAATTTTTACTAAGTGAGTTTTTCATTTTTCTATTGATATGGAATTCCACCAAGTAACGGCTTCTGCTATTGATTATACTTTCGTAAAAGGTTTATGACGTCAAGTTCAGGGTATTATCCTTCGGGAGCGTATTTTTGCTACCATCTGACGTGAATACCGTTTCATTAAAATCGTTCGGGTAATGCGCTTTCGAATCGCAGGTAACATTACGCTCGCTATCTCTTAACGACCTAACTTTTTGTACCTTTCCTTTATCCTCCGTAATGTAAGAGGCGCTCCTCTAAACTTTCCCTAAGAAATGTCTGATTAAACTTGTCGTGGGAGTGTCACTCGCTTGGTGTCAGATTTCGCTTCCTTGTCTAAAGATAATGATCGCAAGATAAGCAAGATCGCTCGTTGGATTCATGTGTTCTTGCGAGGGCTTCTTCTTTGCCAGCACTCTGTCCTTACCGATCTCTTTATTGCGTACAATCCTTGTATGCTATCAGGTTATATATAAATATTCGCCATCTCCACGAAATATTTCCATCTTTCCCCGGTATTCTTTATGCTTAAGCGCCACTTAAATGAACTATTATCGGTAGTCAGCTTTACGATTAGTCCCCCAGTCCCCTATTTAGAATAGAGATGACCTACGCGCTTACGTTTCTTAATTTTTTTAAGTCTCAGTATCCTCGAACGGAGTCTCAAAGCCCTTTCTCCATCGCAGTTTTCTTTATGAGCTTGGAAAAGTTTATGAAGATAAGATCGAGAATGTTGTAACCTCTAGTGATTTAACTGCCTGATTTAGCTAGTTTTCCTTGAGCAATTACATTTTTAAATTTTGCTATTTAATTAAATAAACATTTCGCTTGAAGACTTACCCCGATCGCGTTTCTTTATACTACGATTATTCCAGACGATGTTTGTAATATTAATGACACCCCTTATTACAGTTATACTCTTATAGTTCTTACTCGTGTAGAACTTTATTTCGTCATTAAGATTTCGCCAAACATCCGACAGGAGAAGCGTGGTCGGTAAAATGCTCATAAATTTATTTTTGGCTTATTTTCATGTCTTATCGCGCAACAGACGAAGTCAGAGTCACTCTGTACAATTTCAGTTTGTGATTGATTTATTTCACTGTCAGCGCAAAGTACTGAAGCAATTTGACTGAAATTCAGGTAGGAGAACGAGTTCTTGTGAAAATACTCACAAATATATTTTCCTCATTCCCAGACAATGTGGATGGATTGGGGGCTTTTTCGAGGAATGATGGCTATTTTTTAGTCTTTGTGTCAGCTTTCGCCCCATTTTCAAATTACACCATCTTCCGAGGATTTGCCTGGAAGCCGATTGTCCTCTCTCCTTTGAGTCCACAGGCACATTTCCTCCGTATATTTCAGCAAAAAAGAGATCAAAATGTACATCGAGATTACGCAAACGAAGAGTAAAAATGAAGCGTCAGATCTAAAAACGAATGGGAATAAATTTAGAGGGTAGTTTTTCTCGTCTTAATTATATTTTTAAAGTTGTCTCTACCGAAAAAAAACACTGTAAAGTTATTCAAGAAAGCTAATTAATATCTGTATTGAAAATGTTTCCCTCTAAAGCATGCTTAAACTTAAAAAAGTAAGCAATGAATTCTGTTGTTTTTAAGTTGAATTGGATTTTAATTTAAAAAGAGAAACTATTTTGAAATATCCCAAAATCGATATGAAAGTGAAGGTGAGTTGTTCAGTTATAAAAAGACTGTCTTTCTTTTGAAAGAAAGATAGTTAAAAAAAAGAGGTGATATTTCCTCAAAAGTATTTAGTCCACAAATTGTAATTTACAGCAAATAACTGTGTAATGCTATGCTGTAAATACCTTTTCTTTTATTTTTGCTACCGAAGTCCTTCAAATGGCTGTATACTTGTGTTTCAGAGAACAAAAAATTTTAATTACAAGTATTAGGGTGTTCAAATGAAAAGGTACGCAATGACACTGTGGGTGTAGCTGAAGTCTTCATCCAAGTTAAACACCGGAGGTCTAAGCACAACTCACTGTCTCACGAGCAGAAATATTCCATGTTCCCAGAATTCCTGTGACAAGAGAAAGTCTTTAACTGCTTAATTGTGTGCTCAGTCCAAATCCATACTAGGACTTCCTGTGCTCAGAATAAGAGCCGGTCTTGCACTGTGTCCATTAGTTTGCCATCCGAGTCCCTTTGGGATGTTTTTTAAGCGGACCAAGCAGATAGAAGTCGCAGGGCAACATTTCTGGACTGTAGGTAAGTCCTTCTTGAACTTGGCCAGTACACTTTGTGTGACCCTGGAGAGATGGTGGAGCAGTGGACTTGTCTGACACACAGTCTCTCCTGAGTACGGCCACCATCCGCCGGTGAACATCGGCCGGTCCTCCGCAGTCAGAAATCTGATCAATCGTCGAATTTTGCAATGTGAACGCGTTCATGTCCTTTTTAGAGCACTGCCGTGTCACTTGGACGGAACACACAATTAAGCAGTTAAAGACTTGCTATTGTCAGAGGATTCTTGGGAGCAGGGAATCTTTCGGCTCATAAAACAGCGGCATAGTTGTGTTCAGGCCTCTCGTAATTAATTTGGATAAAGACTCCAACTATAACCACGGTGTCATTTCTCACCTTTTCATTCGAACAACCGAATTGAATTGGGATTATCTTTAACTCAATTACCCATTTTGTTTATATGTAAGTTCTTCAAATCGTTCGATCGTTTCCATTTCTTCAAATGCACTCAAATAGCGCCATCACTATTACAGGACTCAAACTCTGTTGTGGCAAAACAAGACTCTCCATTCCATTTGATCTCGGATAGCCATGTGGGCAGCGCGCTCGGCTTCGATGGTCCCGGGTTCCATTTTCCCGGCGGGACCCCAAGGTGCGAATTGATCTGAGTTGTCTTTTAACTCAGACTAGTGATTGCCCAGC
Organism: Sympetrum striolatum; assembly: GCA_947579665.1. Lineage (NCBI taxonomy): Eukaryota > Metazoa > Arthropoda > Insecta > Odonata > Libellulidae > Sympetrum > Sympetrum striolatum. Next base: position 124,062,519 of record OX388341.1, read on the forward strand.
GGTCGAAATTCGACCATATTTCATTTAATTCTTAAGTCTGACATTTATTGAGGTTCTTTTGTCAATAATTATAGCTATATAATCATTGCTTATATTTTTTTGAAGTTTGTTCTATTACGTCAGCTGCAAGCGTGAACAAATACGTCATTAGGGTGTGTTGTTTGCCTTAATTCCCTTCGATACCTACGAAATTTAAAATTTTAATGTTAGTAACAATAAAAAAACACAATTACCGCTTGTATTTTCATTTTTTTTTTGACACAACTCATTGTCATTTTTTATTTTGTTGATTTCTTTCCATTAAAAAACTCCATAAAATCGCTGTAATTATATCCCTGTTATTTATTAATAAAGTTAGCAAATGTTGACATCTCATTTAATTGCCCTCTTTTCATAATTTCTGATATGAATCCCTACCGTTAATTCGGTTTGGAGATAAAAGGGTGCATTCTAATAAGAAAACACATAAGCTTGGATTCAACAATCGCCTTGGTCGCCAGGGGGACTGGTTTATTTACTACGAAGAAATTTCACAAATTTTTCGTACATTTTGCCATAGTTCTCGTAATTTAGACTCAAATACTATATTCTACGACCAAAATAAAAGTCTCTGCTCAATTTCCTTTCTTTATATACTTATCTCGATTTCTTACGACCATTATTTCTGATCTAATTCTGCAAAAGAAAAAAATGTCTGCAATCGATCAAAATGAACTTTGCGTGCAAAGTATCAAAATTAAGGTATCAAGATTCTAACCATGAAATGAAAATCAAGGGTATCAAAATTATAACCATGTTCCACAAGTGCCACTGACTTGAAATTTTTACGACGTTATGGCCACAACGTTTAACCTCCAGAAAAAATCCGACTTTGAACCTCAATATCTTTGGTTCGATTCCAGAAGGCCCCAAAGTCACAATTTTCTCCATAAAGATACATGGTGGGGATTTTCGAAAATTTTTAAATAATACTTCTCGGATAGGTAGAGAATCAAAATTCAAGGAACTTACAGATATAAGCAAGAACTATTGAAAATATTAATGACTTCTAATGAGAACGCCCTGGGTTCGATGATAGGACGTTCCAAAAAATTCGCATTTAAAATACATGGGGATAGTTTTTTATTATTTATTTTGATGGACTTATCGGAATGTTAGGAAGTTCTTACTGAGCTAGAAGATACATATAAGGAATCTGTTTAAGAAAAAAAATAACATAAGACCATGCTGATCCTGGGTTCGATGCCAGATCACATTACAATTTCTCACATAAGGAATACAAGGGAAAAGTAGGACATCGTTTGAGGCAGTTGCAGCCGGTATTTCTGCTTGAATTTTCACTCATAGTTAAAATGGTAATATTCTGTTGTGCTGCATACGAAGAATTATCAGGAAGACACGGGCTCGATGCCAGGTGGTAAATATATCTGTCATTTGAAATACATTGAGGTAGTTTTCATTATTTATTTTGATGGACAAATCCAAATGTTAGGAAGTTCTTGCTTTGCAAAAAGATGTAAATTAAGACTCGGCTTAAGAAAAAAATTTAGATACGACAATGCTGTTCCTGGGTTCGATGCCAGAGCACATTAAAATTTCTCACATCTATTATATATAGATGCTTCTCCGGATTCATTCATATAGATATGAGCTCTCCACATTTAGTCGACAGTATTGCTCAAATGGCCAACGCTGTTGCCAAACCTACGGTAGCGGGACGACAGCGATTACGCCGTCGCCCCGCCTCCTGAACACCGCGCCGAATTTGAATTCATAACCATGAGTGTTATGAATACGCTAATCAAAAAGCTCCTAGAGTTAGGTTTTCGATAGATAAGTGATGTATGCACAATTTTTAAAGTTAGGTCAAGATCAAAGATCTAAATACCATGTAAATTACTTCAAAATATTATTTTTATAGGATAATAATGAATTATTGGCAAGCGATAGGTAGTACTTTTTATTTAAAACCAGTAAAGTTGTTACCTTACAATATATTCGCATTGATATAAATTTTCATAAAGTTACTAATATGAAAGGATGAATTATGATATTACGTCAATACGTTCGCAGTGGTACGGTGGAAGTCGTGGAACAATGCATCCCGCTGATTTTGCAAGCTCGTCAACCCTAAACTTCTCGAAATTTTCTCGAACTTGATCGACTAAAAATAATAAGTCTCTCTTCAAACAATCGTCATCGAAATTTATATTTTTTTGATTATTTTGATGCGGTATTTCTTCCAACTTGTTGTTGGAAGGTATTCTAATTTTCTAGAGTGATAGGATGCATTGTCCAAAACTATTACCGAGCCTCTGGGTATGCTAGAGAGAAGGCAGTTTTCAAACCAGCTCTCATAACAGTCTCCATCAACTTCGTCATACTCTTCCATAGTATTCTCCTTGCAAAGAAAGAATCGCAATGTTCCTTCAATAAAACCATTTTCCGTTCCGGCGTGAATTATTGCAAAACGACCTCACCTGGATGTCGGAGCCTTTAGTCCCGTACCCAGAGAGAAAAGCATCACATGGTGTTTTAATTCCTTTATCACTCCAAACCTTGTTTACTGTTTGACCAAGATTGATCCACGTTTCGTCGGTAAACACAATTGTTCTCTGTTCCCTTCGGTATTTCTTCTTTGTACGGCTGTGTAATTTTCTTAGTTTTTGACGGAGTCACTAACGCTCCTTGAGATGCTTCTTTCCGTACTCTATAAATTGTCGACTGTGGGCTTCTGTGGCATCTTTACTTGCATCGGAAACACTGAGGGACTAACGGAGGTAGGTGAAGACGTTCAATACTATTTGCCGTTCACGGTTTCTCAACTTCTTCCATTTTCGTCTTCTCTTCACTTCGGACATGGTGATCGCACTAAGTTAAAAACGACTCACTTGGAGAGAAACTTTACAGCACTGCTCGACTTCTTATACTAACTACACACGGCTTCTATACTCTTGGAAATCCAAAGGCAAACTAAATGCAAATCGTCATCCCTTATATTCCGAGAATCAACATTGAAGAGTTCCAGCCGTCTGCCAGATGTTTTGTGACTTGACCAGCCAAAGCGGTTTTATGTACCCTGTGCGCATCGGTGCTGTTAATCTTAATAAGGGATAAGCGTGCCATTCATTCAGTAGCAGGAATTATACCTCAGTTTTAAAGAGAAAGTTGTATGTTGTTTTTCTGTGCTCTTTATTTTGGGAAGACTTTCATTAGGAGGACCCGATGTGCTTTCTTCCCTCACGCTTACAACAGCTGAGCAGGCATTCACGGGCTAGATTGGGGAACTTTGGCGCGCGGCAAAAACGAAAAATTGAAAAATTAATAAATTCCTCTGCAATCAAGATAATGTCTTCATTTCTTCAACAAAAATATCTTTATACTTTTCTTAAAATTTCATACGCAGCATGTATGGAGGTATTTCTTACGGTACGAGATTTAGCTGGCGGCCGCTTTTAGGAATGCATAATTCGAAAATTTCGGTTCAAATGATCTTATTCGTGTCATAGAAACATTAAAACGAGATAAAATATAAATTAAATAATACTGTTACGGGAAGTAATGCATGAAAAAGTTACTGTACAAATTTTATGACGAATGTATGAACGCCTCGTTCACAACAGCGTGATAAAGATAAAATCGGAAAATGGTCTCTCCACGCGGAAATACAAGAAAATAATTTTTATAAATTCTATTTTAAAACATTTGGATAAATAAAGTGCAGTATTCGAAGTATCGTTAACTTTTACAACAGAAATGACTTTTTAATCAACAAATTAAGCTTTTGCTGCATTTGGCAACACAGAGCCTTGGGCCTTACGGGGAAATACACGGGAAATGATGCTCTATAAGCCTTTCAACTAAATGTGGAGAGCAATATAGATAGATAGATAGATAGGATACTAATTCACAGCCTAAACCACAAGCGTCATTGACTTGGAATTTTTACGACGTATTGGCCATAACGTGTAACCGCCAGAAAAATTGCGATTTTGATCCTCAGTGTCATGGGTTCGATTCCAGAGGGCCCCAAAGTCCCGATTTTTGCCATTTAAAAGCATTGCTTCGATTTTCGGGAATTTTTTAAAAATACTTTCCGGATAGCTAGAAGATCAAAACTCGATGAGCCTATATATATGGTCATGATCTACCGAAAACACAAATGACTATCACTGAAAATATCCTGCGTTCGATGCTAGGACTATGCAAATATCTGCCCTTTAAAATACATGGGAGTAGTTGTTTATTATTTTTTTGATGCACTTATCGAAATGATAGGAAGATTGTTCTTGGCTGGAAAATGTATGATAAGAATTGGTTAAAGAAAAAAATAAAGATAAGACTGAACTGTTTCTGGGTTCGATGCCGGGGCACATTAAAATTTCTCTCATAAGGAATGTAAGGGAAATGTAGGACGTCGTTTGAGGCAGTTGCAACCAATATTTCTGCTTGAATTTGCATACATAGTTAGAGATGGTGATTTTCTGTTGTGCTGCATAGAAAATAATGCCAGAAAGGCCCGGGTTCGATGCCGGGCGGTAAATATGTCTCCCGTTTAAAATACATTGGGTTAGTATTTCAATATTTTTTGATGCATTTATCGAAATGATAGGAAGTTCCTGCTTGGCTGGAAGATGTATATTAAGACTCGGTTTAAGAAAAAAATTTAGATAAGACCATGCTGTTCCTGGGTTCGATGCCAGACTACATTAAAATTTCTCACATAAGGAATATAGGGAAAAGTAGGACGTCGTTTGAGGCAGTTACAGTTAATATTGCTGCTTGAATTTCCACACAAAGTTACAAATGGTGATCTTCTATTGTGCTGCATAGTAAGTTCTCCAGGAAGACCCAAATTCGATGCCAGACGATTAAATTGCAGCGAATTTTAAGAATATTTTCAATCACTTTTTCTTTTTTGAGGACCGTCCCAATATGATGCCGATACATAATTAGTGTTTTCGATCTGCTTGCAGTATGCAAGCTATATTTTACTCTTAAGGAATATAAGGGAAAAGTAGGACGTCTTTTGAAGCAGTTGCAACCAATATTTCTGCTTGAATTTCTACAAATAGTTAGAGATGGTGATCTTCTGTTGTGCTGCGTAGTATGTATGTCCAGGAAGACCCGTGTTCGATGCTGGACGGATTAATTTATTGCAAATTTTAAGTATATTTTCAACATTTTTTCTTTTGAGGACCCTCTCGATACGATGCCTACTTGAAATTAGTGTTATTAATATGCTTGCAGTATGCAAGCAACATTTTACTCGTATTAATATATAGATACCAAATTAATATATACCAAAACAAAGCACTCGTGACGCAATTCAAGCTTCGGATTCGATTGGTTGTAAATTAAAGTATTTTTCATTCTGTTGGGGATTGTGACCATAGGAAAGAAATACAGTCCCTGAGAGTCGCAATTTGTTTCGTAAGATCCCCGTGTTCTTATCGGGGAGATCGTATATCAATTGCCTTCAGAAGCTGATAAGCGAACCGGAGATGCTCTTTACGCCCGAGTTTTATTGTCCTCAATGAGGAAAGACCGAAATTCGTGCCACAATTCTATTGGACTGTTTTTCATCTCGTTACACCTCGTATTTGTGGAGATATGTTGCTGTCGTAAGGTACTGTAGACGCCGCTGCGATGTATTCATGTTGTATTTATATGGTGGATGTTGTATTCAGATGCTGGGTTTTGTATTCAGGGACAGATATATAAACAAAAGCGGTGATCCTAGGACAAGCTGTTCATCGCTAACGGATTTATTTTTGGCAAAATCGATTATTTTAGTCAAATGGATCAGTATTTAGATTCGTGAACGATATTCTGTTGCAATTTTTCTTTCCTGCCGCAACTCCTTCGATTTCTGATTTCAAATTATAAATCCTGAAAAGAAGGCACAGAATGAAGCAATTTGATGGAAATCATTGCGAGTACAATGACATCAAACTTAAGATATTTTCAGGAAAAGTAAATATAAAAATTGACAGGAGTGCAAAGACGGTTGTGAAATGTTAATTTTCTTACGGTTTCTATATCAAGAAACCTAATGCTAGTCTCAATGCATTTATTTAAGAAAAACATTTTCGTTCGGAAATTTTGGAGGATACATTTCAAAATATAACGGAAGTTCCTACCTTTTCGATGTCACCATTACGTTTCATCGTTGGTTAATCGATTCTACTATGGTTAATAAATAATACTTCCGTGTATGATTTTAAAATATTTTGTCATCACATCCAAAAATATGAATGTAAAAATATGATTAAAGTTTTATAAATTTGCAGAGATAAATATATCTGGGTGTTAATTACATTCCTAGCGTTAATTTCATCTCTTCAAGGATAAAAGCCTCCTAAGAGTATACAATTTAATATATAGTCAAGGTGCATAAAGTGCAACAAATATTACAGCAGTCTAATCAACGAAATTCCTCCCAATATCCAAACGCAACAGTTCAGTGATTAAGGGCATTAAATAGAAGTGATCAAACTCACGCGATGGATGTATAAGAATGAATACTTTAATAAATATAATAATTATAACAATAAATACAGCAGTTAAGTAATAGTGCAACTCAAAAAGTCGTTAAAATAATTAAAGAACAACAAGGTTTAAAATGTAATGTATAATTTTGTATTTCTGAATTTAACATTAAGAGGAAGACATTTAATGAAGTGCTTTCCAATTTTCTCTATCCTGAGCTTCTCGTTGTCACGTTACACCTAAGTACTTGATGATATCTCCATTTCACCTCCCTTCTTGGTCTTCTTCTTGGTCTCTTCACATCTCTTGGTATCCAGTTGAGAACCACAGATGTCCAAATGTTGTCGTTTCTTCGTCGTCGTCGGAGTTGGCCAAATCTCATCTACCGAAAGGTCTGGGTTCTCTACAAGAGACTGCACCATTTGAATCGTAGGGCGGGCAATTCAATTTTTTATGATACATTTATCGAGAAAGCAGAAGTCTGTGACATGTAAATAGAAGCTGTTTACCGTTTACCATATGACCCTTGGTTCGATACCATTTGTATTCTAACATTTATGTCCATGGGGTTCACAGATTTATCTTTGAAGACCTCCCAAATATGATATTTAGTTGAAATTTTATTACCATTATGCAGAATGCAAGCAACTTTTACTCGTATTATAAATAGACGCTTCTACGATGTATCTATATATGCCTATAGGGAATACAAATTCTAACCAAGTTCCTGAAGTGCCATTGACTTGGATTTTTGAGATGTACTGGCCGCAGCGTGTAACAAAAATTGTGCCTTTGACCCTCACTACAATGGGTTCGATGCCAGAAGTGACTTAAATACTGTTTTTTTGCAATAAAAATGCATTGCTGGGATTTCCGGAAATTTTTAAGGCACTTCCCGGAAAATTAGAGTGAAATTCGAGAGATCGCTGTGTGCATATTTGATTGCATTGGGCACGGCTTGATTAAAATTAAAAAATCTGATGTGGCCAGCACATGACTTTCTCCATATATAAGATGTAAATATTTATCTGCGACAGTAATTTCGAACTCTATATTCCATCTAAACTTGGAAGATGAGTGATTAATATATATATTATTATCTTTGACGTCACAAACATTATAGATAATGTTTTTCGGGATACGTTCGATGAAAAACGATGAAGTGGCCTTTCGCCCCAGCTCCCAGAGCGCCCACAACGTACATAATCAGCAACTTCCGGTTTATCAGTATTTCACAAATACCTCCTACACAATCCGTGATACAAAAATATGTTTCATACAAAAGTCATAGTAAATTACATTTTCTAAAACTTTTATAAATAATAGTATATACCTAAATATCGTATTTATGGAGATATTTTGAAAACCGGAAATGAGCTTTGAAGAATGAAGCTCGACTTCCGGTTAACCGATTTACTCCAAAATCTAATCAACTCTAAATACACAAATCAAAATACTATATGTAAAATTTGGTGTTGATCCGACAAACAATTTTCATGTTAGAGCGCCCACAAAGTACATAATCAGATACTTCCGGTTTATCGGTATTACACGAATAACTCCTAATCAAGCGGTGATACAAAAATATATTAAATACAAAAGTTATAGTAAATTACATTATCTAAAACTTTTATTGGGTATACAATATACTTATATATCATATTTATGGAGATATTTTGAAAACCGGAAATGAGCTTTAATGAATAAAGCTCGACTTCCGGTTGACCGATTTACTCCAAAAACTAATCAACTCTGACAGCACACACACTACTACTATATATGAAGTTTGGTATTGATACGACTAATAGTTTTCACGTTAGAGCGCCCACTATCACACACACACATACACACACACACACACACACACACACACACACACAGACATCATTCCGAAAATGGTCAAAACGTGTTCTAGGGACCCCAAAACATGTATTTCCGTTGAAATCTCGAAGTCGAATTTTTTCATGAAAACAATACTTTCTCTATACTTCGTATATGGAGAAAGTAAAAAGGAAGAAATTTGCCATTGTGAATATTATATCACTTGTGATATTGTATTAATTGTATACAGAATGTAAATTTATAGTTATCGTACGAACTATTTCGATTCATTAATAGCCAATAAACGCCTTTCAAGCAACATTAATATTTCCTGAAACGCAACTGGAAAATTCAAATTTAAAGTAGAAATAATACGTTTTATTCACCATTTGACTGCTACAAAATATTAAAAGGAGTGTTTGTAGATGGTACTAGATGGGACTCGAAATACTCCTAAAAAAGACACTATATTATAAAAGAAGGAAAAGCCTCTTTATCTAATAAACCAGTGGCAGGATTAACAGATATGGGTAGGAATTAATAGACTAATGCAAAAAATAGTAAATTTAAATAAATAGAAGTTAACTAAGTGTTTTGGTGCAGTCCTTTTGATGAAAATTATAAATTTTTTGTGATCCTCAAACGAAAAGCCATCTTTCCTTTCTTGTTTGATGAATTCAGTTACTAATAATTTCTTTATCCATTGATAGCGAAAATATGAAACATTATCGATTGAAGAAGGGATTCCTTCGATAAGTTTCGTGAATCGGGCGATAATCTAATAAACCGGGTTTAATCAAATAAAGCAAGTTTACCTCAGATTGCGTACGGAGCGGCAAATAGCAGGATGTGGTTTGCTCGCCACTGCCTCGAAATTGGAAAAGTTTTGGGCCCTCCGCCGCCAAAGCACTCAACATCAAAGGCCACACGTCAACATCCGATTGTCTAATTATACAAAATAATGTACGGCGTATTGTCAGTAGTGATAAGTAAAATATATATATATTGTATCTTGAAATATTCAAATTTCCGTTGTAACTAGTCATAATGTGTCACAGTCACCTTTTTGCCGTAAGAAATCAGAAGTTAATTCGTGTTGATGAATAAATTGAGAGAAAGTTTGGGAGGACCTAACTATTCGACTTCTTACGAAAATGAGGGTAAAATATAGATGAGGGGAGAAATCTTCGATCGAGAGGAAGGAGTTGATACATCCCCTGCCGTACGCCAATGAACACAATCTTCGAGGCAATTGAACGAAGAGCACAATTGGAAAATTCAAAACAGAATTTTAGCGATTGAATGGCGCAACTTCAGAAAGGTGCAATTTCGAAGAGCAGTTGCATAAAATTTACGATAAAATTTCCTTACGTCATTTGCTCTCCTGCGCACAAGGGATAACATGCGTAAAATGATAATGAATGCCCGCAAAAGCAAGAAAATTTACGGTTGTTTTGGTGAAGTACGAAATATTTTCGAATGATGTATATCACATTTCTCAGACAAAGGTAATTACTCGGCTTCTTCGGCGAATAGAACTGTAATTGCGGGGTTAAAAGTCAGCAATATTGCGGACTAGCGCTTGTATCGATCCATCTTATTGCAATAATGACGATAAATTCGTGTGAATGAGAGTGGAGGGTAAACTCACTGAAATTATCTGGGACTTAATTACTTAGAACTTTCAGACTCGAAATATTTAGAGTGCCGATTCGCATTAAAGAGCAGTTTAACTGGAATTTGCCACGTTAATTTTCTGACATTTTCCCCATTATGGAAGCGCTAAGTAACGCCGTCGTCTATTTTCTTTATTAAAAGAAGTACGAACTTCGGCCGTCAGAATTTCCTCTCTCTATCAATTGCCATGTTTCTTACCTAAATAGACGAAGTTCGGAACAACTTTGTCGAGCAAATTTTCACGCCACGTTAGCCGAAATAAATTTCGGAATTGAATTTTAAGATTCCAGTTTGTGACGCGAATTTTGAAGATATTAGAAAGTCAGATCGTATCATTTGCAAGTAGGATAGTACCGATTTCTTATAACTTATAGGACTTGATAAATGAGTTAGAAATATGTGTTTAATTTGAGCCGTACCTATTATAAAAATACCATTCGAAACATCGAATTCGAGTAAAACTGAATAAAATTGTCCTCATCTATAAACAAGCTCATCTGAAGAAATTCTCCATTCCTCTCTAGTAAAAAAACGTGAATATCGATTTCCTATATTCGCCACCAACGTAACGCTAATGGCCATACGATGTTCCACATTTAAATCCAATCCGAACGGACAGCCATTCGACGAAAATACGTCCGATACGTTAAAAAAATTTATAATTTATAAAAATGTTACTTCTTTTTTTAACCACAGTTTCCTTTTACAAGTCTATCAAAAATCTAAGTGAGAGAGAAGTTTTAGTAATCCTTTCACGATCACCCTTCACAGTTTCTAACGAGTGATACTATATATATACTATGAGTGATATCGTCCTCATCATTGAATACTTCTCTCGAATGTATAAATGAGGAATGACATATTCTGCTGCCTTTTGACATTTGTATCCAAAGAGATGAACCGGATTCTACAGAAATAATTAAATTTTGCGAACGTCTGGAATCCAATATGCAGCTTCCACATCTGAGACGCCTTTGTTTGATTTTGACTCCTTACGAATGCCCGCACTCACAAAGGGTTCGATTCTAATTCACTCAGAATTAAAGTATCGTTCTTTGAACAAATATTTCGCATCGAGATGTAAATATGGCAATTGCTGTAAATAAATGTTAAATCTATTTTCTCTCCTTTTCATCTAAGTTCCATTTTTCTTAAATTATCCAGTTGAAATTGTCTATGGCCGGATTTTTTGGAGTCGAATGAAAACTGAGCTCCCAAAATAAAAAGCGAAGGGAAAGTAAAGGTTGGACGGATCAAGACTTAAATCTTATTCATCTTTTATTCGACTTAGTCTAGAGTGCGGCTGTGCGATATCCACATAAAGGAGGTTTAACCCTAGATTTAGAGATGGTCCAACGTAGAGCAGCTCGTTTCGTTAGAGTCGGCGTTGTGATAGCATCCCTCGGGTGGATTTCGCTCGAGGTGAGAGGACACCGAGAGAATATTTTTGAAAAATTCATCTCTTCAGAGAGACACAGTAAATGAAATGTTAGTTCCAGTAAAGAACGAATGCGATCCCGGAGAAGCAAAACGTTAAAAGGAGTAAATCGCAAAAAAATGAATATTATTGCTTTTGGTCGTTCTTTCCTCATGCAATTAAAGAGGCTAATGAAGAACGTTAATAACAATGATAATTTCGTCTTTATTTATGAGCGTAATTAAGTCAAACGAGAACAATCTTACAAGAAACCCCATATTTTTAATTGTGTACGAATGACGATGTTACTACGCCACCTGTCATAAGTCACAGGCGGCTCTCGGGTTATATATTACTATATATAAAGCTGCAAATCCTACTGATTGACACAAAATCCTGGGCATTTTTAATCAGGCTAGAAGGCTGAAATTTTCGGGAGGGAGTTATAATTAACAGTCGAGTTGGGAAAAAATCGAAAATTCTCAGATTTTGACCTAGGATTGAGCCCAGACACGATTATATTTTTCAATGCATTTAAACGGGGAAAACGAAAAATGGCCATACAGAGAAAATTTCTTTCGTTAATTAAATTATGAAAACTTAATCGTAAAGCAGTAGGACCTGGTCTGTGTTACGTCTAAAAGATTAAAATTTACTTTTCTTGCGACCGATTTTAACTTTCCTGCACGAAATTCGCAAAATCTTAGTTTGAACGCCAATTTTTTTACGTTTTTTTCTCCTCATTTTGAAAATTAAATCTATGGCAACAACCATTGTTTGAATCGAAAACAAGTTTGTTTACGATCCTATTTTCATACGCCATGATAAAGGTTTGATTCATTTTTAATTATTTTAAATGTTTCCTTCGATATATGTTATTACTGAATGCTGACAAATGTAAATTTCATCAAAATAGACAGTAGATATCTGCACAGTCAATGAATCAATCGTGAATGCATGCTGTGATAACATAAGTTTATGTATAGGATACGAGACTATTTATCAACGAAGATAATCGGAAAAGTCATGTAAGTAGTGAGATTATTATAGAATGAAGTACATTGATATTAATATAAATTAATAAATAGGGATATTATTGTAAATTAAAAGGTTTAACAACAGTATTTAGAAATAACATAACTACAAGCAATACAAATCATTAGTTTAACGAACACTTTAGTTTAGTAGTATATTATATTTCATAGCTCACTTAACCAAATACATTTATCATATACTGAACTCAGACTAAAAAGTTCCATGCATGTTTCACTTTCGTACTATATACATTGTAATATATTGTCACCGAAAAGCTCAGAACGGCAACTAAACCCATTGCTACCCGCCTTTCTTGAAGGACCATGTTATCATTGAATATCAAGAAATTGTAACTTTCATCTAAATGAACAACAAATATCTACTCAGGAAATACATGGTATCATTGAACGATGTTAGGATATCGTTGTTCTACGTATATGGTGGATTGCTTTTCGTGAGTGAGTTTCTGTGCTTTTTATTACATGCCTATTATGTTTCTTCTTTTCTATTTTAATTAAATATAATTATTCTGTCATACTTTCCAAAGAGAATTTAAAATTGTTCTTTTTCTACGTTTTCTTTAATTAATACGTAGCACACTTTTAGTACGTAGCATATTACGTAATTCAACTTTCATCAAAATGAATAACAAAAATCTACTAATAAAATAAACTGATTTCCTTGAACGACCTTCTGATTACGTCGTTCTTCGTGTTCGCTGGATAATTTTTCGTTAGTATAAACAATTTTTGCATGCATCATTGTATGAATATTATTTTCCCATCTCTCCAAATGGGCTTTAGAATAAAGTTCTTTTTCTACGTTCTTTAAAACTATTTACATAATTACGTTGCCTATTGTCTATTTGTTTATTTAATTAGAAACGGAGCTCATTGTCGTGGTAGGCGCTATTTAATGAACATAGGATTCAATTGCATTAAGTCTTGCACTGAACCGAATACTTCACAGGTAATCGTCTATTTATTTTCCGCATTTTTATCTTATGCTGATTTTTGTTTTAACTTTACTGTGTTTGGCGTATTTCCTTAATATAATTTTACGAATGCGTATTAATTAATTTCCCGTCTCACAGAAACGTGAAAGGCTTTCGAAATAATTATTTTACTATCATATTATTTGGTGAATCTCGATCTCACTCATTTGAAAAGTATGTATAAAATATACAGTGGTATAATTAAAAAAGTTTTCTTTTCATATATGTTATTACTGAAGGTTGAAAAATGTAATTTTTTCAAAATGGACAGCGAATATGTGCACGGTCAATGAATTATTCGGGAATACATACTGTGATAACATAAGTTTATGTGGAGGACCATGTACCAACGAAGATAATCGGAAAAATCATCTAAGTAGTGAGATTATTCGAGGATGAAGTTGAAAATTCTATACTGAATCTATTTAGGGGGAATAGGTAAGGAATTTGATTATAAATTCTCATTCGTTAAAGGCGAAGTAAGTATTGTACCTGAGTAAAAGTAACTACAACTGAAATTTTCATAGTCTTAAAATAATAATTTCAGAATATTAATGAAATTAATATTTTTTCCAACAATCTTTAGAAATAATGTAACTACAAACATTACGAATCATTAGCATCAAGACCACTACAGTTTAGTGATATTGCACTTCATAGCTAACTCAACCAAATCCATTTATCATTTATTTACTGAATTCAGACAACAAAGTTCCATTGGAGAGCAATTTAGCTGAACATTCTCATTAGTTACTGGCGAAGTAAGTATTATACCAGATCAAGTCTACCAGTACCTGAGTGAAAGTAAGTACAACTGAAATTTACATAATCCAAAAATATTAATTTCTGAATATTAATGTAAATTAATAGTTTTAACGACAATCTTTAGAAATAATATAGCTGCAAACATTACGAATCATTAGCATCAAGACCACTACAGTTTAGTAATAGTATTTCACTTTATTCTCACTTAACCCAATGCATTTATCATATACTGAATTATGACTAAAAAGTTCCTTTGCCATGGCCTTTTCCGATTCCTACTTTATGGCGTTGTATTAACATGTTTCGTCTTTTCTATTTTGATTGCATATAATTATTCTGTCAGCCTCTCCAAACAGAATTTAAAATTAAGTTCTTTTTCTATGTTTTTTTAAATTAATACATAGTACACAATTAATAAATTGTGCCTTACGTCATTAACTTCATCAAATTCATTCTTTTTTTGGCGTATTTCCTAAATTTAATTTTACGTATGCGTATTCATTAAGCCAGGTGGCCACCGAATGCGAAGCGGCGCTGAGCTGGACAAAGTGACGCGGAGCGAATCGTAGCGAAGTTTTAGTTTCCGAGGGTCGGCAATTGGAAGAGAATCTGAGCTGAGCGAAGCGATTCCTCTGTAAAATAATAAGATGGCGTAAGATTAGCCTTTAGTTGCCGACTGAGAATTCAATTTTCTGATTACGGTTAAATCAAAGAATTTCCGCAAGAGACGGATTCTGTCACAATATTATGCTGGCACACTTTAATTAAGATTTTATTTACAGCCATTGGACACGAATTTATCTATTTCGCTAATAGTATACAAGTTTCCTATCGTTCGTACCTCACTCGAATACACTTTTCATTTCGTAATGACGGAACTGATAGTATAAATAGTTCTTAGCTTAATATTAATACATAGATAAATTATTTTGTAAAGAGCATCAAAAATATAAATCACTTTACTCACGTAAGCATGGCAATTCAATTTTTCTTAACTCTTCATACATCGTCTTACTTTTGCTGACGGGTATATGTCTCGGAAAGAGTGAATATCTTAAATTAGGATTTAATTGAAGTGTAACCACATTGGAAGTCATTACATTAGGTGTCCGATCACAATTATCATAGATTGACAAAGTGTATACTTTTTGTGAAATTGAATCGTTCATCAATTATTACATTAATGTTTCTGAAAGACAGCTGTAATTGGGAATTAATCACACCTTTCAAGCTTATAAATGTGAATTTTTCACACTGCCGATGAAAGAAGCGATAGGCTCCCCCCTCCACCACTATCACGTTGAGAGCTGTGGAGGGGGAAGCTGACTTCGCTTCTGCACGAACCACGACCGTTCGGAAGATGTGCCTTGCGAAGCAGAGTGACGTCACTATTTTCAGCTCAACTCTGCTTCGTATCCGGTGGCCGTAGCTGCATTAAAAAGTATAGATTCTATTGTGAAAGCGTAGTCCACTCAGCGTAACTTCGCTCAACATACCATCGCTTCGCATTTGGTGGCCACCCAGCCTAAGGTCTCAGCTCCAAACTCCGGTATCAATTAAACGTGAAATACTTTCAAAATAATTAGTCTGCTATTATATTATTTGATGAATCTCGATCTCACATTTCAAAATTATGTATACGATAGACCGTGGTATAATTAAAAAGAAACATAAATATAACATATATACCGATAACTCAGGGTAGTATCCCTTAAAGATTTGCTTTGCTTGCAGTTTGCAAGCACCCATTTACTAGTTCAAATCTAAACCGGCAGTGGAAATAAAACTTTTGTGGAAATATGATGTACGTTTTGATTTGTGTAGATGACGTTCCAGAATTTTAGGTCAGAACACCAGGAATATTATACTCTTCTCTGTTTAAATTTGTTGCTTACAGCCCGTGGAGCCAATCCTCAGCCGAAGGAAACATTGGATGTGAGACACCGCCTTTTGAGGTCTATATTCCTCTTTCTCTGGCGATTGCCGCCGTAGGACTGCATTTTGTTGCACCACACACCTCTTTGTTCACCAATTGTGAGAGAACATTTTCAGGGCAGCGTGTAACCGCCAGAATAATTCAGACTTCGATCCTAGCAATCAAGGCTTCGAAGGCCAAGACATTTTTGAAGCCACTTTCCGGTACAGTAAAGAATTCATTATGAAATGGGAAGGAGGCTCATCTCCGATTAACTTTTAAATTAAATTGTTTCGTGATAACCCAAAAGTATAGTGATGGTAGAAAACTTCACAATCTACTTTTAACTCGAGTTGCTTATGAAATTGGTCGAACTACTAGTGATCAAGAGGAGTCGAAGCCCTGTTCCTCAGTCCGACCCAATATTGAGAGAAAGTGTGACGTGGACGGATGCCTCGATTGGATGGCGTCGATTATTGTCTCGGATCGCGCCGAAATAATTTTTGATATTCAATTATTTATTAATTGTCAAAGTGAAGAAGCGATTATTGACGATGTTATTGTTGATATCCCAAGGCATTAATACCTTGAGCATGTCCTCATTATTAGGCATCATATAAAATGTAATGTTTCTTTGGGAAAGGAGTTCGTATCCCTTCACGTCAATCAGTCATTGGTCATCAAGAGCTAATTGCTTACTTTCTGTATCCAGCCACGGTCATCATGTCTTCAGGTGGCGTTACATTGATGGAAAATGTCTTGCCGAATCTCTATTTACATTTTCAAGGTGTTTCATTCCGTTTACACATCATTCACGAGATGTTATTCCTACTGAATTGAACGACCGGAGAGTTAACTCAAGTTGATCGAATGGTTTAATGAGAGTGCAATTGTTTTTATTCCCGTATCGAATGTCAGAGTATCATTCAGAGCGTAATTATTAACCCCCGAAATTAGATTTTTAACTTTAGATTATTTTCCAAACAACACATTCAATTTGATATAAAAATCTAGAAAAATGCAAATCAGCAGACCACTGAGGAGTGGCCTATTTTTATACAGCAACTGTTCTCTCGACGGATTTTTAAAAATCTGAATGTGTCGTTGATTTTCACAATCTATCATTTATTTTTCCTCGCTCTGCTATCACTTCGACATAATCGATTGTTATTCCACTCATTCTAAGATTTAAATATTTTTTACGAGACGTGCTTCAAATTGAAGGTATACAGACGAACATCGTGTTTTCACGAAGTTCCTTATAAACCTTTGTTGTATTCCCAGCTTAAATTTTTTGTGTCTAGCATCCGTCTCATTTAGTTAAGTATTTCTTTTACTATTAATACCAGATTATCTGAAAATATTCCAGTCCACTTGAGGAATAACTGCGTTGTAACATTTTCATAACAAGTTTTTATTGCTTACTTTACTTATAATTACTATAACCGAGTAGACTTAGCGGAATATCACGATAAATAAGTTCCTTCAATTATTACTCTCTCTTTATTTGCCAAGGGAAAATAAAACATTCATGTGTAATTGAAGATCAGTTGATATCTTCAGCTAATAGTTTTTAATAACGATTTGGTGGTGTAAAATTACTCTTAACATATAATAACTGTTGCTACTCTTCTAAGATATAATTCATCCAATATTCAAATTCGTTGTTTGGTCTTCTTTTGCGTCATTGATTCTCTCAGTATCTTCATGACAACTTTTGAATAATATATTTTTATACATATTGAGTAAAAAGTGTATAATTAGTTCCATACTTTTCAAAAGAAATACACGCAGCGCACCGTATCTTCTCTGACGGATACTGCAATAGTCTCTACACCATTAGCACTCCTTCCTAAACAAAACATACGAGGAAAAGATAAAAATTAGAAAACAAAAATTATATGACCTGAATATAAAAAAAGAACTTTTAAAATAATAAAATTTTAAAAAATGAAGCTATGAAAAAATGTCCTGTCTTGCATTTTAGATTGCAAAAGAATTTATTACTTGAGTGTCAATTTATTGATAAAAATTTAGAGGAAAAACATTTGAACAAGCTAGAATATGCAGAAATTAATAAAAAAGAAAGAGGTAGGTTTGAATGTAAAAATAAGGTCCAAAAATGCAAACTTCCAACCCCTTTTAAAATTATAATCAACAAAAAATAACAGAAATAATATATATCAGTTGTTTCCTTAGATAAACTAGTTTCAAATAAAATTTGTAATATTGGAAATGCATTCGGAAACAATACAGCTGATAAATATCTGAAAAGTAAATATCTTTAATTTTTCTGTTAAATGACATAAACTTAGTAATTCACAAATCAGTAATCCGTCCACAACTTATTAAAGTATTTTCATGATTAAAAGCAGAACTTCCGCAGAAGTGAATCGGAGTAAAATAGTTTTCAAAAGCTGAGGAATATTGTTTAACTTGTTAATTTTTAAGCAATTAAAAGAATCATGTACATTATCAGGAGTGGTTTTTCTATTTAAGTTTCTTAATTCTGTATACGGTGATCAATATCCTGAGGATTGTAACGATTTGTGAATCCCTTGGTTTCAGATCCGATCGGTTAAATCCTTTCACTTTTCGGCTGGAACGAGAACCAAGGAACTGGAAAAAGAATTTATCGAATTTTTTCCCCAAAAAGCAAACGCGCGCTTAATTTCAGGGAATTTCCTCCCTTTTTAATCATCGAATTTCTCGTTCAGATCTTCCGCTGCACCCCTCCAAACGTGTGTGTGCTGCGGCGCCGTCGAGCGCTGTGAATAAACTTACGATCGAACGCATCATTCCGATTACGCGTAATATGCTTAATTGCACGACTGCAAAATACTAAAGATAGACTCAAGTAGTATCATTGAAAAAGACTGCTCATTCGCACTTGGGTCCCAACGGGAATCGAACCCGAGGCCGCTTTTATCAAAGCCCTTCCCTATTCAAGGGCCCCAGTTAACTCAATACATGATGAAATACTTTTTCTTGAGATACCTTCATAAGGCGCTTAATCTTTACTACGCATAGCTTAATTGAAAATGAATTTAGACTATTTTCGCTAATCTACGTGAGGTTTAGAATGACGTTTCAGGTTATAGAACAGCCGTGGAATTCTTAATGCTGGGGAACTGCACTATACAATGTGTAGGTGCATGAATTATCAGGCCCCAAACTTCCAGAAAGTCTCGAATACTTAATTTCACTTCATTCAAACACAGGGAATCGATACCTATCGACCTTTACAACGGACATCTTTCGAAAGTAGCATCTCAGTGGTAGTGAGTTAAGAGGTATTGTGTTTTATATAACCGCATTAGAAGAATATTATTCAAAACGAGAAGAGTAGTTTACTTCGGTATGTGACGTATTCTTCAAATTGCAGTGACTAGCAGCAGTGCCCAGCAAAATAAAAAACTATTTCAAACATCATCAACAGCATCAAACATGCGTGTTTGCGACGGTGAAGATAAGTTAATGAAACAAAGTTATTACAGTGAAGAAACTGCGCGGAAGGCGCTTACCCAGCTCGGCGCTCCTTACTACCCCTTGTACTACGCGACCTTCACTTCTTGGTGCTTGTCAGCTCTCGCTAATCGTTCTATTTTTTCCTTTAACTTTTGCTAAAAAACATTCTTTTTTGGTTTTCATTATTGCACCGGTTGCTCAGCTATTACGAAATGGCCATCAAAACCTACTCCAGTAAACTGGCGGAGTGGTATTCGGAGGTGCGTTGTTAATGCCCAATGGTACTGACACAGGCTCACGCGCCACCACTTATAACGCCTATTGAATTGAATGAGGTTGAATTGTCCTCAGAGGGTATTAGTTTAGGCATCCAGCCTCCGTGCTACAGCCGTCCAATCTTTTCCCGTAAATGTAACAACTGATTCGAAAAGATCTTTAGACGGAATAATATTACAATCGAGATACATTACAACGATTACCACTAACTCAAAGACTTCACCTACCCTCATTGAACTAAACATTGGCACCTGAAGTTGATCGGTCGTCCCAATAAATCGGAAAATATTTAGTAAAAAGCGAACCCTCGGAAATTCAAAATATCCGACCTTATGTTTAAGCGGATCCTCAAATTATTCTTTCTACTTTTCTGGCCTAACCGACTTTATCCAATCAGCGCAATTTCCCTCTCTCCTTTTCAGAAAACGCGTCCGTCGTTTGCATTCACTGAATCCCACTCTCGACTGCATCTCACATCTGAGGTTGTCTCTTTCCTTTCCTACGAGGCGATACACACCTAATCAAAATGAGATTTTTAGCACATCTTGATGGATGGAATATTTGTCTCCCGAGTGATCTGCAATTTAACATTCCCTTGAATATGCTCATTGCAGTGATGAAAGGTCACTCCTTACTGAATAAAATTATCGATTTCGTGTTACGTTTGTGTGGAGTCTACGGTATTTGTAAATCTTGTAATTATTTGATCGAATTTTGTTTCTCACCATAGAGGCTAAATGTATTTTTCGAAATTTTTTAAGAAGCGTATTATTTTTACAAATTTCAAATAAGCCAATATTCTCTCTTTATCGTGAGTGCATGGAGATAAACCTTAAACGCGCTACAGCATTCCTTCATTGAAAGATTCAAAGTAGATGTAAGTGAATCCGTCAAGAGAATCAGACAAAATCGTCAAATAAAAACAACAAATATTCCGCAGTTTATTTCTGCTGCAATCTTCACTGCCCTCTAAAACAGAATGTTTCCTATGGGCATTTATTTTTTTCATTTAATCCTCTCTCTCATTGCATCTCATCCATATGTTTGCTTCTACTAATCATTTATCACGTAAATGTTGTAATGAAATTCTCTTTATGCATATATTATATTGCGTCTCTGCAATCACAGAGAAAGAGAATTTCTCTTTGCAGGGTCTCGAGTAGAGTTTGTCATTCTCTGTGAGGGAGTTCCACACCCCAATCTGTCATCGCCGCAATTCGAACGAACACGGAAAGTGGGTTTCACCAACAGCTTCAGTTTCAGTGAACAGTTTCCTTGGTTCACAAGAATACTGTCACAACTACTTTCTTTAAAATGTTTTCAAAGACGAATTAAGTGAAATGTGACTCTTTGATGTACATACAAGCAATATTTTTCATTTCGCACAAAAACTATTCTTCCTGAAACCCATTCTTTAAGTTCACACTTATAAATACACAATTGTTTCTTTACATCTCCCTCTTTTCTTATTTTCCTCTCACAAATTATACTTATTTCCATTTTCAATCCACTAAGTTTAATCCTAAACATTTCATAAATCAAGTATACAATAAAATAATATACAATTCGTGTGATTTCGTGGGCATAAACAATTCCCTAACGACGAAGGTGATTGTTGAACTCTCGTACGATTATAAATGGGAAATATGTTAAGAAATGCATCGAGAAGAATGTCTTATGGCAACAAAACCATCGGTGAACTTCGGAAGCTAAGTTTCAACAGCATCGGTTGTAAGTTTGGCTTTGTGAATATGATTTCAATGGTTCTTACTCGACCTGGGTGCGCGAGTTTTCATTCGTTCATTTCAATTTTAAAAAATATGGTTTTAATGTAAAAATACTGCCTTTTCAAGATGATTTTCTGTAAAAAAAATTCAGTTTATTATGAAGAAACGAACTTGATAAAAATCTTTGAATCTCGTAAAATATTCGCATTTCCTTTTATTCGCTCTTTCATTTTTCTCCATCAATCCTTCGTTACCATTTTTGCACAATACAGTTTTTAGAAATGAAAATCGATATCTACAATTGGGAAATCCCCGCTTTGGGAAGGATAACGGAATGTCAATGAATTTATAGGATTACAATTCCTCAATTACGTGGTTTTTTGTGTTTTTGCTCGTCATTGAGAACAAGTACGAATTCTGAAAAGAGAAGAATGAATTTTAAATCGGAGACAATATATTTAATGTGAAAAAGAATTTTTGAAGAAGGGTAATCGAGGAAACGTTTGTCATATCGATGCGCCTTTGTTAATTTCACCTAAGGAAAATATCTCCCATATATTTGCACTTCTGCTTAAAATGGAACATGTTCGGAAAAGTCATCAGCTTCTTTGGATGGCCAAACGCCGTCTGAGAAATAAATACTAAAACCATTCGATGCAAAAATTAATTTTTTAAGGGTTGGAAAACAATAAGGAAATTGTGATACGTTAAACCTGAAATGAGTCACGAAAAGGTTAGTAGATATAAATGTTGGCGGTTGGTTTTGATCTTTTATCGCTTGCAGTAAAATTAACTGAAACTATTAGAGTGATATTTAGATTAAGAAACTGTTTATCTTAAGACTCAAAAATAATTGTTTATAATTGTATTATTCGTCCACATTTAGTATATTGTTCAACAGTAATATTTTTAGCTAACCAAAGTGATATAGATAGGATACAAGTGGTGCAGGGCAATGAGAGCTGCTTTGAACTGTGATAGAAATACTAGTGTCAAAAATATGTTAACAGTTTTAGGGCTACTTAGTTGTACAGAATATATTTTGTTGTCAACATATACATTCCTATATAAATTTTTAAAAAACGATTTGCCCAAATATTTTGGAAGCTATCTTGTCAAGAACTGTGATGCTCACTACCATAATACTCGCACAAAGGACAACTTGCATATCAGGAGTACACACAAAAAGAAGAAGTGTATTTGTAAAAGGAGCAGAGTCGTACAATGCTTTGCCAAAATGTATAAGGGAGGCTCCCAATATATATAAGTTTATTGATAAAGTGAAAAGGTATTTGATGGACAGCAGGTGCGGATGAGCTGATTGCATGAGATCATATGTTTTAAATGTTCTGTTAAGAAATGTATATGTCTCTTTGTATTAGCTAAATGCTAAAATGAGAATATATATATTAGCTCAAACGTGTATTAAAATGATTTTTTTTCTGGCAAAATGGCTGTGTGATATGGTGCGCGTTCTTCGAAAAATCTACGAATATCTCTGAGTAAATTCAGCAAAAGTTTTGAATTTGTTTCCTCTAGAGACTCCATCCGTAATTGGGAACCGCTCTGTCGCAACAACCCTCCAAACACATCGGTGTCTCGAATACAGCGCCAGAGGCAGTTTACGCGTTTCTCGACTGGCGTCATTAAGGCTCTGTCCGAGATTTGAGGAAAGCAGCCATTTTGACACCGATTCCTTCGCTCAATCATCATCATTGTCCATTCCCAGGAATTTAATGTTAGCAAACTAAAGAAAGAACAAACTTCCGAACGGCGGAATGGCGGAAGAAGGTCGCTCTCGATGTTGGTTTGTTTGAAAGGCCATCGGGTGAGGACTTCCACGTGGATTTCACGTATTCCTTTTGCTTATTCCGAGTAAACGTTGGATTTGGATGCTTAAAAACTTGCGCATTTCCACCAATGGGATAAACTTTCTCCTTGAAGACACGATAGAATCGAATTAAAATAATCGATGAGAGTACTTATGTAAAGAGTAATCATGTACTTTCCAACGTCTCAAATGTAATGACAGTCACATTTCTACCCTTTATTTTATTATTAACAAAAAGACACTTAAAGAAAAAAAAGCTCTTAAAGTGCGGTGTCCTCTTTGTTTTCTCCAAATACCGGTGAATGAGGTGACTCGCTCTTCCAACAAAATGTCCGTTCGTTCGTTCATTTCAGACGTTCCACCAGATCAGTGGCCAGAGATTATTATTCATAAGTCGGCCAAAAAACTTGGTGTCTTTTTCAGTAATGATCTATCATTTAACTTACACATTTAAGATGAAGTGGTGCTTGCTGACATTTTGCATAAAGTAGAAAGTGCTCTATTATGACAGTAATATAGAGAGTTTTACACTTCACGCCGTGCGGCAGCTCGCGGGGTATCGACGTGAACGCCCTTCGTCGTTGTCAGCGCAAATCCTAAGGCATTCTAAGGTACCGAAACACTTTACACACGTGGAAAGTTTTTCTTTACTATGCCGTTCCATCAAGCCTGGCAAGAGATGATACATTAAATTTTAAAGGATTCTTTGCTTACAAAGAATAATACAAAGTTTGAATACGAGCATGAAAGTCTAAATATGAATCGTTGCGAAAAATATGGAACGGAGAGATATCATATCGTTTCCTTTCCGAATTCTGAAATTCCTTTTCAATCGGCTTCTCAGCTAACTCATCAATGTGATGCATATTCACTCGAATTATGAACAAAAGTATCCTAGATAACATAGTGTCCAACGGACAATTTCCACTTTGTTTTATCTCTAAATAACCGGAACACCTCACTTGCTTCGAACGCCCTGTCCTTTTTATCGATTTCTTGGCATCGGAATAGCGATTCTTCTAATCAGAGGGGCGTTCTTTCCTCTTAACGGCGAGGCCCTCGGATTGCCCCGAATGCATCCAATTCGTTCCTTTGGAGCACCATTCAATGCAGTGAGTAACTGAAGAGGATATTTATTTATTCATTCTTAAGGACTACAATTAGGCACCAGGCCAAGTGGCAACATGGGGGAAAAATAAAATAATCCGCCTGGTATTCACCCTTAACCCGATCCATCTTTCTCTTATTTTCATAATCTATTTCATAAGTCTCCCAAGTTTGAATTGCTTTTATTTGCTCTCATTTACAATCTTCCCTGTAAACACTTCTCAATATTATTAGCTTTTCATTTCCGTCGAACGTACAAAGGATAATGATAATGGATCTCGAAGATCTTTCCTTTAATTTTTGTTTTTCGTAAAATCTTTCTGTTTATTATATACTTGTCAATTGGGCAACTTGAGAATTTTTTGAGTAATAGCGAACTGAATGGATGACACCATTTCTATTCTCAAAAAGCATATGGTCTAACATGAAAATCTGCACGCCAAGAAAATATAAATTTTCCTTGAAGTTTTGTCGTAAGTTTTGTGCAATGACAAAGTGGGGGATTTAGGAGGGTTATTAATTCTCACGCATTTAAATTAACGAAAGAATTATTGTTAAACTTATTTGGTAATTTGTTGCAGTTCATATAAACTCTAAATTTCTATTCTTCATACGTATAAATCACACATACAGAGGGGATATTTTTCTGTTTATTTAGAACTTTACCTACTCCACACTTTTATTTATAATGCATAAAATTGTTCATAAATAAGATATTCGTAAATTTGCATGCTATAATGTAGTCTCCTAATCATCGTTTCTAATAAAGCCAGAGCTGAATTAGGTTTAAAAAGTAGAACTAAAATAGGATGAACAACGAGAGGATCATTTCAGTCCGTTTAGGATAATGAAATAGTTCAGATTCAAATGTTTGACAAAGGAAGTCCCGTCTGGGAGATCGTAAAAGAGTAAAAGTCAATGGTGAGAAGATCGTAGACATTAACAGAGCGAATTGGATGACATTTTTGGAAGACCATGTAAACTGACAAACTCTCGTATTACCGAAAAGTACAAAATAATCAACGAGGAGCGGTCCTCAAATAATTTAAGTATATCCAGTTTTCGGAAGCACATTTCGACTTCATATCAATTATATTTTAATTTTAAATTTCCGATCAGCCTCAAAACAAGCTACTAGATGTGCGATGTGCTGCGTGCAGTTTCGGTATTTTATGTATATTTGTTTGCATGATTGTACTAGCTTTGTTAAATCGTATGCGATGGAATCTTATATTTTTGCATAAAAACAGGGATGTATGAGATTATTCGTACGGTGGAAGCGAACGAAAGTGCCTCTCGCTGAAGTGCTTGTTTTGGCTGTGAATGCCGCAGGGCCGTTAATTTAAACCACTTGTTTTCACAATTTCATTAAAACAAACACAAAAATAAAAAGAAGAAGTTTTAACGAGCTACGTATGATTTGCAGATCAGTAAGGATTCGCTGAAAAACAGTCAAATGTTAAATATACCTACCGATTTCATGAAAATGCTACATCTTCAAAACCCTAGTGCATGCCTTTATAATTCGTGTTAGTTGATAAAGAAAACGTATTGCTGAATGAAGTATGCATCAATTATATATAATTGCTTCTCCGGATTCATTCATATAGATAGATAGATAGGATACTAATTCACAGCATAAACCACAAGCGTCATTGACTTGGAATTTTTACGACGTATTGGCCATAACAAGTAACCGCCAGAAAAGTTGCGACTTTGAACCTCAGTGTCATGGGTTCGATTCCAGAAGGCCCCAAAGTCCCGATTTTTTCCGTTTAAATGCATTGCTTTGAATTTTGGGAATAAAAAACAAAATACTTCCCGGATAGGTAGAGAATTAAAACTCAAGCAACCGATGGATATCGTCAAGATCTATCGAAAACATAAATGAATTTTACAGATAATATCCTGGGTTCGATGCTAGGACGATGCAAAAATCTGTCATTTATAATACATTGAGGCAGTTTTTAATTTTTTTTTTATGCTTTTGCCGAAATGATAGGAAAATCTTGCTTGGCTATATAGGATTTATATTAAGACTTGGTTTCAGAAAAAATCTAGATACTACCATACTGTTCCTGGGTTCGATGCCAGAGCGCATTAAAATTTATCTCATAAGGAATATATGTGAAACGTAGGACGTTGTTTGAGGCAGTTGCACCCAATATTTCTGCTTGAATTTTCAAATATAGTTAGAGATGGTGATCTTTTATTGTGTTGCATAGGAATTATTACCAGAAAGACCCGGGTTCGATGCCAGGCGGTAAATATATCTCCCATATAAAACACATTGGGGAAGTTTTTCATTACTCTTTTCATGCCCTCATCGAAATGATAAGAGATTATTGCTTAGCTAAAAGTTGTATATTTATACTCGGTTTAAGAAAAATAATTGATAAGACCATGCTGTTCCTGAGTTCAATGCCAGAGAACATTAAAATTTCTTAAATGAGGAATATATGTGAAAAGTAGGACGTCGTTTGAGGCAGTTGCAGCCAATATTTCCGCTTGAATTTTCACACATAGTTAAAGGTCTTAATTATCTTAATCTTCTGTTGTGCTGCATAGTAAGTTCACCAGGAAGACCCAGGTTCGATGCCAGACGATTAAATTGCAACGAATTTCAAGAATATTTTCAATCTTTTTTTATCTTTTGAGGACCGTCCCGATATGATGCCGATATGAAATTAGCGTTGTCGATCTGCTTGCAGTATGCAAGCTACATTTTACTCGTACGAAATATCGATGAAACTAGTACTTAAAACAATGTGGATATATCACTTAGTTTCTTTCCAAAAAGGATAAAATATTTGGATCCATTTTAATTCGTGCTTTCGACGGCAGCGCGTTCGGAGAAGGAGCAACCGAATGACTTAATCCGGGATCTCATTTCCGATGAAAAGGCGGACATCCAATCAAGCACAGGCTCATCTTTCCGTCCTCGGCTGATTGCACTCTCCTTCGAATGTACTTCGATTATCTCCGATATATATCGAATAACTTCGATTATTTCGTTCGAATCATACATTTTTATAAAGGCTATATCGGAATGACAAAAGAAAAATTTCATATCTTCGAGAAAAACGACACTTAGATAAGAATATTCGGTTTCTCTAAAGACGTTAAAAATAGGCGAATTGTCAGGTTTTTATCTCCACATCGCGAGCGTTCTTATCGATTTGGCTCCATCTTGGTGTACGTCGTTATATCTGTTTCATGTTAGTTAGCTTCTGCTACATTTAGTTCACTCAATTCGTATATTTCGAGGACGTTGCTCCTTTCGTAAGGAATTTAATTGAATTCGTTGTTTAAAACATTGAAATTAATCTGCGTACAACGTCGTAGTCTCCTCGTGCGACTTCATTCCCTTTAGGAAGGCATTCGTTTTGATTGAAGAGGACGAAAAGGAAATATAAGTTTACTTGACTCAATCTCAGGTCTTTTCAACTCAAATGTGACAATGCACACGTCTCGAATAGAAGAGATCTCAGATATTTATCCCGAATTTTCATTCAGAAACTTCTCGAGCATTATTCTCTCGGCGGTTTATCGGAAAGAGCCATCAACAAGTCCCCCGAAACGGCATTCATTCGAAGCGATTCGACACTTGCCAAAGGAGTTACTTCGCTGATAAGCGGATCCGTTCTTTCTTCTTCTTCAGAGTCCAACTTTTTCGTTTAAACTCCTCACGATGATCCACGGATTACAATAGAATTATCCTTTTTACATACGAAAGTTATGGCATATTTATTATAAGTTCTTCTTCTTAGTGGAATCCGACAGGTTTCGCCCGTGGCCCTGAGCATCTTCTTTTTATTTTCCTGCAACTTCGGCCTTCTTTTATGCAATCGAGCATTCCCATTCTTTAGATGCATTTTTGCATTTCTAATATTAGGCGAATTTATGCTTTCCTTGTTCTTTGTTTGTTTGCGATACTTTAATTTCCTAAAATATTTACAGAGAGGCACTGAAGGAAGTTGGAAAGACGATAAATTCGGGAGAGATGGTTTGCCTAAGGAAAGGATTCGGAACAAGTGAGTCAACGGAAATGGCCAGAGGCAAGCACACTCCTGCCCAAAATATGAAATTAACGCACAGAGATGAATTCTGCTCCTTCCAATGGGTGATTCGTAACCCGGTAACTGCATTTGAATGATTTCGAAATGGTGGCATTTTAGACGCATCTCCGAGAAAGAGCAGAAATGACAAGAATTATTCTTAAGAAGTAAGAACAAATCCTATGTGTCCATACTGAGAGCAAATAAAGGCCATTGTGCAGATAATCTAAAATTAAATCCGAGTCTTCATTCAAATGCCTTTCGTCGTGGAAGCAGACAAAGAGGTAAGCGATGCGAAACGCATGTTTTCTATGCTTGAATGAAGAAATGAAGGAGAAGAAGACTGCCACTGCCAGGACCCGAACCCGGATCCAGTCACACATCACTACAGGAATTAATACCTCATTCGTAGCACTAAATTTATATAAAAACATTCCAATTCTTATGTAAGAACAGAACCATTTATTGCTGATCCGTTTCATTGTTTCCTGTTTTATGGAGGAATATGGAAGGACATCCATACCACAAAAGTCGCAATTTAAACAAAACACAGACGGCAAACATTATGCCAATTGTAAGTAGTTCTACAATAATATAATTACTGTTCTTTAGAAACGCAAACTGAAAGACTGCAACAAAGTTTACAACCAATGTGGATCGTCGCTGTGTGTTTGCATTCACAAGGCTCTTCGAGTAACTACGTCCACCTTACGTAGGTGCCACACTGAAGATTAGATTCAGAATTACTGTAAATGAGAGAGATACTTTTGCAGGAGGTATAAATGTGCCGTAAATGCTGAATTACTTCCGTAATAATTTTCCGTACGAGCTCCTCGCAAACATCATCGGAAAATTGCTTTTCCTGGAAATAGGAAGCTATCGTTTGATGCTTCTTTAAAGGCCTCCCTAAACTCATTTTCCTCAACTTTCCACATCCGCAGGTAAATTGCAGATTCTCCTCACAATCCCGAGTCCAATATCCTTTTAAGGAGTTTCTTCAACCAAATCCCTCCTACAAGTGGAGTATTAGACTTCGTCTTACCAATGGTGGACGGAAGTGTGGACGAAACGGATGGCGTCTAATCCACGGGATGAAGTGAGGGTAAACTAAAAGAGTGTTCTCAGGCTGTCTACGTAAACAGAAGAGTGGAAGATGTGTATTTTTAAAAGGTGAATAGCTGAATTCGAGGTTTTGTAAATCTATAGCTTGTAAAATGAGTTATGCCTAAGCGCAAATTGGCCGACATTAATAATCTTCAATAACAAGTTGAATCATCTTCAATAATTATCTGTAGATACACGAGTACAAGACAGGCTCGAAAGCATAACTTTGAATAATACATCAATCGTTATGTGTGTCATAGTTGTCAAGGGTAAAATATGAAGTGCAATCATAATAATGAATTCGGCAGCATAATTTACGCAGCGTAGTTCGCTGCGATGCTGTTTTCATTTACGGAGATTCTTACTCATTCGATGGATAAATCGAGAGGTTGGAGAGCGCGCTCTGAAAGCGGAAGGCCCCGGAGGAAGAATCGGAAGTCGCGGAGAACTGCGGGTTTATTTTAAGGGGAGTGAAAAGAAGGGCGCTGAGTTTATTTGGAAAGCGCCCACGCATTATGAAGAGGGTGAATGAAGAGGAATTGCAGCAAACATTAAACCGAAATCCCCTATTTTGCGAACTATGGAGGCGTATTACTCGACATGGCTGTTTTAAAGCTCATTCTTGAGACGTTCTCCTTCTATTAGAATATTTTCTGTTTCGGTTATTCTATATTTAGATCATTCGTACCCTCTTTGGAAATCCCGTGTTCTTAATAAAAATAAATTAAATTCTTTCTGTTTCCAATCTTTTTTCATAATTCAAACACCCAATTAATGGACTTATTGGATGTATGCCCAGAAAACGACAGCAGCAGATATCGTCAGTAATGTTTGTAATCACCGATTCCTCACTTAATTCAGGAAAATTTACAAGTACTCATTCGTTGCTTCCAAAGATACCTTTCTCCACTGCTGGATCGCCATCATAATTGACGCAATTGTGTGAAACTATACGTCTGTAGTAGTAATAGAAGCTTCGACAGCTTAAGACATTTCTCACATTGGCTCCCTCTGGGAATCGAACCATGGACCGTTATCATCGAAGCCGTAAGTGCACTGAAGCATCCTGGACCACTGATCTAAGACTATTTAACCCGAAAGGAAAATGTATAATTTATTTGCATTTAGATCTCCTTAATATTTACAGTATATGTCCGATTTTATATTATTATTTTATATATAGGAATGTCCGTAACTGTGAACAATAGCTGTTTTTCCCCTCTGCTGTAAATCGCATTTCATCCTCCCCTCCATCCTCTCGAATCTTCCCCACGGATTTCATTCCACCGGATTACATTCTCCAGCGTCCCCTTTAACGCTCCCCTATTTTATTATCTCCTTCGATTTCTCGCATTCGCAAAAATTCATTTCTTTCGGTGAACACTATGTTATTCTACTAAAATAGTGTTCTTTTATTATCTATGAGCTGAACCATTCCCTGAAAGAAAGAAGAGTCATTTTCTAAGTGAAATTTGCTACTACGCTAATGTGCACCTCCCGGATCTGAAATTCTAAATCTCAAAATCTTTTTATATTTTTTTTCGTCATGTCTTCATGAAAATCGCATTTGCATGTCCCGGACTCCATCGAGGCTTTCCTCATCTGACTTTAATGACTGTGGATGACGACGAGGTAACACGATAATAATAAAAATTATAGAACATATTAGTGGAAGTATTCCGAAAAGTTGTTCGACGGCTTGGGTCATTTCGCACATGATCTCCCACCAGGAATCGAACGCTGGACCGCTTTCACCGGTATCCGGACGTTTCACCCAAATTGTTTCGCCCAAGGGACGTTTCACCCAAAGACGTTTCAACCAAAAGGCGGTTCGCCCAGAAACGTTTCACCCAAGGACTTTCCACCCAAGAGTCGGTTCACCCAATAGATATTTCGCCCAAAGTATGTTTCACCCGATGAATAAGTTAGCCGTCTTCTCCTTACGGGTTTTTTTAAAGCGAGTTAAGCATGTAACTCGGTTATTCGTAAATAATTCTTGAATATGCTTGTCGTTGGCGATATTTAATTATTGGAATTTAGAAGTTAATTGGCTGTGAAGTTTCAGTGACTCGATTTTGTACTTAAATCAACAGCGGATTTGCAAAACAGAGAGAAGAAAAAGAAACGTCACAACCCAATCAAAAATATTTTAGCACAAATCACATAAATCAATACATAATCATTCCCATAGAATATATGGTTTGGTTGGTCATAGGTCTGGTTTGTAGCAATGGTTACAAAATTATTTCTTCATGCTTTACGCGTATTTCAGAAAACCGTAAGGTAAAAATGTCATGGCTAACATATATTCATCGGGTAAAACATTCTTTGGGCGAGATATCTATTGGGCGAACCGAATCTTGGGTGATAAGTCCTTGGGTGAAAAGTCTTGGGTGAAACGCTTCGGGCTCCTTTTGGGTGAAACGTCTTCGGGTGAAACGTCCCTTGGACGAAACGATTTGGGTGAAACGTCATGGAACCCTTTCACCAAAGCTGAATGCTGTGCCCACTTGGCTATTCGGGAGTCGATAAGATTCGTTATCGATTGTACTCATTGGTCTATGTAATGAATCGAAAATATCACTTCGCTTGAGCCATCAAAACCATGAATGTAGTTGTACTTATCAGGTAACCTTCGGGGGGACTTTTAAACAAGTAACCGCTAGAACCCTTCAGGCCACAGCCAGGGCCGGCTGAGGAATCGAAGCCATCCGATTTTTAATAATAACGAAGAGAAACTATGCCTCAAAATAACGAATCTAATTAGATCAGTAGCCTATTTTCGTGTATTCTCCACGACCAGCAGAATCCCGTTCATAACGGTCTCTAACGTCAGCTTTAATTAAAATCGAGGGAAAGCTTAGTAATGCGCGAAATTAAAAAGTTGTCTTCTATGCTCTTGAAACACAATCGTGGTCTTGTCTTAATTCAAAGTCAAGGAGATTCGCAAACGCACGCAAACAAACCCCAACTGCGCCATTGCTCGTCTTATCGATGCTTCGAAGGATTTCAAGAAGGGCCATAAAATAGATAAATCGTGAGAAAATAATGTTTGCAATAATTTCTCATGGGAACGCGTTTGGTGTCGAAGAGGGCACCATATTGGTGCTCTATATTATCTGAATTTCAACGAAATCTCTGAAACAATTTCTGCGTGATTTGGTTACGAGCTACTAGATGGTCGGACAGGAAAACAAAATGGCGTCGTTTTATTTTATTTGTTACCGTTATTTATTCTATTTACGGATAGCGACAAAATGAGGCAAAATAGCATTCTCGATCGCGACATATTCTCGACGGCCGTCAATTTCATATTGTGCTACTAATGAATGGGGAATAAAAATAGCAACGTTTTTCGTCTCAAGTAAATGTTGTAGTTCCAGCTACTCAATAATTATAGAAAAATAATGAAACAATAATTAGGATTGCGAATAAACGATTGATGGAGCAATTTTTTAATTCAACCGTCCCTTTTTGAATTGTTAAATAGTCAAACGAATAAATAAAGTTGTTGTTGCCTACTTCGTATTTGGAGATCCCTTTTAATAACAAATGTGAGCTCCGAGTTTTATCGGATTAAATGCACCACATTATCTAGCAGGTTCCGTTGAGATTACTGAAACCGAGGAACTTGCAAACCACCTCAAGCATTCCAAGACAACTTGTTGGGTCCCTTATCTAGCAAATGCAGAAACTCCTCCAAGTTTCGCAAACTGCGTCTCCCAAAACTCCTCTCTTTAATATCTGAAGCAAAAGTAGATTTCTCTATTTCACTTTATATGTATTTATATAATTATGTGTAAGCTATTATATTATGTAGACTAGAACTATTGAGTCCCAATTTCGCACTAAATAAAGCACCCTTATGTTATATAAATGCGTAAGTATTATGTCATTAACAGTATTTCCCCCTCCCTGACAAATCTGGAAG
Source organism: Sympetrum striolatum (assembly GCA_947579665.1). Taxonomy (NCBI): domain Eukaryota; kingdom Metazoa; phylum Arthropoda; class Insecta; order Odonata; family Libellulidae; genus Sympetrum; species Sympetrum striolatum. The sequence continues at coordinate 124,096,137 of OX388341.1, forward strand.
TCGTTTATAGAGTTAGTTTTAGAGACTTTTCGAAGGGACGCGAAGAAAAACAAGGACTAGATTAAACAAAGGCATCGTAGGTTTTGTGGAGAAAATGTGAATACTTGGAATCCGGTCCCCAAGATGAACTTTGGAAGAGATCTTCTGTTATGACGACAAGAAATAACATTAAAAACATACACATCTGGGGATATATTCCCTTTCAATTTGTTGTTGTTTTTCTATAAAACTCACTTGATGCTTGGGAGAAACGGGTCAAAGGCTCAAGCGGGAACAGCCCAATTCATCGACTGACATATTTCTTGGAATCCATTCAACGTATTATAACAAATCCTAATTATATAACAAAGTCAATATAATGTAAAATGATATCCAAATTACTTTCTCTTAAGGCTACGCCCTACGTTTCAATCCTGGTCGAAACATTTCTTTAACAACCGTTTAAAGCATCACTTTGACAATTGGAACAAGGAAGATATTCGGTCATTTTACTCAATTATGAAAATGCATCAGTATCAAGTTTGATTAGTTAATGGCGGTCTTCAGCCTTCTTGAGTCAAATATGAAAATTTCCTCTATTCTTATATTAAATTAGTTTTAAAATAATATTGAATCCTAGTATCGGTTATTAAAATGAAGAAATAAAAATATTCCATTTTAATTGATTTTGGAATTAAATTCATTTTCCTTAGCGAGGTTCTCTTTTTTACATCATCCAAGATTTCCTCTCTTCAATTCGATAATTCTCGAGCGTCAATTTACATTTCAATTATTTCATTCATTCCTGGTTGCCTCGCTTCAATGCTCATTCGCACCCTTATTGGTTATCCATAGTTTTTATTTAGAATTACGAAATTGATTTACGTCTTTCGCAGTCATCAAGAGATATTTATATATATATATTTATATATTCAAGTCGATGATTCGCAAAATTTAACCGCTATAATCCGTTCAAGATATTTAGTGGAAATTTTACTCGCGCTTCACAAAACAAGTTATTTTATCTTATACATATATATAAAAATCTGATGTGGCCAGCACATGACTTTCTCCATGTATAAGATGTAAATATTTATCCACGGCAGTATTTTCGAACTCTATATTCAATCTAAACTTGTAAGATAAGAGATTAATTTATATCATATTATCTTTTACGTCAAAAACATTATAAATAATGTTTTCGGGACATGTTCGATGAAAAACGATGAAATGGCCTTTCACCCCAGCTCCCAGTGCGCCCACCACGTACATAATCTGCAACTTCCGGTTTATCAGTATTTCACAAATAACTCCTACACAATCAGTGGTAAAGAAATATGTTTCATACAAAAGTCATAGTAAATTACATTTTCTAAAACTTTTATAAGAAATAGTATATTCCTAAATATCATATTTATGGAGATATTTTGAAAACCGGAAATGAGCTTTGAAGAATGAAGCTCGACTTCCGGTCAACCGATTTACTTCAAAATCTAATCAACTCTAACGACATCAACCAAAATACTATATATGAAATTTGGTGTTGATCCAACAATTACTTTTCATGTTAGAGCGCCCACAAAGTACATAATCAGCTACTTCCGGTTGATCAGTATTTCACGAATAACTCCTAATCAACCGGTGATACAAAAATATGTTAAATACAAAAATTATAGTAAAAGAAATTATCTAAAACTTTTATAAGGTGTACAATATACCTATATATCATATTTATGGAGATATTTTAAAAACCGGAAATGAGCTTTAATGAATGAAACTCGACTTCCGGTTTACCGATTTACTTGAAAAATTAATCAACTCTGACAGCACACACCATAGTACTATATATGAATTTTGGTATTGATACGACTAATAGTTTTCACGTTAGAGCGCCCACTGTCACACACACACACACACACACACACACACACATTGGACTCCGTAGCGTTCGGACGTGTTTCGGCTTCGCTCCCGTTCTCTTACTTTGTGTGCGCTTTCTTTCATCGTTGTCATCGTTTCATCTCATCGTTCTGTGTTTGTTCGCTTCGTTTGTGCTTCGTCTTCATCCAGTGATCGTCGGTGAGTGTCCAATTTGTTGATTTGTCTGGTTTTTCGTCTCGTGTTGTTCGCATACGCTCGCCATCAGCGTGAGTCTCACACGTTCGTCATCTGCCGCCTCGGTGGCGGCAGAAATGGACGTGGCTTCACCTACAGTGTCGCCTTCATCCTCAGAGATGGATTTATCTGGAAGTAGTCAGTGTAATTCGCAGAAATTGACCTATAAATCAATTCTATCTACGCCCGCTTCTCAATTGTCTGGTGACTCATCGCCATGTGCTCCCAAAAGCTCGTCCTCCCATACCTCGAGGCCTACCTCCCCCGTCCCTCGACCTGCCTCCCCTACTTCTAGGCCAGTATCCTCTACCTCCACGCCAGCTCCCCCTCCCATACGCAGACCTGTTCAGCTACCACCCCTACGTAGCGACGCAGGAGACTCGGCGCACGTCTCCTCTCCTCCCTATACCTCAGAGCTGGTCGCCCCCCCTACCGCCCCTCCATCCACCCCGGGGCACTCTCTTGTCGTTTCCCCTTCCACTTTGGCTTCGTCAACATACATTTCAGATTCTACTACGTTACCGTCCATTCCTTCCCCGCCAGCGCCTACAGCCCCTCCTCTCGGCACATACGCGCAGCGGGTTCGAGGGGAATCTCTTGGAAATTACGCACGCACACCTACACACGAGAGTCCCAACGGGACTTTTTCTTTCACGCGTCGAAGGGTAACGCCGGTGCTGACCGGTCCTAACCGAAAAAGGGGTATTATAATGCAAGGTTTGCCGGACACCCCAGTTCACCAATATGTCTTCGCGGTTGCTAGTAAAATAGGGGGCGGGAGTAAAATCACGCATGCCACGCGGCTCTCCCAGAATAGAATTTGTATCTACCTCGCGAGCGAGGCACTGGTCGACACATTTATCTCCGACTTCGGCGGTGTCGAGATAAACAACACATGGGTCGCGGCACGCCGCATGGTGACCGCGGCTAAAAAAGTTTTTCTGAGCAACATCCCGCCCGAGGTCTCTAACAAAGACTTACTCGAGATACTAAGCGAGGCCGGAAGAATAGTGTCGCCGATTTATCCCCTGACATCCGGCATTAGAGTCGATGACTTTACTCACGTCTCCTCATGGAGGAGGATGGTACATATGGTCATCAGGGAAGGGATCAGGATGCCCGACTCCTTCGTCGTCGACGTTGGGGACACCCCTTACCGGGTATTCTTAAGAGTTGACGACGGTAGGTGTTTCCAGTGCGGGGAGGACGGCCACGCAGCCAACACATGCCCAAAATCAAACGCCACCTCGAAACAAATACCAAAAACCGTACCGTCAACGGATGGCGTCCCGCTAGCCACCACCAATGCTCCCTCTACCTCTGATGATCTGAGTTCCTCCACGAGTACCTCTGTCCCCGTTGTTTCCGCGACCACTCAGTCCGGTGCACTATCATCAGAGGAGGGCAAAACTCCTCCCGAGACAGATATTACTCCTGAGGAAATCAATCTGGTCGACTCGCAAACGGCTAAACTCCTTGCCCCTCTTGCCATGGATTCGCCACCATCAGTCGCGATTGAGAGCCTCGAGCTCTCGGCCTCTCAAAAGAGGAAAACACACACGGGAACCCCAGAAGATAACCTCCTCGGTCAAGTGCAAAGGAAAGAAAAGAATCCGAAAATAACCAAAGAAATGCGCCCGGATGACGAGGGGCTTAAACAAATAGCGGATTATTACACAAAAAATCCCGGGTTCACAAACATATCTTTTTTATCCCTAAGTAAATTCTTGCGAGACGTAAAGGGGAGGACGGACAGGATCGCCGCCTTAAAAGAAAATTTCAGTGAACCCATCGAAGCATTTAAAGTCCTGGCCACCCTCGACAAGCAGAAAGTCGTAAAACAGGGGGCAATGAAGATGAGGATCAAGAGGTTGGTCCAGCACGCCCTACAGGACGACATCTTCAATGCATAATTTTGTCATATTTATAACCATCATTATTTATTTACATATTTTGAAAATATCTATTGCCCTTATCAATATTTTTTGCCCATTACACGCATCTACTTCGTCGGTGTCGGTCGGTCGGTCGGTGTCGTGTATATATTTTTATTTATATTTATTTATTAATATTTATTTATTGTCCTTGTTTTAAATGCATCCATTCCTCGGATGTTTTAATCGTGTGTGTCCGATTTGTGCCCTTGGTTATCCTTTTGATGAAACGAGCAATTTTAAATAGGGATTTTATTGCGCCGCCTTCGGCCAGTGTTTGTCTGTCTATTTATTTATTTATTATTCGTGTTCGTCCGTGCTTTTATAAATTTATAAATTTATTTATTTATTTATTTATTTATTCGCGCATCATAGTGCGTGGTTTAAAGCACGTCTGTTTTTATCATATGTACGACGCTCCAGCTTTTTATGATCCTTTTATAGTTTGCTCGTCGTTTCTTGATTGGATTGTCCTTGCTCGAGGACGGATATGACAGATTTGAGAATAATCTCGCTAAACGTTCGCTCCGTGAGGGGAACTCTAAAGTGGGCACACCTGACGGCCTTCTTGGAGGCCCATCGGCCGGAAGTGGTGCTGCTGCAGGAGACCAACACCGTCGCGCCTGCGATGGACTCCCTGCCGCAGTACGAGTTTTTCTTCTCTCCCCTCTCCACGCCTCACACAGGAACGGCGGTCGCGGTGCACAGATCCGTGTGCGGCGGTGCGCGCCCGCCCGTCGTGATTAGCGACGGGCACGCCTTGGGTGTGACCGTCGGCCTGGGGGGTGTGACGCTCGACTTCGTGTCATTTTACGGACCGCACGAGCAGCATGAGGCGCTGACTGTCATCGATCGGCTGAGAGAACACCTAGAAGCGACGAGGCAGCAGCGCAGAGGACCGAGAGTGACTATATTAGGGGGAGATTTTAACGTCACTTTGGACCCCGGGAGGGACAGATCCTCCGGGAGGGAGAGACATCCCCGGGTCGCCAACGCGCTCCGGAGTTTGGTGGAGGACATGGAGCTGGTGGACCCGTGGGTGGAGACGAGGAGGGGAGAGGAGGGTTTCACCTTTCACGGAGCGGAGGGTGGAAACGTGCGCTCGAGGCTGGACCGCTTATACGTGTCCGGCGGGAGCCTCTCAGCCGTAAAAAATATGAGGACGGTGCCGTCGTTTACCGACCATAGAGGGGTGGCAGCCACTCTTTCGTTGCCAAGAGTGATCCCTCGACCTCCGTACTGGAGGTTCGACAATGGGTTGCTGCGCAACGAGGAGTACGTTCAAAACATAAAGACGCTCATCGCGGCGATCAACGATCTACGTTGTTTGGGAGACCCGGTATCGAAGTGGGAGACCCTAAAGTTTGAAGTGAAGGAGAGAACGGTCGACTACGTGAGGAGACTCAGACGGCAGCAGAGGGAAGCCATAGAGGAAGGAATTCAACTACAGCGGGCTAAGGCTATCGTGGCGAGGATGGGGTGGGAGAATATAATCGTCAACGACGACCCGCTGGCTCCTCACGTAGCGAAGTGGTACACGCGCGTCGTTCCGAGACCGCTGGAGGGCCTGGAGATCGACGGTCGATGGGAGGAGGACCTTGCGGCGATAAGAATGCACGTTTCCGCCTATTTTGGCGAAATTTTCGACCCAAAAGACGCGGAGCCTCTAACAAGTGAAGAGGACGAAGCCCTCCTCTTCGAAGCCCTCGACAGCGTCTGCGAGGACGAAAGGGCCTTGCTAAACGTGGAGGTTTCGGAGGACGAGATGCTGGAGGCACTTAAGAAGCTTAATAGAAACAAGACCCCGGGGTCAGACGGACTGACCCCGGAATTCTACATCGCCTTCTGGGACGTCCTCGAGGGCCTGTTTGGGGACATGGTGCGGGAGAGCTTTCGGAGGGGAAGCCTCCCCAGAACCAGCAGGTCGTCCGTCATCGCCCTCGTCCCGAAGAGCGGGGGGGGCAGAACGATCGATGGTTGGAGGCCCGTGTCGATCACCAACACGGATTACAAAATAATGGCAAAATTATTATCGATGAGGGTCAGCAGAGTAATAGCATCTGTCATATCCGTCGAGCAGTCGTACTGCGTTCCGGGGAGAAGCATTTTTGACGCCATCTCCACTGTGCGGGACATGGTGAGATCGGCGAACGCCGAGGATACGCCTCTGGCGGTGCTCTCCTTGGACCAGTCGAAAGCCTTCGATCGAGTCGGCCACGCTTATTTGATCAAGATTTTAGAAAGAATGGGTTTCGGGGACCGACTGATCGGCATGCTGCGGACGCTGTACCGGGACGCCGTATGCATGGTCCGAGTCGGGTCCTCTCTTACGCCCCCTATCCCTTTCCGAAGGGGAATAAGGCAGGGATGTCCACTTTCCGGACAACTGTACACCCTCGCCTTCGAGCCCCTCGTTCGGGCCCTCAAAGCGAGGCTCAGCGGTGCCTCTATCCCCCGCCACCCGGAGACGCGGATAGCCGTCAGCGTCTATGCGGACGACGTGACGGTGTTCGCATCGGAGGAGGAGGATTTAAGGCGGGTTTTTCCGGCGTACGACCTCTACGCTCGGTCTTCGGGGGCCAAGATAAACGCAGAGAAGACGGTGGGGCTGTGGGTCGGCAGGTGGAGAGGCAGGCAGGACTCTCCCCTCGAAATAAGATGGAATTCGGAACACGGCAAATACCTAGGCCGAAAGATCTTCAACGACGAAGATCCGGAAAGGGAGGTTCTTGAGAAAGAGATGGTCGAAACGATCGAGACGGCCCTCAGGAGTTGGAAGCCAAGAATGAGCCCGATGTCGTTGAGGGGGAGGGTGTGCGTGGCGAATCAGTTCGTCGCGCCCAAGATATGGCACACCCTCCAGACCTTTCAGCCTTCACCCTCATTTTCTTCAAGGATCCAGAGGCTGCTGGTGGATGCCATTTGGTTGGGTAGAAAGCACTGGGTGAAGAAGAAGGTGGCGACGGCGCCGGTTCGAGAGGGAGGACTCGGGCTCGTCGACGTTGGGGTTAAGATCCTCGGATTTCGATTCAACGCCGCACAGAGGCTCCTCCTTTCAGAGGAGGCAGCAGCGGAGCCGTGGAGGCTGCTCGCGGCCGCGGGCTTCGGGCGCGCGACGGGGGGGCGTCCGTGGAGGGACGCTTTCGATCGTGGCACGGGGTCGCGCCGGCTCTCCGGCTTTCGCCGCTCGCTAGTCAGGGCGTGGCGGTCGATGGGGCCGGAGAGAGAGGGCGCGGGAGTTTATGTCTTCTCCAGCGCGAGGCTCGGGAGGAGGATGGATCTTCCGATCCCCAAAAGGGCCGTATACAAAGAAGTTCTGTACAGAAGAAACAACGAGATCTGGCCACTCTCGGGTCGTGAGCCGAGGGAGGAGATCAGGTGGAGATCCCTCCGATCGCACCCCACCCTGGGGCATGATGGGGACGCGGCATGGCGCCTGGCTCATGGCGCGTGGGCGGACTGCCCCTTTCTCAGGAAGACCGGGATAAGAGAAAAAGACGACTGCCCTTGGTGCCCGGGAGTCGTCGGCACGGCCTGGCACCTGGCATACGTCTGTCCGAAGACGAGGCCGCTGTGGAGCGCGGTCGTTGGGGCCACAAAGAACCTGACGGGGAAAAGGGAGGTCCTCGTGAAGGAAATATATGGGGGAATCCTGGAGAGAGGGTCCCCAGGTACCAGGCTTGCCAACTTTCTCCTTTCGTTGGCGAAGGGAGAAATTAGGAGACAGCTAGACGCCTTTTTCCGGGGGCGGACGAGAGACGTCGCCTACGCGGAGGCGTTTTCGAGGGCCCTCCGGAAAAGGTTGAAATTAGAAAGAGACCACGCCGAGGCATGCTGCAGCGGGGAGATGCTCGGCGTGTGGACCCAAAAAAATTTCCTGATCGATTCCCAAACGGGAGAGCTGAAGGAGGATTGCCCACTCCTTCACTTAAACTGACCCCTTTTTAAACCTTTTATCCTTTATCTTTTTATCTATTTATTTATTTATTTATTTATTGTTATCGCGTCATGGAGTGGCGACGTGTAATTTACTTTTGTCGCCGCTTGATGCACGTTATTTCACCGACGCAAAGCTCTGCAAGGTGAGGAGCAGTTAGACCCCAGCGTGTCAGACCCTTGATGAAGGCTTTATTAACGCGAGGAGCATCCTTTTGTACACGCAGACCAACGCAAACCCACGCACCCGCATTCACGCACTCTCCCTCGATAGAGGGCCATCGAGGGCGATGCCGCCGGCTAGGCCGGGGCTTCAGTTCGGGTGGCGGGACACCGCCTCCTCTTACTCGTGCACCCCTCGATAGAGGGCACAGGGTGTTAGGCGTTTGGTGGGGCGGCCTGGGCCCCGTTTTTAGTTTGGTGCTGAGGATATGGCGTGGGGCTCTACGTGGAATAAATATACACACATACACACACACACATACACACACACACACATTGGGTTAGGGTATGGGTGTGGGTTAGGGTATGGGTGTGGGTTAGGGTATGGGTGTGGGTTAGGGTATGGGTTAGGGTGCGGGTTGGGATGTGGGTTGGGATGTGGTTAGAGAGGGGGTTTGGGAGTGTGTTAGGGTGTGGGAACAAGGCTGGCCGGTAAAGAGTGGATGGGACTTATGTTGATTGATAAGTTCTGGAGTTGGATCTGGACTTTGCGTACCGGTCAAGGTAGAGGATGGTCAAAGGGAGTGTCGGGCCCCAAGCCTCAGCCCCCAAGACCTACGCCAGATTTGGAATCAGTTTCACTTCCCTATCTGGCAATATAATAATAATAATAATAATAATAATAATAATAATAATAACACATACACACACACACACACACACACACAAACACACACACACACACACACATACACACAGACATCATTCCGAAAATGGTCAAAACGTGTTCTAGGGACCCCAAAACATGTATTTCCGTTGAAATCTCGAAGTCGAATTTTTTCATGAAAACAATACTTTCTCTATACTTCGTATATGGAGAAAGTAAAAAATCTGATGTGGCCAGCACATGACTTTCTCCATACATAAGATGTAAATATTTATCTACGACAGTAATTTCGAACTCTATATTCAATCTAAACTTGGAAGATGAGTGATTAATTTATATATTATTATCTTTGACGCATCAAACATAAATAATGTTTTTCGGGACATGCTCGATAAAAAACGATTAATTTGGCCTTTCGCCTATAGAGCCCAGAGCGCCCACAAAGTACATAATCAGCAACTTTCGGTTTATCAGTATTTTATGAATAACTCCTAAACAATCAGTGATACAAAAATATATTTCAAACAAAAGTTATAGTAAATTATATTTTCTAAAATGTTTATAAATAATAGTATATACCTAAATATCATATTTATGGAGATATTTTGAAAACCGGAAATGAGCTTTGAAGAATGAAGCTCACTTTCGGTTAACCGATTTACTCCAAAAACTAATCACCTTTAACGACACCAATTAAAGTACTATATATGAAATTTGGTGTTGATACAACGAATGGTTTTCATGTTAGAGCGCCCACAAAGTACATAACAGCTACTTCCGGGTTATCGGTATTTCACGAGTAACTCCTAATCAACCGGTGATACAAAAATATATTAAATACAAAAGTTATAGTAAAACACATTATCTAAAACTTTTATAAGTAATACAATGTATGTATATATTATATTTATGGAGATATTTTGAAAACCGGAAATGAGCTTTGATGAATGAAGCTCGACCTTTGGTAAACCGATTCACTCCAAAAACTAATAAACTCTGACAGCACATACCACAGTACTATATATGAAGTTTGGTATTGATACGACCAATAGTTTTCACGTTAGAGCGCCCACTATCACACACACACATACACACACACACAGACATCATTCCGAAAATGGTTAAAACGTGTTCTAGGGACCCCAAAACATGTATTTCCGTTGAAATCTCGAAGTCGAATTTTTTCATGAAAACAATACTTTCTCTATACTTTGTATATGGAGAAAGTAAAAACAGTCGTAGGAAGTCGAAACTAGCATCAAAAGAAGGAAAATAGAATAAAGATTCTTATATTGGTCGAGACATATCGTTTGTGATTCGAAATTGCGAGAATTGTGATAGAATATACGAAAAGTTTATTTAAATTTCTAAGTAAACAACTCATTCCCTTAAATTGTTTATATACTTAAAAATTTCTTACCCAGCCAAGAGGCATTACAGCCGAGACGCCAGCATTCTTGGTAATGCGAAGGTTCCACGATCAAATCTCTGTTTGACCAAATTTTTGTTTCACATATTTTATTTTGTTCTCTTTAATTTTGTAATTTATTTAATATTATACTGATAATCGAGCAAATATCGTCATTCATCGTAAGAATGTGCATGATCGGAAATATTTTGTTTGGGAGAATGATGAAGTCACGAAGAATAGAAATTATATTTGTAGTTATTTTTCATTTCATTCATTCTATTCTTAATCCGATTTTTTTAATTATTCACAAGCATCCGAATGATAATTATCATAAAAGCATTCGAAGCAAAAGATATTTCGGCAATGTGAACATCAAATAAATGATGGCTGTTTACATGTACACTCCTGGCCAAAATTAACGCAGCACCTCCCATGCGATCCTTAAGGCCGGTGCTGCGTTAATTTTGACCAGGACTGTACAAGGAGTTTTAAGCAGGTCTATTGAAAAGCAAAATTCGGGAACATTCCTAAAACTTTTTCGGTTGTCTGTTAATTTTGAGGCGAACCAGGCGTATTGTAGCATATCAGTAAAAATGGGAGATGATAATTGGTGGTGAACTATGGATTGAACTTTGTTGAAATCTTCCTGGGAAGTAATTTCTTTTTCTTTTTCAACCAAAGTAGCTGAATTTTGTAGGTCCTCTTGTACCTGTATGAAAATGGTACTTAAAAACGTGGTACTGCTTATCCTAATGTGATCTTAGAGTATACTTATACAGTAGAACCCCGGTAATCCGGACACTCGCTAATCCGGAACCCTCGGTAATCCGGACGGTCCATTGGGAGTTATGCAAACCCGCAACTTCTTCTTGTGAACATATAAATACGCATATTAGTAACAAGAAACGAGAGGTGGACAGACTATTTGAAAAATTTCTCCATTGGCTGCAATGATATGATGGAGAGCGAAGTATTTCGTTTGTTGTGATAACACATCTAAGTTGTAATACTTTTCTGAGACAGTATTTTTCAATTAGAGGAAAGCTTAATATGTGCGATACTAAATAATTTCGAAAGACAATAAATTTTCAGTTGCAGCAGGGCATGAATGCATTATCTATACAATACCTATAATTTTTGGGTAAAAATGTTTTTTAGGTTATTTTTTGAAAACCTCGCTAATCCGGAAACCCCGCTAATCCGGACGCCTATGTGCCTGAATTCGTCCGGATTACCGGGGTTCTACTGTATACTCTAAGTTGAAGAAATTTTTCATTCAAAGTATATGAGATTGAATATTGAGTTAGAGTGGATTTGTACACTTAATTGTAACTTACATTTCTTGATATATTGGTTTGGAAAGTCTGGTATTTGCTATTTACCAACAATTATGAAGCATTTGTTACGATCAAGGTTATTACACTGGTATTTATGAAATTTAATATCCCCGTTGAGAATCAACGGGCACTTCTACTAGTTTATTATAAATAGGCCAACTCTAAATTTCCTGTCGAAAATGTTTTTTTTTAATAGTCGATTTATAGAATAAATGAGAGTTAATTAACGGTAATTATTTATCAGATGAGTCAAACTAAAGATATTGGTTGAATCGCGATATTGATTCCTTAAAGGAAAATAAATAAATTATTTTCATATGAAAGAAGAATGACAAGGCTGCAATTGAGTGGGATCATTGGAAGAAAAACACAAGCAAGTGATGAGATGTGGACCGAATTAATAGGTCTGAAAGGGAAAGGTGTGACGAAATCATTAAAGAATCTGGAAGTGGCCTTCAAATTTAACCACGATAATTAGGGGAAAAGTTATTTCGAATGACTTTATTAGTGGGAGATATTTTAAGAGAAAGTCGGACGATTCCCACTTCGACTAATTAGTATCCCTGGCAAGAATTAAAAATATATTCAATGACAAAGTTTAAAGAACTAGAGCGGAGCTTTTGTTTAACAAGTCTCTTTAAAGCATGCTTGGAAATGCTTGACGAGAAAAAAGTAGTTTAGCACCTTTCTTAAAATGTTCGTACTAATTTAAAGATGAGTGTTTGTATATAAGCAGAATTAACGCTTTTCTTAATTGGCATCGGCATTCTTAATTGGTATCGATTACTTGCCAGTTGTCTTTTCAAACAGAATCCCAGTCGTGTTTATTTCTAATTCGGGTTGTTGCATCGGCCTTTTCTGAGATCCTTCTTTCTATAAACTAACAGACTAAGTTCCCGTCAAATGATCTTTAATTGCAACGACTCTCGGTGAGCATAATCTTATTGCACACTCTTTCTAAAATGCAGGAGAAGAATCAAAAGAGTGCAATGTACTCGAGTTAATATTTTGCCCAGGAAAATGTTTTAAAAATTTTTTTGGCTCTTTAAAGATTCACTCACTTTGGAATTGCCATCCATGTTCTTACAACCTCCATTTGAGGCTTATCTCTTGAGAACGAAATATACCTCTTTCAGCATTATTTAGCTTCTTATTCTCGAATTAATATCTTTTATTTGAAATTGTCTGAAAGACGTTACGTCCACAAATGCTAATTCTTTATCAGCGAATATCTTTACTTCATAATTAAATCGAAATCTGTTGCATGCATTTGCATACATGTAGGATCATAAGGTCCAAAGAAACTCGATACAGTAGAAAAAGAAAAGGTTTTGAAGTTATTGATATATAATGAAGAGACGATGCCGCTCAGTCGGACGAAACTGCACTTGCCCTTGCACACAAAGTCCCCAAAACGGCTTGTTAAAATGTTCTGGTCGGGCAGCCTAGATGGTTCCGATATCGGATTTTTACCTCTTAGAATTTTGAGGCAATAACTTGCCATTCGAATCAATTTTCCGATTAAAATTTTTTGTTCAATGATTTCTAATGATCAGTGTGGACCACAAAACATAAACTTCTCCAACAACAACTGTGATCGACTCACTCGAATGGATATCAGGGAGTGAGAGCCAAGTGAGATATTGCTACTTCTTTTACTTGAGGTGTCTCGAGTCTTGAACAGAGAAATGTGGACACATTTCATTTTGTCACCCTAGAATCTATTTAAGACCCTTGAAGCTGTTTTATCAAATCGGGCACATTGCAGAAAATTTACATCTAGAAAATTAACTCCTAATAATGATAACTCAACTCAATGATAACCAAACTATGACTAGGTGAATCAAATTATCGTTCCTTATTTATCTTCGCAAAAGATATTTTATCATTTTTTTGATGATTGCCCCTACAATTAAGATTTTTCTAGATAATATCGAGACTTTTATTCCCATTGGTACGTTCGCACTGAAAATTAATTTATTTCGGTGAAATGTTTATCATCGAAGAATGGTGTAGTAAAGTCTACACTGCCGCGAATTTCTCTCAAGATAAAATGAACAGCATTTCCAGCATCTTCAAGATATATTAAATGAAATCATTGAAAACGTTTTCAGATGCTTCAAGCTTACATTCAGTCATAATTTGTGAAGGATTAAGATAAGATTGGTGAAGCAGATTGCTTCTAAAAATATAAAAAATCAAAAACCTAAAACTATATCAACTTGCCCCGCTCTCTCCTATGCCTAATGATTGTAGCCTTCTTCAAAACAAATTAATGAGTTCCCACATCTTTATTCTTTAATGCACTCCAAAAATTGAAAGGATTATTTCTCTTTTTCAGTTAAATATTGGCTTGCAGAGTTACTTTATTTCGCTGTAAGAAAGGAAATTGGGATACGGCTGTTGATGAATCAGGTTTAAAACACTCCATAAGCCGTCTTTATGCCTTCTAACGCGCATTGGGCGATTCCTAAAAGGCATTGCTGAGGTAGTTCCGAGACTTCCAGAACTTGCGACAATGCAAAAACGTCTTTAGTAGGGTTTTAATAATTTAATTACTCACTTTTGTTGTTGAATGTGCTATAAAATTGAAACAATATGCGCTCCTTTCGACTTTTCCCTATTTGTAAACCATTATTTGTGCAGACACTCTCCCTTTTGCGACAAATATCGCTGTCCGTTTCTGAATTCAGTTGTGCAACTGCTTATCTTTCCCATCCCACACTCGAGCAATACCCCATAACGGGGAATCTTAAAGAACCTCAATTGACATCTCAAATACAGCTCTGAATTCCAAAATGATGAAGGCAATTACGATGCATTGTTCAAATTGCCAGTTTTAAACTCCGTGGCATATCGGAGATTCTCCATTATAATTAAAGGCGACGTTTTTGTATTGCGTTTCGTGCGTAATTAATTCGTCCATTGATTGCCATTTCGGCTCTCGTGAAAAACTTCGTTTCTCGTAGTTAACGCATTCTGTTGGAACGAATCCATTGGGAGGAGGTGTCGCCATCTATGGATTTGGGACTGAAGAAAGGCGGACCTCAAGTTCGGCCGCTAATTGGGAATCGCCAACGTTTTTCTCTTCCTTTTCTTGCGAATCACTTTTGACGTCCCCAATTAAAGCAGTTTTAGCCTCAGACGCCTCACAAGTAAAAGGTCTGTATCTGACGAATAGCCGAAGGCTCGGTCAAATTAATGTATTCGGTCATTTCATCTTTGGCAGTAAAACGGGTCCTTTCAGCTATAAAACTAGTAAAAGATTTATCGAAGGGCTTAGACAGTGTACAAATAGAAAAATATAAGATCTAACGATTCCGAATGGTTTGAAATGTAGACAAGGCGAGCGCGCTAAATATCGCGAAGAATTTGTTCACAATCAGATAAAATGATTGTGTTCTTCTTCCATTGGCATCGTTTCATTTTATGTTTTCACTCTGGAAATGTAGCTTCCGGTCTAAATTCTATCATTCGCTTTGCTGAATCGAATTAAAAGACCATTCGAACTTAAAGTGAGGCTATTGGTTTGAGCAATTTTTACTTTTTGCATTGCAATTAGCGATCACTTAGACGTTAAGTTGCCTATGGATACGTGCACTAATTCAGCCAAGGAAATCGTGCTGCGAAGAACCGCAATTAAGAAAGAGAATCGTTTAAGAACAATCTTTATTCTACGCAAACGCTGTTTTTCCTCCATGGTTTTGCCTACTTATCCACTCTTAGGCGCGTCACAGCACTTCTTCATCGATTATTTTCGCGTACAATTCGCGAAATATGTGAATAAAGGATCAAATTTAGCCTTTTTTTTAATCCTCTAAAGATTGCAATCCGAAGCACGACAGTGTCGCCCACTGATTGGTCGTGAGCTTTCTTGGGGAAACGCCTTTTGCTGTTCCTTTTACTTCGAACGTAAGACGAAAATTCAATGAATAAGTGATGGGCGAGTGGGAATCCATCGCGTTTAATGAAGTCAGGCGTTCATTCCACAATTCGCGAAAACATAAACTGTTAGATTTCATGTTGCGCACTTGAGTTTGGTGTCTCAGATGGTTCCATCTGAATGTGCACAGAATGAAGTTTCATTTGGAAAATGAGATTCCAAAGTTTTTTCTTTGAAGAAATTGAATTGATTGAATTCTCAATTTGAAGTGGAGGAGACTCGCGAAATGTGTTTACTTAACGATTTGCGTTCAAGTATTTCAGAGAACGATCGTTACTCTAAAGTAAACAGATTCCTTAATCGCGAGCGTTACTAAGATTCTTCAATCATTTTGTATTACTGAGTAGATTTTACTTTCTGACAATTCAGTCGCATCTAGTAATTACCAATTTCCTCAACTCCCTATTCGTTATTTTTCTGTTTCGACAGATACTTCTTGTAACAGAAGTCACTGTATGATTAATTATATTTTTTTCCCTTTAAAGAAACATACGCTGTATTAATATGAATCACTTTGAGTTGGGGCTAATGCCTTTAACTCTGTGAGTGAAATGATATCAGCTGGATTTATTCGTTGTGATAAAATAAGCAACAAATGAATACCTCTTCAGAGTCTTTTCGGCACAAAACGGACACTTACACCGCAGATAGTAATTTTTATTAATGTAGGAGATAAACAAGTGACATACGCTAAATAAACGGATTGTTCTTTA
This sequence comes from Sympetrum striolatum, assembly GCA_947579665.1. Taxonomy (NCBI): domain Eukaryota; kingdom Metazoa; phylum Arthropoda; class Insecta; order Odonata; family Libellulidae; genus Sympetrum; species Sympetrum striolatum. The sequence continues at coordinate 124,112,334 of OX388341.1, forward strand.
TAGAGGAATAATTCTTCCCTTAGCGAATAATAACGAATAAAATGCAATTTTTAAAAGAAATTCAATACCATACGTTAGTCACAGAAAATAGCAAATAGGCTAGCCTAGGTTAGGCTATTCGCTGATGATGCTGTTGCGTATAGAGAGATCTTATCTCTAGATAACACTGGTTGTTTGCAGAACCATCTGAATATTATTTCGGGTTGGTTGATTGATTTACAGCTCGATCAGAATGTTAAGAAGTGCGTTGCCATGACTTTCACGCGGTCCACTAACGTTACCTACGTACCGTATAGAATTTCAGGAAATAGTAGTTCGTGAGGCACCATGAATTCCTAGGAATAATGCTCAGAGGTAATTTTACCTTCAAAGAGCATATTCGAAGCGTAATAGGAAAGGCGATTGGGATGTATCGAGAGTGTAAGATATGGCGTATTTTTCCCTGATTCGACCTCTACTTGAGTATTACTGTGCTATTTGGTAGGATTACCGATTTCGAGATGGTTCAACGAAGAGCAGCAAGGTTCGCCAAGGGAGATTTCAGATTCGACAGCAGTGTTTCGGCTATGATACAATCCCTCGGATGAAACTCTCCAAGTGATAGAAGACTTGAGTATCGACGGAAGCTTTCAAATAAATTTATCACTACCGACTTCGGGGCGGGAGATGGCTGTATTTGTGATCTCAGTTATAAACTTCCGCGATCTTCAGACGAAAACAAAAGAGCGGTACAGAGAAGTAGTTGCCAGGACTTACTTTTGGTCGTTTTTTCCGGTGTAAAGGAGGAGTTTTTAGAGGAGCTAATAGGGTTAGATTAGGTTATACAGGGGTCCGTGCTAGATAGGGATGCCAGTTTTTTACACTCCCTGCCACGCGCCACTAGCGGATTGCAGGATTTAAATGTAAATGTGAATAATATCCCAAGAAATAGATATTAGCATAGTTAGTGGTAAAAATAGGAATGACTGGAGGGATTATTAATTTGTCATTTAATGCATACTTCGACGAGTTGAGGAACTAATAAGTTGAGCGTCAATTTCAGGAACATTGAGTGAGCTCTACTGACAGAACATTCGAAAGGAAGAAAATTCAACTTTTGGTGAATTTGTAAGCATCTTTCGATGTCTCTGTGAAAACGGACTTTAAAAAAATTTGACGGGGCCGAGAATCGATCCCGGGACCTTTCTCTATCCGGGAGGCTGCCTTTACCAATCATGGATTCAATTCCGGGCCCCGTCAAACAAGTCCGTTTTTCCTTTGGATGTTTCCTGCCCTTACGTGCAAAGATCCTTCGACCCTTCATTATCTTTTGGATGTTTTCTTCCCAAATTCAGTTTCACGAAGTCGCCGTGAATTCCTCTCACTTCCTTCGATGAGTTATATAAAAAAATTCGGAGAAAATCGTATTAGCGATGTGGAATTATTTGAAATTTACGATTTTTTGCGACCGCACGTGGCTGTGTATTATTCAAAATAAGACGACTAAAACAAGAAGAATTCTGGTGTGATTAGAAGAAGCTCAAATCGTTGAGTACAAAATGTCGAAGCACCTCACATATTGAGTGCCACTAATTAATTATTGCAGAATGTATATTCCAAACGTTTAAATGTCTCTTCTGTTTCCCACTTTTTTGATCGCCATTGTCAAATCAAGAGAGGAAATCGAATTATATGAATGGCGCATAGAAGTCGCCGATTCATTGAGACATTTTATATACGATTAGCTTGTTTCGGGTGCAGATTTCGTCGCTGTTACTCAATCAACTAAAGACTTCTCATAAATCGCTTGTTTCAAGTACTTTTTCTATAATTTGTATCATTATTATTCAAACAGAATTTCAGTATCCAAAGAAATAAAAACTCTTTCTAAATCCCTTAATTTAAAATGGTGGCAATTTTAAGGGCGCTACAGCAATCGCTTCGATAAGTGAATATGAACTGCGATCTGAAGCAACTCTTTCATTACATCGATCGGTCGATTTATTTAAGCGATTCTGCATGAATAGGCGACCGTCGTTTTCAAGTAATTCATGGGCCCAATTGTAATGGGAGGAAGAGGCTGAAACCGAGAGAAATTCAAGATCGAAAAAACAACGAGAGGCGGACAATGGCGTGTAAAATGACTAAAGGAGAGTCCGGAAAAGGAGCATTATGGGAAACAGGATTCCGTTATAGAGGGCAGTTCGCTCGACGTGGATTGTGTTATCGACTGGAGCGCCGTCAGCGAAGCGGTGGAATTTGAGAGAATTAAACATGAGGCCGAAAATATTCGACAGAAAATCGCGGGAAAGTGATTGGAGGAAGAGTAAATGCCTTACGCAAAACTAGTAAAGACTCTCCTGGGCTTCATTTGATTAAAATATTTTCACCAGCATTTCAAATGAAATTCCTTTTATATTAGGGAGGAGGAAAATCGAGAAGGATTTCAAAACTTTTTCTTAGAAAATTCTTGACCAAAACAAATTTCGCTTTGGCGAACATCGAGGACATTTCTTGCGAAAGCCTTGTAAAAGTTCGAAGTCGTGGCGAAATATTCCTGTGAACAATTTTCGTCGACAAAAATTTTGTGAAAAATATCGGATGGCCAATTATTCGCGGTATTTCTATTTAATGGTTTCCGTAGAAACCGATAAACTGTTGAAGGGTGCGGTCCGGCATTCCTTCATGTGGGCGAATTTGAGACGGCGCACAGTGGGCTAGAATCGAAAAAAGCTGGCCAAAAATACGAAAGTGGTTTCTTTGAGTGCGGACTCTGAAACTTCGCATGGTCATTGTTGAATTAATTTTGCATATAACTGCGAAATAATTTCTCTTGATTCCCGCGCGTTACAATTCTACAGGGGGTCAAAATTGACCAAATTTTGCGAAAAATGCCGGTCTTCGATTTTTCGCGAAATTCTTCAACTTCAAAGCGATGCTGAACCCAGTAAAAGTATGTTATTGGAAAAAAACAACGCCACGTTATAAACCTGTACTTTATCTTTTACAATATTTAAATTTAATGATTGCGAATGAATAATTGCATATTTTATGTAACAAAATGGCGGACTCTCGTTTTAGAGAAACTTTTTACCTAAAGCGAGGAAAATAGTTGAGAGGGACTCCCAGGGACATAAAGATATTTATACCACGTTGTTCTTTGAAGCTTTCTGAAGAGGAATCTGAAATAAAACCTTGCAACAATTTGCTCCTTCGATAAAAATAACGAATTTTCGATGACACTGCATGGGCAAATCCGCGCGGCGGAGTACGGCCCTCCAGTAAGATATGTGTTTGAAGACCTTCGAACCTGCATGCCTCTCAATGATAACTTTTGAATGCTGAAATTAACTTTTTACAAACTCTATACGAAGAAATAATGAGAATAATAATACACATTCACCCATCATTCTTAAAGGAAGAGTGAATTTAGCAACAGCGTATATCTTTCATCAAGTATCAGAATACAGTGACCATTTTTTTATTTTCACTTTCTAAAATATTATGATAGCTGTTTTTGATGCTTTTGAGCTATACTATTTCTCACGGACCCTCAATACCATTGAAAACCAGCCCACACGTGGGCGTGTGCCGCGGTGTCCCCGAGTTAAACTTTCGGTTTAGGGCTCGTTTTATTGCATGCAGCTGTGCTTTTTGCGGATTAACGGTTACCCTTCAAACTGCATTTTCGTGCTTTCTAGTTCAATATTTTCGCAAACTATGAAAACTACAGTTTGGCTTTGCCTGTGGAAGAAGTAAGTTGTTCTCTTGTGCTCTCTCAGTAGCTCCTTGCATTCTTTAAGTAGTATATATTCAAGAAGTTCGGGTAGTTCCCTTCAGCATTTTCTGGTTCAGTTGTCGACACTTTTTGGAGGATATTTTTATGGTAAGCTGTTATGTTACATTATTTTCTCTTCTTATTTGTAAATTCTAAGTATCCTGGTGAAACACAAATATTTTCTCAATGCATGTGAAATGTTCTCATCGTCGTTTGAAACTGTCTACTGTATTATTTTCTTAACGTCATACTGTAGAATAGATATAGTTACGGAATCTCTATTGCATTTTCAGACATTAGAAACATTGTATTGGGTTTCTAGTTTATCGTCTTCATACGTTGCTTGTAATTCCGTAAAAAAACATGACTAATCTGCGAATTAGTCGGTTAACGTTACATAATAAAATGATGGAGGAAAAAAATAAGTCATTTTCTAGTAAAAAGCAGCATTTAATGGATTTTTTTACTAGAAAACTTCACTTAGAAAGATCCATAGTTGGGCAGGAAGCTCTTACTGTTTATCTGAAGAATAGTTTTTTTCCGGCTTATTCAAGAAAATGGAAACAAAGTTTCCGTGTTAATGAAAGGTTTATTCTGCGTAATTCTAGTTGGCTCAATGTAAATATTAATTTTCCTGATATTGTTATACAGAACTTACCAAGTACTTCTATGACCCCAGGTACGTATAAAATAGTGATTTGAAATGTTTAGTATTTGAAATTGATAATTTACATCTAAGAAGCGAACAATCGGACTTAAATTAAATTCATTTTGGTAGACGCAAGAGGACGGCCGGAAGTAGATTTCCATTTTTCAAGTGACAGATCGAAACAAAGGAAAACAGAAACAATTAGATCCACACTCTCCACAGCTAAGCTATCTTATGCTGCAAGGATGACTCTAAGAGATGAAGGAAATGAAGCTGCCTCGAAGTTGCTGAAAGAAATTACCACAACGACACCTACAAGGACAAAGAGGGTTCTTTCTATGGGGAAGAAAAGCGAACATGTGCAATCTCAGTTGTCAGGAGAAGAAGCTTTATCACTAATTATATCTTCTGAGTTTAGTAAAACTCAGTATAAAATTCTCCGTGAAACAGCTAAAAGTCATGGTCATAGGCTGTATCCTAGCTACGAAATAGTAAAGGAAGCCAAATCCGGATGCGTATCCAGATGGGATTCGTGTTACGGAAGATGTGTGCGAAGTCAATTTGAGAGATCTTCTGTTGCATACAGCATCCCGTATTTTAGCATCAGTTTCGACTGTTCCTTCTTCAAGAAGTAAAATCAATACCACGATGATATGCAAGTACGGCTTTGATGGTAGCTCTGGCCATTCTCAATACAAGCAAATCTGGCAAACGGAAGATAAATCAGATCAATTCTTATTCATGAGCTCAATGGTGCCTCTGCGTTTGGTTAACGATGAATCAGGTACGAAATCAACGAGGTCGACATAGATTGTATTATGATCAACTATTAATTAATGAATTTGCAATTCCTTTTTCTTCATATAGATGAAATAATCTGGGAAAATCCTCGGCCTTCATCAGCAAGATTTTGCAGACCGATTCGCCTTCAGTGGACAAAAGAAACGAAGGTAATCATCAAGGCGGAAGAAAGTTATCTTTTAAAGGAAATAGAAGATTTATAAACTGTTAATGTCGGAATTCACCGAATCAAATTCTGTTTGTTGCTTACAATGATAAACGGAAAGGTAAAGTTTTCTTACATTGATAAAATACAACACAAAATGCTTTGTTTCGTCTGTTAAAATTCATCTTTTAGATCTGTAATGCGGTAACCGAAAGCTCAAGCATGAAATGCTATATTTGCGGGGCGAAAATTTTCCGAGATGAACGATCTACGGGCGGTGAAGACTCGACCTGTTGACGTTGAAAAACCATCATTTGGTATTTCAACGCTAAATTGCTATATTAGATTTTTTGAGTGTCTATTACATATATCATATCGACTAAACTTTAAGCAATGGCAGGTGAGAATACAATGTTGATGACTATGATGTTATTTCATAAGAAAAATCCATTAAAAGTATCCTATGATTCAAAAATAGACTCGTGGCAATACAAAATTTCTCCTCGAGGAGAGGAAATCTGATGTCCAAAGGGAATTAAAGAAAAAGATGATTGTGGATGTACCAAAACCGGGATATGGGAACAGCAACGATGGAATCACTGTAAGGCGTTTCTTTGACTGTCCAAATTTAGCAGCTGAAATAACAGGTTCGAAATTATAATTATTTTCCTTCATATTTGCTCTTTTATGAAACAGAGGCACGAGAACAAGTTTGAAATATTTTGTCATTTAGAATATTTAGGGATATGTGAGTGATCTTTTAGAAATTTGTAACTCTTACTTTAGCTATGATTCTTCAATATTGAATGCATAAACATTTACTTTTCTGGGATAAACGAGGATCTTATAAAAAGATTTGCTACGATCTTAAAGGCGATTTCAAGCGGATTAACTCTGAATGAAAGAGCATTTGACGTTTATTGCGGGGCTACAGCAGACATGTATGTAAAGTTGTATCCATGGTACTATATGCCACCAACAATTCATAAAGTGCTGATTCACGTCATCATATACATATAATCAAAGTCAGTCACATACATCAAAACATATAATCGAGAAACGTTGGTACGTTCCTCTCAAACCGAGATCTTCCCGGAGGGCCGTACTCCACCGCGTGAATTTGCCCATGCAGTGTTGTCGAAAATTCGTTATTATTATCGAAGGAGCAAATTGTTGCAAGGTTTTATTTCAGATTCCTCTTCAGAAAGCTTCAAAGAACAACGTGGTATAAATATCTTTATGTCCCTTGGAGTCCCTCTCAACTATTTTCCTCGCTTTAGGTAAAAAGTTTCCCTAAATCGAGAGTCCGCCATTTTGTTACATAAAATATGCAATTATTCATTCGCAATCATTAAATTTAAATATTGTAAAAGATAAAGTACAGGTTTATAACGTAGTGATTTTTTTATCCGATAACTTACCTTTAATGGGTTCAGCATCGTTTTGAAGTTGAAGAATTTCGCGAAAAATCGAAGACCTGCATTTTTCGCAAAATTTGGTCAATTTTGACCCCCTTTAGAATTGTAACGCGCGGGAATCAAGAGAAATTATTTCGCAGTTATATGCAAAATTAATTCAACAATGACCATGCGAAGTTTCAAAGTCCGCACTCAAAGAAACCACTTTCGTATTTTTGGCCAGCTTTTTTCGATTCTAGCCCACTGTGCGGCGTTTGCACTTTATTCACAATTTATTCTTTTCTTCTTCACATTCCCTATTTTAATTTTGTATTATTATTTTTTTGTATTTCATCTTATTTTATTTTCTCATTCAATTTCATTTAATTCTTTTCATATTTTTTTAAATTTTACACAAATGTTTGATTACATTTGTATAATCTTTGTTGATATTTATATATGTTTACATCTGTATGTATAATCATTCTTTGTTAATATTAGTTACCTACCACTGTAAAAGTCCTGAAAGTGTATGTTTGTGGGGCATATATAAATAGATAAATATTAATGGGAGATTGTTTTTTTCATAATGAAGGATTATTCGAGATTAGAAACAGAAGGAGTCGCGATATCGTAGAATTTGAGCCACTGTCATAGTTGAAAAAGCATTGCCTCGGATTAATGCCCTTTGAGCCTTCGGAGAGCTCTACTTTAGCGGTTTTTGTTGGATTTCGAATGTCTTTTGAGGAATAAATGCCTTAGAATACGAATTTTCAATTTATAAAATTTAGAATCGAGCTACAGACTGAATCACAGCCATAGACGACAAGAGTGTGATTGCGTTAATAAAAGTCAGGAATTGCAATAAATTGATTATTAAAACGCGTAAATGTATCGATAGTCCTTAGGTGTTTCGAATGTTAGCACTTAGAGATTTCGAGAGAAACCGAATGATTTTTTTCTGACTCTTGAGAATATATTGTTACAATAGGACGTCCGAAATAACTCCTTTTAAGGAAATGCTGCCTTATGAAACTCTCAAATGTTCATCAGAATCCTTCTCTCCACGTCGCTGATCCTGTGTCATTATATCAGAGTACAGTAGTAAATGGTTCGACCTACGTTTGAGGTTGACCTATGGTAGCTGTTTTTATTTTTCGATCATTTGGATATCACTTTATGTAATCATTTCTGCATAATTGTGGTATGACATCACTGAATGAGTTCGGACGTTTCCTTGGAAACGACAACTGTTGAATCACAACGCTTACATTGAAAATACGCTACATTGAAAATATACTTCAAGGTCATAGATAAATGGATATAGTATGTCTAAAGAAATGTTTTTTTATATAGTTTTGCTTAATCTAAGAACAATCCCCGTAACTTTCATTTATAGGTTTTCGTCACCACTCAACTTTGAGAAGAATATGACTTATTTTCGAATCCTGTCGGAGCTGCATTCCAAACATTTGTTTCCACTCTTCCCCATTAAGTCGTGGATAAGCTGTTCTAATGTTTTGGTGGAACAATTTGAGCGTAATTAAAAAAGTCGCGAGCGAAAGATTTTCCATGAAACGACGGCTCAAACGGGAGAATGCGGTCCTGCGCATTAAAATAAAAAATCGAAATTACTAACGGCGTGATTCGATAAGAAAATGGTGATATATTTGGTTTAAAAGAAGAAGAAACGCATAAAGCATTTTCAATAAAATACGATAGAATCTGTCAAATTCCGATAGAATTGCATCTTCAAATATGCATGGATGATTTCGGTTACTGCACATTGACGAAAGCATATTTAAGGGTTGTTAGCGAAGTATTCAATCGGAATAAAATTCACAGTCTCAGGCGTCGTTTTGTGGAAATCCATCTCGTAGAAATGAGGAAAGGCTTGTATTTTTTCCACAGGTTTGTTAAAAAAAAACACGACCAGGTTTCAGTGAGTAATCGCCATCATCAGGTGAATAAGCAATAACCGTAACCATATATATACAAAAGGAAAGTTCCTTTGTTCACCTTTCCTATTTCATGGTTTTTCCGCTAGTCTTTCCTTAGTTGCATGTAGTTAAAAAATTTAAGTTCTTAATAATATTGCTCTAAAAATATTATAAATCCACGATTTAGCTGTACTTCTCATTTAATTAAATTATTCATATCTTATGCAGTGAATCAGCAATTGTTGCGCAAAATACTTCCCCAGGAGTCACACAAAGGAGTCACATCTCGTAGAGATTGTTAAAGTAAAAAAGCTGCTGCAGAAAAACCACAAAGCAAAACTAATGCACAACAAAATTACTACATAAAACTCATAAATTCCTGAAGTTGAAGTATCAACAATTTTTTCTTTTTCCAAAATATAAAAAAATGAAAAAATAATCCAATGAATGGATGCGAGTGCTTGTGAGGCTAAAATGTGAATATTTCTCGATTCTTCCAAACACATTGATGGTGACAACATCGCCAAGAGTTTCTTAATGGTTTCAATTAAAATCCAGGCATATGTGATGAGGATGAAACATTTTCTCAATTCCGTGTCCATCATAAAAAGTGGAGGTATCATTGAAATTATTTTTGACTTTTCATTGCCGAAAATACAGCGGAAATATCCTCAATTCTCTCAGGGTGAGTTGGAACATTTTCGTCCCAGAAGAAACCTTGGGTGTGAAATCCTCGATAATCTAATCCATCATTTTTCATATTCATCCTTATTTTTTTCATTTAAGAAATAGGCCAAAAAATATGCTCGCTATTTCATTGCTTTAAATGAGCAGACAAAAGACAAAGGAAATAATTACAAACAGAAAAATGCATAAAATTGACGGCTACATTAATATAGGTTTCTCCCACGTAAGTTTGAGGCCCTAAGAAAAAACGGCAGAAAAACTCAATCATTTCGTAATATCTACGCTGAGTTCCCGCACTCACTAGAAAACATGTCTTCTTTTAAATCAGGAGAAACGACACAGATTGAGTGGAAGAGAGCCAATCACAAGAGATCTCTAAAAATGCTGTCTTAAATCGCCTCGTTGCGTATCGGAACGTCATCGCTATCTCTGTTCCACTCCATGAATTGCTGCTTTATAATCCGAGGAACATCGCGTGAGACATCCATCAACTGGTTTAGAGGATCTCAGATTGAATTTTTATTGGGGAAGACAGATAAGGGACGTTGACGAGAGGCAGATGATAAACGCCCAAATGTGAAAGGGGCCCTTTAATGCGGTCCGTAAAGCAATGGGGACGATTTACGGAGTGTTAAATTCTGGGAGTGCGGAAGGTCGGACACGCTGCATAAAACTCGAATAAAATTACAATTAATTCGGAGTGGCCCTGAAAATGCCACCACGTGGCAAGAGGCCCTTCAACGATGGATTGTCGAAATCCGCTCTCATTGGGTGCACTATTGCCACAGCAACGAAACATCTTTTTTCGGTTAATTTTAATCCGATTGAGGTGCCGAGTCTATCAAAAGATTCTTTGACGCTAGAGGAATGACCTCAATCCCTGACTTGATTAAACCTTTCCTCTAATATCCGTGGCATCACAGAGTATTTCTGTAACTGCTGCTGTTTTATTATAACAGTTTTCAGCAAAACATACCGCCATGCTTTGAACCTCTTTTGCTTCGCGAGCACAGATTTATACCACGGAATCTACGCATGTCATCTACGCCTCCTAAGAACGTGCAGCTGAGTAAGGTGAAGAGGGAAGGCTTTAGTTATTTTTCCCGTACGAATTGACTGTACACTTATACAAATTATTAAATTGTCTCACCTCAAATATTCTGTGTGTTAGGACTCCAGTTTAAATTTCTCTTTGACGTGAGACAATATGCTGTTCATTCTATTGAATTTGCTGCTACAATTCCCATATTTTCAATAATAAAAGACCGTTTAATTGTAGTTCCAGGTCCTCCTTTCGCGATATTGAAAATCGGATGCAAAAACAAAAATTGCCAATTTTATGTGACCAGAAAAAAACGCTATCCGATAAAGTCTTACCAACGGGATTTAGATTTTAGATTTAGATTTAGATAAATACCCTGCGAGCCGCCAGAGGTGTATGGCAGGGGGTGTAATACACCACCATTATTCATTCCTACCTATTAGCATCTCTAATAGCTTGGGGAAAAAACGACCAAAAGTAATTATCCGTCCTTGCGATTACTTCCCTATAACGCTTCGTCGATGCCTCTCGGAGATCGCTCCTTACTGGCACTAACATTTCACTTACTTCGTCTATAAATTCTGAACGATTGAACTTTTCGAAAAGTTTCCGACGATATTCAGATCTTCTCATCTGTAGTGAATTCCAACTGAGGGACTCTATCATTGCCGTAACGCTGCTATCGAACCTGAAATCCCCGCAAACGAATCGGGCTGCTCTACGCTGGACGATCTCTAAATCTGTGACTAAACCCACTTCGTGTGGGTCCCAAACCGCACAGCAGTATTCAAGACTCGGGCGAATAAGAGAAAAGTAAGCTATTTCTTTGACTCTCGATGAGCATCCTCTCAACGTTCTACCAGTTAATCTCTGCATTCTATTCGCTTTCCCTACCGCATCTCGAATATGCTCTTTAAAAGATAAGTTACTGCTAAACGTGACTCCTAGGTATTTGTTGTCGTGCACAAACTCTAATGGATGACCTGAGATTTGGTACTGCGCGGGAATTATGTTTGTGGAGCGCGTAAAACTCATGGCAACGCATTTATTTATATTTAAATCCAGCTGCCAATCTTTACACCATCCTGATATTACGTCCAGGTCGTCTTGAAGCACATTACAATCGTTTTCTGTCAAAATCTCTCTGTATATCAGGGTATCATCGGCAAATAATCTAACCTTACTCTTTACGTTATCTACGAGGTCGTTAATGTAAATTATAAATAAAATTGGACCAAGAACACTTCCCTGTGGAACTCCTGATGAGATACTTATTTCGTCGGATAAAACTCCATCTAACGCAACTCGCTGAGATCTGTTTTCTAGAAAAGATTTGGTCCATCTGATAACTTTTTCGTTAAGGATAAAGTGGCGTGGCTGCTGATGGTTATAATAGTAATACAATTTCACACCAAAAACTATTAATGACTCCTTACGAGCACTAATACGTATTTCGGCCCCGAAGGAGCCATCTGCAGAGCACGGAGAGGTACTGCGAAGAGACAAAGTAAGGAAACGAAAATTGAAGCCTGAACAAATGAAGAACTAAACTCGTCATGGATCTAATAATTTATACAATGTTTTATTGAAATTGAGATCTTGATTCATTAAGACGTTTTTGTTTTTGTAAATATATATATTCTCTGAAGCATTTAAACATGTTTGTGAATTGTGGGCGAGTGTCATGTCGTCAAAACATACAGCGTGCCCAGTATCCTGTATATGTTTATGCGAATCTTACTAACGGAGTTAAAGAAGTGAGAATGGGAGAGGAAGTCCGCTATGTAACCATATGTGATAATTCAGTTTTAGTCAATCCATATTCTTCTTCTATTTAGATCAATCCAACGCCATTCATAGAATGGAAGAAGACGGTGTTGTCCTGTGAGGAATTCCGGAAACCGATGTTTTAAGTAAAAGTGGGTCTTTTGGTGGGCCTCAGAGTGCCACCAACAAGCTTTGGCGTGCCACAAAAGGGTTACTAAATGTGCACTCTTGATGACTAATACTCATTCTTCAAGTTTCGCAAAACGAGTCTCCTTTATTTTGCAATGAATTCCCATTGCTATTAGTGATCTATCAAGAAATATTTTTATTAAGAAGTATTTTATCGACTTACGAATTTATTATTTTAATAATAAATGAAACTAGATGTAGATTAGTGAAGCTTTACTGAATATGTAAAAGTGTTAGTGCGTTTTTGGTTTAGCGTGACTAACATCGATTCACACAAGCCTTTGGAAATTGTATTTGTAATATTCCCATATTGTCCTTCGTAATCCAAAGAAGCTCTTTCTTTAAAAAGGTCAATCCGCCGCTGGAATATCAATCGAGTGATCCCAACTTCACATTTTTCTACAAATGAATTTTCCAAAAACCGATCTCCGTTCGTCGATTCGATTACAGAAGAACGAAGTGCTTTCGGGAAAATATTATCTCCTTCGATACTTCGCAGCCTCTCCTTTCGCCCAATTTCATCCTTTCCTATATCCGTGGATTTGATAAAGTCTCACGCATTTTATCGCGTTGTGTATTTTTTCTAGACGATGAATTGCTATGTTTTAGTAATTAGGTTTCTTTCCTATTTTCTCTCCTTTCCAATGACATTCTTCACTCGCCCTTCTCGTTCATTACCTTGCTGCGAAAAATTTCTATGAAATAAAAATTTTCCGCGCCTTACTTTCCTTATCCTAAGCCACCAATGAGTATGTACAGTCCTGGCCAAAATTAACGCAGCACCGGCCGTAAGGATCGCTAGGGAGTTGCTGCGTTAATTTTGGCCAGAAGTGTACATATTTATTTATTTGCTTATCTGATGTCAGTAGCTCTTCGTAAGAAAAGCAATGTAGCAATTTCCGACAATTATTTTAAAGATCTCTTCAGTAACAAGGAAGTTTGAAACTTTGTTATTCATTGGAGGGCTAATGAAAGCTGATTACTATCCTTGGCTCGACTCCTCCAATAGCAAATGCATGTAATTTCTTACCAATTGTAGGCAACACTTTATATACAAAATTAAATTTGAAATATTGCTTCTACGAAATAGATTCAAAATTCGTGAACATAATTAAAGATTGTTATTTTGATATACTAATGCCGTTTTGGATTGGAAATTGCTAGGATTTGGAGGAAAAAAGGCTGAAAATGTGTATTATTTGTTATAGTGTTGCTCGATATCTTATAAATGCGATTCATAGTCATTTCTATTATTCCATACTTCGTAAAAATTAATATAATCAGATGCTATGAAATAATAATTTTAATTTGATTAGATCGTTTTTGGCGAGAAATTCATTATCTTTCCATTCTAGTTTATATGTCTTCGCTTCCTTCAAATTCAACTTTTATTTCCTAAATATTGGTCTATATTTATGACAACGGATTACGTGGTAGATGAGATTTAGTTTTCGAAATTTACCAGACTTTTTCGTAAATAAATTTTAGATATAACGATATTTATCGTGTGACTACTTCGGAGTTTGAACTCACAATACTGGTGTAAGCCAAGTTGACTAACTCGGAATTGAGCCAAAGTATCAGGTGTTCCACAAAAGAAAAACACGAGGATTATTGGATTGGCCGCAGTTGTCTCAGCCATAAATTGCGAATGACAGGAGTGCGTTAAGACCAATTAATCAAAAGCCCACAATCGATTTGAGAGGACCTCCAAAGACGAGCGGACTCCAGTGTAAACCCATCTTCGGGTTATCCACTGAGGACGAAGAGTGGTGTCGATTAATACGTCACGTATTCAGTTAAACAGCTACTCTTGGTGACAATCGATTTGTTAGGGTACAATTCACGATGGACAGAGCCGAGGGAAGCGATGTCTTCCGACTCTATGTAATGATTTCCATCGCAAGAAAGACCAACTATTTTCCCACGTTTCTCCTTCACATGAGCAGCGCTTAGATAAAGACAGTCATGGGTTCGTATCCCGTGAAAACCGAAGTGCAAAACGACCTATGGTGTCACTTGTACGATACTGTAGAACATCTCTTTACACCTTTTTCCTGTCTCTAAACAAAATTTCCGAAGTTCTTCGAGCGCCGATATTTATCCTGAAGTAGTTTTCTTTTCCATTTTGCCCAATTGTTAGCTATAGCAAATTCCTTTCCAGAATCGCAAAAAATACGCCATCAGCGAACTGCGCAGAAATCGTATTTTGTCTTCCTTTTCCGGGTGAAGGAGATCTCGTTATTCATGGGGTGTTGGTCACGTCAGCGGAGTAAAGTGGACTATTAAAGTCAATGTTTTACATAAGCTGGGAAACATAATAATGGGGAGTGTAATCATAAGTATTGAAAGTCGGAAAGTATATATTCATAACAGCGTATTTACTTTGCAATACGATGAAAAATTCTGATGGCGGCCAATTTGACAGGAATCCTTCTGTTCGCCTTTCAATGATACCCAAACAGTTCTAAATCTCTAAATCAATTGCTATTGGTTGATACGTGGATACAGCAAAAGAGACGCCTTCGCAGGGAAACATGACGACCTCGGAATTATATAATGATATTCGCTCGTCAATCATCTCCGCGGAATTGCCGAAAGTTTAATGAGAAAGGCCATCAAAGGGAGCGGATTAGATGGATTACACCCCTTCGCTTCCAAGATGCAAAAGAATGATTCATTCGATAGCAAAACACACATTCTAGGATAACTAGGGATTTGCAGTTGTATTAGGCAATAAAATGCTGATATGTTTATGGAAAGTGTTTATCAAATTTCTTTCACTTCCGTCTTTCCTCTTCGTTTACCATTTGCTCAGATGCTGGAGATGAAACCCGCACATAATTAATAAAAACCAATTTAAACAGATTATATTCGATTGATAAACCTGGTTTTATAGTCTTAAAATGTCGATAAAATGTTTTGATTAATAGATAGAGAATAGTGTTCGTAAATAAAATATAGTCCTTCTTATTCAAATTTAGAACGTCACCATTTTCAATTCTTATGCAATATTTATATTAAATGAATTTAAAAAAAGGAAATTCTTGTCAGAATTGTGTTTTCGATAAATATTCTCCTAAACGGCTTAAATATCTGTGACTTAAAACTACAGACTCTCCATGACTACAAACTCTCCATGCAATAAAAGTGTTCCAGAGCAAGGTTTTCGCATTTCGTGATTATCTATTTCACGTTTACTTAATGACCCTATAAGCCACCAGTGGAGTATGGCAGGGGGCGCAAATCACACCAAATATCCCTAATTGCAGTTCTCAGATGCTCCGCGGGAAGCCCGTCCTCGTTTCCTTCTGTCGATGCATTGCCATCATTTTGGAGTATCTTCCGTCTGTAATCATTGAATCTCTATCGTAGATGGAAGTACCCTTGAGACGCATTTGTTGAGAAGGGATCCAATGAGGGATATTTCCTTTAATATCGATGAGAATTCTTTGCATCACGGCCGAAGGTCCACCCAAAGAGATCGGTGTCCGATGACAAACAGCTTCACCTGAGCACAATATGGCGGATCGTTTGGAAGACGAACAGAAGAAAAAAATATTTCCGCGAGTCGTTATCCATCTTTTTGATGGCCTTGTTCGGGGAAACGTGTCATTGGGACAGCTCTGAAAAGGGCGAAGAGAACTTCCAAAACGAATCGATTTGATGACTGAATTCAACGTCCTCTAACGTTAAATTAGTACTTCCCGTCATCCAGGAAGATAATAAATGAACTTTCCAAAATAAAATGTTCAATCGCGTTTAATTGTAGCGGTAGTCTAAATTTCTGACAGATCCCTCCTATCTTTAATACGATTGAAATAAATTAAAAGATAAGATTTAAGTTACCAAATTCGTACTTCCTGATTGGTGGGTGTGAGAGTCGGCTATCGATTTGTCATTGAATGGAATTGAATCCTCCTATATGGTGGTCATTAACATATAACACCATGTTGAGTACACCTAACATGTTTTTTTTTAGAAGAATACTAATGTAAACACAATTGTATTGTGATGGGCATAGCTATTTGCTTTATCATTGATTACATTATAAATAATATAATCGAAGAAAACATCTCAGGAGTAATCTTTTGATGTTCACATCGATATCAATACAATAATAAATGCTAAATAAGTAGCAAATGAGTGACTTATTACTTTCTCCATATACGAAGTATAGAGAAAGTATTGTTTTCATGAAAAAATTCGACTTCGAGATTTCAACGGAAATACATGTTTTGGGGTCCCTAGAACACGTTTGACCATTTTCGGAATGATGTCTCTGTGTGTGTGTGTGTTTGTGTGTGTGTGTGTGTGTGTGTGTATGTGTGTGTGTGATAGTGGGCGCTCTAACGTGAAAACTATTAGTTGTATCAATACCAAACTTCATATATAGTACTGTTTTGTGTGCTGTCAGAGTTGATTAGTTTTTGGAGTAAATCGGTCAACCGGAAGTCGAGCTTCATTCTTCAAAGCTCATTTCCGGTTTTCAAAATATCTCCATAAATATGATATTTAGGTATATACAATTATTTATAAATGTTTTAGAAAATTTAATATGCTATAACTTTTGTACGAAACATATTTTTTTATCACTGATTGTTTAGGAGTTAATCATGAAATACTGATAAACCGGAAGTTGCTGATTATGTACTTTGTGGGCGATCTGGGCTCTATGGGCGAAAGGCCAAATTCATCTTTTTTCATCGAGCATGTCCCGAAAAACATTATTTATAACGTTTGTGACGTAAAAGATAATAATATATAAGTTAATCACTTCTCTTCCAAGTTTAGATTGAATATAGAGTTCGAAATTACTGTCGTAGATAAATATTTACATCTTATATATGGAGAAAGTCATGTGCTGGCCACATCAGATTTTTTTTATCTTGTCGTAGGAAATATTTGCTAGTATTCGTTTGGGCTAAAATCTTAAGTAATTTTGACTAAAATAAGCTTGCATAAAAGTGTAATCTGTTTTCATTGTAAAGAGACTCATAATGCAAAACGTTTTTGAACATGAGTCTCGCACTATCACAATGTTGAACTCACCACTTGTGTTTTGATTTTGTTCAATATTTCAGTAAATGACACTAAAAGGCATGTTTGTGATACCTCTGACAAAAGTGAATGGGCGGGTCGATAATAGCAACATACTGTCAGCGATGTCCTTTGACACAGGATCCACGTTGTATGAGATTGCAACAGGAGGCCGATTGACGCACGCGTGATAAGAGGATCTGCGTGACAAATGAAAGCGCTGTCACACGACCCCAAAAAGCGTTGGTTGCTAAGCAGCCAAAAATGCCGAAACAAGTCGGCATCCATTGAGATATGGTCTTTGACACTTTTTTTGAATAACGCACCACAAACGCGAAAGGGTTGCACAGCTGAAGGATCCTACGCACAGTGTGATCACATGCCACTGAGAACATCAGAAAATCCACATTGATACATGGAAACAGATTAAACATAATAGAAGTACTTCCGACAATTACGAGGCTGATGGAGAAATAAATTATTTAAATTGAATATTATATTTTCTTATGGGTACGTAAACGAAATCCGAGAGGTAAATAACTCCTTGGAAACTATGAAATGTGAATCCAAAAGGTAAACCAATTTTTGCCCCGATATCCCACTAATTAAGATTGGTAAAGGTAGTACAAGAAGTGAAAAATAGTGACTTGGCTGGGACTCAGGTTTCCCACTTTCCGGGAAGGTATTCTGACCACTAAACTATGGAGCCACTTCTGCAAATGGGGGACTAAGTGGTGAGAATACCTGTACGAAAAATGGGAGAGACCTGGGTTCAAATCCCAGCCAAGGTCACTGCTTTCCACGCATTGTACAGCCTCGGGTTAAGTCGCTCGCTTTCCTGTGCTAAGATAAATTTAGTTTCCACCAATTGTTTAATTGCGTTTAGTAATAAAAATGTTTATGTTTCAGTGGGAGTTAGGAACATGGATTGAGACGCGGCGGGTTTGTAGGAGACGCTTTGTGGCTCGCGTGGGCTAGCATTCGGAAAACAGAAAATTCAATGTTCCATTATTAGCTGTAAGGGTGAGGTCCAAAAATTTGAGCATTCACTTCGTTCATGTTTGACCGTGAATCTGATGGAGAGATGAATCGAATTAACGAACTAATGAAAGCCATTTAGCTGCCAGAAGGTACCTTCCAAATGCAAAATATATCCTCAGCATATATTACTCATGTATCAACATTCTTCAGTAAGGAGTTCACCCTCTGAAGCAATTTCCATTCATGTTGATCCATAAATAGATCCGCGAGGACTGGATGAAGAAGAGAGCCTTCAGGTTGGGTATAAAAATTATCATTAAACAAGAAGTAATTCTGGGCCAAACAAACTTCGATCAGGGAGAAAAGTTCAAGCAAAGAGTTTTCTGCACGATTTTCCTTATCAGTAAATCCATCCCCTGCGAGATCACAATATTTTTAGGCACACTCGAAAAATGGTTGGACACAAACGACACTAATAAAAATTATTTTAGTATCGATACCTTCAACCGGCAAATTCAATCGAATTCTTTAGAAAATATTAAGGCAAAAACTTGTAGAGTTTTCGAGTAAATTGTTCAACGAGGAAGGAAGATTGTTCGTGAGGAATTGCTATAAGAAGCTATCGAGCACACTGCGCTATTGGATTTATATATTTTATTTGTATTAGTACTTTTTATAGTTTTTATTTGCCAACCAAAACGCTGCTTTCCACTGAAAAAGTACTACTTAATGATTAGAATCGACGGAATTAGGTTTTGTTAATTTATTTAATTTCAGATAGTCACGGATCACATGTATGATAGTATCTTAGTCTTTTATGTTTAAAATATATTCTGATTAATTTAGCAAAACATGTACGCATGAAGACAAAAGGATGTATGCGACAGGAATTGCGTAAACATAAAGCTGCTGTTAAGAAATGGAGTGTAGTTTTATGAATAGGTTGACTCATAAAATAAAAAATTGCAAAGACAGGAATGTATTATTTAATAGGAAGGAGGAAGGAATTTAACGAGGAAGCCCATGCTCCGAAAGGTGTTATCCTCAAGTGAACAAAAAATTAATTCGTCAAAATCGGAGTATATTATATTAATTGACGATATTGGAGTGACAGACCGAGAGCGAGGCAGACGATAACCGACGAAAAGGCGATCATAAGAACCAAAATTCTCAGTGATCTAATCATACGTGAGGGGTAAAATTCATGTCGGAGAAGTTTCTGGACTCCAGTTAAGGAAGGGAAAGAAGGAATTACCGTTCTTGCAACGCTCCTCCACTTTCTACTTCCCGTTTCCATGGCAATTCTCACAAATTATAGCAGCCGGCGCCGCAATGGGGGACCGCTTTCTGGAATCAAAGTTCCTCTTATCACACATCGAGAGGGGACTTCCGCCACCCGGAATGAGCAGATACTGCCTTTCATATCATATGCGTATTCACCAATGTTAGGTAATGGTTTGACTTTTTTATTAAAAAATATACAGTTTGTTCGATCGTCTGTAAAAATTAACACTAATTTAAAATAGAATTATGCTGAGTCGATAAAAGTTACAGTTAAGCAGAGCTAAGAAATAAACGGACTGACTTTCTAGGCCGAGTTTGCCTTTTGCATGCGCAAGCTTATGAATAACTCTCACGCATTTTACAAAATTCAGGAAAGAAATAAATGTCTCGCCTTTTTCGCTTCCATCATCCACGTTGAGCTGGCGATTTCGTTCGAATTTCGTTAAAAAAGTATCCCCTCGCAAGATGATCAAGCAGACGATCATCGCTTCGACAACCCGAATTAATAGCGCCTCGTAATTATGCACTCATTAAGGAGTATCAAATATAGCTCATATCGGGTATACACCTCCCGAAATAGGCGGGATGCCTCCTCATTTCGCATTCGCCGCTCGATTGTGGAATTGCGGGTAATAAGGCGACGACCCTTCGTTCGGAATTGGCCTGTGCGGCAGGAGACACCCCTTAATCCAACTACCGTCGAAATGCCTTCGGATATGTGCTGAGGGAATGCCGAGGCTATTTTCATCCTTCTTGTGGGAAGGCGAAGGACGCCATGCGATTTGCGATTGTTTCCACCGCCCATTTTGTCCTTTCCACTTTCACCGACGGCGGCACTGTAAGCGTTTCCGCCCAAATATTCGATGGTCGATCTCCTGAGATCAGATTCCCATATTTAACAATTTACAGCGTCATTTATCTTTGGGTACAGTGGAAATGAACGGGAATCGATGAATAAAAGAACAAAAAAGAACAATTTTTTCAAAGGAAACTAATTTCGTTTTGAATAACTAAGCAAGTTATTATCATTTGTTATTAAAAATTAAATTGGTGTCCTTTGGAAAATCTGTGCCTGTTTTGTTCTCTCGTCATGGATTGCCACGAAGTAATTCGGTTGATTTCATACGATAAAATGAAATCGTAGGTTCGGCTGAGTGATGACTTCGACGCATTCATGGAGAGAGTTGATCATTGGGTATTCATCCACTCTCTGGCAGAGAGGGAAAATTACCTTTTTGCAGTTTTAATTCCCTTTCTAAAGCTTCAATAGGATGAAGAGACCGACTCTCTGCGTCTGCTCTCAATGTCGAGGAGCTATAAAATATCTGACGTTATATAATGGGTATGTGTTTGAGATATACTGCGGAAACGAGTATCAAGTGAAACGTAAGCATTCTGAAACTACCGAATATGGCTTCCATGATCGCGGCACATAAATAATACATAATATTAACTTATAAAATTAACTTCCTATATTTCCCTTTTTCGTTCTAAGTAAAAAAGACAAGCATCGACTTATTTAGAACGTTATATCAACAATATATATTTAATCAACATCAAACACGTTTATTAATTAATATAGATAGTTACGTAGTCAACATACCAATCGCTGACACTTATATAATCATTCCTTAAACTCTGTGCAAAGAGCCGGCCTTTTCTATTTTCATTTCGGAGTGATTGCAGAAAATTTTAATTTAGCTACACGAGCACTCGAATCCTTGCAGTTCAATTCGTCGAAAGCCGTTCTTTTGTTTTATTTTCGAGGCGCTCTCTTAAATAGAGGCACGGAGAAGTGAGGCTGCGCTGGATTCACATCAGAAGCTGTTTCACGCGAAACGGCAATAATTCTGGATATTTCTCGCATCTTTGCACAAATTGAAGTTCATAGCCAGAGGGTATGAACGCAAGTTTTTCAGTGCCACATTTCTAAGTGCAAATCTACAAAAATAAAATAAAATCTTCGTTGAGTTGGTTATTATTTTATGATGGCTGGATATTAAAGACTTCTTATTAAAATCCATCGCATGTTCGCTTGAAAATGTGACGGAACCCAACTTGGCATATCCTCCTCACTTCGGGAATGACGTTGGTTTTTAAATCGTCCGTGGGTTTGGAGTGCAGTTGATTTATTGGTTTTATTTTCGTCTTTTCTGTGTGTATTTGTGTATTAATGTATTTCTTTGGACTTTCCTAAAGGAAGCGTTTCAAGGTCTCGTGGAATAAGAATTAATTAAATACCGTTCTGAACTTCTTTGTTCAGTGTAAAAATATTGACAGTAACCATTACAATCCAAAGGACCGCTGTGTCACATTCTCGGAAACCCAATTATGTCGGAAAAGTGGTGACTCTCTCATACAAAGGGCCGCCGAGAAAGGGGTTCAGTAAATATTATTACGTTCACAGAACCACAAAAGAATGGAATGATTGACCCGGAATCAGGCGTAACTTTGTGCTTGTTATTAACTATATCAAAATCCATATTGAGGGTCTAGTGAAAGTTTTCTCAATATGGATTTTGATAGAATGGGATGAATTACCTGAATAACTCCTTCCCAAGTTATTTTTCGAGGAAAGGTCGAGGGACGCCTCTGACACGAATTTGTGCTACATTTACATCGTTAGTTTTAGCGATACATATAAACAGTAGTTGAAAGTAATGCGGATATGGAACTCAACATTTTTAGTATCCAAAAGCTTTTATTTTTGAACTTTTTTGTTATTTCTTCTTGCATACGGGAGTTGTTCGTGAGTTTGCAGTGCTGGTTTCTTATTGTTTAGCCCCCTCTGCGTTGTAGTGTCATTGTGGTGTATTTTAGTAAGAACTTGTTCGGATGGGTGCATATAGGGTCGCCATGTGACAGAAGTCCACCTTTTACACGATAATATTCTACAAAATGTTTACTCATAATTTATACCCAATAATTATATCAGTAGACATATATAAGTCAACGACATGAAATTGAAGAGTTTCGAATTGTATTAAAGAATGCTTTTTGTGTAAAATCCGAGCTCTTTTGGTTTTTATACGGTTTTGATTGAATTCAAATCTCATATATCTCATATAGCAAAGTACGAGCAATAAAATAATAATCGTTTTTATTTGGGCGAGGCTGCGACTTATTGATTGAGACTAAAAGTCTCTTCTTCTAAAAGTTGTGACCTAAATAAATTCCTACCAAAGAATACTTTTCACTACCGCTAAAGATGTGTTCAAAAACTTTATATGTATTAGTTAAAACTTGATGACGGTATCACTGTAAGCATTTCACATGTTTCGTAGATCTTAAATCGACTATTTCAGTGTCCTGTAATGGTAATAAATCCTACGTTAGCGTATGATATTGGGTCGGTTTACTGCAAATACAAAATTCTATTTGAACTCGTGTTTGCTTAAATGTTGCGAGATCGCTCGAGAGAAGCGTAATTTAAGCACAGCACTTGGTGGCGATGAAGGCATCCACACACGAGCGCTTCGATAAGAAACATCTGTTTTTAGCGCCTGCTTTTCCTCACTCAATTATCCTTTTTATTTGGATAGTTTTACTTCCTGTTTCCGCTGTGTATCACATCTTTCTTTCTAATTTTACCGATCCCTTGTCCTTTTGGCGAAGATTTCTCTTTTTGTATTTTTACGGAAAAACAACATTTCTTACTCTATAATGATTTCTGATTTGCAAGGCCAAAGTTAGGCGGCGACATTGATATAAGAAATACTTATTTATAACAAAAATATTGCAACAATTCATCACGCATTACAATTCGAATTAATCTAATAAATTAAGGGATTAAATAAAATTAATGTGCAAATCCTCAAATACCATTCTCTATACTCTCCAAGGTCAATCGCACGCGTACAATGCTGCACTTATCCTTTCATTTGCAACTTTCCGATGGATATTTTCCAATTGGCGGTTTCTTTTGAGAAATGCTTTGAACTCTGAGGTTTAGCATCGAATTGCTGTCTGTTTAGAAGAGGCCTTTCCCAATGAAGGCCATCGCCATTGCTCTTTAATTCAATAATTGCATCGATTGTTTAACGAGTTCATCCCTCGCTATAGCTCCAATGAAGAGAATTCCACTGCACTTTTTTAGGGAAACCAAGTACTTTTCATATTGAATTAGCATTTTGTTTTCATAGTTACTCATAGAAAAAGAGTCGTCTAGACTTTCCTTCATCAATCTTTAAAACATTTCCATCGGTATCTTAGTAAATTTCATTCTCTTATTTTGGCTACCAATTTATGTTTCATACGAATTTAAATCTTTATTGATAAAGTGAAAGGAATAGTCTATCGCTGTTAAAAGATTAAAGCGCAGTTAAATCGAAGGGCTTGGAGTAACTGATCCAACGCTTTTATTCCTACCGTCAAATTAAATAGCCTGATTATTGTGTCACACTCTTATTAACCTTAACCTGAACTTTAAGAGAATTGATGTCAGTTTATTTATCTTCTGATTTTTCTAATTCATATAAACGAATCCGTTTAATATTTTCGACATTTCCCGAAGCAGATCACCCGGAGTTTTTCAACATTTATTTTCTCACTGCTGTATTGGCATTTCGCATAAGATGATTTATAGTTTGAAATAAGTTTAATGTTATTTAACTTATGTTTATTATTGGTCTTAAACAATGTCACTAAGGATGTAAGTCGATTATACGAATGTAAAATCTTTATTCTTTTCTATGGCACTAGTCTCGACATTGTAAAATCATAATTTATAATTATAGTTTACGAAAGAAAGAAAGATTGCAAACCTGAATTACTAACGATATTGCATTTTGAATATTGTGGCAAAGATGTTGGGGTATTTTAATAAGCTCTGTTGACCTCAATAAGCCGACGCTAATCTATGATAGAATGAAAAAATAAAGCTTCGATAATGCTTCCTCAAGGGAGTCCAGATGGAGGTTCTGTCCACTCGACGCGCTTCATTGGTTCGAAACCTCTCTCTGAGACAATTATCAGTACGTTTGGATCCCTTTGCGCGAGCTTCGAGGGCATTTTAGGGAAACGTATTTGAGAAAAAGGAGAGGTGGGGATGATCACTTTATAAACCGAAAGAATTTAAAACACGTTGAATGCAAAGGAAAATTACAAGTAATATAGTTCACTAAAATACACACACAGATACTCGTACGTAACGTTGCCCACCGCTGACTCATTGAGTTAATTATTCGATATGTAATTATAGTGTGTTATCAAACAAAAGTATTGGCAATGATGAATTATTAAATACTTAGAAAGGGAGAGGTAGAATACAAAATGAGATGCTGAAGAGATATATGTATTTCACCCAAAAGAAGAAATTGGTCCTTAGCTGAAAAAAAATTTTTTTAATAAGTAAATTAAATGCCATTTAATATGCTTTCCTGGATTCTTAAATTCTATTAATAAATCCCACGGAAGAATATTTATTCTCTCTAATATTTTTCTCTCAGCCCAACAGCGTAGTCAAAAAAGGTGAACCGAAAATATGTGAAATTGGAACTTATTCAGCTGAAAAAGTAACTTGAGAAAACAACTACAAATAGACGATTTGGTAGTCTGCCAATGGCTGCACCCCTAAAGTGGCATCTTAATAATTTATTCCGAAGTTATGACAAAGGTGAGTTTAGTGGGAATCGTGGTAGACCGGATTCGAGGCGTCAATCTTAGGTGCTCTCTCATATGAACCCGTGGAGGGATTTCAAAATGTAGCAGTTCTAAACATGACGCAGTCATCGAACAGTTTCAAAAGTTATTCATAGATTATGTTGAGTATATAGAGCATGTTGGCTTTAGTTAGCACAAAAAATTATGGATCCTAATTGATCTAATAAAAATATAAATGTTTATATACTATTGTATAAATTAGATACAGCCAAAATGCGAGAACTGTCGGTTTAAAGAAATTTGATTTATTCATTATATTTATAACATATTATTCTCCAGAGGATTTGATAGTTCACTGGTCCAATTAATTTACTAATATATCACTCATATTCAGTCTAAAATAATCTTTTCGTGTAGGAGCATACTTTTACGCGGCTTATTTTCGCTAAACTCTTCACTTTTCCCATTCACTCCTAGCTCATCTACATACTTGTCATCTACTAACTTGATACATATCAAGTGTCGAACAAACTCTATTTAGGAAAATCAGGTTGAATAAGTAATAAATTTGCATGGTCTACGTTCTCTTTATCCTAAATACCAGAATCACAATCTCCACCTTTTATTATCATATCCTAAACATTCATATCGTTACTCATAGAAATTCTTTGCTAAAATTATATTACATTTGTTTATATTGTTCTTTCGTGTCAATCTCCAAATCTCAAATGCCTAATTTCTCCACAGCAAATTCAACCCAAGAAACAAAAGCTATGAATTGGGGCATTCGACTAAATCCATTTATTTAAGCTTGGAGCCCATTCAAAGGTAATGCCATAATATTCAGAGAAGACTCAATGTCGTTCGTGGAATGTACTCTCTTCTAGTTGGGAATCAGACAATTCGTATAATTCTTCCAAAGTGGTTGAGGAAATCAAAATAGAGTTTCTTTATGAATGAGATCATTGAAGAGAGCGAAGTTCTCGAAGTCCGCTTAAAGTGGACGCTCACAAGGAACTTCCGAAAGCAATTCGAAGGTTTGATCACATTTATCAATGGTCCCGTAACTGCTCCTTTTATTTCTTCACTTGAAAATCTGTATCCAGCAATCCAAAGAACCTGTACGATGATACGGCATATTTTCTCTTTTTTGTATTGATTTCGAAGTGCAGACTCCCCTTATCCACTCGATCTAAAAATATATTTTGTCGGGGGCTTTACCGTATTTCTGTTGGATTTCGAATCATATTGATCAAGTTCACATGCGAAAAATCGAATTCTGATGATTACTATTCATCGATAGTTAATTTATAATTTCAGTGTCCCAAGCTTCAGATAGCACGTGGAAGGTGAATTGGTCCGGGGGGAATTCGTACGCGGGGAACTGATCTCCCGACAGATTGGTACGCGGGGAATTGATTCCCCGCGCTGATGTTGTACTTCTGTTATTCAGTCTTATGTTAATCTATACGCCTGATTACACGCCCTGATTATTGGTGAATGTCATAAATAAATTAACCGGGGGGTTGGGTTGGGTTGGGTTGGGTTGGGTTGGGTTGGGTTGGGTTGGGTTGGGTGGGTTTGGATGCGGTTGAGTTGGGTTGGTAGTACAACATCAGCGCGGGGGATCAATTCCCCGCGTACCAATCTGTCGGGAGATCAGTTCCCCGCGTACGAATTCCCCCCGGACCAATTCACCGGGCGCCCAGATAGCAGTAATTTTTAAAACATTCAACCGAAAGTAAGCTCTATTGAAGATGTGCTATCACCTCATAGATAAATTCCATCGGAAAGGATAGAGAATTTAAAAACAAATCAGCTCATTCAACTCATGTTTTGCATAGCTTTAGATTATTTGGGCTGAGATTTCGATGATTCGTACAGACAAATCCCGACGTTCCTTTCAGCAACAATATTTACTTTTAAAATAAACGACGGTAAAACTATAACTTTAATGTGGCATGCGGAGCGTGGAGTTGTAAGAAAAATAGTTTAGTTTAATTCGAAAACGATGAGTGTATTAATACTGGAAGAGAATGAACATAAATTAGTGAAGATAGGAATATTAGAGGATGTCATGAAGTGAAAGAAGGAAATCAAAGGAGAGTAGATTAAGGCTCAAGTGCGATTCGAAATTAAGTTCATTTCTTATCTGAGTACGCTTTCGGTTCGAACGTCACTCACATCGACTCTCTTCGTCATTAACGGTTAATGGCCGTCGAATTTGCGGATGCGCGACATGGGCCGAACATAAAAATTAATTGCTTCCATTATTAATTGGATATCTCACTCCCATTCGTCGCTCGAAATTAATATTAATATCTCTCGACGCTTTCTTCAGAGACGAGGTTTAAATGCAATGAAAGTGTGCCCTCATTCTGCTCTTGAGATACGCATCAAATTCGCGCACAAATGGAACGAGATTCCGTGAATATTCGCATCTTTTGGTGCCCCTTAATCGCTCTCCATTAATTATAAATTTGCTCGTCCCAAATTCTGCTGCAATTTCCAATCACTCGCATTCTTCTCCTTCAATTATTTCCCCCAGCGTCTTCGGCTTTTACATTCGTAGGCAATCTTCAGAATGAGTTTCAGAAATATACTAAAATATTGAAAAAGGTCAGTGGAATAGAACTAACAAGGTCAGTGGAACAGAATTACTAAAAGATTCAAATTATAATTATGTAGCGTAATTGGAGACTGGCTCTTCATAAACGCATAACGTCGTAAGCGACGACGTACAAAGCCCAGACAGTTGCATCCCGCAACCGGATTAACGCAACGTTTTGGGATAACTCAGTAAATTTAAAGATGAGTAACATGTGATGAGGCATCATCTCTCTAACGATCCAGTTCTGATATCGAAGAGGTACGAATGATTGGAACTAAATCGGAGTAAATAAGTTCTGTAAAAGGAAGTAATTGCTGCAGTAAGAGAATTAAAGGGTGCAATTCTTTCGATGGAATGAACAGCTTCAGCTGCTCCAAATACAAAACAATTAAAAAAACTCTGATTTATGGAGTAATACGGAGCCTCGGAGGGGTATCTAAAGGATGATTCATGGTTTTACCCGATTAAGGGAGCCTTACCAGTTCAACTTATCGAAACCAAGGTTTTGACTCATAGACTTCGGCTTCACCTCACATACAGGAGAGGGGTAATCAAAAGAAGAATAAATCTAACAGAATACACTCATTACCTTCTATTTCCTTCCATTCTTTCTTTTTGTTATCTTAAAAAGGAAAAGGGAGGTTAGATGTGAACAAACACAAAAAACTTTTCGAGTTTGTTTTTTCCTAACGATGAAGCTAACAGTCGTCGATTGAGATTAAAATATTAGTCGATGCAGGAAGACTAGATTTCCTAAATCTCATCCTATAATCATTAGATTTTAAGCTCCATTAGATTAGAGAGGTTAATGGAGAATAATCGCAACTGACAGTGTTCAACAATGGACAATTTCTATTTCTCGAAGACATCAGAGCAACTACAGCAAAGGTTAAAGCTGAGCTTATTCCGTGAGAAAACACTAAATAATATGAGTTAACGGTTAAATTTGATGCAGAAGTATATCAGATGCGTCCTCCGCTCTTTGTGTGCTCAGCTGGCGTGGACTTGAAAAGGTGCAGTTTAACTCTGGTAAATGAGGATGATGTTGAGCAATTCGAAAGAAAAGCGAAAAGAAGACGCATTACATTTCATAGGAAATGATGCTTAAACCAACTATAAGGTTGATCTATCCATGTCCATCATAGCGCTAAATGCAAAATATAGAAAATAAATTGAAAAATGATTTGCAGGCTTATTTAAGAAGACAATCGTGCCCTCGAATTTTCAGGACGTGTGAAATCGTTAAGCGCAAATGAGCTCTTACAGGATGAAATAAAAAAATCACAATACCGATAATTAACGTAATCAAGACTTGATTTTTTAGCAATAGCGACGGTGGTTTATTCTCTCGTATGTTATTTTGTTTAGAAGGAATCCTTTTTAAGCTCAGTATTAGATTCTCAGAAATGTGTCGTCATTGGATGTCTCAATATGCAGTTATTTAAAGTTATGAAAAGTCGTGTTCGAAGAGTCGATAATGCAGATTTGTGTGGCTTTCCGCTGAATCCAAATATTCTAGCAATTAACTCTACCGCTAATATCGCCTTTGAAGATTTTCTATACAATAGTTAGTGAGCGTGGTAAATACCCTTTTTATAGGGCTTCAATTCCGCGTTGCTCAAACTTCATTAGACCTGTAAAAATCGGACATTTTGTATTCGTTGGGAAGTCTGTACAAAATTTACTCGATACTTTTGCTCCAAACTCTCAAAAAATACCACATTAATAATAAAAATATAGCAAAACGAAATTCGTTCGTATTTCTCTAAATTTATTAAATCTCATCCATCCATTTCCATTTATGATCCATTATTTTCCATTAAATAGTATCGTGATGAAATTGTTGCATCTCGTTGCTTCTATATACATACAAAAATATGATAAATGAATTTCACGTAGAATAATTTCAGTTCAAATTCACTTTAAATACGCAATTAACTATATTTCCTAAACATAAGTTCAAAAATAATTCTTAATTGAGTTTAATAGATTTGTTAAAACTGTTACGGAAATAGCGAATTCTTTTCGCCTCCATTTATTTTCGTCATCTTCTATCAATTATTGGTTCTTTAACAGCCGTGTTCCATCCTTATATTTTCTATCTAGGATTCGAACTGGTTGGGAGGATATCCAATATTCGAGGAATTAACTATGGAACCTATGACGTGAACAGTTTGCCTTTTACGTTTCGAGTTATTTTCACTCCTTCAACCATCAACTATTAGTCGGAACAGTTTAGGTTCCACGCTCTAAAGTAATTAATATATCATTTTGGGCTTTATAATAATGCCCGATATTCAATCAATAATTACTATTCTAGGAAATTAAATCAGTTTTGATACGTTTTGATCGGGTCCACAATCTGTGAGGAGATATTCAAGCAAAGGTGTCTGAATTTTCTAATTATCGCCATTAATTTGTACTGCATGAGGCACTGTTTTGGGGAGTATCTTCGTGGAATTCGCACTTTCATCCCTAAGACTTGTGTTTTAGACCATCATAAATGGTAACGAATAACGACAAAAGGAATTCAAATTAAATAATATTAATTAAAAAACGACTTTTTTTACTGTCAAAACTACTTCTGGAATTGAGAATAAAGGGAATGGGCCTTTACTTTGACTTTTATTGGTTAATTATATCGGGTTTTTATCACATATGTAGGGTTGCTGATAATACATCGGATTCTTTCCCCTTCGCGCTTCTATGTTTAAAAGGTCGTCTTCCCAGAATGCACCTTTCTTCTCCGAATCGGGTTAGTCTTGGGTCGATTGACTGTGACACTGTGGCTTTGCCCTTATTGCCGCAAATTTATTTCTGCGAATATTTATATTTATTGAACCACCAAATTAAAGTGAATGTAAATTTTCAGTTAGTTCAATGTAAAGTTCAGGGTAGAAAATTTTAGTCTCATATTGCATTAAATATCCTTAAAATAGATAAGTTGTCCTTATAAATATGTGGGACAGAAATTTGTCTCATTTTTATTGACACAATGAACGACAGGGAATCAGGTGAGCAAAAGACGGTCATTGGGCACATCAATTGAATCATTCAATTCGCCAGCATTGAGTAGTTATGGTCAATCATATCAATGTCGAGTCAATTATGCACACATGAAAAGACTGAATTATCACCATCAGTCTTCGGATAAATGATTCCTGATCTATGATGAAATGCACAGAGATAAAACCTTTTATTTGAATGAATCTGAAACTTTTTACAGGCGGTTTTCATTAAAATACGATTTACCAAATATGATATACCAAATATGATGTTTTATTTGCTTAGTTATGCTAAATTCCCTACGAATGTGTGTGGCTTTGAACATGGCTATCATTAGCCGAAACTAATCGCTGACGATACCACCTTATGTGGATAAAATTTTATTCTGTTGCTTGTAAAACGTTTGTTTTATTTAACAATTTTTCGATTCCACCGAAAAGTGTAGTGGTAGAACTGTCTGTTCAACACCTATTATATTAATTTTGTGATCACGAAGCACATTTTATATCCTTCACGAATTAACTTCGCTGAAGCTTCATGAAAACTTGTTTGTGACTCACGTATTTCTCTCGTCGCTGAAGATTTGTTTGGATTCAGATACTCTTGTTGCGTCCCTTGTAACGAGTAAAAATATCTAAAACCTGAATCCTAGTCAGGCGTTCTCCCTTACATAGTGATCTTCATCTTCAAATACAAAGTGAACTTAAAAATAAAGTGAAAATAAGCCCGAGTCAGGAGCCATGAACAAAAGTCAGGAAGTGAACGTAAGGTTCGTTTCGTTTCGGTTTGGATGTCTAAATACGTGGCAATCCACATCCGCAAACGCAGACTTTATATCTTCATCTTAAGAGGGGCTTCAAAAGAGGAGAAAGCCTCTTCAATTATACAAAATACGCTAAAATCATACCCAAACGGTTGCTTCGTCCATATTAAGTGTTCCTAGAAACATAATTTAGTTTATTCCAGCTTTAAAAGCTAAAAAAAATACACCAGACGTGTAAGTACGAATCACATCCAACCACATGCAAAGAGTGAATCTCAAATATCTGATTTCCGTTAAAATCATTCGCTTTGTGTTTTCGATTCTTTTAAATCAACAAGTGTGCCCACATGACGAGATTCAATTTCACGTTTGAAATTAACAATTGAATTCATATGGTTCTTATTAGCCGAAAAGCTTAAAATGTAAATCGATGAGAATTTTATATAAAAATTACTTATTCTGTCTGTTTGATAATGGGATATTATCAACAAAAGTCGGGCCGGAGGAATTTTAATTTGTAATTATAGAAAATACTATTGGTCCATAATTCTGTATGGGCAAAATTCTAAGGGTATTCTTATAGGAAAATGCATGAGCTCGGATTCAACAATCGCTTGTGCAGACAGGAGAAAGAAATTGTCGTTTATTTTGCCGTAGATCTCGTATTTTCGATGGAAAAATTATATTGCACGACAAAAATTCAATTTTATTTCTCTTATTGAAGCAATCTTCCTTATTTCGTAGGACCAATGTTTCTCCCGGAAAGTGGGAGACCCAGGTTCGAATCCCAGCCAAGTCACAATTTTTCACTTCATGTACAATCTTGGTTCACGTTGCGCGCTTTCCTATACTAAGTCAAACTTCATTCCTATCAATTGTTTCAAATTTAAATTTGTAAAAGAAGAAAACCCTCCTAGACATGAAAAAGAACTTTGAGTCAAACCCCGGTATATTACTGAATAAAACCTTCACATTCTTATTTGCCGTCTTAGAAAGGCTAAGTATGCGAGATTTATGTAATCAGAATTTGAGTTGACAAATCGTTCTACTAAGAACACAATGTCGTGTAGTCGAAGTATTTCTGTCTCATGGGTGAGTGAGAAGACAATTGAATAATACCATTGGTGGAAAAAATGAATACAATTGCATGGATTCGTTCTTTACGTAAAAGCGTATTTCCGGAGCTTTGTTAAGCTAAACGGTCAGCAAAACCGTTTAACATCTGAAAAGGGTTAGATTCTCTAAAATTTCAACAAAATATGTAAATTTCAGCCTGAAATGTGCTTTCAACAAAATTACCAACTGAGAATTTAGTACTTCGTGCACACAATTCATTATCAGTGTAAATTGTCAACACTTCGTGGATACCGATTGATAATTGAAAAAATATTATATGCCCGAGAAATTTGTTATTCCATCATCAGGCGATGATGGTATCGATTTAAAGGATACCCCACTTCAATCATAAGGTAAAGCCAACCTCTATGGTGATTAAATATCATTTTCTACGATATTCGTCGCATTGGTTCCTAAATAAATATTGTTCTGAGATGCTCCTACAAGATTTCTTTAGAGCAAAAAAATAGCAAATCGTAGACCTAGCCATTCTCACTCCCTCAATTCAGTTAACTAGGTTAACGGAGTTTTCATGGTGCAATCGAGTCTGCAAACAAAGGAAGATAAAGTGGCGCATGACGGTCGTAAATTCCACGTTCTACTTACTTCTGGTCAGCATCTCGCCATGTCCACCATTTTGCAGATCGTGGCGCCTCTCGCGGAACAGAGGAGAACGACACCCACAGTAGAGAGAGTGTTTTAAAGACGATGTTGCTAATCCAAAGTTCACTTTTAGGGGAGGGGCTCACACCCAGGTCTCCGTTGCACCGCCCCTTCCCTTCCCCCCGGATCACAAGATGTCGTTGCTTCCGTTGGTCCTCGTCGACTTGGTCGCTTCGAACCGCCCGTTCTGGGTCCTCCTCCGCAGTGGAATGCCCCCGTTGGCCCCTGCCGTGCTCATCGTGGGGCAGTTGGCGAAGCCCCCAGCAGGGCCACAGTAGATCACTTTCCGGAAGGCCTTCCGGAAGTTCTCGGAGAGGAACGCGTAGAGGATCGGGTTGACGCAGGAGTTCATGTACGCCAACACGTGGGAGAGGATCTGGATGACCACTGTGACGTCGTTAATGGCGTAATGGTCGACACTCTTGAGCACTAAGATCACCTTCGGAAATAGAGGAGATCAATACGAAATTAATTTTTACTTCACTTTTTAATTTTTTACTTCATACTTCACTACGTTTATAAGCGAAATAATGAACAACGCAATCGTAGAAAGCAATCACTGAGATTAGTGTCGTGAGGAATTTAAAAATTAGAAGTCTCGCAGACTTCTCAAATAATATGGTACAAAAAAACTGGCAATTAAATTGAGGATGCCCGCTGATTGAGAGCTACGATGACTAAGAAAAAAGAGAAATCGCTTATAAAAGAAATTCTCATATTACGTTAATATTTCACGTTTGTGTTTGCCCAGTTTTTTTTTAATCGCGGTGAACTACATATTTAAACTATTTCTGAATTTTTCGACATATTTATAAAAAGAGAGATATGTTTATTTTTCTAGCTTTTAACATGCACGAATTTCTCGATACTTTTTTATTTATCAAGTAGCGAATTCACCAGTCAGAAATTACGTTTACCTTTTAGAAAATGTGCAACTCTAGTTACATACATACTTCTGAATAATCGACACTGTCACTCTCCGATTATTCACCATGATCTCGAGCAAGAAATATAAACGAACGGCCTAATAATCACTTGATAAAACAGAACGTCATTCCTACCGATAATTCCCTCTCAGATTCCCTTCAGATCATATCTGCTTCTGTTATTTGGTCCCGACTCTAATTCTTTTCCTTAACAGCGATTGAACAATTATCCTTAACCTTACATTCACGAGGAATATTGTTATTGTAAATAGCATCATACAACAGAAACATTTATGCAACAGACTACAGAATGTCAGGCAAACGAAAATATGCGGATTTCATATGTTCTAAATCAAATACGATCCGAATTGTACTTTTCCTGAAGAGTTATGATTTGCCTAAACTAACTTGATCTATGGATTGCACGGGAACGTTAATATGCTTTGTATTTGTTTACTTGGAATAACACGTGTGCCTTCATTGTTATCGTAGAAAATATTCCGACAAAAAATATGTTCATTTGTTTTTTTATAGGATGAAAACAGGAATGTTTGAAACTCTATTTGCAGAGGATTAGGTTAAACTATCTGCGATTTAGAACTGGGCTAGAACTGTGAGGACTGGAGGCTTGGTCTAAATTTTAAATTTATGCCATGTAATGACATACTCACTGAAGAAAACCATCTTCTCTATTTTCATAAACTAAATGATCTCTCCCAAGAGTGGCTCAGCAAAAGGATCGTCATTCCTCGATCTCTCTTTTGCATCGATATAATGAAATCCATCTCCTCTTGGGAATTCTCCACCGCTTCACTTACATTGTGACCCTTTATTGCCTCCTTTATCCTTCCTGCCTCCCAATGTAGTTTTCTGCCTCAAATATCTTCACCATATTCAAAATTGCTTTTCACTCTTCTCATTTGTTTTGGATTACTACCACCAAGTCATGCCTGAAGCTATTGATAGCACATCTCCAAACTGTAAAATCTGGCACACATCTGACAGAACTATGCTCTTTTGACTTATCAAACTGAATGTGATCTTTATCATCTAAATTACTTTTCTGATTGCCCACTCCTAACTTCGCCTTTCCTAACAGATCGTTTGTCCTCTACAACATATCTCCCCCATATTCTCGTTCCATTTTCTTTATGCTCTTCCACCCTGTCTTCCTATGCGATCGTATTAACCTTTCATATATTTTTCTTCGCAAAAGTTACTGATGAAATGAAACAAAATAATTTTTCTCTTAGTCTTTTCTTTCTTATTTAAACTCGTAATGAAGTTAATAATTTGGTAATTAGGAGCACCGTGAGTCTTTCGGGGTTGATTGCGTCGGGGAAGCTTACCAGAATTCGGCACCAGCAAATAGCGTACCTGAATTGGGCACCAGCAGATGGCGAAGATAGCAACGACCACCACCACCATCCTGGTCACCCTCTTCCGCCCTCTCCTGCTTTCTGCAGACACGTGTCCTCCGGGTGCCGCACCCCTCCACAGCCGCGCCAACATGCACACGTAGAGACCGCAGATGAGGGCCAGTGGAAGGACATAGGATGTGGCGAAGAAGCTCACCTGAGGAAAAGCAATCGTACTGGTCGAATCCACAAATGCATTCCTTCTCCGTATCGTCAATAATTTAAGATTTTATTAGGCTAGTAATTATCCATAGTCAGTGCGAAATACAACGGTAAATATGTAACCAAGTTACATATTTACATAATTACAAGGCTGGGCAAGTCGGTATTCCAGCGCGATACTTGAATAAGCATATGGAAACAGCAAAATCTGAGTAAATTATTTGCTTCGATTTTATATTTTGCAGAAATTCAAGTTTGGCAAGAACGACGACCCAGATTTAGGAAAACAGTAGTGCTATTTATGATGATTTAGCTTTTTTTAAATAAATAGCGATATTAAACTAAATAGTTAATTTGTATCACAGTATGGGTCCCGAAGGAAAATATTGAAAGTGGAGCGTAGTTGAGTCAAATTTAGCTGTGGCAACATATTTAAATAGAGAACACGGTTTAAATGAATATGTACTTATTTATAACGTCTCAAAGACAACGACAAGAAAGCACACTGAAAATAAGAACAAAAGCGCAAATGGGGAAATGAAAAATTTTAGTCGCAGTATTTTTTGAAGAAATTTAAGCGGAATTAGAGCAACACAAAGTATGAAGAGATAATGTTTGTTTAATCCGATGTTCTTGCATTTGGTGGTGCATAAAGGAATGGAATAGACCGTAACTTAAAAGGCATTGCAGGCAAAAGGTGGTTCTACGCTTCGATGAAGAGACATCGTCTTGCAGACAGCTTCATCCATGACTCTGGCCAAAAGATTCAATAAATAAAAGGTTTACAATTACAGGAAAATATATTGATTACATTGATCTGAACGGTAATGGATTTATTTAACTTCCATTGATAAGAATAAATGTGAGGTCCAATTTAGGAAACCACTGGTACGAATGGATAAATGTTCTTCTTTAAAGATTGTGATTTTGAACATTTAACTATCAGGTTCTATGTAATACATCACAATCAACAAACTATAATAGTTTCAATCACTGTGTAACTAACAAGTTGAGCCATTTAAAAATAAATGTAAAAAGTGGTACAATATTGGGAACCCTCCCGTATAGTGAAAAGAAAACTATGGATTTCAAACTATCTATTTCACCTTTTGCGGGCCCTGTATTCAAAATGGCTAAACGAATTATTAGAGCTTTCAAAAGTCTCACAATCAGAGAGAATAACGATTGATACGTATCATTATAATACGTAAAATGAACTGAAAATATTTGCTATTGATAGAAGAGAGGTTCTGTTGGTTATGCTAATCAAATTTGTTGTGTTTTGTTAAATTTCATTTCCCTTACTTCTCAAAAAGAAATTTTAGATTATAAATTTTTCCGTAACGATTTAAAATTTTTTAGTTGCTCATTTCGTCACGGTTTTACGCGTCTTCATTTGAGTAAAAACTATTTTAAAGAGTCGAGACAAGTAAATCCACATTTCTAATATTGCAAGAGAAATTTCTGATCTTGTGTGTTATGAATTTTATCGTTAATGAGCCCATACCTGTCCTTTTTCTCAAATTCAGTCTTACGGAGTCAAATCAGCAACATGTTAGCCCTAGCAAAAATGTTGAATATAGCAAGGTCAGATTTAGCGAAGTGAGAATCCAAACGGAGATTCAGTTAGAGAGCCCGCTCGTTTTGGGAGCTGTTAATTGTATTCGTCGATACTTCAATTAGGCTCAGAAACTTAAGTAGCGTGCGATGATCACTTCGCCCCGCTACGAGATTCTGGTTCGTCATCAGAGACCGTCTAAACAACCCTTCTTCGTCGGTCTCTTTATTTGGTACGTCACCTTGCCGATGAGATGATATTCACCTGAAAGGCGGGCTTGTTGTAGCCGTCCCTCTCGAGGAAGGTACAGAAGGTGTACTGCACCGTGTCGTTGATGGTGTAAGTGATCTCGCCGTGGGACATGAGGACCGGGGACGAGGCGAGGAGTATGACCACCCACGTGACTCCGATGGCCAGCGCCGCGTTCCTCTGGTTCCTCACGGAAATCGAGGCCACCGGATGCACAACCGCCAAGAACCTGTCCAAGGACATGAGCACCAGCGTGTAGACGGAAGCGAGGGCAGTGACCACGATCAGGTACTGCACGATCTTGCACCAGGCGTCTCCGAAGGGCCAGAAGGGCAGGGCGTAGTCAGTGGCGGTGAAGGGGACGCAGAACACGATGAAGAGGAGGTCAGCGAGTGCGAGGTTGATGATGAGCAGGTTGGTGGTGCTCCTCATGGTGTGGTTGGCGGCCACTACGACCACCACCAGCGCATTGCCGAAGAGGCCCACCAGCACGATTATGCCGAAGATGACGGGCACTATGATGGAGAACAGGTTCTCCAAGGTGATTGGGTTGTCCGCCTCAACTGCAAAAAACAAATGAAATGAGGATGAAAGCGGCGCAATCGCGGGCGTGACTCGTTCTGCAATATGTGCTCTCCCCTGGGTTTCATCCCAGAGATCCCAAGTTCTTCCCCAATTCGCTCATTAAAAATGTTCTTTGTGTTCAATATACATACATTTTGAAAATGAACTTTATTTTCTCTTTATGTCCTCAGCATTTATTTTTTCATGCGTCAATGGACCTTATTATTTTTTCTTTTTTCATATTTTCTCTTTCCACATTCTCATTTACTGGTCGTACACAAATTATGTAACGCAAAATCCTTCAATTTTCGACCCCCCTCCCACCATGTAGCAGGACCGTAACGCCCGGCACGGCCCCTTCGCCCCCTTACGTGACGATTGCTTTGTGAAAAGTTTTGGACTTATATTCATGAAAGAAAGATTTTTAGTTCCCAATAATAATTCACCTTTAATGTACAATTTCAATTTTAAACGCCATTCATACATTTCACCTAGATTCGATGCCATGACCTGTTGATAATTAGCACAGCACGCAGACAAGGGAATACAGCCTACCACCCTCCACTCTGACTACTTCCGTTCGACGCTCGCTTGGGTCAGAGCTGCTAACTGCCCGGTAAATCGCACGCGAGTTTTAAACTCAAACTTAACTTCAAACAAACCCGGTATTTCAGTATCTTACTTTAGTATGTAAATAATCACGAAAAAGATCCATATTCATAATAAAAATAATTTGCATTCACTCCCTCAATCATGAATGAGTAAGGAAAACTAAAAAAAGTCCACCAGTGGTCGGTTGGGATCAATAAAAAGTAAATTCTATTAGAAATGGTTTTGGATTGATTAGTTTCGGTCATAAGAGGACATCTTCAGATTTAAATTCGCGGGGAAACGTATTTTTAAATCAATTTATGAAAGTACGTCTGTGAAATTGATTTAACGATTCCAATAAGGAGAAAAAAATAGTTATCGGCAAGAATTTAAGTGAACGTGACGGGACTGTAAGAACACGTTCAAATCTTCCGCACAAAATGCTGAGCCCTGTGACAGAAACGATCGATTAAATCACAATTAAACAGAACGAATTATCTTCCAAGGAAACTCCGCTATTTGATTTGCCCTCAAACATGTTCTCAAGGATATCCTATTTATATAAATGAAAAACGATACGAAATCGATATTCTATAATTGCGTTAAGAAACGGAAATCCTATTTATATAATTGATAAACTTTTGGCCCGTAAACTCAGAACATCCGCTCTTAACAAAATTGTCTTCCCTGCTAAAGATTCCTTAAATTATAAATGGGTAAAATTAACTTTTATTACTTCTTTATCCCTCCAATTGTCGTATCTTCTCCCCAAGAAAATTTAAGCTTTCCTTCAAAACTCCCCTAAACTTAGGAACAATTCTCTACAACGGAAAAGATAACCACAACCCCCAAGATAAAGCAGGTATTTACGTTTTGAAATGTAAGGACTGTGATGCAGCATACATCGGTTAGACCTCCCGCAGTTTTTCCACGAGGACCAAGGAACGTACTTTCGAAATAACTCCTCTGTCTCCCACTTCTCAAAACACCTCTTAGAGAACAATCACTCCTCAGATTTTGTCCCAGAAATCCTCCACATCGCAACCAAAGGCCGCCAACTCAATTTCTTAGAACAACTGGAAATTCGCAGACATATCTATTCTTCCAAATATTCTTTATTTAATGAGCATCTTTTCCCTTCTCACTCCCCGATGATAAACTCTGTCCTTTCTTAAAATAACGACGTCCCTTCCTCTATAGCTCCTTAGTCTACCACCACCTCCTCCTTCCCCCCGACTTTTTCACCTTCCCCTCTTTAGCTCGCTAGTATTTAAGGGTTTGAATTTTTTCTTCACCGGAAGATGACGATTAATCGTCGAAACCGGTCGTGTTACTGTTATTTGTAAAAATAAATTTGTGGTAAAAGTACACATCTTTCTTAGATTCCTTCCAAAAACTATCACATACTAATACGAATGTTATTATACATTGTTTTTATAGAGATGATACATATTCGAATATTTTTGAAATTTTTTAGTAGCCTTATACTAATTTGAGAATTTTTAATCAGTATTTGAAAATTTACAAAAATTAATCTGAATATTTACTCGCCTAGTTTCTTAATTTATTTTAAATATTCTGATCTACATCGAAGAACATTGGCAACATGAAATCACCAGAGGTACACCGATCACAGTGAAAGCGATGCCAGCACAAAACATCATTTTTCCTGACTAACATTTTTGATTGCTTCTCAAGGATTTTGGAGAAATTTTCACGAAACTTAACAGCACATATATGTTTAAACTACTAAAGCTTTCGAACTTTCAGTATTTGTGACAGATATTGTATGCAATACTGATCACGAGAATTTCATCAGCAAATC
Organism: Sympetrum striolatum; assembly: GCA_947579665.1. Taxonomy (NCBI): domain Eukaryota; kingdom Metazoa; phylum Arthropoda; class Insecta; order Odonata; family Libellulidae; genus Sympetrum; species Sympetrum striolatum. Next base: position 124,153,066 of record OX388341.1, read on the forward strand.
TTTTTCTTTAAAGAATCGTAGTAAGTAATCGTCATATACTAAAACTATGCAAGATATTGGCACACAATCTATTTGTATTGTAATATTCGTACACGTTTTTATAGATACAAATCTAATTTTAATTAATTGGCATAATAATAATATTATATAATATAATTGTTAATGATATATTCTTTTCTATATAAGAATGGATTTTTATTTTGTCATTTGTACTTTTTAACATTTGTATTGGTTAAATGAAAGATGGAACTTATTTGGACTAATAAAATCCTTTATCTATCTGTCTTTACTTTCAAATCTGACACAGAAAAATCACAAGAAATTTGTCACACATATGATTTATAGTTTTCATCTATTATTATGGCATACAAGAACGTCCCTTTATATAAAATTATATATTCTTATTATCTTGTATATTATATATCTTTATATAAATTATAATTCATTCAACAATATATAAAGTAAAAAGCATGTTTATGTGTCTTTATGTTCGTTGAACGAAACGCAATATGCACTACTTTCAAGATTAAAAAAAAAAGTTAAATGTCTTCTCTGTGCAGATCATTGCCTACTTTTTATTTACCTAACCGTCCTCGGTTCGACTTCTGACGAGAGAAAGCCTTTCTCAAACGAAGTACATGTAAAATCGATCTTATTGGTGGCAAACTTTATTTATTTTGCAAAATTAAACTGCAGAGCGAAATCAAGACTTGCACTAAAAGAAAGGAAAATAAATGAAGCTTCTTATTTTGGTTGCGAATAATTGTTTTCGAATAGAATTTATGAGATTTTGCATGAAAAATGAGAATAGTTTTAACGTGTCTTATCAACATCCCAATCTAAATTAGTAAGGAATGCATTAATGTTTATATCCACGTCGAAAATCGAGGAGCAGTCGAGCATGGAGTCGCACAACAGTCGAGAGGATGCATATTCGCTCATTCGTCCCTCGGATGACAAGCGAATCTGGCTGCCGTTATAATCACAGATCAGTTAAACAGTTCCCATAAGAAGTGCATGTAAAATTAATCGTTCGCAGGCTCTATTTAAAATGCAAAATTAAATTGAAAAGAATCATTGCATTTACTTGAGACAAGATTAGCATTAACATTCTATGGAGATTCATATTCATTTAATAAAATGAATAGAATTCGGCAACAAATTATGAGAGCGTAAAACATTGAAATTTGCAGGGAGAGGTTTCTTAACCCACTGAAGCAAGCTGAAATGAGGGATTCTATACTAAGAGGGCCAATATATTTAATCTGCTTCAGCTTGTTCTTCTTCTTTCTTCAAGGGTTAGGTTTAAGGCCTGTTCCGGCTTCACTTTACCATCTTAAACGCGCTCTTCCTACACGCATTTTACCTAATGGCTTATATTCCAAAGCTTGCTTTGGAAATCTCTCTATGGGCATTCGCAATACATGCTCTTTCCATCTGTTTTTGTATTCTATTAATCGCTCTGGCATCGCCTGAACTCCTAGTTCCTCTCTTATAGATGTACTCCTTATTTTATCTCTCCTTGTACATCCCTTAAATGCTCGATTTCATTTCAGAGATATGTTTTGATTCTTTTTGTTCTGCTGTTCAACATTCTGATCCATACATCATACATCAGGGACTGCCATCACCTTTTAAAACTTTAGGTTTTTTTTTTCTGGTTTTACCTTTTTTAAGGTTCTTCTCATTGTCCCGCTTATCCTCTGGAAGATGTTAATTTTATTTGTGATATCATCTTCATAAGTTAGATCACATCCTAAATATTGAAAATGGGATACCTGTTCGAGTACTTCTTTTTCAATGACAATCTTTGTGCTAATTAGATAGCTTCCTAAGAATGCCATAGTTTTCGTTTTAGCTGTCGAAATGTTTAGGTTATGTATTTCACTCAGTTGATGTAGTTTTTGAACCGCCATTTGCAGTTTATCTTCACTATCTTGTATAATAACCTGGTCGTCAGCAAATAACAATGTGTTTAAATACTCAGAAGGTACAATTCTATGCCTGGCGCAAAGTTATCTTCCTTCCGTTTCCTTGAAAAGTCATCTATATACAAGTTAAATTAAGTTGGTGACATACTGCATTCAGCTAGTTTAAGCATATTCTATCTGTGAAATCATTAAATTGCCTTTCTCGTATAATTAAACTTCGCTTAATTATATAAATATTTGCAAACCTTTGAAATGAAATAGAGCGCCCTTATCTGTAGTGATACCCTTGGTTCTTCTATCACTGACTACGCTACGCACGAATAGTCAAATTTTGGCGCACTAGAGCAAGCGTACCTATGCGTGATTAACTTTAATTCCTTACAATGAATACGACGTGGTGCATTTCTAACAGATTACCTCACAATCACAATCCCTGTAAGTTGTGAAATGTCTCTTCTTAAAGATGTGCATATTTTAGGATTCTCGGGTTTTCGACCAGATCTGGTGGCGCCAACACTTCACCGAAGCCTTCGATTCAGTCTTCGAATCATTGTCACCAGAGCTAATAAACAGTATCCACCAGAAATGCATAAGATCGTTATGTTCAAATTATGCATTTATTAACTCGGTAAATCATTCCTAAATTAATATTAGGATCATGGTTTCGAATTTTCGAAGCTTTCTGTTGCAACCCAAAATGCGAGAGGAACGCCAAGTGCTTTCTATTCGCTAATCACTCGGTCGAAACGTGAGCTGAATATTTGTTTTGCGTCGCAATCGCTCGACAAACTTGGACTTTGTTCGAGGCAAACAGGCGCTTCTGTAGGACATAAGCAAGGTTCATCACCGAAACCTTCCATTACACGATGAGAACATGCTCAGTCGTTTTTTCAGAAGGAATGAAGTATATTCGCTTTTCTGGGGCCATATTCGTACAGCAGTTAAAATAGATCCGCTGAATATAATATGGAAATTAAATTTTAATATTTTAATGTTGGCTAAAAATCAAATTTTTTTCCGTAAACCCAACCCATAAATCCATTTTTAAGATTAGATACATTGTGTGGCCAACTTATTCAATAAATACGTAATCCGCATATCCTTATACGCCTCCATATTAGTTAATTGTGAAATAATCCCTAGAAAAACAATAAAAACAAAATTCTACGGAAAGCTCAATAAATAGTTTCCGTAAGTTAAATTTTGGAAGGAATCAATAAAATTTTAATTCCCATCGATGCACCTTCAGTATTTACCAATTAAATGTTACTTAAAACAGATTTATACTATAAATATATAAATCTAAAATTTAAATATGTAAATTATATTAGAGTATAAATTTTGTTTTCAGTTATGTCTTTCCTCAACATCTCGGCCGAATCGACAGATTATAAATTAAATGTTAGTTACTACAGCGATGCAATTTAACTAGAGACGTAATTTAAGTATCATTTCAACGTTATTTTGCTGCAATTTAGGGCAACGTATCGATTTATGAGTTTACCCTTTTCTAATCTGATCACCAGGTAAGGTTGTGCCAACACAAACCATGGAGAAAGGAATACAATGACCCCGTGGAAGAACGGGTATGAGAGAGACAGGGAATTGAACTCGGATCTGAAGCTCAATCTGAAGATCCGGGTCTCGATCCTGTCAGACGTTCTTCCATGGGGTACGTGTGTACGTGCAAAACGCACCTAAATATCTTCTCTTGATTAGGAATATAATGGAAAAGAGAATCTCTTCTATCTAAGTTTGCACAAAGTCAACGGCCAAATTACACAGGTGTACCGGTATCGGCGCAGTAATTGCCATAATCAGAACTGATGATGGCGTGATATAAGACGAGACTAGTTGTCTATTTGTATCGTGGAATTTGTACAAGTTTTGTGATTAAAGACCCTTTGTCAAATTTCCACCAAATATCGCGGAATGTTATTCATTGTGAATGAACCGCTCTCTCGTTGACGCATTTAAGATCTGAACCCATTCTCTCTGAAAGTCAGTCGCAGTTAAGCATTTTTTTGAGTCTAAAAATCCTAAGGATTTTGATTTCATATCGACCACAAGCGACCAATTATGGACATCTTTGTGATGCCAATAAAACGAGTTTACTGACCTTGGTATTTTGCGTGATTTATATAAGAATAGGAGAAACAGAATATTAAATGTCCACGATTACGATTTGCCTATCCGGAATTCTCCAAGCCTAGAAAAGACGGAACCGCCCCGAAAATTGTAATTGAAGCGACATTTGCTAATCGGGAGAATTCGAGGACGTGATGATTTCACCATCAATGGATCACTTACTTCACTTTTTTATTGAACCAATAAAGGAATCGTTCACTCACGACATAAGGTGAGCTTCCCAAAATATTTTACTTGGAATCGGCAGAAATTAACTATTAAATTGCAATGGGAGGAAACTTCAGTTTGCGATTCGGTGCCAATTTCATTCGTTCGAAGCAAATTAAACTGCGCTTCGGAATAAAACACCTATCAACGAGGTACACACCGACTGTGTCTCTGGAGAAACTTTCGTGGTGGCGTCTTTGTTTAGAGCTGAGCGGTGCATAAAAATGCCCGATTGATATTAGGGGCGCGGTAAGTAAATGACCTCTCTCTCGCATAATGAAAGCGTTGCTATCGCTACGCCGTCTCATGATCAAACAAATAAACCATATGTGTGCTTAAGATGGCGGTTCTCTTTCCTTAGCAATTCCCCCGACGCCCGACGTTAAATAATGCGTCAGAAGCGGCTGATATTTCAAAACGAGAAGTCTGAATGGAGCTATCAACTCGATGTTTGCTCAGTAGGTCTGCATCAAGAAAGTGAAGAACTGAATATTGAGAGGAAAGTTGGATGAGACGATTTTTGAATCCTCGAAGGAAACGGTGAACGAATAGCATCTTACTTTAATTTCCATTACCGGTACATGCATCTCTATTCTACCCATCAGTAGGCCTCAAAATTCCCTATTATTATAGGGAATGTGCCATTTCCTTCCTCTCTTTGTGACTTACCCCACCTTTTATGCCATATAGTATCTTCTGACTTGGACTTTGGAAGCTCTCCTTAATCAATCCCTACCCATTCACCCTGTCAATGCATAATTACTTCAATTTAAGCCCTCTCTTCCCCAACCAGCACTTACGTGTTTGTTTTCCTATCGACCAAAAGTACTTCTTCCATCTACGCCAAAACCACCTCATACCTATCGACTGTCCACGGAGATATTTGGAGGGGTTTCCCTCCCGTCCTTGGGTGAATGTCAAACAAATTGTACTGTTATCTTACTATATCCTCCAAGACCGTTGACTCCTGGTACTCATACCAATCACAGTGGTTAAATTATTTAAATAAAATTTGAGTTCTTCCTTTCATTAAGTCCACGTTATTAATACATTTAGCAAATCGTTCCAACCCAAGGATTTTAACAATCTTTTCCTGATTGCTTTCTCAAGACCTCGATTCCTTTCTCTTCATGAAGACTTCCTTTTCCGAGGCAATTCTTTTAGGAGCCTTATTTTTCATCTTCATTCTTCCATCCAAAGAAAGAGTACTTCCCAAGTAAGAAAATGCATCCACCTGCTCTAGTTTTTCCCCATCCACCCTCATCGTTAACTAAGCATATTTTGATGAATTGAACTTCAATTTTACTTCATTATTTTAGTTTTACATAAGCAAATTTTCTTCTCAAAATCCCTTGCTTTATCGTTGAGTGTATTTACTAAAACCTGTAAACCCATTTTGAAATAACAGACAATAGCTTTATCATCCGAATGCCTTACAGATTTCACAACTTCCCCTTCAAACTGTACTCCTTCGTCTATTCCTTCTCCGGCTTCTTTCATCATTTCTTCTGCGTACATATTAAAAATCGTTGGTGACAAAGGACACCGTTGTCTTACCCCCTTTCCCAGTTCAGCCCAATCCGATTCCCTATCAGCTAACTTTACACGGGCTGTTTGATTCAGGTACAAATTCTGAACTAATCTCCCATCTTTTCAATCCAACCCAATTTTTTTTAATATCCCCATCATCAGATTTGGCCTCTGGATTCTATCGAGAACCTTTTAAAATCCACAAAACATACACATAAGTCGCTCTTAAATTGCAGGCTTCGTTCTGCAAGTACTCCAATCACCACAATTGCATCCCTCGTTTCTTTTCCTCTCTGAAAACTGACCTTTACTTCACCAATTTGTCCTTAAATTTCTCCGTCAATCTGTCTAAGGATCCCTTAAGAAATTTCACCTGATATCTTTTATGGTCACCATTCTATTACTAAAGTAATATTCTCCGTCAATTGTCTTGCATTTTTTTACATTATTTCGGCTCTCCCGAGTTCTCTATTCCATTACACCGCTGTTTCGCCTGTTAGTTTCCCTTCTTAGCTTTTTGCATCTATCTAGTATCCCATCTTTCCACTGTACTTTAGTGCAAGAGAAGTTTTAATTCTACTCTAAATCAACAGGTATTACTTCTTTTCGCCGCCTTTCATGCTAACTACATCCCAATATTTGCCTAGATTTCGTGTATACATAAGTAGATGCACATATAAGCCTTTTACTCCTCCGTAATTGTCCTAATATTTGCTACTTAACTCCCGGTTTTGCTCTTTCATTCTGCCTTCAGTTACTTTCTCAATGCCGTCAGATATGGACACACTCACTCCCATTTACTTCCTTATTAAAAACTCCTTCTCTCACCACAATACCCACCATTCACTCGTTTGGTTTTCAACTTCCCAATCTCACATCAAACCTCACCAGTATTTCAAAATCTCCCCTTTTTATCCTCTTTCTGTTTCTTATTATTTTTTAGTTTATTTCTATTTGTGAATCATGACAATCTCGATCTCTAGCTGGAACGCGTATTACTTCGGTAATTCGTTATAAAACTCAATAATTTATCCGTTCTCTGACTGTAGTTTCCCTTCTCCCACAGCTGCGTTGTTCACTAAGATTAACTTCCGAATTTTCCCCAAACATGAAATCACACATCACTTTATGCCGTCTTGGATTGACTCTATTTATGTATTCTATCGCTCGATCCTTCCAACTTAGTGCCGCCGAAAAAAAGGAAGTTTTATAAACGGTTCATTCAACTCCATATTGGTCGGAATGACTTTCGTAAATTGTGGAATCTCTTGCAGGATGCATGTCCAAAGTAAATTATAAGTAATTGACTTTCGAACTTGATACAGTTGACGGAACCATTAGAGAAATTATTTAATGTTATTTTTTCCGTAGAATGATGATCTATATCGTAAATTGTTAGACATTTTATCAAAGGTATGAAGATTTTCAAACATTTTATGGCGATAAACGAGCCTTCGTCCAGAGAAAGAACGCCTCTACGGAATCCGAACTCAAACATATTTCCGTGAGAAGAAAGACAAAGAAAATGATCGATGCAACTTATAATACTTTGAATTATTCCCGTCATGCAGTTCCGCTTTCGTGCGTGCCCAATACTTATATTTACACGACCTTAATCGTCATGCATTTTATCCCTTAGGAGAAACCTGAGTTCAAATTATAAAATCGACAACAATGCGTTTCTGTCGGTATATTTCTGATGGACTGGCGTCGAACCCAGGACCATAATGGGCGATGTCCTTCCATTAACCGTAAGGTAAACGCGGCTTCCACTGAAACACTGATTTTGGGTCGATATTCTTTCAGAAGTTCCTTCAAATACGTTTTCAGTTCCCAATCTCCCGCAAGTTTTGAATCATTTTCGTTTAGTACGCACCATCCATAAATTTAATTTCAAATACATTTAAACATTATTTGTGTTTCATTCACATGTATTTCTGATGTCTCTGACCAATTTTTTTCTTTCCGTTCCCTTCTATTTTAGGGCGGGCGATTATTTTCCCCGACGATAAGCGAACTGTTTTCTTATATTTTGTATTTTATCGCTGAAATGAATTCTAAACAATAGTTTCTATGTCCTAATCGGTTCTGAAGTCCTCTTCACTATTGATGGTGTCCATGGATATTTGTGTCGTTGCAAAGCAATAAAAACTAAAGTGATACCCCTAAGTGTAATAATGCATCAACCGGTCTTCGGGCTGAATACTTAACGGACAAAAATTATTGTTTAAAATAATTTTCCATCTGTCCGTCGGTTCTAATTGTTCGCCCTGGCATCGAACAGTTTGAGAAAGAAAGAATGCGTTTTATTAATGAAATACTTCCATCCATGTACCGGTTCTCTTCGAAAGGTACATAAAAAACTGCATAGAGCAATATAATAATAATGAAGTGTCTTTTATTTGGGCGAAATCGATACAAATAAGTTTCCTCTTACCTCTAGCCCTAACACTTAAAGCCTGTCCGGACGTTTTGTTTATAATTGTAAATGCCAGAGTCACAATCACCTCTTAAATCGGCGATAATAGGATTTTTAATCCCTGTACCCAACACCTGTATCTGTGTGTGTGCATTTTTAACTTCAGTTTAGTTAGATAAAAGGAATTAAAACAAATAATTTTGAATGGTATCGGCCATTACTTGGTGGAATCCCATAATGGATGAAATGAAATAACACTTTGTAGTAATTCCACGGAATATATTTCTTTACACAGAAAAGAAATATATTCTGTGGAATTACTACAAAGTGTTCTTTCATTTCATCCATAAAATGAATAACACAGTGGCTATCTACGATGACATTTTTCTTTAAATAATCTACTGTTCCTCTTCTATTCTTTTGCCACGAAGGAAGGAGATTTAATTAATTACAGTTAAAGGAGGAATGTTATCAGATAAATGTTAACATTTTATTAGTAAGTTTGTTTTATTTTCAATGCTGCGCCTCCTTAGTTGTTTTACCTTTATTTTCTTCAAATGGCAAGCAAGGTTCAAACACCAATGTTTTAATCTTCAACTGTTGATTGAAGGTAAACAAAGGAAAAGATAAACATTTACCCTCCCTCACCTAAGAAAAAGGTAACTAATCTATCTATTACCTGGTGACATGTTTTTATTGCAAAATTCTGAGAAAATGTGAGTGCGAATCCGTGCAATTAAAATACCCTTCGGCGTACATTGGTGGAGTGAGTACGTTTACGTAGCCCAGCAACGGCACTTTTGTTTTAAAATGTCCAAAGAGCGGAAAAAGGAACGGCTGCGAGAGGGAGATGGTTTGCTAAACTCAAACAGTGGAGGCGCCACTTTCGCTCTCGTTCAGATGTCTTGCTCCAAATGAGTTCGCACTGCTTCCCTTCCTCCCTGTACAAAAGAAGACAATCGCAAATGCGAAATGTGGTTTTATTTTTCCGCCTCGAAACTACGCTCGAGTCGAGAGAATGAACGCGAATTCCTCTCGGATTTTGCATTTTTCGCGTTCAATTGTTATTCTGCACATGTGCTGAGGGTTTAACCAATTGAAGAGAAAATGGCGGGGCTGAATAAAATCAAGTAAGTAATAAAACCCACGAAGGCGGCCGAGATATTGTAAAACTTTATGATTTGAAGAGTAATCCAAGGTGCATAAAAACCCTTTCAACAAATATGAGGGAGGCGCTCGGCGGAGTGACGACATTGCAGCGGCTAATTTACTGTGTTTAATTTAATTTCCTTTTTCGATGTGGAGAACACTGAGTTTCTATTGAGCGCAAGCATAAAAAAGATATATTGATAGATAGCTACAGCCTTGTCTCGGTGGAAGGGCTTGCTGGTTCCTATGACCTAAAGATCTACCTCCTACCCCGACTACCTACCCCATCAATTATGAAGGGCAAACATAATAACATTGGTACTGGCAAAGGGAAGCCTTCGAGGGTGAGTGCCGTACCCGGCAGTGATGGGAGTACGGCCATCTCTGTCGCCATTTCACAAACCCTTACACGAGGAACGAAAAGAAAAGAAGAAAGAAGATGGAAACGAAGCCTCGTTGTGGGAACAAGGAATCTCAAGACAATGCTCAGAAAAGGGAAGTTGGAAAGCGTAAAATTAGAACAGAAGTGGTCCAATATTAATGTACTAGGCTTATGAGAATTACGGTGGAATGACGATATGGGTTTGACGTAAAAAATGTAAATTAGGTTGACAGGAAAACAAACACGGAGGTGTTGGTATGGGAAGAGCAGGCTTTGTTCTAAGTGGTTCAGAATCGACAGAAGAAATGGGTGGGTCAAGTATTGAGTGGGGGGTATTTAAGACTGTAATTTATGGTAGAAATAAAGGGGAGAAAACAGAAGACAGGGACAAAAGAAGTTGGATACTTTAAGCTAAAGGACGTTACAACAAGGGCGTTAAATAGAGATTTTTGAGTGCATATGAACCTACTGAAAAGCAGGAAACTCATGCATACGCTGTACGAGAGATATCAACTATTCGTCGCACATTCATAAACAGTGTGTGCTTGGTTGAGTGAGGCGTTCACGTATATTTGACATATTGTGCATTTTAGAGATGATTTACCAGGAAAGGTTAGTTTGGTTTCAATTTTGAAATAATTATTCAGATTATATAAACAAATTATACAATTTTAAGTTTGCAGAAACGCAGCGCAAATGTCGGCGGCCAAATGTGCGCATGATGGGAGTACCCTCGGCGTTCTACTAGTTAATCTTTGCATTCTATTCGGTTTGCCTAATGCATCTTGCAAAATGTTAACTGCTGCTAAACGAAACTCTTTGGTATTTACTGTGACGCACTAACTCTGAAGCACACCCTGAATATTGGAACTTTGCGGGAATAATGTTTGGGTAACATGTACAACTCATAGCAACGCATTTGTTTATATTTATGTTGCTGATAATCCATACTGTTTGTAGCTTCATGACGTCATTATATTTACCTAGGAAGACTATATGTATCGAAAATGTACAACATAATCATATACATTTATTGGGAAAATTTGTAAATTTCACGTATCAATATCCTGTCCACAAAAATGAACTTACTACAACGTAATTGCCATTTCCTTTACTTTCTAGACATGCGCAAACAGGAAAACACAATTAATACCCCAGGAAAGAAAATAATTGAAATTTTATTAGATAATATTATCAACTGTTTAAAGATATGGCGACGTTTTCTAAGGAAATGCCCATTTTGGAGAAGATATTGACGGAAAAAAATATTGCGCCAAGTATAATAAATAATTTGGATTCAAAGGAGTCTTGCTTTCAAATAAGTGGCACTCTCACTTTAACTATTCCTATGAAATCTCGTGTTATTGCTCATTTAGAAACTCTGAAACAGAAGTATCAGACAGAAGAGGAGTAAATGTTCCTTATTAATCTAGACAGACAAAACAGTTAACAATTTATGAGTAAAAGAGTTTATTATAAGCTATCAATTAGTCCGGTCAAATTAGACATATAAAAGGTTCATCACTGCACGTATATACCGTGGCATAAACGTGCAGTGATGAATCTATAAACGTATGTATATACATTTCAGATTTTGGGCGTGGAATCCACTCGTATAGTATACCGTAAAACCTGTCCAAGGCGTAAACCTGCCTAACCCGGAAGCATTAATAATATCACTGCATGTTCACAAGTTTTATCGCAGGAAAGACCCTCCCTAAGGGGGAACCTGCGTAACGCGTACGGAAATCTATCTTGCTTTCTAAGGTATTTTCCATTGGCTTTCATCTCTTCCATGTTAATTTACCACCTCGAAGAAAAGAATAACGGTTAATCCATAAACGAAGACTTCTCAGAAGAAAAACACCCGATACGGAGGACTTCATTTTGATAGTTTACGCTTCTCCACGTGAACTTGGCTGGCCTCTGGTGTTCCTCTGGCTAAGAATTCTTACTTTAACTTATTCCGCAGCTGGCCCTTTTGTTTATAAAAATAAATTTGATCAGATTTCAATAAATTTTCATAATTATTGCATATCATATTGCATAACCACGCTCTGCTATTCCTGTTTCACCCCTTCTGGAATATGCGGCAAGTATATGGGATCCTGCGGATGAAACGTGTACTCGCGAACTCGAGAAAGTGCAGCGTAAAGCGGTTCGTTTTGTTAAGAAATGCTACGATAAAAAAGCAAGCGTTACAAAAATGCTCTCAGACGTAGGTTGGGAATCCTTGAAAGAAAGGAGATTGGAAGCTAGGCTGCGATTGCTTAATAAATTCAGGGAAACTACATTTTCCAAAGATACAATCGGTATCATGCAACCCCCCTGCTACGTCGGTCGATCCGATAATGACCGTAAGTTAAGAGAAATAGATGCTAGGACGAATCGCTTTAGAGATTCATTCTTTCCGCGAACAATACGTGACAATAATCGAATGAGGAAGTAATTTAGATTTAACTGGTGTTTACATCCCCTGCCACACGCCGAAAGGCGGCTTGTAGGGTATTAGTGTAGATGTAGATGTATCATTATACGTTTAAGGAGTAGGGTATTGCAATGAAAGTGGCGAAATAAGATTCTGATCCGTTCGTAATTAACACAGAATTATCCATAAGTCAACTATTTGACAGAGTTATGATGGACCTCCTGGTCATCCTCAATGGTTTGATCTTAGGAGCGATCTACCGCTAGAAAAGGGGCACAAGTGAAACTGTGATTGTCCACTTCCGAAGTATACATTCATAGGAGCAGTTCAATAAGAATAAATACACTTAGCAGTAATAAATACACCAAGAATATCTTTAAAAATACTTTTTCAGGTGAAACCGAAAATATAAATGGCACGAAATGATTAATAAGTAGATCACTGAGGGTCATCGAGGGTCAAAGAAAAGGCTCATTTTTCTCTTTATTAATCCAGTATAAAATACTGCTGTCCTATTTGAGATCCGCATGAAGTAGGCATCATGTTTAAAGATGGTCCTTCGTAGAGCATGCAGTTCCGCCAGAGGAGGATTCAGGTCCGACAGATATGTTCTCGGTTGGAAATTGCTCCAGGTGAGAAGACCTAATTACCGATGGAAGTATTTTGAAAAATTCCTCTGCTCGGTACTTTTAGACGCAGTAAATGAAATTTTATTTCCAGTGAAGAAACGAGCGTAGTAACCGAGAAGCATAGAAATAACATAAAAAGGAAGACATCGTAAAACAGATAAAACTTTTGGTCCTTCTTTTCGCATTCTATTAGAGAAGCTAACAGTATAGAAAAAGTAGGGATATTTGAGATACTTCGTTCCCAGCCTTTGGGCGGCTCACGCGATACATATCTGCATCAAACCAAATCTGGGTCGAAGGGACACTTTATGGAGGTGATGTAAATAAGAACAGTTCAAATGACCAGCTTATCATAAAATCGCCAGCCGACGTAAAGGTTAGCATTGCTCGTTATCCACCAATCAATGACGCACAAAAACCAACATTTTAAAAGTACCAAACATATTTGGGTGGAATATCGATGTTCAGGGGCTTATCTCAAATGCTACGGAACCCATCCTCGGAAGCTGCTATGCTTCATACGTTGTAAATGCAGGAAAGAATGCAGTGGGTAATTCAGCTTTCCCAAAGCCAGAATAAAATTCTGAGCTGAGCTGTGTAAACAGTAAATTTTCCACTCCATATTATGGTTGAAATGCCATAACCATAACAGTTCATTATTTCGTCTCGAAGAATCCGAGGACGCCGAAGACAACCACGTCCAAATCTTTGTGGAGCGGATCGAGCTCAAAAAAAATTAAATTACAAAATTTTAGATTTAAAGTATAAATTTTAATCAACGTAATTACATCTTTTTGTAAAATTACATGAGAACCAGTTTCTAAATAACGTTCTGTCGTCGTTGTTTTTATCGTTACGAGCTTAAATTAAAGATAAATGAATTTATTATTTCTATAAACGATAATTACGGTAATAAGAGAGAAAATAAATCACCTTTAAAAACAATAGTTGAGCCATAAATAACGGGGCTGCCCGGCGAAGGTATTTTTATGTGAGGGGAAGGGGTCAAGCGTTGTCGTGTGCAAACAGTAGTCGTTTTAACCTTAATTAAGGCTAGACAAATAGTAATAGTACTTATTTAGGAAATATAATTTTCCTGATTTTATGAGTGCTTTTCCCGATATTTGCCAAAAGACGAAAACGATAGTTCCTCACTTTTTGTAAAAAATAGCCAATTTTCTCAGAGCTCTTTCCCCAAAAGTTATTGACGTATGGATTTAAAGTCGAAGATATTCGACAGAATCTGAAAAAGTACACAAATTCCTCTGTTTTTTGGGCATTGCTCAGCCCTCACGGGTCTATCGAAGTTGCAAAATTAGTCACGTGTTACTGGCATAGGTCCTATCAACTTAAAAAAATGAATAATTTGATACTTTAATGTATAATTTGACTGAACTAAATTGGTATGAAACGACGATTGTGTTTACATAAGGTAGTAATTTAGAAAATGTTGTGAATATTTTCTGATTTACACTACTCGACGCACATACATGCACACATACAAGTGTCTGTATTAATACGAATTCCACTTATTCCGCCATACTATGTTCATAAGACTATTTGACAATTCTCTCGTAAAATGCATTAATAAATGTAACAAACTGGAAGATGACTATGAGTAACTGAGCAATAAGGCTCATCGATAGCCAAGTAGAAATATCATTCGCCTCTGGTGTACCGGGTTCGATTCCCTGAGGGAGTCACACCCACGAAATGAACTCCGCTATCGAATCTCCTTTCAAAATAATACTGCCACTGCGTCACGTTTCCCTGCTGTTGGAATCTAAAAATAGAAGCGTATCTTCAATTGAAACCCACGAATACGAGTCAGACAGGAAATGGAGATATTAACGAGCCTCGATGCATCAGTATTTTATTCAAGAAAGATGGATTCTCTTTTCTATGGGTGTTATTTTACATAGCATCGAGGGTTGAATGAAATGCCAATGAAATGTATTAAAATATTAGCAATCTTGAAAGAGTACTTTTGGTTTGTTTAACGGTGCGTTTGTGAGAGTGCATGTTCGGATAAAATCTAACATGCATTCGTTATACATATATAGAACAAATTATGTAATCTTAATTCAAATTTCCTCCCGTACATCCTATATCAATCGAGTTCCCATAAGAAGTTCTCTACATCGGTTTAACTTTTTCAAAAACAGAGAAAATATGGTAGTTATTGCAAATTATTGCTTGGCAAGGATAGCTAGGTTGGAAGCAGATCGCTTCTTCGCAAAAAATTTATATTTAGAGTGTATTCACTTCGAGTAAAGAATCGTTGCTCAACCTATGGTAGTCTGTTTATATACTCTCATAAATTATCATTATTTTACTATGACATTGATGTTATTTAATGTTATCGGAGCTCCAATTTACTTAAGATTTCCTCATTTCTATTTATTCTTAATTAATTTATTCTTTCGTTGTTGAATACGTTTCTAAGCAGAACTGCAATGGAAATCGCCAATTTTGGATTAACGTGAGCTTAGAATGAAGGAGCCTCCTCTGATGAAAGTCTGTACTCTCATTAAAATATACAGAATCCTGTAGAATGCAGCTTCGTCCTTATTTCTTTCGGAAACAAAGACTGAATTACAATAACCTTGGAAAAGTTTCCAATTCCTTGTCAAATGAATTTACAAAATTCTACTTCATTTCATATTCGGCGTTTAATTTCATTTTCCGATTAGAACTCCGTCTGAACGTCGCATTAGTCCAATTTACAACTCAAACGTTATCGGGGAGACCGAAAGAGTTCAAAAATCAAAAGGTCAACCGAGATATCACTCAATACACTTGGCCACCCCTCAAAATTTGGGCATAAGTCACGCTTCCTTTAGTATAACAACGTGATTCCTTATAAGAGGGATATATTGGTGAAAGCATGATGATTGAGGATTCACCTCGCGAACACATTTTAGTGAAATGTCGTACGTTTAATCCCAAGAAACAGCTTATTTTTATTGCTTTTGTTTTTTTTTTAATCACCGCAATGATTCGACCTCTTCAAACTCTCATAGGAAGAGGAAATTACGAGGTCCAACGTCTTCAAATACAGCTAAGGTGGAGATTTTCTCTAATTTCAAAGAATGAAACAAGAGTTTTTCATTATGAATTATCTATTTGAATACTTATGGAGTGAAGAACTTGCCTGTAAACAACAAAACATGTCATCGATGAGCGTCCATAGTTTCTCTCAAACCGAGATCACCTAGGATTTATCGAAAATACGGTGTCATTGTCGTGGAGGAAAATTAGAGCTAGAAATATTTCGAATTCTTCTTCAGTCAGCTTGAAAGAATAACGTTGTATAGGTACATCCGTGTTTGTTGATGCTCGATTGTTCTAGCCCATTGTATGGCGATTGAAAGAAGAAGTAACCTCAAAGCGATGCAGATGTAGGTTTGGCGGGAAGGAATTAAAACAATCTGCGTAGAGTGAAAAATTGGTGGAAAATAAATTGCTGCAAGTAAATACGAAAGGAGGTTTGCAGGGTATTTATGCAAATGATTGAAGATGTGGTAAAGTACTACCAATACCAAAAAATATGTGAAGGAAAAAGGAAAGAGGAAGTCCTGCTTTCTGGAAGATCAGCGACGAACTGAGCCATTGAGTAATACTTCGGTGCGGCGTGTTTGAATGCTTCGGAGGAGTATGAGAGTGCGATCAATCTCCACCGAATACTTATTCGGTGGAGACAAAATGGCGAAAATTCTTTTCCGCAGTTCTATTTTATAATCTATTTTTCCAAATTTCCCTGAATCCGATACATTTCACATTTTGCTGATTATATTTGGCAAGTTGACAAAACGTGGTATTTTTTACTTTCTCCATATACGAAGTATAGAGAAAGTATTGTTTTCATGAAAAAATTCGACTTCGAGATTTCAACGGAAATACATGTTTTAGGGTCCCTAGAACACGTTTTGACCGTTTTCGGAATGATGTCTGTGTGTATGTGTGTGTGTGTGTGTGTGTGTGTGTGTGTGTGTGTGTGTGTGTATGTGTGTGTGTGATAGTGGGCGCTCTAACGTGAAAACTATTAGTCGTATCAATACCAAACTTCATATATAGCACTGTGGTGTGTGCTGTCAGAGTTGATTAGTTGTTTGAGTAAATCGGTCGACCGGAAGTCGAGCTTTAATCAATAAAGCTCATTTCCGGTTTTCAAAATATCTCCATAAATGTGATATATACGTATATCGTATTACTTATAAAAGTTTTAGATAATGTAATTTACTATAACTTTTGTATTTAACATATTTTTGTATCACCGGTTGATTAGGAGTTATTCGTGAAATACCGATAAACCGGAAGTAGCTGTTATGTACTTTGTGGGCGCTCTAACATGGGAACCATTCGTTGTATCAACCCCAAATTTCATATGTAGATACTTTGATTGGTGTCGTTAGAGTTGATTAGTTTTTAGAGTAAATCGGTTTACCGGAAGTCGAGCTTCATTCTTCAAAGCTCATTTCCGGTTTTCTTAATATCTCCATAAATATGATATTCAGGTATATACTATTATTAAAATTGTTTTAGAAAATGTAATTTACTATAACTTTTGTTTGAAACATATTTTTGTATCACTGATTGTTTAGGAGTTATTCATGAAATACTGATAAACCGGAAGTTGCTGTTTATGTACTTTGTGCGCGCTCTGGGCTCTATGGGCAAAAGGCCAAATTCATCGTTTTTCATCGATCATGTCCCGAAAAACATTATTTATAATGTTTGTGACGTCATAGATAAAAATATATAAATAAATCACTCATCTTCTAAGTTTAGATGGAATACAGAGTTCGAAATTATTGTCGTAGATAAATATTTACATCTTATATATGGAGAAAGTCATGTGCTGGCCGCATCAGATTTATTTAATTTACATTGATTCGCTGTCGAAATAAAACTTTATCGTGCCATGAGTCATGTGTCACTCAATTTCTTCACTATTCTACATGGTATGTCCGACCACAGGTATGAAACAAGAGGAAAATATATGTTGCAATATCCGAAACTCAAATTAAAATTACTTGAAAATAGTCCACAGTATATTGGTAGAAGGATATACAACAAATTAGCTATTGATATGAGACAAAAACTGTCTACAGATCATTTAAAATTCCTAAAAACATTTAAAAAGTTCTTGATTAATAAATGTTATTATTCTGTAAGAGAGTTTTTTGAAGATTTTATTGTAAATATGTAATAGGATGTAAATGATTACTTAAATAATAATTTTTCTGTTAAAGTATAAGGCATTATTATGTACCTACAGCATACACTATGAAATGTAAAAAGTTTATATTTGTATAAAAACAATTGTAAAATTGTACAATACTGACTAGATATCAACCTGCAAACAGTGCCTTTCTGTGCTCTGTTAATGATGTAAGTGTTTTGTATTAATGAAAAAATCTATTTCATTCTATTCTATGGTTCCGTTCTAAGCGATTACTTCTCTGCAACATTTTGAGACCATCAATTAATTCTTTCAGGTACATTTCATTTGTGCTACATTTCACCAGATTATGATATTTAATGAGATAGCACATTTCTGGTCCAACCTCACACCTAATACTTCCGATATTTTTCTTTTGAATATCTTGTTTAAATCTACATTTTAGAAAACACAGCGCGTATGTGGCAAATACACGAATGTCTTTTTTCTGTTCGCCTTTCTAGCATTTACTGAAATTATGAAAGATAAATATTTTAATAAGCCCGAAAACTGCCGTTATCTCTTTCCAAACTATCGGCGTAAAGTATTGTTTGCAAATTTGTATTAGCTCCCTCTAATTCATCGTACAATTGATAACGGCGTCGATAGTACTTTAAAAAAGCATATTTTGTCCCAAAAACTGTTTGTCATTCGTTTTCAATCGAAAGAGCAAAGTTTTCGATGAGTAACTTTGATGCTTGTTTTTTTGCCTCTTAAATATATTATCACCGTCATGCGCGTCAAATATTCTGCATATTTTGTTTGAGTGGTTCATAAAAATTTACGATTTTCAACTTTAGACGTCCCTTTGATTGCCGTGACGCTCTTTCACTTCAAATAAAAAGTACCTTAAATCTCCACCCAACAAAAGTGAACGGTCTTTATACATATCTCGTTATCATGTTTTATCCAGACATATGCGAGTTTACTCATGTGGTACTCTATTATTGTATAATTAAATAGACTAATAGATGTGAAATGGATGAAACACTATGATAACAATAATAACTATTTCATTACAGCAATCATCAAAAAAGACGAATTCTCCCAGAGTTATCATTACGTTAAAATTCGATATTTACTTCTGCAAATGCAGAAGAGTTCATCAAAATTACTCCCGCGAATTCTCCGAAGAGAAATTTGGAGGATCGATTGAGACACCCACCTGCGTCTCCGCTGGTGGTGTTGCAATGACTGCAGTTGGTCGACTCCATGGCGATGGCCCTCAACGACGTCGGGGACGCCGTGGTCACTGTGTCCATCAGACGATCCTCTCCATTTCTACGAAATGTCTATGGTCGAATGGTCCCCCCTCCGTCGAATGCTCCCCTCGGTCGAATGCTCCCCTCCGTCGAATGCTCCCCTCCGTCGAATGCTCTCCCCTCCGTCGAATGCTTCACCTCCTCCGATGCGATCCTCCCGATGTCGTGCAGATTTGCTTAGCAATGGCCCTACGCATCGCTCCGTCGCGACGCCTCAATTGGCGTCGACGCCCAATCGATTCCAATCAGCATGGAGGTGTTTGAAGAGGCGACGAATGTTAATCTAGAATAGTGACGGCAACAGGTGGATGATGTGGGTGGGCGGCGGTAACTGCTCGATTACTCCACCACGCAAAGGAAATGTCACACCGGAGGCATTCATCAATGAGGAGGAAAATATAGACGGAAACAGAATTCGGGGAATATTGTGAAACTCCTAATGCCGGGGAAATGTTTAAAGGGAAAAAATAGTGATCGGTGATGAAGTAGATTAATCAGAGAGAGGGCAAACCGCCGATGGGTGTTCGAGCCGAGCGAAGAGGTGATCGTGTTCTTGTGAAAGCGCATGCGCAGTGGAGCGTGACTCGGATTGACGGCACGACCCGCTATCGACGCTCTTTTATGGACTTTTATTCATAAATTCCTCGAAACTTTAGATTGAAGTCCGAAGTCTCATTGGTATGGATATAATTCTAATCAAAGCGAGAGGAAGGCGTCTCATTGGCTGTCCCTATGAACTTGGAATTTGACAGTTCGCCACGAGAGGCGCTGCGGATAGAAACCAAAATCTATCGAAATAGAGAAACAATTTTCGCTAAAATCGGATTATTCTCGTTGTGTTTCATCCTTCTGCCTCTTTCTGAGGCGTGGCGCCACTCTCAGGTCAATGACCGCAATATCACTCCAGCAAGCACTTAAAAGAACAATCACACCGATGCAAACTACAAAAGTCGGCCCCCGCAACACTCTTCAGCTGCTGCGGTTCTTAAAGCGGGCGCGGTGAGAGTGGCCTTTCTCCCGATCTGTGAGTCCGAACAGGTTCCTCTTTATTTAGTCTCACCGATGCAACAAATGATTAAATGTCTCCACTTGTGGCAAAACGGCCCTCTTACTCTGGAAGAATGCCTTTCGCTGATGTCCATTAAGAGAGAGGGAGGGAAATTTATAAACAAAGTTATTTATTAAGCAAATCACCTTCCGAAAGAGCGAGACAAAGGCTCCTTCCGCTGCAGCCCCTGAAGGAGTTTGAATTGAACGACACAAGAGGGGGACAGCTGTTCAAGAGGGCGACACCTATTCAAGGGGAGAACTCTCAATCAATCACTGAAAAAAGTCGACCCGAGGAGGTGATTCAGGAGCGATCCGACGAATAAATCTTCGTCCTCTGAAAAGAGAGAGAGAGATCATCAGCAAAAGATGCTAAACATTCTTGACATAATATTTGCGGTGATCAATCAGTACAGGGATAAGTTTCAAATATTACGATAGGAGAACAGCCGGTCCATGTCAGAGGCAATTATTAAAATCTGTATTATCGCTAGTCTTACAGAATCATCATCAACACTTAGGTAGATAGTTGATAAGATAAAACCTGCCCAGCGTAATAACACTAATATCATTACAGTGTATGTAAGGAATACATCGAACTAACTCTAGATATTTATGTCTATAGCACAAAGAGGATAACCCACTATGTTGCGCTGTAATACATAGTAATAAAACAAAGAAAAAAATATTCGCAAAGAAAATAAATCAAATTAACGTAGACATAAGAATAAAACGCCAAGTGCAATAACATAATAAAGTAAAATACAATAAAATACATTAGAATATAAGGGAAAAACATTTTACAGGTGTTGTTAAAACTTATAAAAGTTTAGAAAAATAAAACATGCAGATTTCCAGATATTAGGATAAAATGGGTTTGAGGATAAATGGGAGACGATCAGAGATCAAAAAGCTTCTTCTTATTTTACACAGAAATCGGTAAAACTGCGATAAGAAAGCAAAACATCCGTAAATTGTTTATAGTTTTTAAAAAGGACATCCAATGTGATTAAGAAAACAAATCTACCTCAAAAAGGACAGAAATCTTTTCGAACAGCCATTTTACTTTCTCCATATACGTAGTATAGAGAAAATATTGCTTTCATGAAAAAATTGTCTTCGACATTTCAACGGAAATACTTGTTTTGGGGTCCCTAGAACACGTTTTGACCTTTTTCGGAATGATGTCTGTGTGTATGTGTGTGTGTGTGTGTTATTGTGGGCGCTGTAGCGTAAAAACTATTAGTCATATCAATACCGAAATTCACATAAAGCACTTTGGTTGGTTCCTTTAGAGTTGATGAGATTTAAGACTAAATCGGTTTACCGGAAGTAGGTCTTTAGTCTTCGAAGCTCATCTCCGGTTTTGCAAAATTTCTCCATTCATCTGATATTTAGGTATATACAATTATCTACAAAAGGTTAAGGTTTTTTCTTTTTTACAAACCTCATCTTTGCATCTTCCATCCCAAGAAATAGTACTTCCAAAGTAAGAAAATGTATCCACCTGCTCTAGTTTTTCCCGATACACCCTTATCGTTGATTTAGTTTTCTTTCTCTCAGTAAACCTCAATATTTTAGTTTTACAAATGTCAATTTTTCCCCAAAAATACCCAGCTTTATCTTTAAGTGCATTTAATAAAATTTGTAAACCCTTTTGGAATCACACACATTAGCTTGTTTACCTTCACAACTTCCCCACCAACCTCTACTCCCTTATCTATTTCTTCCCAGGCTTCTTTCACCATTTCCTCTTCGTACATATATTAAGAGGGTTGGTGACAAAGGACACCCTCACCATCCTCCCCAACTCAGCCATATCTGTTTCCATATCCTTACTTGCTTTGTTTGATTTTAAAATTTCGCATTAATTTTCTATCTTACATTTCAACCAAAATTCCATGAATACGCCCATCAGTTTCACTTATCAAAATCCATCAATTCACTTTGCAAAACCGACTTACGGTCTTAATTTCACTCTTCTTTGAACCTCAATTGCATTCCTCTCTTGAATCCGACTTTTCTGATTCGCCCCTGGATTTTTTCTCAATTCGTTTGCTCAGAGTTAGGTCGGGTGGCCACCGAATGCGAAGCGACGCTGAGCTGAGCGGAACAGAGTGTCTCGGAGCGAAGCGAAGCTAAGTGAAGTCTCCAAGGAAGAGGAGCTGAGCTAAGCGAAGTGTTTAAAATTCGTTTGTAAAATACAAGATGGCGTAAGATGACTTAGCCTTTAGTTGCCCCCTGGGAATTTAATTCTCTGATATTACGGTTAAATCGCGGAATTTCCGTAAGAGACGGACTCTGTTATTATAATTAAGCCGGCGTACTTAAATTAAGATATGATTTGCAGCCCTTAGGCACAAATTTAACGCGAGAGCTATGGAGGGGGAAGCTGACTTTGCTTCAGCACGAACCACGGCCGTTCGGAAGATGTGCCTTGCGAAGCCGAATGACGTCACAATTTTTAGCTCAACTCCGCTTCGTATCCGGTGTATTCAAATGTGCATATAGATGTTCGATTGTCGAAGCGTAGTCCGCTCCGCGTAACTTCGCTCAACTTACCTTCGCTTCGCATTTGGTGGCCTCACTTTTGCCACATAATATGTCGAACTAATTTTCGACGAATCGGACATTCAATAGCATCATTATTTCTTTGGAATCATTTTGTTAACATCCTCTGGCGTCTTATCACAAATTTCCCATCATAAATCATGTGAGTATTTCGGAGCGAACATCAGCAGACGGGCGTCGCTAATGCAGTGATAACGAGATGCTCCGTTGTTTCTGTGACGTGACGAAAGCGTGAGTCTTCGAGAGTGGTTAGTGTTCCGTGCTTAATTCGTGAGTGTCTGTGGAGGGCCATCAAATGTACAACTTCGGCCGCACAGCGAATTAGGGAACGATGGATGAGATTTGATCTGAAGATCGTTGGTTCGACGCTAAGTCAGGGCTCTCCCTAGTAAATGCACTTATTTCTACCGCTCGAAGGCTTAGTTTCATTTGCAAAACGAAATTTTAAGTAATGGCTATGCGTAATTGGGACGAGTGCTACCAAAAGTAAGATAATTAAATTCAGATCCATTTTGGTGGTGTAGTGTCTTATTCTAATCGAAATCACGAGAAGGAGATCAACGACTATTTCGCACAATTTCTCCGAAGTAAACAAACCATGGCGACCAAGGCGATTGTTGAATCATGCGTTTCATCATTAGAATACAAGGGTCCATACTAAACTAATTGTAGGGATTACTGTCAGAATTTATGAAAAGGAGGCAATTTACTGAGGTGTCGACATATGCGAACTATGATGTATGAATAGCAGGGGCTGTATTACGGCCATTTTACGGAGTTTTTCGAAAATATTATAGAACATCTAGGAAGGATAAAATCACGGAGGTCCCAGAGAGCACAATCTTCTATATTAATAATCATAGAAATTTCACCAAATGCGCGTGTGTTCGATGCCAGGTGGGTGCAAAATTATCCTATCTAAAATACTTTGCGACGATTTTTAAGATTTATTTTGAATCCGTTCCCGATAACATGGAAACGTAAAACCCCGCAAGTGAATAAGGTAATTCCGGGTGATATGCCCCACCGGGAGAGATGCCCCACCGGGAGAGATGCCCCAGTCGTAGTATTTTTGAGGAAAACCACAAGATTGCTCTACTTATTTAGTCTTTTAGTTGGAAAGTACCTGTCTATCTGCAAGAGTTTCACGGTGATTCATTCTTTTTATGCAATTTTAAAGCATCATTTCAAGTAGGCACTTTTTTCGGTCCTATTATAAGACAGAGTATAATGTTTCTGGTTGGCATCAGTTTAAATGTTTGAATGTTTTTAATTAAAGGGCGGAAACATGTAGATATAGGTTCATCTATTATCCACGAACAGTGACTGCCCATCTTGGACAAAGTGTAGCCCCACTTGCTGTAAGGCCATCTCTCCCTTACTTAAAGGGTAGACGCCTCTTCTCGGGATAGTTGCCTCAGTGCTATCTTTAGTTATATGTACCCTATTAGCATCAATTTAACTTTAAGGTGATACTGATTAAGGCTTTCTTCAAGAAAACGTTTATAATCTACATTTTAATTACAATTCAAATTTAAATTCGATCGGTCGAATGCATTTTATGCACGATCAAAAGCTGACGTATTGTTTAGTAAGCACTAGGGCGGAGCGTTTTGCCACTTTTTTCTGATCGAAATACAATACCCAGCGAAAGTGGCTCCTTCACATGGACAATACAAGTATAAATTCTTTTCGAGATCAAAAAATATCTTCTGTGGGAATTTTTTCCGCGAAGTTTAGAAAATTGGAAAACCATCTTGGACAATATTGTGATCCTATTTTGCAACTCTGTTAATAATCTCGGTGTTTTCATTACACCCTACTTTTTTACGGGTGTTTTCCTGCAGTGGATCTTTTTTCCTAAGATATCACCTTAGGTTTTTTTTACATCCACTCCTCCTAAAGTTTTCCTCTCTATTTCTATTCACCTTCACAAAACGTTTTATGTTTGTAATATTACTGACGGAAGGTTAGAAGGAAGAAGAGAACTTTTCAGTCTTAATCTCCTCTTAATAAAGACCTTATCATATTTATGAAATATTTCAAAAGGGAGACATTATCTTTTGTTGGATTATACTGATGAATTGGAAATCACTAATGCCTCGAAAACATTTATTTTTCCTTTGATGACAGAAACGTTTGTGAGGAGCTAATTACAAGTATTGAAGCGTTTCACATGAAGTTACTCCCTTTCAGTGACTGATTTTGTTCTGCGTTCATTCGAATACTTTTGTTTTTCTTAGTCCTATTCAATTAAATCAAATGCGTTTTTAATGTAATAAAGGAAAGAGAGAGGCAAACCATTTTAACAAGCATTTTGCCACTCACCTCTAGAGTACGCCCTGGGGCGACTGCCGTGCGAATATTTCATTTATTTTAGCTATTCGAAATTCGCAATAAAATTGTTTAGTTTAATAGAGAAATAATCTTTTGGGCAATCCTCAGCGCCACAACTCTTCGGAGTTTGGACTCGTGCGATATGCAGAACTCTAAAAGAATGGATTTTCCGGATTTTGGATAAATAATACTCGAAGGGAGAAATTCCTCAGAATAATTCGAGAGATAATTCAGAGAAAGTCCCTGTACTCCATCAATTCACGCAGTTATCTCAGGTTTGAGAGTTACTCGATCTGAGGAAACAACGATGTTCTCCATTTGGGAACAACGCTGTTAACTCCTTTTTGAGATTAATTGGGATAAGAGGAGACGGGCTCAACTTAATTAAAGATCCCATATGCTAAAAGCGAGTGTTTTCATTAACCTCTAGAGCCTTTTGAAAGTCGTGCACATCTGCTTTAAGAAGACTTTTAAAGAAGAAGAAGAAAGTCTTGCAGAAGCATTCCTCCGTGAAAGAGAGTGTTTCGTGGATCTCGAGATAAACACTTTACAATATAAACAGAAAACGTCGATGAAACCTCATCAATAAGAAGAAATCATACCCTGGGGAAATTCTAAATTATTAGGAATGAATGTCTGCACTCAGTTATCGAATTAAAAGTGAAATATTAGACGAAAATCTCTGATGGGACAAATGATTGCAGGGCTGCGACAGCTTTTTACCGTTTTCTCAACACCCAAGTTTATAAATTTAAGACCTGAATAGAAAATCATATGGTTTTGAAAATAAGTCGCGTTTAATTCGAAGTATTGCACAGAATTCCATTTTCGAGATCAAACCAGACTCAAGAATTAGTCTGCATACGCATATGAGTGAAGCTATTAATTTCTCTTTTAAAACAAAGTTAGATTTATTAGCAAAATATAAATGAGAATTTACGAATCCCACTTTCGCCATGAATCATACCTCTCAGTTTAGTTGAAGAATATTTCAGATAGGGTCGTACCAAGGATCGCTGTCTCTCCTTTTTATTTGCAGTCAATACTCTCTGCAAACCTTAATTTCTTTACCGCAGATCTTTCGAATCTGCGAACTCCGATTGTTCGCAGGATTGATCCCAAACAGATAATCAACCAAATCTACTTCTTTTGTATGTATTCCCTTAATTTCTGTATTCGTGATATATTTATTACCTTAACTACTGAGCATTTTATCCTAAATCAAGTTCCAATGGCCATTTTTCGCTCCACTTATGATTGAGGAGTAAATCGCTTGAAAGATTCTACCTCCTTCGATGCATTCCTATATATTACCGTGTCGTCCAAAATAACCTCTCATTGCACTCAATTCATAAATATAAATGAGGAAAAGAGGAGGTTCAATTGCGCCCGAGGTAACTTAGGCTTTGTTCGAGCTAACGCCATCAAATAGTTTTCAATTTTACTCCCATTCGCAGAAAAAATTCGCAAATTCCGGTAGGTTACTTCCTAAATAATACTATATAATTTTAATTAGAAGACTTGACTTTCTTCAGAAAATAATTTTGGAAAAAATTCTAAGGGAATCGAACAATAGGATGAAATGAAATGAAGATTATGATTCTCGTTTTAGATATTGGATAAATTTGACAGAATATACGAAAACTAGTTAGACTCAACTCCATTACCCTCATGAAGGCTTCCATAAAGAAACCGCAGTTTACATCGCTTCACGAAAACATAGTGTGATGTTGCTTGGATTCCGTTCGCCCGATGAGAGGCGTTACACATCCAGTGACAAAGGATTCCGTCTCCTTTCAAGTCAAACTTTGAATTAGCACCACGTCTATTATATAATATGAGTAAAACGTTGCTGAGGACCTGCAAGCTTACCTGAAGTAACATTAACCCTTAATCAGTGGATTCAACATGAGGTGGTGTATTTCCTTCCAATTATGTAAATTTTCGCTTTTGACTATGTTCGCTACATAAAAATAACGACAATCTGAAAATTTCGTCAATTTTAACTGATAACATGTAAGTAATTTCAGTGTTGCCAAATTTACAAAGATAAATTTTAATAATTATACAATAAACATTTAAATTTTTTAAAGTGATTTTATGCAGAGTAATTAATTAATAAGTGCGAAGAATGAGAAACATATCACGCATACAAACTGCAAACTCTTATCCAAAACCAGTTTTGGCGGATATTTCTAATTTTTGCCGAAAAGTTTTCGGCAAATAACAATTCTTCTTGGTTTAAACATTCAAATACTTCTATTCTTACATTGAGAAAAATATCATTCTAATATTTTTCCAATATTCAATGCAGGGCTGCCACAATTACAAAAAAGGTTTGAATGCGAGAAATCGATCTTTTTCAACGATTTAACATTTTGTTTTGCATTAAAAGTTATTTATCATTATGCACAAATAAATACGTATAAAAGTTATTTACATTATCACATTCTGGGTAAAACTAGTTAAATTTCATAATTTTTTGAATATTCGGGACATAGGTACACGTCGAGTCTCACCGGGAGAGTACAATTAGCCCTTTTTGCAGAGAAATCCCTCGCGTCAACGGTCATCGGGAAAGAAATATTTCAGTGAAAATCTCAATATCTTATCAGAAGTCACGTGATTTGGAGCCGAAATCCATATTCCATAATATGAACTCCTACAGAATTTATTACTCTAATAATATAATAGCTATTCATTTCCAACGAGAAAAAGAAACTGATGAGTATGGGATAATTGTGTACTTTGACCGTGGTAAATAATAATTTTGGCCTTGCGCCACTGTTAATTACTAGATACTTCATAGAACGCAGTTATTCTCGTACTCATCATCCTGCTTTTCTGTGGAGAATTGAAGCTGCGTACCCGTGCGACAGTAGGAATTGTTTTCCATTTTCAGCAAGTCAAAGTATTTTTTCTCGGGTGTCATTTAGGGCGAAGTATTTCGTCTTCGCTGTGCAAAACGCGGGCGAACAGTGTTTATAGAGAGTTACATTGATTTCAATTATTTAAGCAAAGGTTATGATTCGGTAGCCACGTTTATTTAACACTCGAGTACTCGCGCCTGGGTTGAATCGACCCATGTGAATTTTAAAATTCCATATCTTTTTATTAGAGCTTTTTTACTTCTTCATTCTCATAGAAGCTGAGTTTTAGAATGTTCTGAACCAGTCATGCATTTTCGCCAGATCGGAAATGGAAGTTTAATTATTTAAACAAACGTTTCTTAGCGGTAGTGCCAGGTAGATGAAAGACCTTTACGTAAAATATTGCAATTCTGACCTTGCTTCCGCCTTAATTCTTAGAGATATCATATAAATTTCATATAATTAACAATGGTTATTAATATATTAGATTTTATTTTATTTTTAAACCATTTACTTTTTATATGCAATATTCCAAATTCATCAGCCATACACTCGGCATCAGGGATATCGAATTTTTACAGAATATTTTTGCTGTTTAGTTTGCTTGTCATTATAATAACCAGGTTAACCATTAATATGATTTCATCACTAATGAATTAAAACTTTTTCACTACATTTTGAGACAATTTTCCCCTTTGGAAGATGTCGATTCCACCCAACGCGAGTACGGACGTGACAATTTGGGATGCGAGTATTCGAGGGTAAAATTTGCTACCTCGCGTATCTGTTGCCAAGTTGCATCTTGTACCTTTGATCAGTGGTTCAAGGTAAATCCTGTTTTAATCATTTTTTCTTTGCTTTTCTGGAATCAAACCGAAGACGAGGCGGTACAGCCCATTATCTGAGTAGGAAGGAGATTTAATCACATGCCAAACTTCAAAGTTGGGCAAAATTTGGTTGTAGAGGAAAATAGAGACGCCATCTCCATTTCCCCTCTGCTCATTGCTGTTTCGGATCATCGTGGTCCATTTTCCCATCGAAAGATATATCTTAGCGGGATAATCCCAACTCCACATGTATATTATCAAGATGTCGAATTTCATGAAAATCCGTTTTCGCGTGATGCGATAACAAACGGACACTGTTTTGGGCTCAGGGACGCTTATTCGTTTGAAAATTCCTTCAATGTACAGACACGGCTCTGCTACAGATTCATTATAAGTAAATGTTATTCTTTTACGTAGATATTTATCGTGTAAATGTTTCCATATCTTCTCTCTAATTTCCTACCAATGCAAACTGGTGAACATATTGAAATGGTTGGAATAATAGTTGTATGTTTATTGGAAGTAATATTCAACAGTTTTAATAAAATACTGCTTCCGCTTTCAAAGACGAGGTCGAAAGACGGAACTCGTAGAGTTCGGTGATTTTATTTTTACTGGGAAAAAATGGTTGGGTTGCAACAATTTTTACAACTTGAAGAGCGGGTTTGAAAAGTGATGTTTAATGTTCAATTTGTAGTGTAGTTAATGAGGAATAGCTGGGATTTTCAGAATATTGTTTGATACCCAGTTTATCATATTTTTTATAATTTAATTTAATTTCGATTTAGAATATTTTACTCAAACAACAATTCCCTTAAACGTCAAACTCTTGTCGTAATATAAATTTTGTTTATGTAATTTCACGATTTTCTTTATAACAAAAGTAAAATATTCCAATAAACCAAATAAAAAATTATTCTATAGTTCAATTGTACATATTTGACCAACTTCTTAAACTTTTTAAATCAATTACATACGAGTATTTGAAAAAGTAACCCTTACTTAAGTAAAGAAATATGTGAATATAAATCCAATTAATTCATCGACATTTTTCTGTAAAAACCAATATGACATCTGGTATAAGTAACCACATTTTCTAATTTTAACTCCCTTTGAGGATAATATTAAATTCCCTTAATTTTAACTCCCTTTGAGGATCTTTGAATTTTGCCCGAGATGAGGATTTTAAATTTCCGAGTGACTGCAGGTGGCTTAAGTGCAAAAAAATCATAACTCATATAAATATTGTTCCCTTTTATATTTTTACGACTTAACTTACGTTTTACGTACAATATTTTGTTTAAAGGTTTCAAAAAAATTTCAAAAACATTCTATCCCGTAATCTACGTCTGTTTCTACTTATTTCCCTCCCTTTTAGAAAATGTTCTGTATTTATTTTCGATTCAAGTGAACCTCATTCCTATTTCACCCTCAAGAATGGGAAGTGGTAACGTATGTTTCTTCTTGTTCTTCAGCTCATTTGTTTTATAGAGAAAACAAAATCTGCAGATCCACTTTGAAATTTTACATTCTATCACACTTCTAACTTTCTAAAGTGTAACTCGTTCTTTATCCGTTTTTCTAAATTCCTGGCAGCAGTGTCTCTTGAGAGAAACGCCGTCTCTAAGTCAACAAAGAGTTTAAAATTCGAGCAGATAAAAGCAAGACTCGCTGTTGACATTGGTCGATTTCAAAGTGGTTCAACAATGGCTGATTGGGGGAGTGGAAAGAGCTGGTAATGGTAGTTCGTTGTAAAGTAAAAGGCTAAAAGTCATAGGTTTTCTAGTTAATTCCTCGAATATTCAAAGGATCCTTCCAACCAGTAATGGTGTCCCTTCCTTCCTTCCTATCAGGAAAATCAATCTCATCAGCTATAAGTGGGGTCATGATGTACTCAGAAATATCATTACAATATTTATAAACAAATAAGATATTAAATGTTTTAAATAGGTGCGTAAAAGCAATGCTTAGCCACCGCTAAGAGCAACCGTGTGAAGGTATTCACGTAGACGGAAGGTACTACAAAACAGCTTACATAATTAGCCTACATCTCCCATAGGAGACAGCTCAACCACATCCACATAATTGGCATATTGAGGCTTGATTGTCAGTGTTCATAGCAAGTGATACCTTTTTACGCAGAAATACTGTCGCTTTAACCGAAAAAAAAATTATGACAGTTTTGATGTAATTGTCAAAATTTCTCTCAGAGGTTGTTTTGAATTCGAAAAACATTTATATATTTAATGTCCATGTATGTGGGCCACTTTTACCGGGTATTACATTTCGATTAGAAAAAGAAATAACGTTTCACCCTTTCCAGGGGACAAAGTCCGAGTAGTTACAGAAAAGTGACTATGAATGTAATAACTTCATTCAGGAGAGCATCTGCAAAGGTGATCGAGGTGTTATGCGTTCTATACAGTTTCCTCACGAACTTAATTTTCTAATAATTTTTTTAAATGTAGTTTGCCGTGATAAGTTAATGGCCGCCGTAAAACTTCATAGTCTGATTTTAATTCAAGTTACAAGTATTGTCCAAAGCAAATGAGCGCAAAGTCATCATTGGCCTCGAATAATTATGGATGAAGGTGTGTGAGCATTTCTAGAGGAAGAGGTGGATTGCTTGCATTTGGATATAAATGGATCAATAGTTGAAGGGTATAAATTGAGAAGGCGTAAATTGCATAAAGAGGCAAATATATTTCCGATATTTACATAACGACAGCAAAATCTCGAGTGTTCCATCGCATTCCCGGGTGCAGATGCAGCGCCCATCAATTCCTATTTCGAATCGTCTCTTAAAGTATTCTGCATCTGAATGCAATTGGCGGCGTTGGGGAGTGAGAGGTTAGTGGGTGGAGCTAGGAATTGGCAGATAATTACTGAATCGATATAATAATAACGAGAATTAACATGAATTTACTATTATTAAGACTCATCTTGCCTTCAAGACTTTGCCATTTTGGTTTTGGTAATTAAGGATGGAGGAAAACTGAATAAATAAGTAAATATCTTTTATGAAGAATTAAGGCAGAGTCAATACTAAGGCAAAACTCTCCACTGCATGAAAACAATAACAACAAGAAGAAATTACATAATTAAACTAAAAAAACAAATGTAGAAACTTACTGATGGTATAATCTAAAATTTAAATTTAAAGTAAACTAATTCTGAGATTCGAATGAAATGGGAAAAAAAGAGGAAAAAGAGCGTGCAGCAGGGAACAGTAGTGAGCGTTCATTAAAAACGTGGCCTGAAGGCCAACTTGCAATGTAGACTTAAATAATAATAATAATAATAAAAAGAAATCAAATGCAGACCTCGACAAAAATCATGAAAGCCTTGATAGAACTCGGATATTCACTGGAAGTTTCGTTTTCCGTAACGAGCCACACTTAAAAATTAAAGACGAAATAGCTTTGTATATAAGAAAAAACAAAATATACATACAGAAGAAATCTTGTTTGTTTTTCTTAGATTGGTTGCACATCCTTTCCAGTCAAACTTAGCGTACGTGCTCTCCGAGATCAAGAATGAATTTCCCTGCTTTTCACGTTTAATCTAAGTTTAACCTTCGAAAGGGTTTTTTTCATTTTGGAATACGTCCTGGGTTCCACCCTCAATTTAGATAAGCGAAAAAAACGAGCGATTCAATTTATAAAATTAGTTAGTGTGCATTTATGATAAGAAATATTGGCGAAAGCAAATGCTAAATCTACGGTAGTTCTCGTATACATTATGGCTAACAAGATGTTTTAAGGTCGTTGCAGTTGATGAGCAGCCATATGTACTAAAGTTCTTTATTGTATTTATAGATATCTGATGAATTTTTGGGGTTAATTTTGAATTGCCATTGTCTGTAAAATATTGAAGTAAGTGGCGATTAAGAGATGTTCAGTAGTTATTTATGTAGATATTTGTGACATTGTATTAGTTGTAGTTCAAGTCGCCACCTGACCCACTGTCAAAATGTAATAAATATATTTCTGAGTCTGTCTGTTGCA
This sequence comes from Sympetrum striolatum, assembly GCA_947579665.1. Lineage (NCBI taxonomy): Eukaryota > Metazoa > Arthropoda > Insecta > Odonata > Libellulidae > Sympetrum > Sympetrum striolatum. The sequence goes on from OX388341.1 coordinate 124,186,034, forward strand.
AAATCAAGGAGGCCGCCATTTGTGAACCTCGTTTACTAAATCAACTATCGAGACGAGAATCCTATCCAGTCTACGGAATCTGTATTTAAGGAAATAACGAATTGGTGGCTGCGACACGCTTGGAAGAGGGTGTGCGTGTTATTTATGGAATAAGAAAACGAGGATCACGTGGTATAATTACTGAAAATGCGAATCAAAAGAAGATGGCGATTGGCTTGACGGAGGCAATCATTTCGTTAAAAGAAAATGGATTAAATTACGTTCTTGAAATTGCCGAATAATATTATGCGGAAGGTGTAACTCGAGCAATCTTTAGCATTAGCACTCGTTCCACGGCTACTTTTTCTAAATCAACACATTTTGTCAAAAGCGATATTTACGAGTAATTTATGGATACGCAATGAATATCGAGAAAAAAAGCGAACTAGGAAAGGCGCTCTCTTCTCTCGGCATTCTTCAATTCGGCAAATTACGTAAACAGTTGTGCATTACTATCCAATTTAAATTAATATTTTCCACGTTCTGATTCTATGAGTAATTGTGAAACTGTTATCATTAAAAAGGTTAAAATATATGGTATTGAAATCGAGATGAAGTCCGAAAATCCTGTGATACGACTGGCTTTACGGCTGGAAAGTCATTAAAGAAGGTTTTGTGTTTGTTTCCTACTTCTCACCGTCCACGCCCAAATTAAAAAGCATGATCGATCAGTAGTTCTTCTTACATTCGGTATCCATTCACTCGTATCGTAGTCACTTGAGAAAGATTTCGTCAGAGGACGAAGTAAGTCATGAAAAAGGGAGAAATTTGGCACCGGAACGTAGACAATTTTGAAGAAGGGACGTTTCCCTACTCTGTGTCCAACATCGCATTTTACGAAAATTGCGATAAAATGACCTCTCGCAGGAAAATCCCCGAGTCTCCAATTTATTTACCTCTCGAAGTGTTTCTCTCAAACTGCGGTAAACAGAGCAAGAGTGGCGGACCAGCACGCATAATAAGCCCAGGTAAGGGTACCGTGGAGGATTCATGAATGAATTGACATCCACTTCACTTCGAAGAGGTTTCCACCGAACAACTTATTCGCAAACAGCGTTTTGTTAATTCGGAAAATATTTTCTAGCGGGGAAAGGCTCTCACTTTTGTCCGAGGATTCTGATGAATATTTTCGTGATGATGCAGAAAAAAGTGATGAAAAAAATGGGCTTTTGTTCCGATTGATATTCGGCTCTTCCCAAATACACCCACGAAACATGTTTGCTTGGGATCTCCTCTTCTCATTTCCTTTCATTTCTCCCTTGTTACTCGCTGAGGAAGGGAAATACTCTCCTTATTCCCCGTTCGATTGCGTCTACTCAGCGACGGAGAGCAGAGAAAAGAGCTGACATTCGAATGATATCAAAACAATAAATAGAGATTATCATCCAAAATTTGGTTACAGTGCCAATCACTAGATGCTTCACAAATGTTACCAAGGTAACAAACGACCAGTTCCTATTTGTTTTATGAAACAACCACAATGACTGTCCATAGAAAAGTTAGGCTCACAACCATTGCTACACTAATCTGAAGGCGCGCTGTGGATTTTGGACAAATGACAAGATAAAAATGATAAAGGAAAGTAAGTTAATTGAGCAACTCGAGAATGCTCCAGTAGTGGGCTTCGTGAGATGGTAATGAATATTCATCGAATAAAATTCAATTTCACTTTCACCAGAACTGGTCTCATTCGATTCAAAAAGAATTCCAAATATGAAAACGAAAAGCGGAGTGTTCTTCTTTCCTTCGAGATCTCGTGCCTCCTGAAAACACTATATACAAAGGTGTCATCTGAAGAGAAACCGCACTTTATAATCAAAACCGGTCAGACTGGGATGTGAATAAGACGTTAGAAGAACTTTGAACAATCAAGAAGAAAAAACAGTGTAACTTCGTGTTGGAAGTAGATGTCAAATAATGCAATTACACACATTGCGCAGTAGGAGAGCCTTTTATTACCCAATGATTTCCTCTGCACGCCCTAAGGTGAGCGATAAGGAAGGAGGATTAGATGAAAATATTAGGAATATTGTATTGACATATTCAAAATCATGGTCTTCTTAAAAAACCGAGATGAAACCACACATTTTCAAAAATAGTTTTTCATTCACTGTGGATCGATTACACTCCGCATTCTATGGATAAATATTTGCTGATGACGAAAATAAGCCGACGTGTAACTAAAAGGTAATACTACCTCAATGCTCGTCATTACGGCAGCCATTACTGCCTTCTCAAGGAAACTGCAATCATCTTATTGGGGATAAACACGAGAAATAAACTCGTATTCATTTGAAGGATTTGCTTGCCAAAGAGACAATATCCGTGATACTTGCGGATGAAAAACGTTCCTTCCACGTGTGCGAAAGGTATAGTTTCTGGATGAACGGACAATTGTGGTTCCTGTTCCTGCTGCAACCCTTATATTCGTTATTATAAATTAGCACAAATACGCTAATTTACTTTACAATTGAATATCGTTAATATTTACTTTCATTCTGTTACTGCATTATTTATAAATGTATTTTAGCAAATATTTCCTGGGATAACGGACGCAAAACTGTCTTCAATTCAGATTCCATCACTAATATCGCAGCAGTAATCAGATGTTTACTAGAGAACCATTTTCTGTAGTAATGCGATAGAAAATTGACTCCGCAAATATCTTCATATTGAACCATCGTGCATAATTGAATATTGACCTCTTAAACATAAAAATTTAAATATTTAATTTACTAAAGGAATTTAAATTAATCCAAATGAAGGTAATAACGGCAAATGGCTAAAAGAGTGCACTGAATATCGAATGAGTAAAGAAAATGAGGGAAAATGAGCACAGACATTTCATTGCATAGTCACGTATTTAGGAATTTAAATTGCTACCCAAAGGTGCCTTAATTTTCCAAATGAAGGACGTTTGTCTTCGTATATTCTTACACATTTGGATAAATGTTAGCATTCCGTTCAAGGGGTGAAGTCGAGTAATATAAAAGCAGTTTCAAATTGACCTGCGGCTATTTAGTTGGAGTTGATAGTTTATTATCCAACCAACTATAAACTATAAGGCACCAATTAATTGGCACTGTTACCAAATTTTGGATGATAATCTCTATTTATTGTTTTGATATCATTCGAATGTCAGCTCTTTTCTCTGCTCTCCGTCGCTGAGTAGACGCAATCGAACGGGGAATAAGGAGAGTATTTCCCTTCCTCAGCGAGTAACAAGGGATAAATGAAAGGAAATGAGAAAAGGAGATCCCAAGCAAACATGTTTCGTGCGTGTATTTGGGAAGAGCCGAATATCAATCGGAACAAAAGCCCATTTTTTTCATCACTTTTTTCTGCATCATCACGAAAATATTCATCGAAATCCCCGGACAAAAGTGTAGGTATCTCATAGTAAAACGTAAAATATGGCAATGAGTGTTAAGTAATTTCATTTTATTGAAACGTGTGCCTAATTTGGTTCCACTGCCTCCTCGAAATGTCAGTTTAATGCTTCGTTTTCTATTGTCTTTTGTTTTTGTACGACGCTTGGACTACTCTTGTTTTTGGTAGAATTTTCGGTCTTTCCGAAATTTCAATTTAAAAATTTTCCACAAAGTAGACTACACAAACTATACGACAGTTGCTTACCCTAAAATTCTCTCTAATTTTTGATGAAACGCAAACTCTTAGAATACAAATACAATGAATGATCCCTTACTTCAGAAGACGGGAGTTAATAATGAGTAAACAATTTTTCGCAAACAATCGTGCAATTTGAAGTAAAGCACGGCTTCAAATTCGTCCTACTTCAATGAACGAAAAGTAAAGAAATGGGCGTTAACTAAAAAAGAGCGGAATTGCAAAGCATCAAAGTTTCACTTTTAGAGAATGAATATCGGCACTCACCGGTTTGCGTCCGCAATCCTCCGACACCCGCTTTCAACTGCGGCACCCTAAGAGACTACAGCGCCGCTCAGCGCCTCCGGGCAGAACTAGGGCGGCGCTGAATGGAACTACAATTCCGCGTCCCCTTCAAACAACAACGCGAAGGAAACGTCAAATAATTCGCCCTTTTCTTGATAACGGAGAGAAACATTCGAGGGCTTGGTGAGCACCAGGGGGCGACAGTCCGTAGGAAAGGAAAGAAACATTGATTCGCATTGGTCCGCTCGTAACTACCAAGACAATGTAAGGCATCCAATACAATGTAAGGCATCCAAGAAATGCAAGGAACCCAATGAGATAGTGAGACTGTTTGGCAAGGAGTGAGTCAGGGAGTAAGTTCGGATGAATTTTCTCAGTCTCCTCGTGTCGACGACTGTGAGTGAGTCTTTACTGAACAACTGTGGCTACAGGAACAAAATATCCTTTTGCAATGAGCAAACGAAAGCAAATGAGTATTGATCTTCAAACGAAGCATAAAATACTAAGTGAAGTGGAACGCGAAGCACGGATGAAAACTCAGATTGCCCACGATTTTGGTATTCCAAAATCTACATTGTCAACGATAATTGATTTAATGTGATTTTGATTATAATAAAAAATCGCGAAAAAATTGACGAAGCGGCTGCATTAGGAGGTGTTGAGCTGAAAGGAAAGTGCATGCGTGGATCACATTTTAAGGACCTCGAAGAGGAATTAATGGAATGGTTTAAATACGTCCGAGCAGCAGACGTGCCTATAAGTGGGCCCGTTATACGGCGAAAGGCATTGCCAATTGCATCCAGCTCGGGAATGAACGACTTTAATGCTCCAGTGGCTGGCTGTGGCGATTCCAAAAACGCCATGGAATCTCTTCGCAAGTGATATGTGGGGAAGCAAATAAAGTCAACGAAGGAAGTGTCAATGAGTGAGTGGCTGATTTTAAACTTTTTCGAGAAAAGTACTCTCCTCGAAACGTTTTTAACATGGACGAAACTGGTGTATTTTATAACCTCTTGCCAAGCCGCTCTCTGAGCGTTAAGGGAAATGGACCATGGAGGCAGCCACAGTAAGCAGCGATTGACCGTTGTTCTTACTTGCGATTCGGACGGAAGCGAGAAGTTAGAGAGTGGTTGAAAATTTCAAAGCTGCCCTGCAATTACACCAACCACAAGAATGTATGGATTGACGGCACTGCATTTCGTGAATGGCTCGTGCGATTTAATAGTCGTATGGCTGCTCAGAATCGTCATGTATTGCTCTATGGCCAACTGCGCTGCCCACAACCTAGGAAAAATGGAGTTGACTAACGTCAGGGTATGGTCTTTTCCGCCAAACACAACCAATACTTTGCAGCCATTGGATCAGGGAATCATCGCTCTACTGAAGAGATATTATCGGACTCATCTGGTACGAACAGCGATTCTCGCAGTGGAAGGAAGTGATACATTAAGTTGGACTGTTTTGGATGCTGTAAGAGCGATTGGAGAAGCTTGGGAATCTGTCTCTGCAAAGCATATAAAAAGTTGCTTCGATAAGGCTTGGACCCATAGTGATGTCGATTCTGCTGTTGGACAAGGAGCGGCTACTGAAAAGGACACACCTGAGGAATGGGAGCTGTTGCAAACACTTTCGTCGACACAGGTAAGTATCGTGAGAATATCTCCGAAGTTAGAGCGTTGATTGTATCATCTTTAAAACAGTTTTAAATTGTGTTGTTGCTTAAAATTTCCAGGTTGAGTTTACGTTTGAAGAATATTTAGAGCTTGACAATGATCTGGCTGTATGTTCCTTTCCTGACGAGGAAGTAAACGCGAATAGCAAAGAAATATGAAAGTGAGGAGTCGCTTGAGCCTCCCACCAGTGGAGAAGTCTCAACGGCTCTAAATGTGCTCCAAAGATATGCAGCAACGGCAAATGTTTCCTTTATCGATAACTTGGATCGGATTAGACTTGACCGTAAGAGCCATACTCTTCGGCAGAAGAATTTACATGATTTCTTTAAACCTAATTAAAGCTAAAATATTGACTTTGAAGACTCTAGTTAGGGGAGACCGGGGCTGGTTGGCCCGGTTTTTTTTTATTTATTTTATATTATTTTTTTGTGCATATTTAAACTTATGAAATTATTGCTAAATTTTAGATGCGTTCTTACTGAATTTGGATGGCAATTATTAAACTTTAAAATTTGAGTTAAAAATATAATAATTACTGGATGCATGTCGAGTGGGCCAATCAGCCCCTACATCGGGGTAGGTTGGCCCAGAGGTAGGAGCACGTTCACCCATACAATCTTTTGATAAGTTAAACTAGTATAACTTTAGGAAATCAAAATAAAACTAATGGTTATCAGTAAAGACCTTAAAAGGCTGCAGGATTAGGCAAGCAAAAGTGGAAGCAAACAATAAATACATTGCCACATCTAATAATAAATAAAAAGCTTTATGGAAAGCAATCAAGGCTGAGACTCAACTTAAGTCTGAAAGCTGCTTAACAAATATGTTACCTGATGTCTTTAATGATTACTTCACCAATGTAATTGAAAAGTTGTTTTAAGGCTCTAATATAAAACAGCACAATGTATTATAGTATAATATATCTAATAGTTTAATTAATCCAACTCAAAGTCATTTTACTGAGCACCTGTAACTGAAAAATAAATATTCAATATAATTGCCTCGTTAAAAACCAGTAACTGCTGTGATATATATGGCATGAATTCAAAGCTCTAAAAAAGGCATAGCACATGCTATAGTATATCCTCTAACCAAAGCCATTAATCAGATATTTGAATCAGGTAATTATCCAGAACAATTAAAAATCACAAAAGTTATCCCAATACACAAAAAAGGTGAGAAAAATGACCCTTCAAGCTACATGCCCATATCAATAATTCCTGTCTTTTCTAAGATAATAGAGAAAGCATTATTTTCAAGAATATGTAATTACTTTGAAAAGAATAATCTGATAAGTCCCACACAATTTGGTTTCCTGAAAGGCAGAGGTGCCATAGAATGTGTCATGTCAATGATCAGTGATATACATTGTTCCTTTGAAAGCAATGAAACTACTCTAGTTTCCTTCAGTGACTTGTGTAAGGCATTCGACAGTGTTTCCCATAAAAACTTCTTTCAAAATTATACTCCTATTGCATAAGGACTATTCCTATGAGACTCTTAGAAAGTTAATTGAGAGGCAGATATCAGTGTGTGTCTATAACAACAAGCTATGAAGTAAAAAACTAGTAAAATATGGAAATTAATATAATGTTTCAGAAAGGAAATAATTTAACAATGACTCAAAGCAACTAACCCTTGAAGACTGCCCTTTGTTGATGGTTGGCAGTTTAGGTCGATTGTCGATCGATTATGACTTTGATGCAACCTCGACCTGTCGAAAACGGTTAAGAACAATTTTTTGCTGTATCATTACTCTAATGTATGTTATAATGTGATTATAATGTAAAGTTTGACTGTGTTGTGTTGATCTGATTGATTGTATATTATTGACATGTCTTATACATGCATATGTATGTCATTGGATAAATGAAAGTTATTATTATTTTTTACGATTATAACAAATTTTACAGGTTCGTGTTTTCTTTTCAAATGATATTTATTTCGTGATTATGACGATCTTTTGACGTCTGTAACTTATCAAAATATGGTTAACTTCGAAAGTTATATTAATAATTGAATAAACTGGACGAATTATACATATTATTATCATTAAAATTAACCTTTCATCGAGTTTCAAAAAATATATAGGATGGGGCAGGTTGGCCCGGGTGGCCATCATGGCCCCGTCGTTTCTGGGCCAACCTGCCCCATCGCCATGTTTACAATAAATTCTATTAGTGACAAAAACCACTGAAGCTATATCGAATGTATGCCATACAGAAATAATCCTTAAACTATGGCCTTTAATTATACTATTCACCTGTTGCGCCTAAAGTAAGCAAAAGTTAAATAAAACACATTTAACCGACGAGTAGAATTTTACTGAAGCACGCACAAAAACAATCACTGCAACTTGTCAAAAACTGCTCCGCCGGCAATATTGGTCCTGTAGATGGAGGGGGATAGTACTAACAACCTACAGATTGATTCCTAGCACGATCCAGCGTTTATTGTATTAAATAACTCGACTGGGCCAACCAGCCCCGGTCTCCCCTATTATAATTATTTATGTAATGCCTGACTGTGATGTAAAATAACATTTTTATACCAATTAATAGTAAGTTTATCGCAAAAATTAAACAACGGAATATATTTACTTACCAATAGGTAAAGAACGACTTAATAGAGATTTTTGTGATCGTTACTTACACGTCAACATCATAATAGACGCCCGTATATCAGCAAGTATATTCGGACTTTTTTGCCACGATACGATTAACACGATTTTTTTCTTAACGCGAACACTTTGCCCGGTCCCTTGAGATTCGTGTTAGCGAGGGTTTACTGTTTATGTATTTTAGCAATCAGTCGCAACTTTAATGAACGCATATATCATGTTTGTTTCCAGTTATGAGTAAAGACTTACGTAAAAGCGCATCCTTTCTTTCGTGGGGTAGATTGGCAAGCAGTTACCTCTGCAGGTCTTCTGTCTTCCAGTTCTTCATAATCCTTTTACACTGAGTCAATTGATCTAAATTACTTAATGCTATGATACAAATGATGATTTATTGGCTCATATTTTCATCTTTGAGCTTATTTATTGAGAAAAGGCATTGAAATGATGGAGTTCTATACTCTCCTAAAGAGCTTTTTATACAATGTAGTCAATTATAACAACCATCCTGTTGAATTTGGATAAATCCTTTTGATTTGAAGTAGGATATATAGTTGAATATTAATCATATCATTGATTTTTTGATTTTATCCTGTGAAAAAGACAATTTAGATCAATATTTTATTTTTCGAAGTTTTTTTCGAACTTTCCCGGAGAAAAAGACAATTCGGTTCAAAAAGAGGATAACAATTGAAATTTCGCTATATTTATCCCTTTTCTTGCATTTTTTCAATATTAACACTTTCAACCGAGGATAACAAGGGTAAAAAAGTGGACAACAACCGAAATTTCGCTATATTTATCCCTTTTCTTGCATTTTTTCAATATTATCACATTCAAACGAGAATAAAAAGGAAAAAAGACGATAACAACCAAAATTTCGCTATAATTATCCCTTTTCTTCCATTTTTTCAATATTATCACATTCAAACAAGAATAAAAAGGGAAAAAAGAGGATAACAATCTAAATTTCGCTATAATTAACCCTTTACTTTAAATTTATTCAATATTTTCACGTTAAAGCAAGGATAACAAAGTCAAAAAATCTGATGTGGCCAGCGCATGACTTTCTCCATATAAAGATGTAAATATTTACCTACTACAGTAATTTCGAACTCTATATTCCATTTAAACTTGGAAGATGAGTGATTAGATTATATATTATTATCTTTTACGTTACAAACATTATAAATAATGATTTTCGGGACATGCTCGTTGAAAAACGATGAAATTGGCCTTTCACCCATAGAGCCTAGAGCGCCCACGAAGTGCATAATCAACAACTTTCGTTTTATCGGTATTTCACGAATAACTCCTAATCAACCGTTGATACAAAAATATGTTAAATATAAAAGTTATAGTAAAACTAATTATCTAAAACTTTTATATGGAGTACTTCTAAGTAAAGTAGAAATCTGATGTGGCCAGCACATGACTTTCTCGATATATCAGATGTAAATTTTTATCTACGACAGTAATTTCGAACTCTATATTCCATCTAAACTTGGAAGATGAGTGATTAATTTATATATTATTATCTTTGACGTTACAAACATTATAAATAATGTTTTTCGGGACATGATCGATGAAAAACGACAAACTGGGCTTTCACCCATAGAGCCCAGAGCACCCACAAAGTACATAACCAGCAACTTTCGGTTTATCAGTATTTCATGAATAACTCCTAAACAATCAGTGATACAAAAATATGTTTCAACCAAAAGTTATAGTAAACTTCATTTTCTAAAGCAGTGATAGATAATAGTATATGCCTAAATATCATATTTATGAAAGTGAAAGCAATCGAGGAAGCTTTAACTGTGTGGAACTCCATCCTAATAAATGGGTGGAAATAACTTTACAAAAATCCCACTTTAAAAAGTTTTTAATACCGCGACCGGTTTCGGACGTTAGTCCATTATCAAGCGATGAGTAATACAGGAGTACTCATATATATACACACAAGGTACAAAAACCACCAATCAGAAGCTATGGGGGAGGAGACAGGGGAAGCAGGTTAACAATGGAAAGCAGGGGAGAATAATTAGGGAAAAGATGGATGTTAGTGAGTGTGTAATTGTTTTTTAAGTGGTGTATTATTTCTATTTGTTCGAGGTAATTTAGTTTGCGTCCTTTGTGTTCACATTGTAATAATAATAATAATAATAATAATAATAATAATAATAAGTCGTCTTTATTTGGGCGAGATTGAGACTTAAAAGTCTCTTCTTCCATCTAACCCATCGTCATTAAGTATAAAATAAGAAGTAGAAAAAATTAGAAGAATTGTGGAGGTAAAAAACCTAAGAGATTCTTAGGAAAAAAATCCACTGCAGGAAAACACCCACAAGGAAGGGGGGTGTGAAAAACCTGCGCAAACCTACCGATAGTAATAGCAGAAAGATAAGAAAAGAGAAAAACATTCAAAAATAAATAAATACACTACCAATAAGTACTTACATGCGATACATAAATCAGTTCACATTTAAAAAGAGATAGCAATATACAAAGTAACATAAAAAAAACTAAATAGAAAAAAACGTACATTATCAGAGAAAAAAAATAAAATAAAAGAATATTATTATAAAAAAACAGTATCAAAATAATGCACACAGTATGTATGCACTAGTCAACATTTTATATAACATAGATATTTAGGTAACTCTAAGTAAGAAAAAAACGAGAGAGAAAAAAAAGAAACAGATGAGAATTATTTGGTAAATAGACAGAATAATTACGTACTAAGACAAAGAAAGCATCTAATGCGTTGAGAGGAAGAGCAGGAGCAGCATCAGTATGTATGGGATAGAGGAGATTTCTTTTCATTGCTGATTGCATTGCTGCATTTCGTGTCAGGGCATTTATATGAAAGATTTAAGCAAGGATAGAGGAGTAACATAAGGTGATTCAGTGAATACATATTGAAGGAAAGGAGTAGTGTGGCTTTTTAATTCGGAAGTCTATCTAGCTGAAGTTAATTAAGGCATTTTCTCTTGAAAGAATGAGAGGACACAGAGAGCTTGATATTAGCCGGAAGAGAATTCCATAGCTTGCTTGCAGTTACAATATAAGAGTTGTGAAATGTTTCAGTTCGGTGGTGAGGGATAAGTAGTTTTTTGCATCCTCGTGTGTTACGGTTATGTACTGAATCTAAACTTACAAATTCGTTTGCGATGTATTCGGGAGTATGTGTGTGTAGAATGTTGTAGAATGAACAAAGAATGTGTAGCTTTCTACGAGAATCTAAGTTTAACAAGCCTAATTTATCGTATGATTCAGATATATGGTCTTACTTTCTTAAATTAAAAATAAATCTCACAGCTGCATTCTGAGCTCGCTGTAGTTTAACAGTTAGTTCACCGGACAAGTCTTGGTAGATAATGTCTCCGTAATCAAAGTGAGGCATAATTAGGGACTTCACAAGCTGTGCTTTCAAAGAGGAAGGGAGAAAATATCCTAAGCGCCTGAGATTTTGAAGGGACATATATACTTTCTTACAAATATTTGTTACTTGCTGCGACCATTGCAGATTTTCATTTATGAAAAGGCCAAGATTATTTACTGAATTACTCAACGGGATTTGAAATCCGTTTAAGGTGGGCTTGGGAATCATATCGATATTTAAATTCTTTAAAAGTTTAGGATTGCCAATGATAATGGCTTGCGATTTAGTTGGGTTAACGGCAATGAAATTATTTCTGCTCCATTCGTCTATTAAAGCTAGATCTTGGTTTAACAAATTGAGAAAGATCTGTTGAACTGGAGTCTCGATAGATCTGTAAATCATCGGCATATAAATGATACTTGCTGTATCTGATGACTTGCGGACAATCATTGATATAAAGAGAGAATAGCAAAGGACCTAGTATAGAACCTTGAGGTAGACCACGATCAATCTGTAACCATGAGGAAGAGGAATCTTGAGATATAACTTTTTGTTGTCGCTCGTAAAGGTAGGATGAAAACCAGTCGGTAGATAATGTAGAGAAGCCAATATCACGCAGTTTTGCGATCATAATATCCACATCAATTGAGTCAAAGGCTTTACTAAAATCAAGAAGAATTAGAGAAGTTAATTTTGTATTGTCAATGGCTCTTCTAATATCATCAGTGACTTTCACTATAGCCGTAGAGGTACTGTGACCTTTGCGGAAGCCCGATTGAAAGGTGTTAAGAATTGAATTTTGCCTAAGAAATTCGGTTACCTGGCCATGTACTAGTTTCTCTAAGACTTTGCTTAATACAGGAAGGAAGCTGATTGGACGGTAATCGATTTTGTTTAATTTGGAATGTTTAGGTATCGGTCGAACTAGCGCGCACTTCCATGATTTAGGGAACTTTCCTTGAAGGAGTGAATGATTGAAGATATTGGTTAATGTTGGTAGAATTAGAGAGCAAATTTTATTAATGAAATTGATTGAAATTTCGTCAGCTCCTTGCGCTTTAGACTTGATAGTTCTGATGGCTTGATATACTTCGTATTGCGATACCGGCTTGAAGAAGAACTGAGGTTTATTAATGGATATATTTGTCTTTCGTTTCAAATTATCTAATACTCGGCGTTTAATTTCAGTATCGATGTTTGTTGGAGGATGGGAAAACTTTTTGTTAAGCGTATCGAGAGAACAATTGCTGAGTGGAGGAGATTCTTTGGATTTACCGATCCCGAGGCTGCGCAAGTCTTTCCATATTGAGGAAGATGTATTATTGCCTTTTGAAATAGAATAGGCGAATTTGATTTTAGAATTTCTAATCAATTGCTTTGTCCTGTTTTTAAGATTTTTGTAATAGTTAAAATTTATCGGATTTTTAGTCGATTTAAATTTACGGAAAGCTGAATCACGTTTCCTCATCATTTCTTTGATTTCATTAGTAAGCCAGGAAGCAGTTGGCTTCGAAACTCTGACTGTTTTAATGGGCGCATAAGCATTTAGTAAATTAAGAAATAATTTATTTAGAGTATTGACCTTTGCATCCGTATCATTGAGGTATTCTATCTCATGCCATGGTAGTTTTATCGCGTCTTCTAAAAATTTATCACAGTTTATATTCTTCAAGTTACGGTGTTGGATGAACTTCTGTTTATATTTGGGTACTTTAAGTGAATAAGCTAGAAATAGGACGTCATGATGAGAAATTCCGGGAGCAGGCAGTTGACCATACATTTTAACTTTTTCTGGGTTACTCGCAACGATGAGGTCAATCCAATTGGAGGATGTTGCTGTATTATATGTTGACAGGAAAGGCAAAATAGTTAGATTAAGCGCTTCGAAGGAGTTTCGAAAGAATTTTGAGTCGTGATTATCTGTGTTGAAATTAGCGTTAAAGTCTCCCGCGATTAATACGTGCTCGTATTTATGGCGAAGATTTGACAATTCCTCTTCGATATCGTTTCGATTTCCAATTTTTGGTGGTCTATATATAACTCCTAAAAGTATTTTCTTATGCTCAATGACAACATGACAATGTAATAGAGTAGAGGAGAAATCTGAAGTGTGATTGTTATCTAAAAGATGTTTTGCGAAATGTGATGCCTGTGTATTGTTACGGAATGAATTGAAGTGTTCTTTGGTTCTTATTTGTAAATTGCGGGACGTCTGACCTAAGTTAATCGCCCCACAATCGTTGCAGCGTAATTTGTAAATGCCACTTTTTCGTTTATAGTTAAAAGTATCTTTATTATTGAGAAGCATTTTACCTAAGTTGTGTGTGGTGTAAAATGCGGGCTTGACATTGTAGGGAGAGGGTTAGGTTAGGGAGAAGGTTAGAAATGTTGTAAGAAAGGTGGCCTACAAAAGGGAGTTTCACCCAAATTGAATTTACCGTGTTTGGGAAAGTGGGGTATATTTTGGATATGTTTAGTTCCCTTAGTTTGCGTGTGTGAATCGTGTCACTTAGTATATCGATGTAACCGTTGGCGATGGCTATTTCTTCGATGATATTTAATTCGCGTGTGTAATTTTCGCGATTGAGGGGAATTTGCATGAGTCTGTGTATTAGTCTATGATAAGCTGCGTGTTTATGTTTTGTGGGATGATGGGAACTAGCGTGTGATTAGTGTATGTAGGTTTGCGATAAATGGAGAACTCAACTGTGTTTTCTTTTCTTGTAATGTGATATCGAGGAAATTTAGTTGTTTATTACATTCTAGTTCTAAAGAGAAGTTGATGTTGGGGTGTAACGAGTTAAGGTAATTCAAAAACATGTTTAACTGTCTTAAGGAACCATTCCATATACAGAAAATGTCATCCACATATCTTAGCCAGGTGTTAACATGTTTTATCAGGAGATTACCACTGCTAAATAATTTTGTTTCCAAATGGTTCATGAATATTCCAGATAACAAAGGGGCAACCCATAGTCAAGCAATCTGGTTGGTTATAAAATGTGGAATTGAAAAGAAAATAATTGCAAGATATGCAAATATCAACAAGAGAGAGCAAATCCGTAAGTACGCACATATCAATATTAAGATTCAATAACATTTCTTTTGTTAAATTTAGAACATCACATTTCTGAATACTGGTAAATAAATTTTTAACATCAAAGGATACAAATTTAGAATAATCACAGAGTTTAAGGTTTTTAAGTTTTTTTGTCATTTCAATCGAGTTCTTTACACTGTAGCAAGGCGAGAAATTGGTTAGGCACTTTAGCAAATTATTCACTATTGAAGCAAGTTTGTGCATAGGCGAAGATACACAAGAAACCACAGGGCGAATGGGCATACCAGGTTTATGAAGTTTAATGAGTCCATATAGTCTAGTGGGGAGATATATATCTATTATATATAGATGCTTCTCCGGATTCATTCATATATCTATTATATATAGATGCTTCTCCGGATTCATTCATGATATACCCAGATACCCAGATACCCAGATAGGATACTAATTCACAGGCTAAACTACTGGCGTCATTGACTCGAAATTTTTACCACGTATTGGCCATAACGTGAAACCCCCAAGAAAAAAGCGACTTTGATCCTCAGTGTCATAGGTTCGATTCCAGAGGGCCCCAAAGTCCCGATTTTTCCCGTTTAAATGCATTGCCGTGATTTTCGGGAATTTAAAAAAAATACTTTCCGGATAGGTAGAGAAATAAAACTCAAGGAGCCTATATATATGGTAATGATCTATCGAAATCATAAATGAGTTTTACGAAAAATATCCTAAGTTCGATGCTAGGTCGAGGCAAAAATCCGCCGTTTAAAATGCATTGTGGCGATATTTATGATTTTTTTTGGACCCTTTACCGATGGCATGGATACTTGAAATTCGGCATGAGGTTGGAGATCATAAATTTATTTCATAATCAAATTTTTTGTATTCGCTGATGGTCCTTGGTTCGATCCCAGACGGCCATTTAAATTCCTCAATGCATTTCTTATGGAGATAACGGAGACAAATTTTAGGTACTTCCCGGCATGCTATCGACTTAAAACCTAGCGTGATAGAAGAACCAGTCTTAACAAATCAAACTATGCATTCATAGCTATCAATGTGTCCTGGGTTCGACACCAGGTGTCTCTGCAATCAGAAGTTGATCCGATTTTTAGGAATTATTTTGAAACCTTTCCCAATAATATAGAAACTTGAAATTTGGCATATGGATTAAGATCATTAATAAATTTCAGAAACTATTTTTAAATTTCCAAGATCGTCCTTGGTTCGAGTCCCGAGAGCCATTTACATTCGTGAACATTAGAGCGTCTTTTGAGGCAGTTGTAGCCAATATTTCTGCTTGAATTTTCACACATAGTTAGAGATGGTGATCTTCTATTGTGTTTCATAGTAGGTTTTCCAGTAAGTCCCGGGTCCGATGCCAGACGATGAAATTTCAGCGAATTTTAAGAAAAATTTCAATCCGTTTTTTTCTATTGAGGACCGTCCCGATATGATGCCCACATGAAATTATTGTTGTCGATTTGCTTGCAGTATGCAAGCTACATTTTACTCGTATACCTATATAGATAGATAGATAGATAGGATACTAATTCACAGCCTAAACCACAAGCGTGATTAACTTGAAATTTTTATGGCGTATTGGCCATAACCTGTAACCTCCAGGAAAAATGCGATTTTGAACCTCAGTGTCATGGGTTCGATACCAGAAGGCCCCAAAGTCCCGATTTTCTCCATAAGGATACATTATGGGGATTTTCGAAAATTTTTTTGAGGCACTTCCCGGAAAAGGAGTGAAATGAAACTCCAGGGATCGCTAGAAGCCATGCATATCCAACGAAAATCATAAAGACATTTTTAAATATTGTCCATGGTTCGATGCTAGGTCGGGAAAAAAATCGGCCGTTTAAAATGCATTGCGGAGATTTTTAAGATTTTTTTTGGACCCTTTCCCGATGACATGGAAACTTGAAACTCGGCGTGTGGATAGGAATTACGAATAAATGTCATAATCTAATTTTATCTTTTCACTGATGGTCCTTGGTTCGATCCCAGAGGGCCATTTACATTCCTCAATGCAATTCTTATGGAGATAACGGAAACAAATTTTAGGTACTTCCCGGCATGCTATCGACTTCAAACTTTGTACGAAAGAAGATCAAGTCCTTAAAAATCATACTTTGCATTCACAGCTTCCAATATGTCCTGGGTGCGACACCAGGCGTCTCTGCAATCAGAAGTTGATCCGATTTTTAGGAATAATTTTGAAACCTTTCCCAATAATATAGAAACTTGAAATTTGGTATTTAGATAAAGATCATAAATAACTTTCAGAAACATGTTTTAGATTTCCAAGATCGTCCTTGGTTCGAATCCAGGAAGCCATTTACATTCATGAAAAGTAGACAGTCGTTTGAGATAGTTGCAGCAAATATTTCTGCTTAATTTTCAAACATAGAGATGGTAATCTTCTATTGTGGTGCATAGTAAGTTCACCAGGAAGACCCAGGTTCGATGCCAGACGATTAAATTGAAGCGAATTTTAAGAGTATTTTAATCTTTTTTTTTCTTTTGAGGACCGTCCCGATATAATGCCGATTTTAAATTATTGTTGTCGATCTGTTTGCAGTATGCAAGCAACATTTTACTCGTATATATATACAAGTAAATTGTAGCTTGCATACTGCAAGCAGATCGGCAATACTAATTTCATATTGGTATCATATCGGGACGGTCCTTTAAAGAAAAAAAAGGATAGAAATTTTTCTTAAAATTTGCTGACATTCCATGTCTGGCATCGAACTCGGGCCTTTACTGTGAACTTACTATGCAGCACAATAGAAGATCACCATCTCTAACTATGTGTGAAAATTCAAGCAGAAATATTGGCTACAACTGCCTTAAAATACGTTCTAATTTTTACGAAAGTAAATGGTTTTCTGGATTCGAACCAAGGACGATCCTGGAAATCTAAAACGTGTTTCTTAAAGTTATTTATAATCATTATCTATATGCCGAAATTTAAGTTTCTACATTTTTGGGAAAGGTTTCAAATTAATTCCTAAATATCTGATCAACTTCTTATTGCAGAGACACCTGGTGTCGAACCCAGGAAATATTGTAAGTTGTGAATGCACAGTTTGATTTGTAAGTACATGATGTTATTTTATGAAAAGTTTGAAGTCGATATCGTTCCAGGAAGTACCTAAAATTTGTTTCCTTAATCTCCGTAAGAAATGCATTGAGGAATGTAAATGGCCCTCTGGGATCGAACCAAGGACGATCAGCGAATTTATAAAATTTGATTATTAAATATATTTATGATATCTAAACCCATGTCGAATTTCAAGTTTTCATGCCATCGGGAAAGGGTCAAAAAAAATCTTAAATATCGCCACAATGCATTTTAAACGGCCGATTTTTGAATCGACCTAGCATCGAACCAAGGATATTTTCAGTAAAACTCATTTATGTTTTCGATAGATCATGACCATATATAAAGGCTCCTAGATTTTCGATTCTCTACCTATCCGGGAAGTATTTTTTTTTTCCCGAAAATCAAAGCAATGCATTTAAACGGGAAAAATCGGGAATTTGGGTCCCTCTGGAATCGAACCCATGACACTGAGGTTCAAAATCGCAATTTTTCTGGCGGTTACACGTTATGGCCAATATGTTGTAAAAATTTCAAGTCAATGACGCTTGTGGTTTTGGCTGTGAATTTGTATCCTCTCTCTATATATATCTATTATATATAGATTATCTATTATATATAGATGCTTCTCCGGATTCATTCATGATATACCCAGATACCCAGATACCCAGATAGGATACTAATTCACAGGCTAAACTACTGGCGTCATTGACTCGAAATTTTTACCACGTATTGGCCATAACGTGAAACCCCCAGGAAAAAAGCGACTTTGATCCTCAGTGTCATGGGTTCGATTCCAGAGGGCCCCAAAGTCCCGATTTTTCCCGTTTAAATGCATTGCTTTGATTTTCGGGAATTAAAAAAAAATACTTTCCGGGTAGGTAGAGAATCAAAACTCAAGGAGCCTATATATATGGTTATGATCTATCGAAAACATAAATGAGTTTTACGGAGATATCCTGGGTTCGATGCTAGGTCGAGGCAAAAATCGGCCGTTTAAAATGCATTGTAGCGATATTTAACATTTTTTTTGGACCCCTTTCCGAATGCATGGAAACTTGAAATTTGGCATGGGGTTAGAAACCATAAAAATATTTCATAATCAATTTTTTTGTATTCGCTTATGGTCCTTGGTTCGATTCCAGAGGGCCATTTGCACTCCACAATGCATTTCTTATGGGGATAACGGAAACACATTTTAGGTACTTCCCGGCATGATATCGACTTCAAACTTTCTATGAAATAAGATCAGGTCCTAGCAAGTCTTTTTGTGCATTTACAGCTTCCAATACGTCCAGGGTTCGACACCAGGCGTCTCTACAATCAGTCACTGATCCGATTTTTAAGAATTATTTTGAACCCCTTCCCAATAATATTAAAACTTGAAATTCGGCATATATATAGAAAATATAGATACATTTCGAAAACATATTTTATATTTCCTAGATCGTCCTTGGTTCGAATCCAGAGAGCTATTAACATTTGTGAAAAGTAGGTCTTCGTTTGAGGCAGTTGCAGCCAATATTTCTGCTTGAATTTTCACACGTATTTAGAGAAGATGATCTTCTGATGTGCTGCATAGTAATTTCACCAAAAAGACCCGGGTTCAATGCCAGACGATTAAATTGAAGCGAATTTTAAGAATATTTTCAATCCTTTTTTTCCTTTCCGTTACCTTCCCGATATAATGCCGTTATGAAATTAGTGTTGTCGATCTGCTTGCAGTATGCAAGCTACATTTTACTCGTATATATATATGAATATCTATTATATATAGATGCTTCTCCGGATTCATTCATGATATACCCAGATACCCAGAAAATACTAATTCACAGGCTAAACTACTGGCGTCATTGACTCGAAATTTTTACCACGTATTGGCCATAACGTGAAACCCCCAGGAAAAAAGCGACTTTGATTATCAGTGTCATAGGTTCGATTCCAGAGGGGCCCAAAGTCCCGATTTTTCCCGTTTAAATGCATTACCGTGATTTTCGGGAATAAAAAGAAAATACTTTCCGGATAGGTAGAGAAATAAAACTCAAGGATCCTACACATATGGTAATGATCTACCGAAATCATAAATGAGTTTTACGGAAAATATCCTAAGTTCGACGCTAGGTCGAGGCAAAAATCGGCCGTTTAAAAAGCATTGTGGCGATTTTTATGATTTTTTTTGGACCCTTTCCCGATGGCATGGATACTTGAAATTCGGCATGAGGTTGGAGATCATAAATTTATTTCATAATCAAATTTTTTGTATTCGCTGATGGTCCTTGGTTCGATCCCAGAGGGCCATTTACATTCCTCAATGCATTTCTTATCGAGATAACGGAGACAAATTTTAGGTACTTCCCGGCATGATATCGATTTCAAACTTTGCACAAAATAAGATCAAGTCCTTTAAAATCATACTGTGCATTCACAGCGTAAATATCTTTCCTGGGTTCGACACCAGGCGTCTCATATATCAGTAGTTGATCCGATTTTTAATAATTATTTTGAGCCCTATCCCAATAATATAGAAACTTGAAATTCGGCAAATAGATAGAGATCATAAATAACTTTCATGAACATGTTTTAGATTTCCAAGATCGTCCTTGGTTCGAATCCAGAGCGCCATTTACATTCCTGAAAAGTAGAACGTCGTTTGAGGCAGTTGTAGCCAATATTTCTGCTTGAATTTTCACAGATAGGAAGAGATGGTGATTTTCTGTTGTGCTTCATAGTAAGCTTACCAGGAAGACCCGGGTTCTATGCCAGACAATTAAATTGCAGCGAATTTTAAGAATATTTTCAATACCTTTTATTTTCTTTTGAGGGCCGTCCCGATATGATGCCGACATGAAATTATTGTTGTCGATCTGCTTGCAGTATGCAAGCTACATTTTACTCGTATATATATACGAGTAAAATGTAGCTTGCATACTGCAAGCAGATCGGCAATACTAATTTCATATCGGCATCATATCGGGAATATCCTCAAAAGAAAAAAAAAAAGGATTGAAATTTTTCTTAAAATTCGCTGAAATTTCATCTTCTGGCATCGAACCCGGATCTTACTGGTGAACTTACTATGTAGCACAATAAAAGGTCACCATCTCTAACTATGTGTGAAAATTCAAGCAAAAATATTGGCTACAACTGCCTCAAAAGACGCTCTAATGTTCACGAATGTAAATGGCTCTCGGGACTCGAACCAAGGACAATCATGGAAATTTAAAAAATGTTTCTGAAATTTATTAATGATCTCAATCCATATGCCAAATTTCAAGTTTCTATATTATTGGGAAAGGTTTCAAAATAATTCCTAAACATCGGATCTACATCTGATTGCAGAGACACCTGGTGTCGAACCCAGGACACATTGATACCTATGAATGCATAGTTTGATTTGTTAAGACTGGTTCTCCTATCACGCTAAGTTTTAAGTCAATAGCATGCCGGGAAGTACCTAAAATTTGTTTCCGTTATCTCCATAAGAAATGCATTGAGAAATGTAAATGGCGCCCTGGGATCGAACCAAAGACCATCAGCGAATATGTAAAATTTGATTATGAAATATATTTATAATCTCCAACTCCATGCCGAATTTCAAGTTTCCATGCCATCGGGAAGGGGTCCAAAAAAAATCTTAAAAATCGCCACAATACATTTTAAACGGCCGATTTTTGCCTCGACCTAGCATCGAACCCAGGATATTTTCCGTAAAACTCATTTATGTTTTCGATAGATCATGACCATATATAAAGGCTCCTAGATTTTCGATTCTCTACCTATCCGGGAAGTATTTTTTTTTTCCCGAAAATCAAAGCAATGCATTTAAACGGGAAAAATCGGGACTTTGGAGCCCCCTGGAATCGAACCCATGACACTGAGGATCAAAATCGCAACTTTTCTGGTGGTTACACGTTATGGCCAATGCGCCGTAAAAATTTCAGCTCAATCACTCTTGTGGTTTAGGCTGTGAGTTTGTATCCTCTCTATATATCTATTATATATAGATGCTTCTCCGGATTCATTCATATATCATACGAGTAAAATGTTGCTTGCATACTGCAAGCAGATCGACAACACCAATTTAAAGTCGGCAACCTTTTCGGGACGGTCTTTAAAAGAAAAAAAATTGAAAATAATCTTAAGATTTGCTGCAATTTTAATCGTCTGGCATCGAACCCGGGTCTTCCTGGCTAACCTATTAAGCAGCACAACAGAAGATCACCATCACTAACTATGTGTGAAAATTCAAGCAGAAATATTGGCTGAAACTGCCTCAAACGACGTTCTACTTTTTACGAAAGTAAATGCTTCTCGGGACTCGAACATAGGAAGATCGTGGAAATCAAAAACATGTTTCTGAAAGTTATTTATGATCTTTATCTATATGCCGAATTTCAAGTTTCTATTTTTTGGGAAAGGTTTCAAAATAATTCCTAAAAATCGGATCAACTTCTGATTGTAGATACGCCTGGTGGCGAAACCAGGAAACATTGGTAGCTGTGAGTTCACAGTTTGATTGGTAATGACTTGATCTTATCTTATGCAAAGTTTCAAGTAGATATACTATCGGGAAGCACCTAAAATGTGTTTCCGTAATCTCCATAAGAAATGCATTGAGGAATGTAAATGGCCCTCTGGGATCGAACCAAGGACCATAAGGGAATATGAAAAATTCGATTATGAAATATAATTATGATATCTAACGCCATGCCGAATTTCAAGTTCCTATGCCATCGGGAAAGGGTCCAAAAAAAATCTTAAAAATCGCCACAATGCAATTTAAACGGCCGATTTTTGCCCCGACCTAGCATCGAACCCAGGATATTTTCCGTAAAACTGATTTATGTTTTCGATAGATCATGACCATATATATAGGCTCCTTGAGTTTTGATTCGCTACCTATCCGTAAAGTATTTTTTTTTAATTCCCGAAAATCAAAGCAATGCATTTAAACGGGAAAAATCGGGAATTTGGAGCCCCCTGGCATCGAACCCATGACACTGAGGATCAAAATCGCAATTTTTCTGGCGGTTACACTCTATGGCCAATATGTCGTAAAAATTTCAAGTCAATGACCCTTGTGGTTTGGCCTGTGAGTTTGTATCCTCTCTATCTATTATATATAGATGCTTCTTAGGATTCATTCATATATATATATAGATAGATAGGTATATAGATAGGATACAAAGTCACAGGCTAAACCACTAGCGTCAATGGCTTGAAATTTTTACGACATATTGGCCATAACGTATAACCTCCAGAAAAATTGCGATTTTGAACCTCGATGTCATGGGTTCGATTCCAGAGGGCCTCAAAGTCCCGATTTTTCCCGTTTAAATGCATTGCTTTGATTTTCGGGAATTAAAAAAAAATACTTTCCGGATAGGTAGCAGATCAGAACTCAAGGAGCCTATATATATGGTCATGATCTATCGAAAAAATAAATGAGTTTTACGGAAAATATCCTGGGTTCGATGCTAGGTCGGGGCAAAAATCGGCCGTTTAAATTGCATTGTGGCGATTTTTAAGATTTTTTTTGGACCCTTTCCCGATGGCATGGAAACTTGAAATTCGGCATGGAGTTGGAGATCAATAATAAATTTCAGGATCCAATTTTATATATTCGCTGATTGTCCTTGGTTCGATCCCAGAGGGCCATTTAAATTCCTCAATGCATTTCTTACGGAGATAACGGAAACAAATTATAGGTACTTCCCGGCACGATAAAGACTTCAAACTTTGCACTAAGAAAAATTAAGTGTATACAAATCAAACTGTGCATTCCCAGCTGTCAATGTGTCCTGGGTTCGACACCAGGCGTCTCTAAAATCAGTAACTGATCCGATTTTCAATAATTATTTTGAACCCTTTCCCAACAATATAGAAACTTGAAATTCGGCATGTAGATAGAGATCATAAATAACTTTCAGAAACATTTTTTAGATTTCCAGGATCGTCCTTGGTTCGAATCCAGAGAGCCATATAAATTCGTGAAAATGAGAACGTCTTTTGAGGCAGTTGTAGCCCATATTTCAGCTTGAATTTTCACACATAGTTAGAGATGGCGATGTTCTATTGTGCTGCATAGTAACTTTAACAGTAAAGAACCGGGTTCGATGCCAGACGATGGAATTTCAGTGAATTTTAAGAAAAATTTCAATCCATTTTTTCTTTTGATGGCCGTCCCGATATGATGCCGACATGAAAATAGTGTTGTCGATCTGCTTGCAGTATGCAAGCAACATTTTACTCGTATCATATATATATATATATATATAGAGAGGATACAAAGTCACAGGCCAAACCACTAGCGTCAATGGCTTGAAATTTTTACGACATATTGGCCATAACGTATAACCTCCAGAAAAATTGCGATTTTGAACCTCAGTGTCATGGGTTCGATTCCAGAGGGCCCCAAAGTCCCGATTTTTCCCGTTTAAATGCATTGCTTAGATTTTCGGGAATTTTTAAAAAATACTTCCCGGATAGGTAGAGAATTGAAACTCTAGGAGCCTTTATATATGGTCATGACCTATCGAAAACATAAATGAGTTTTACGGAAAATATCCTGGGTTCGATGCTAGGTCGAGGCAAACATCGGCCGTTTAAAATGTATTGTGGCGATTTTTAAGATTTTTTTTGGACCCCTTCCCGATGGCATGGAAACTTAAAATTCGGCATGGAGTTGGAAATTATAAATATATTTCATAATCAAATTTTACATATTCGCTGATGGTCCTTGGTTCGATCCCAGGGCGCCATTTACATTTCTCAATGCATTTCTTATGGAGATAACGGAAACAAATTTTAGGTTCTTCCCGGCATGCTATCGACTTAAAACTTAGTATGATAGAAGAACCTGTCTTAACAAATCAAACTATGCATTCATAGCTATCAATGTGTCCTGGGTTCGACACCAGGTGTCTCTGCAATCAGAAGTTGATCCGATTTTTAGGAATTATTTTGAAACCTTTGCCAATAATATAGAAACTTCAAATTCGGCATATGGATAGAGATCATAAATAACTTTCAGAAAAATTTTTTAGATTTCAAAGATCGTCCTTGGTTCGAATCCAGAGAGCCATTTAAATTCGTGAAAATTAGATCGTCTTTTGACGCAGTTGTAGCCCATATTTCTGCTTGAATTTTCACACATAGTTAGGGATGGTGTTGTTCTATTGTCCTGCATAGTAAGTTCACAGTCAAGACCCGGGTTCGATGCCAGACGATGGAATTTCAGCGAATTTTAAGAAAAATTTCAATTCAATTTTTTTCTTTTGATGGCCGTCCCGATATGATGCCGACATGAAAATAGTGTTGTCGATCTGCTTGCAGTATGCAAGCAACATTTTACTCGTATATATATATATATGAATATATATATGGATACATGAATGAATCCGGAGAAGCATCTATATATAATAGATATATAGAGAGGATACAAAGTCACAGGCTAAACCACTTGCGTCAATGGTTTGATATTTTTACGACATATTGGCCATAACGTATAACCTCCAGAAAAATTGCGATTTTGAACCTCGATGTCTTGGGTTCGATTCCAGAGGGCCTCAAAGTCCCGATTTTTCCCGTTTAAATGCATTGCTTTTATTTTCGGGAATTAAAAAAAAATACTTTCCGGATAGGTAGCGAATCAAAACTCAAGGAGCCTATATATATGGTCATGATCTATCCAAAACATAAATGAGTTTTACGGAAAATATCCTGGGTTCGATGCTAGGTCGGGGCAAAAATCCGCCGTTTAAATTGCATTGTAGCGATTTTTAAGATTTTTTTTGGACCCTTTCCCGATGGCATGGAAACTTGAAATTCGGCATGGAGTTGGAGATCAATAATAAATTTCAGGATCAAATTTTACATATTCGCTGATGGTCCTTGGTTCGATCCCAGAGGGTAATTAAAATTCCTCAATGCATTTCTTACGGAGATAACGGAAACAAATTATAGGTACTTCCCGGCACGATAAAGACTTCAAACTTTCCACTAAGAAAAATCATGTGTATACAAATCAAACTGTGCATTCCCAGCTGTCAATGTGTCCTGGGTTCGACACCAGGCGTCTCTAATATCAGTAACTGATCCAATTTTCAATAATTATTTTGAACCCTTTCCCAACAATATAGAAACTTGAAATTCGGCATGTAGATAGAGATCATAAATAACTTTCAGAAACATTTTTTAGATTTCCAAGATCGTCCTTGGTTCGAATCCAGAGAGCCATTTAAATTCGTGAAAATGAGAACGTCTTTTGAGGCAGTTGTAGCCAATATTTCTGCTTGAATTTTCACACATAATTAGAGATGGCGATGTTCTATTGTGCTGCATAGTAAGTTCAACAGTATAGAGCCGGGTTCGATGCCAGACGATGGAATTTCTGCGAATTTTAAGAAAAATTTCAATCCATTTTTTTCATTTGATGGCCGTCCCGATATGATGCCGACATGAAAATAGTGTTGTCGATCTGCTTGCAGTATGCAAGCAACATTTTACTCGTATATAATAGAGATATATATATATATATATACGAGTAAAATGTTGCTTGCATACTGCAAGCAGATCGACAACACTAATTTCATATCGGCATCATATCGGTACGGGAAAAAAAAAAAAAAAAATTCAAAATATTCGTAGAATTCGCTGCAATTTAATCGCCTGGCAGCGAACCCCGGTCTTCCTGGTGTACTTACTATGCAGCAAAATAGAAGATTACCATATCAAACTATGTGTGAAAATTCAAGCAAAACTATTTGGTGCAACTACCTCAAACGACGTCCTACTATTCACATACACTCCTTATTTGAGAAATTATATTGTGCTCTGGCATCGAACCCAGGAACAGCATGGTCTTATCTATTTTATTTCTTAAACAAAGTGTTAATATACATCTTCCATCTAAGCAAGAGCTCCCTTACATATCGATAAATGCATAAAAAAATTATGAAAAGATACCCCATAGTATTATATATGGGGGATATTTTTACCGCCCGGCATCGAACCCGGGTCTTTCAGGCAATATTTTCTATGCAGCACAACAGAAAAACACCATCTCTAACCGCGTATGCAAATTCAAGCAGAAATATTGGTTACAACTGCCTCAAATGACGTCCTACTTTTCCTTTATATTCCTTATGAGAGAAACGTTATTGTGCTCTGGCTTCGAACCCAGGAACAGTAAGGTCTTATGAAAATTTTTTTCTAAAACTTATTCGTACCATACACTTTCCGGCTAAGCACGAACATCCTATGATTTCGATAAGTGCATCTAAAAAAATAATGAAAAACGGCTCCCATGTATTTTAAAGGGCAGATCTTTGCATCGTCCTAGCATCGAACCCAGGATAACTTTTGTAAAAGTCATTGATGTATTCGAAAGTCCAAGACCATAAATATAGGCACCTTGAGTTTTACTTCTCTACCTATCCGGAAAGTATTTTTTTTAAATTCCCGAAAATCACGGCAATGCATTCAAACGGGAAAAATCGGGAATTTGGGGCCCTCTGGAATCGAACCTATGACACTGAGGATCAAAGTCTCTTTTTTCCTGGGGGTTTCACGTTATGGCCAATATGTCATAAAAATTTCAGATCAATGACGCTTGTAGTTTAGGCTGTGAATTTGTATCCTATCTATCTATATAGGTATCTATTATATATAGATGCTTCTCCGGATTCATTCATATATACGAGTAAAATGTAGCTTGCATACTGCAAGCAGATCGACAACACTAATTTCATGTCGGCATCATATCGGGACGGCCCTCAAAGAAAAAAAAACGGATTGAAAATATTCTTAAAATTCGCTGCAAATTTCATCGTCTGGCATCAAACCCGTGTCTTACTGGTGAACCTACTATGAAGCACAATAGAAGATCACCATCTCTAACTATGTGTGAAAATTGAAGCAGAAATATTGGCTACAACTGCCTCAATAGACGTTCTAATTTTCACGAATGTAAATGGCTGTCTGGATTCGAACCAAGGACGATCTTGAAAATGTAAAAGATGTTTCGGAATGTTATTTATGATTTCTACTCATATGCCGAATTTCAAATTTCTATATTATTGGGAAAGGTTTCAAAATAATCCCTAAAAATCGGATCAACTTCTGATTGTAGAGACACCTGGTGTCGAACCCAGGACATATTGTAAGCTGTGAATTCACAGTTTGATTTGTAAAGAATTGTTCTTGTATCTTGCAAAGTTTGAAGTCGATAGCATGCCGGGAAGTACCTTAATTTTGTTTCCGTTATCTCCGTAAGAAATGCATTGAGAAGTGCAAATGGCTCTCTGGGATCGAACCAAGGACCATCTGCGAACATGTAAAATTTGATTATGATATAATTTCATGATATCTATCCACGTGCCGAATTTCAAGTTTCCATGCCATTGGAAAAGGATCCAAAAAAAATCTTCAAAATCGCCGCAATACATTTTAAACGGCCGATTTTTGCCCCAACGTAGCATCAAACCATGGACCATATTCGGCGATGTCTTTTTTATTTTCGTTGGATATGCTTGGCTTCTAGCGATCCCTCGAATTTCAACTCTCTCCTTTTCCGGGAAGTGCCTCAAAAAAATTTTCGAAAATCCCTGCCATGTAATCTTATGGGGAAAATCGCGACTTTGGGGCCTTCTGGAATCGAACCCATGACACCGAGGTTCAAAGTCGGCTTTTTCCTGGAGGTTACACGTCATGGCCATAACGTCGTAAAAATTTCAAGTCAATGACGCTTTTGGTTTAGCCTGTGAATTTGTATCCTATCTGGGTATCTGGGTATCTGGTTATCTGGGTATATATATGAATGAATCCGGAGAAGCATCTATATATAATAGATACCTATATAGATAGATAGATAGATAGGATACTAATTCACAGCCTAAACTACAAGCGTCATTGATCTGAAATTTTTATGACATATTGGCCATAACATGAAACCCCCAGGAAAAAAGCGACTTTGATCCTCAGTGTCATGGGTTCGATTCCAGAGGGCCCCAAAGTCCCGATTTTTCCCGTTTAAATGTATTGCTTTGATTTTCGGGAATTTTTAAAAAATACTTCCCGTATAGTTAGAGAATCGAAACTCAAGGAGCCTTTATATATGGTCATGATCTATCGAAAACATAAATGAGTTTTACGAAAAATATCCATGGTTCGATGCTAGGTCGGGGCAAAAATCGGCCGTTTTAAATGCATTGTGGCGATTTTTATGATTTTTTTTGGACCCCTTCCCGATGGCATGGAAACTTGAAATTCTGCATGGGGTTGGATATCATAGATTTATTTCATAATCAAATTTTAAATATTCGCTGTCGGTCCTTGGTTCGATCCCAGAGAGCCATTTACATTCGTCAATGCATTTCTTATGGAGATTACAGAAAAAGGTTTTAGGTACTTCCCGGCATGATATCGACTTCAAACTTTGTATGAAATAAGATGAAGTCCTAATAAGTCATACTGTGCAATCACAGCTACCAATATTTCCTGCGTTCGACACCAGGCGTCTCTACAATCAGTAAATTAGGCGATATTTAAGAATTAATTTAAACCCCTTCCCAATAATATTAAAACATGAAATTAGGCATATAGATAGAAAACATAGATACATTTTTTAAACATTTTTTAGATTTCCTAGATCTTCCTTGGTTCGAATCCAGAGAGACATTTACATTCGTGAAAATTAGAACGTCTTTTGAGGCAGTTGTAGCCAATATTTCTACTTGAATTTTCACATATAGTTAGAAATGTTGATTTTCTAATGTTCTGCTTAGTAAGTTCACCAGTAAGACCAGGGTTCGATGCCAGACGATGAAATTTCATCGAATTTTAGGAATATTTTCAATCCTTTTTTTTTCTTTTGTGGACCGTCCCGCTATAATGCCGATATGAAATTAGTGTTGTCGATCTGCTTGCAGTATGCAAGCTACATTTTACTCGTATATATGAATGAATCCGGAGAAGCATCTATATATAATAGATATATATAGAGGATACAAAGTCACAGGCTAAACCACTAGCGTCAATGGCTTGAAATTTTTACGACATATTGGCCATAACGTATAACCTCCAGAAAAATTGCGATTTTGAACCTCAGTGTCATGGGTTCGATTCCAGAGGGCCCCAAAGTCCCGATTTTTCCCGTTTAAATGCATTGCTTTGATTTTCGGGAATTAAAAAAAAATACTTTCCTGACAGGTAGAGAATTAAAACTCAAGGAGCCTATATATATAAACATGATCTATCGAAAACATAAATGAGTTTTACGAAAATTATCCTGGGTTCGATGCTAGGTCGGGGCGAAAATCGGCCGTTTAAAACGCATTGTGGAGATTTTTAACATTTTTTTTGGACCCCTTTCCGAATGCATGGAAACTTGAAATTTGGCATGGGGTTAGAAATCATAAATATATTTCATAATGAAATTTTTTTTATTCGCTTATGGTCCCTGGTTCGATCCCAGAGGGCCATTTGTACTCCACAATGCATTTCTTATGGAGATAACGGAAACAGATTTTAGGTACTTCTCGGCATGATATTGACTTCAAAATAAGATCAAGTCCTTTAAAATCATACTGTGCATTCACAGCGTAAATATTTTTCCTGGGTTCGAAACCAGGCGTCTCTACAATCAGTAACTGATCCGATTTTCAATAATAATTTTGAACCCTTTCCCAACAATATAGAAACTTGAAATTCGGCATGTAGTTAGATATCATAGATAAATTTCAAAATCATGTTTTAGATTTCCAGGATCGTCCTTGGTTCGAATCCAGAGAGGCATTTACATTCGTGAAAATAAGAACGTCTTTTGAGGCAGTTGTAACAAATATTTCTGCTTGAATTTTCACACATACTTAGAGATGTTGATCTTCTATTGTGCTGCATAGTAAGTTTACCAGTAAGACCCGGGTTCGATGCCAGACGATAAAATAACAGCGAATTTTAAGAATATTTTGAATATTTTTTTTTTGTTCAATTGAGAACCGTCCCGATATGATGCCGATATGAAATTAGTATTGCCGATCTGCTTGCAGTATGCAAGCTACATTTTACTCGTATATATATACGAGTAAAATGTTGCTTGCATACTGCAAGCAGATCGACAACACTATTTTCATGTCGGCATCATATCGGGACGGCCATCAAATGAAAAAAGTGGATTGAAATTTTTCTTAAAATTCGCATGAAATTCCATCGTCTGGCATTGAACCCGGGTCTTACTGGTGAACCTACTATGAAACACAATAGAACATCACCATCTCTAACTATGTGAGAAAATTCAAGCAGAAATATGGGCTAAACTGCCTTAAAAGACGTTCTAATTTTCACGAATTTAAATGGCTCTCTGGATTCGAACCAAGGACGATCTTGGAAATCTAAAAGAGGTTTCTGAAAGATATTTATGATCTCTATCTATATGCCGAATTTCATATATCTATATTATAGGGAAAGGTTTCAAAATAATTCATAAAAATCGGATAAACTTTAGATTGCAGAGACACCTAGTGTCGAACCCAGGACATATTGTAAGTTGTGAATGCACAGTCTGATTTGTAAAAACTTGCTCTCGTTTCATGCAAAGTTTGAAGTCTTTATCATGTCGGGAAGTACCTAAAGTTTGTTTCCGTTTTCTCCGTAAGAAATGCATTGAGGAGTGCAAATCTCCGTCTGGGATCGAACCAAGGACCATCAGCGATCATGCAAAATTTTATTATGAAATACATTCATGATATCTATCCACGTGCCGAGTTTCAAGTATCCATGTTATCGGGAAAGGATCCAAAAAAAATCTTTAAAATCGCCGCAGTGCATTTTAAACGGCCGATTTTTTCCCCGACCTAGCATCGAACCAAGGATAATATTCGTAGATGTCTTTATGGTTTCCTTTAGATATGCACGGCATCTAGCGATCCCTTGAATTTCAAATCTCTCCTTTTCCGGGAAGTTCCTCAAAAAAATTTTCGAAAATCCCCGCCATGTATACTTATGGAAAAAATCGCGACTTTGGGGCCTTCTGGAATCGAACCCATGACACCGAGGTTCAAAGTCGGAATTTTTCTGGAGGTTACACGTTATGGCCTTAACGTGGTAAAAATTTCAAGTCGATGGCACTTGTGGAACATGGTTAGACTTTTGATCCCCTATATATAACTTATAGGTATATCCGGAGAAGCGTCTATATATTATACGAGTAAAATGTAGCTTGCATACTGCAAGCAGATCGACAACAATAATTTCATGTCGGCATCATATCGGACGGCCCTCAAAAGAAAAAAAAAGGTATTGAAAATATTCTTAAAAATCGCTGCAATTTTATCGTCTGGCATCGAACCAGGGTCTTCCTGGTAAGCTTACTATGCAGCACAACAGAAAATCACCATCTCTTACTATGTGTGAAAATTCAAGCAGAAATATTGGCTACAACTGCCTCAAACGACGTTCTACTTTTCAGGAATGTAAATGGCGCTCTGGATTCGAACCAAGGACGATCTTGGAAATCTAAAACATGTTCATGAAAGTTATTTATGATCTCTATCTATTTGCCGAATTTCAAATATCTATATTATTGGGATAGGGCTCAAAATAATTATTAAAAATCGGATCAACTACTGATATAAGAGACGCCTGGTGTCGAACCCAGGAAAAATATTTACGCTGTGAATGCACAGTATGATTTTAAAGGACTTGATCTTATTTTGTGCAAAGTTTGAAATCGATATCATGCCGGGAAGTACCTAAAATTTGTCTCCGTTATCTCCATAAGAAATGCATTGAGGAATGTAAGTGGCCCTCTGTGATCGAACCAAGGACCATCAGCGAATACAAAAAATTTGATTATGAAATAAATTTATGATCTCCAACCTCATGCCGAATTTCAAGTATCCATGCCATCTGGAAAGGGTCCAAATAAAATCATAAAACTCGCCACAATGCATTTTAAACGGCCGATTTTTGCCTCGACCTAGCATCGAACTTAGGATATTTTCCGTAAAACTCATTTATGATTTCGATAGATCATTACCATATATATAGGCTCCTTGAGTTTTATTTCTCTACCTATCCGGAAAGTATTTTTTTTTTAATTCCCGAAAATCACGGCAATGCATTTAAACGGGAAAAATCGGGACTTTAGGGCCCTCTGGAATCGAACCTATGACACTAAGGATCAAAGTCGCTTTTTTCCTGGGGGTTTCACGTTATGGCCAATACGTGGTAAAAATTTCGAGTCAATGACGCCAGTAGTTTAGCCTGTGAATTAGTATCCTATCTGGGTATCTGGGTATATCATGAATGAATCCGGAGAAGCATCTATATATAATAGACGAGTAAAATGTAGCTTGCATACTGCAAGCAGATCGGCAATACTAATTTCACATCGGCATAATATCGGGACGGTCCTCATAAGAAAAAAAAAGGATTGAAATTTTTCTTAAAATTCGCTGAAATTTAATCGTCTGGCATCGAACCCAGGTCTTCTTGGTGAAATTACTATGCAACACAACAGACGATCACCATCTCTAATTATGTGAGAAAATTCAAGGCGAAATATTGACTGCAACTGCCTCAAACGACGTCCTACTTTTCACGAATGTAAATGGCTCTCTGGATTCGAACCCAGGACGATCTTGGAAATCTAAAAGATGTTTCGGAAATTAATTTATGATTTCTAAAAATATACGGAATTTCAAATTTCTATATTATTGGGAAAGGTTTCAAAATAATTCCTAAATATCGGATCAACTTCTGATTGCAGAGACACCTGGTGTCGAACCCAGGACATATTGTAAGCTGTGAATGCACAGTTTGATTTGTAAAGACTTGTTCTTGTATCTTGCAAAGTTTGAAGTCGATAGCTTGCAGGGAAGTACCTTAATTTGGTTTCCGTTATCTCCGTAAGAAATGCATTGAGAAGTGCAAATGGCTCTCTGGGATCGAACCAAGGACCATCAGCGAACATGTAAAATTTGATTATGAAATATATTCATAATATCTATCCATGTGCCGAGTTTCAAGTATCCATGTTATCGGCAAAGGATCAAAAAAAAATCTTCAAAATCGCCGCCATGCATTTTAAACGGCCGATTTTGCCCCGATCTAGCATCGAACCATGGACCATATTCGGTGATGTCTTTCTGATTTACGTTGGAGTTGCACGGCTTCTAGCGATCCCTCGAATTTAAACTCTCTACTTTTTTGGGAAGTGCCTCAAAAAAAATTTCGAAAATCCCCGCCATGTATTCTTATGGAGAAAATCGCAACTTTAGGGCCTTCTGGAATCGAACCTATGACACCGAGGTTCAATGTCGGCTTTTTCCTGGAGGTTACACGTTATGGCCAATATGTCGTAAAAAATTCAAGTCAATGTCGCTTTTGGTTTAGCCTGTGAATTTGTATCCTATCTGGGTATATATATGAATGAATCCGGAGAAGCATCTATATATAATAGATATATATAGGTACGAGTAAAATGTTGCTTGCATACTGCAAGCAGATCGACAACACTAATTTCATAACGGCATTATATCGGGACGGTCCCGGAAAGGAAAAAAAGGATTGAAAATATTCTTAAAATTCGCTTCAATTTAATCGTCTGGCATCGAACCCGGGTCTTTTTGGTGAAATTTCTATGCAGCACATCAGAAGATCATCTTCTCTAAATACGTGTGAAAATTCAAGCAGAAATATTGGCTGCAACTGCCTCAAACGAAGACCTACTTTTCACAAATTTAATAGCTCTCTGGATTCGAACCAAGGACGATCTAGGAAAAATAAAATATATTTTCGAAATGTATCTATAAGTTCTATATATATGCCGAATTTCAAGTTTTAATATTATTGGGAAGGGGTTCAAAATAATTCTTAAAAATCGGTTCAGTGACTGATTTTAGAGACGCCTGGTGTCGAAACCTGGACGTATTGGAAGCTGTAAATGCACAAAATGACTTGCTAGGACTTGATCTAATTTCATACTAAGTTTGAAGTCGATATCATACCGGGAAGTACCTAAAATGTGTTTCCGTTATCCCCGTAAGAAATGCACTGTGGAGTTCAAATGGCCCTCTGGGATCGAACCAAGGACCATCAGCGAATATGTAAAATTTGATTATGAAATATATTTATGATTTCTAACCCCATGCCAAATTTCAAGTTTCCATGCATTCGGAAAGAGGTACAAAAAAAATCTTAAAAATCTCCACAATGCATTTTAAACGGCCGATTTTTGCCCCGACCTAGCATCGAACCCAGGATATTCTCCGTGAAACTCATTTATGTTTTCGATAGATCATGTTCATATATATAGGCTCCTTGAGTTTTGATTTTCTACCTATCCGGGAAGTATTTTTTAAAAATTCCCGAAAATCAAAGCAATGCATTTAAACGGGAAAAATCGGGACTTTGGGGCCCTCTGGAATCGAACCCATGACACTGAGGTTCAAAATCGCAATTTTTCTGGAGGTTATACGTTATGGCCAATATGTCGTAAAAATTTCAAGCCATTGACGCTAGTGGTTTAGCCTGTGACTTTGTATCCTATCTATATACCTATCTATCTATATATATATATGAATGAATCCGGAGAAGCATCTATATATAATAGATATCCGGAGAAGCGTCTATATATTATACTAGTAAAATGTAGCTTGCATACTGCAAGCAGATCGGCAATACTAATTTTATATCGGCAACAATCGGGACGGTCTTCAAAAGAAAAAAAAAAAGGATTGAAAAAATTCTTATAATTCGCTGCAATTTCATCGTCTGGCATCGAACCGGGGTCATACTGATGATCTTACTATGCAGCACTATAGAAGATCACCATCTCTGACTGTGTGTGAAAATTCAACCAAAAATATTGGTTACAACTGCCTCAAACTACGTTCTACTTCTCACGAATGTAAATGGCTCTCTGGATTCAAACCAAGGACTATCTAGGAAATCTAAAATATGTTCATGAAATGAATCTATGATCTCTATCTATATGCCGAATTTCAAGTTTATATATTATTGGGAAAGTTTTCAAAATAATTCCTAAGAATTGGATTAACTTCTGATTGCAGAGACACCTGGTGTCGAACCCAGGACACATTGATAGCTGTGAGTACACTGTTTGATTGTATGGACTTGATCTTTCTATATGCAAAGTTTGAAGTCGATAACATGACTGGAAGTACCTAAATTTTGTTTCCGTTATCTCCGTAAGAAATGCATTGAGAAGTGCAAATGGCCCTCTGGGATCGAACCAAGGACCATCAGCGAACATGTAAAATTCAATTATGAAATATATTCAACATATATATATCCACGTGCCGAGTTTCAAGTATCCATGTTATCGGGAAAGGATCCAAAAAAATCTTCAAATTCGCCACAATGCATTTTAAACGGCCGATATTTGCCCCGACCTAGCAGCGAACCATGGACTATATTCTAAGATGTTTTTCTGATTTTCGTTGGATACGCACAGCTTCTAGCGATCCCTCGAGTTTCAACTCTTTCTCTCTCCGGGAAGTACCTCAAAAAAATTTTCGAAAATCCCCGTAATGTATTCTTACGGAGAAAATCGCGACTTTGGGGCCCTCTGGAATCGAACCCATGACCCTGAGGATCAAAATCGCAATTTTTCTGGCGGTTACACGTTATGGCCAATACGTCGTAAAAATTTCAAGTCAATGACGCTTGTGGTTTAGGCTGTGAATTAGTATCCTATCTATCTATCTATCTATCTATCTATATAGGTATATCCATGAATGAATCCGGAGAAGCATCTATATATAATAGATAGATAGATAGGTATATAGATAGGATACAAAGTCACAGGCTAAACCACTAGCGTCAATGGCTTGAAATTTTTACGACATATTGGCCATAACGTAAAACCTCGGTAGTTAACTTCTTCGAAAGTAAATCTATAATTAATGATTATTCTTATAGTCTCCGAGGGGTAAACCTAATGTCAGTAGAATCGGTAAAGTATCTTGGAGTAACTCTCACAAATAATCTATCATGGAGTGCCCACATCCGAAATATATGTGGAAAAGCACTTAAGAAACTCGGCTTCGTTAAAAGAATTGTCGGTAGGAGCGAAGAAATGGTTCGCGAGCGATGTTACTTAGCGTTAGTTAGGCCTCACCTTGAGTATGCATGTAGTGTATGGGACCCCGCCGAGAAATGTCATATTCGGGATTTAGAAAAAGTACAACGGAAGGCGATACGATTTGTAAAGAATTGCTACGATAAAACAGCGAGTGTCACTCAGATGTTACAGGACGCGGGATGGGAATCATTAGAAGATAGAAGAAAAATTCAAAGGATAAATTTATTAAATAAGTTCAGAGAAATTACGTTTTCAGATGATACAACCGATATAATGCGACCCCCCTGTTATATGGGCCGTGCTGATACTGCCCGAAAGATTAGGGAAATAGATGCTAAAACGAATCGTTTCAAAAATTCATTTTTTCCGCGAAGTATACGCGAAAGCAACCGTTTAGGAAAATAGAGTCAAGGTGCTTGCACCCCCTGCCACACGCCGAAAGGCGGCTTGCAGGGTTCTTACATAGACATAGACATAGACATAGAAAAATTGTGATTTTGAACCTCAGTGTCATGGGTTCGATTCCAGAGGGCCCCAAAGTCCCGATTTTTTCCGTTTACATGCATTGCTTTGATTTTCGGGAATTTAAAAAAAATACTTTCCGGATAGGTAGCGAATCAAAACTCAAGGAGCCTATATATATGAACATGATCTATCGAAAACATAAATGAGTTTTACGGAAAATATCCTGGGTTCGATGCTAGGTCGGGGCAAAAATCGGCCGTTTAAAATGCATTGTGGCGATTTTTAAGATTTTTTTTGGACCCCTTCCCGAATGCATGGAAACTTGAAATTTGGCATGGGGTTAGAAATCATAAATATATATCATAATCAAATTTTTAGTATTCGCTTTTGGTTCTTGGTTCGATCCCAGAGGGCCATTTGCACTCCACAATGCATTTCTTATGGGGATAACGGAAACAAATATTAGGTACTTCCCGGAACGATATCGACTTCAAACTTTGCACTAAGAAAGATTAAGTGTATACAAATCAAACTGTGCATTAACAGCTGCCAATGTGTCCTGGGTTCGACACCAGGCGTCTCTACAATCAGTAGTTGATCCGATTTTTTAGAATTATTTTGAACCCTTTTCCAATAATAAAGAAACTTGAAATTCGGCATACCGATAGAGATCATAAATAACTTTAAGAAACATGTTTTAGATTTCCCAGATCGTCCTTGGTTCGAATACAGACAGCCATTTACATTCGTGAAAATTAGAACGTCTTTTGAGGACGTTGTAAGCAATATTTCTGCTTGAATTTTCACAGATAGTTGGATATGGTTATCTTTTATTGTGCTGCATAGTAAATTCACAGTAAGGACCGTTTTCGACGCTAGACGATGAAATTGCAGTGAATTTTAAGAATATTTTCAATCCTTTTTTTTTTCCTTTGAGGACCGTCCCGATATGATGCCGATATGAAATTAGTATTGCCGATCTGCTTGCAGTATGCAAGCTACATTTTACTCGTATATATATATATATATATAGATATATATTATTACAATTTAATGATTATTAATTATTCATATACTATAATACTTAGTAATCAGTTTATTTTAACATAATGTAATTAGTTTCTAGCCCAAAATTATCATCAATGAAATTGACCCTCTTCACCCTCCCATACCCGACCCACTTCACCCACTCATGTACATTTAAAAAAAAAATTAAAAATGCGCAATGTGGCAATGCCTGCCAAGCCCCGCCTGCTCTCATTGAAAAGCAGATGGAACGCACGACTTCATTCAACAATATGAAGTTTTTAGAATCATTTAATCGTTCTATATTAAACCCAAGAAATTGGTAAAACTTACCAGTTAGGAGATGTGGTTGAATCTTCGTGATTTTTTTACACATGCAGTCTGAGAACGCCGTGGCTACAACGCAGTTATTAAGGACGCCTAGATAAAGAACAAGTTCTGCCGCATAGTGAGAAAACGCAAAAACGAAACTAATGTGGTTTTTGTTTGGAAAAAGCTTAGCCTGATCCGCTTCACCCGCTGACCCATTTCACCCTCACCTATCCTACTCATCGTCTGGACGAATTAGACAGATCCACCATTGAATTTACCATGAGGGAGAATACTTCCTATTCTGGACTCGAAGCGGACAAGTTATCGCGTTTCTGGAAGAGACGCATAATCGTAGCGTACCGAAACAGATAATAATCGCAAAAAGGTATACTGGAGACGTTGAAGACCTATGCGAACCACTCAGCCAAATTAAACCACATGTATCAGAAAAGCTTCGAGCTCGAATACATCGGCTGATCTCACACCTTGAGCAATAACAATCTGTCTACTAGATACCAGCTGAATAATTATATTTACTGGTTTTCCCTTGTTCTCTCCCTCCCATATATATCCTTACCTCTCCTCATCCTATGTCTCAGTTAACATTGATTTCACTCAACGCTAAATCGGTTCGAAGCCTCTCCAAGTGGGCCCGCCTGATGTCGTACGTCGAAGAATGGAAGCCAGACGTCATACTAATCCAGGAAACAAACATGGAAACTTTCCCAACCCCTGGTCTCCCAGGATACCAAATATACGTGTGCCCGCTTTCAACTCCCCAAACAGGAACAGCAATTGCGGTTAAAAACAACCTTTCAGATTATATCATTAGTCACTAAATAATCTTTAAAGGTCATGCAAATGCCATAAAACTCTCCTTAAAGACCTCTCCACCCACCACGCTCAGTATAATATGCTTTTATGGCCCGCGAAACGCCGGCACAGCACTAAAAGCATCAGAAGCGCTACTAGATTATTTAGAAGATCTTCCAAACGCCTCACCACCGGGCTGCTCCCCCGTCATCATCCTGGGCGGAGATTTCAATACCACTCTATACCCTGAGAAAGACAGAACGGGTCAGGTCGAGAGGCACCCACTCTATGCCCAAGCGCTAAGGAACATAGTCGATAGGAATGCTCTAATCGATGTGTGGCGCCACCTAAAACCCGGAAACCGTGGCTACACCTTCTCAACACCGCAATCATCGTCCCGCCTTGATCGTTTCTACGTATCTACAGATTTTACCCCCGCTATAAAGAACATCACTATCCACGACTCTTTCTCCGATCACAAGGGAGTCATGATGCAAATACAGATACAAGGAAAAATTCTATCATCTCCATACTGGCGCTTCGATAATACCCTTCTAGAAGACCAAACGTTCTAGACTTCAATGCAAGACCTAATCAGACAAGTCAAATCTGAATATACAACCGCCATAGAAAAATGGGAAGCGATTAAAAGAGATGCAAAGGATTTCTCCATAAGATATAAGCAATGGAAAAGAAAACTAAACAAAGCACAAACAGATATACAGCATCAATATATCCGGGCGGAAAAAATTATGGCAACCCTTGGCTGGGATACGTTATCGGAGTCTGACGCAGACGCAACGAATCACCTAGGAAGGTGGGCACTAAAGTGCAAACCTAAACCACTGACTAAACTCAGGGTTGACGGCATATAACTCACAGACTCCGCAGACCTCAAAAGATTCCTTAAAATTCATTTTTCCAGTCTCCATCAAGGATACCAAAACATTCGGATGGAAACTGAACTTTTTGACAATCTTAAAACTCTTAGAAAAGAAGAGGTCGACTACCTGAACATCCCACTCAATACTGACGACTTTCCGACTGCGCTAAAAAGTCTCAGCAAGAGAAAAGCACCTGGCCTTGATGGGCTAACTGCCGAGTTCTACAAAACGTTCTGGAAAGAACTAAAAGCACCCTTCACTGACATGGCTTCCAAGGCACTGCATGACGGACATCTACCAAGGACCGCGACGACATCTGTCATTTCTTTAATGAGTAAAGGAGGCGACTTATTAGGTATCAAAAATTGGAGACCAATATCCATTTTAAATGCAGATTACAAAATCATTGCTAAAGCCCTGTCAATGAAACTCTCGCGTGTCATTGGAACTGTTGTCTCACCTGAACAGAGTTACTGTGTCCCTGGACGTTCGATTTTTGACTCAATTTCCCTTTTGAGAGATGTCATACGTTGGAAAAATTGTGACAACGCCCCTTTAGCAATCCTATCACTAGACCAAAATAAGGCTTTCGATCGCGTAAAGCATACTTATCTATTCACCTTGATGGAGAAAATGAAATTCAGCGATACCTTTATAGGATGCTTAAGAGCACTATATAACAGCGCTAATTGCATGGTTAGAGTCGAACAATCTCTAACAGCCCCCTTTACACTGCAGAAAGGCATTAGGCAAGGGTGCCCCCTCTCTGGGCAGCTGTATTCCTTATCGGTAGAGCCCTTCCTAAGTCTGCTGTATAACACCCTAAAAGGCATTTCCATGCCTGGAGACTCAGAGAAAAGACTGATTGTAAGCGCCTACGCTGATGATATCAACATCTTCATAACGGACGAAGAAGATTTCGCAAAAGTACTTCCCCTCTTCAATGACTACTCCATGGAATCAGGAGCTATGCTCAATGCCACCAAAAGTAACGGAATGTGGGTGGGCAGGTGGAAAGACAGAACCGATCATCCTCTAGGTTTTCAGTGGACCAGTGATGGCGCGAAATTCCTTG
Organism: Sympetrum striolatum; assembly: GCA_947579665.1. Lineage (NCBI taxonomy): Eukaryota > Metazoa > Arthropoda > Insecta > Odonata > Libellulidae > Sympetrum > Sympetrum striolatum. The sequence goes on from OX388341.1 coordinate 124,227,516, forward strand.
GAGTATGGCACGCCAACGAAAGTTCGGAGTCAAAACTGATTGCTCAACAACTAATAATAAGAACAGAAGATGCCATCCGGAATTGGCGACCAAGAATCGCCCCGTTGTCTCTTAGAAGTCGCGTCTTTGCAGTCAACAAATTCATCGCACCCAAGTTATGGCACATACTCCATTGTCACTCCCCGACTCCCTCTGTAGTGAGGCAACTTCAAGGGTTATTGGTGAATTTCGTGTGGGCTGAAGGGAAACACTGGGTAAAAGGAGATGTTTTAACAGCTCCAATGACTGAAGGTCGGCTAGGACTTGTCATTATAGCAGTCAAAAGTTCATCCTTCCGAATGCTGTTCCTACAACGGCTGGTACTAGGACCTTCTGATTCTCCATGGCGCATAGCAGCTTCTGAAAGTCTCAGAAGATACAAAAATAAAAGGAAAGCCGTGGAATTATTCACAGAAATAAAAGACTTCAAGAAGTGCCCTCTCACTGACAACTACTACAATAGCCTAATTAAAACAACCTCACTTTTCAAGTTACAGTCCGTCCCCCTTGATTGTCCCAACACCTCTCCCAGAGCACAGCCAATGCTCACGAACTCTGCTTCAAAAGTGCAAAGACCAAACATCAACGGGAACTACCGATATTGAAGAGGCAAATGTAGACCAACTACTTACTTAATGGTAAAAGCTGGCCACTGAAAGGACCCTACCACGAAGTGGTGATATGGTCAGCTATCCGTGCTTTCCCAAGCCATGGAAGAGACGCGGATAATGCTTGGCGCATGGCTCATGACAGATGGGCTGATGCCAAATTCTTATGTGCTACAGGCCTTCGCCAAAATAAGGAGTGCCCATGGTGCCCCACTAGCGAAGGAAACGCGTGGCATTTGGCTCTGACTTGTAAAAAAGTTAGGAAAATCTGGGTGAAAACTACATGAGCCATAAAAACTTTGATAGAGACCGACAAAATCTATAGTGTCTATAATAATTGTCTAGTCTAAAATATATAGTCTATATCCATAGTTTAGTCTATTGTCTAAAATATATAGTCTATATCCAGCTATATAGTGGTTTCCCGGTCAAACAAACCAACAAGACAGGTTACCTTATATCCAACTTCCTCCTCACCACTATTAAAAGCGCTGTGTACGACGAACTTACGCTCTTCTTCAAAGGCAAAATCGCCGAGGTTCAATATGCTTCAAAAGTCACCAAAAAACTCCTAGCAATATTAACCAACTACAATTATACGTAACAATATGGACGCCTTTAAAAATGTCTTGTGCTACAAAGACGTTGTCTTCAACAGCCAAGACGGAACCCTAAACTTGACTTTCTTATGACACCAACACCCCTATTACCCGCTATTTATTTATTTATTCATTTATTTACTCATTTTATTATTTATGTATTTATTTATCTTTTTACTTAACTCCTTTATCAAAAACTCATATACATTTCTTCTTGCTGACGGTTTCAGTACTTGTGTACGAGTCATTTGCAAGGAAACACGATCTTCCGTCTGATCGGCGTCAGAGGGAAAATCAGGAAACTACGCCATTCCCATCCAATCACCGTGATCACCCACTCTACAGGAATGGAGCGACAGGAGGAGGCAGGGAGAGAAGATCGCGAGCAGGTGGTTTCAATCCCCTGGGAGCGAACTATCCCTGGCCAGCGGATCCGCATTTTTGATATAAAATTGTATAAGATCATGTAGATCTCTATCTTTTGTTTGTTTGATTGTACTTTTTTGTTTCCTTGTTGTTCTTACCGAAAAATAAAATAATAATAATAATAATGAATATCAGCCTGCTTCTGTTTTAGAGAGGAACAAGATCATCCTTTATTGGGATATACCAGTTTTAACTGATAAAACGATTAATTACAACAGACCAGATATTTTGCTAATTAATAATGCGAACAAAACCGCAATAATCATTGATATAGCTGTGCCACTGTCTCATAACATACGAAGAACGGAGATAGAAAAGAGGGACAAATACGAAGAGCTTGCGTGGCAATTAAAGGATATCTGGAAATTAGTAGAGGTCCAGGTTGTCCCATTTATAATATCTGTTGAAGGATTGATGACCAACAATTTTGGTAAAAATATGGAGAAAATTGGATTAGAGGAATATACCATCGATGCAGCACAGTATTACTGCAAACATGTCACATTGTGCGGAAGTTCCTCAGTAATTAATAATAAGATCACATGGGTTAGAGTGAATTCTCTCTCCGTGTCGACTGAGCCTAGTCCTAACCATCTATGGACAGGTGAATATTTTCTAGCGGAAACGCTGAGAAAGTGCAAAAACTCAAATAATAAACACACACACACACACACATACACACAAACATCATTCCGAAAATGGTTAAAACGTGTTCTAGGGACCCCAAAACATTTATTTCCGTTGAAATCTCGAAGTCGAATTTTTTCATGAAAACAATACATTCTCTATACTTCGTATATGGAGAATGTAAAAAGAGGATAACAACCGAAATTTTGCTATAATTAACCTATTTCTTGTATTTTTTCAATATTATCACGTTCAAACGAGGATAACAATGGCAAATAAGAGGATAAAAACCGAAATTTTGCTATAATTATCTATTTTTCTTGCTTATTTTCTATATTATCAAGTTCAAAGGAAAAAAATAAAGTAAAAACGGAGGATAAAAAACCAAATTTCGGTATAATTATCTATTTCCTTTGAAATTTTTCAATATTATTTCGCTAAATTGAGGATAACAAAATAAGAAGAGGATAGCAATCTAAATTTCGCTAACATTATATCTTTTCTTTTAATTTTTTCAATATTGTCTCGTTCAAACGATGTTTAAAACGGATAAAAGAAGATAACAATCGTAATTTCGCTATAAATATCCCTTTTCCTTGCATTTTTTTTAATATTATCACATTCAAACGAATATAGCAAAGTAAATAAAGAGGATAGCAAACGAAATTCCGCTATAATTATCTCTTTTCTTGCATTTTTTCACTATTATAACGTTCAAAGGAGGATAACAAAGGCTAAAAACAGGATAACAACCGAAATTTCGCTATAATTATCCCTTTTCATTGCATTTTTTTAATATTATCGCGTTCAAACGTGTATAAAAAAGGCAAAAAGAGGATAACATCCGAATTTTCGCTATAATTATCCTTTTTCTTGTAATTTTTCAATATTATCACATTCAAAAGAGAATAACAATGGATAATAGGACGATAACAACCGAAATCTAGCTATAATTTTGCATTTTTCTTGAATTTCTTCTATGTTCTCACGTTCAAACGAAATAAACAAAGAAAGAATGGAGGAAAAAAAAAAATTTCTGAATAATTATCTATTTCCATTGAAATTTTTCAATATTATCTCGTTCAATCGAGGATAACGAAGTCAAAAAAGAGGATAACAATCGAAATTTCAAATAGAGGAAAAATATTGAAATTTCGTTGAAAGTTTCCGTTTTCGATGTTTCTTTCGATCACATCCTGGTAAAATCACGAAACATAAGGCGAAATAGAGAAAATATATTTAAATTTTGTTTTTATTATATTTTTTCGATGCTTTTTTTGATCATATCTTGTCAAAATCACGAAAGGTAAGGCAAAATAGAGGAAACATAGTTAAATTTCGCTGAAATTATCCGTTTTCGATGCTTTTTTCGACTATTACTTGTCAAAATTACGAAAAGTAAGGAAAAATAGAGGAAAAAGATTGAAATTCGTTGAAATGATCCGTTTTCGATGCTTTTATCGATCATATCTTGGTGAAATCACGAAATCTAAGGAGAAATAGACGTAAAAAGATTGAATTTTCGTTGAAATTATCAATTTTCGATCATATCTTGTCGAAATCAGTAAATGTAAGGAAAAATCGACGAAAAAAGGTTGAAATTTCGTTGAAATTATCCGATTTCGATGCTTTTTTCGATCATATCGTGGCAAAATCACGAAAACTAAGGCAAAATAGAAAAAAATGGTTTAAATTTCGGTGAAATTATCCGTTTTCGATGCTTTTTTCAATTATATCTTGGCAAAATCACGTAATGTAAGGAAAAATAGACGATAAAAGATTGAATTTTCGGTTACATTTTTCGTTTTCGATGCTTTTTTCGATCATATCTTGGCAAATTCCCGAAAAGTAAGGCAAAATACTGGAAAACTATTGAAATTTCGTTGAAATTATCCGTTTTCGATGGTTTTTCGATTATTTCTTAGTAAAATCTCGAAATCTAAGGCAAATGGATTAAAAAGGCTGAAATTTCGTTGAAATTATTCGTTTTCGATGCTTTTTTGGAACATATCTTGGCAAAATCACGTAAAGTATGGCAAAATAGAGGAAAAAGATTGAATTTAGTTAAACTTTTTTCCGTTTTCGATGATTTTTTCGATCATATCTTGGCAAAATCACGAGAAGTAAGGCAAAATAGTGGAAAAAGATTGAAATTTCGTTGAAATTATCCGTATTAGATTCTTTTTTTGATCATATCTTGGAAAATCACGAAAAATAAGGCGAAATAGAGGAAAAATAGTTAAATTTCGTTGCAATTATCCGTTTTCGATGATTATTTCGATGATATCTTGGCAATATCAGAAATATAAGGCAAATTAGAGGAAAAAGATTGAAATATCGTTGAAATTTACCGTTATCGATAATATCATGTCAAAATCAGGAAAAGTAAGGCAAAATAGAGGGAAAAGATTGAAATTCCGTTAAATTAACCGTTTTCGATAATTTTTCAATCATATCTTGGTTAATCACGAAAACTAAGGCAAAATAGAGGAAAAATATTTAAATTTTGTTGAAATTATCCTTTTTCGATGCTTTTTTCGATCATATCTGGGCAAAATCACGAAAACTAAGGCAAAATATTAAAAAAGGATTGGAATATCGTTAAAATTATCAATTTTCGATGCTTTTTTCGATCTTACCCAGGCAAAATCACGAAAACTAACGAAAAATAGAGTAAAAAGTTGAAATTTCCGTGAAAATTATCCGTTCTCGATGGTTTTTTCGATCATATTTTGCCACAATTACGAAAACTAAGGTGAAATACAGGAAAAAGATTGAAATTTCACTGAAATTATCCGATTTCGATGCTTTTTTCGATCCTTGCTAAGCAATATTACGAAAAGTAAGGCAAATTAGACATCAAAGATTGCTAAATATCAGTGAAATTATCCGTTTTCGATGCTTTTTTCGGTCAAATCTTAGCATAATCACTTAATGTAGGGAAAAATAGACGAAGAAAGAATGAAATTGGTTGGAAATTATCCGTTTTCGATGCTTTTTTTGATCATGCCTTCGAAAAATCACGAAAAAAAGGCAAAGTTGAGGAAAAAGATTGTAATTTCGCTGAAGTTATGCGTTTTTGATGCTTTTTCGGTCATATCTTGGCAAAATCACGAGAAGTAAGGCAAAATAGTGGAAAAAGATTGAAATTTCGTTGAAATTATCCGTATTAGATTCTTTTTTTGATCATATCTTGGAAAATCACGAAAAATAAGGCGAAATAGAGGAAAAATAGTTAAATTTCGTTGCAATTATCCGTTTTCGATGATTATTTCGATGATATCTTGGCAATATCAGAAATATAAGGCAAATTAGAGGAAAAAAATTCAAATCTCGTTGAAATCATCCGTTTTCTATGCTTTTTCCGATCATATCTTAGCAATATCACGAAAAGTAAGACAAAATAGAGGGAAAATATTGAAGTTCCGTTAAATTAACCGTTTTCGATAATTTTTCGATCATATCTTGGTTAATCACGAAAACTAAGGCAAAATAGAGGAAAAATATTTAAATTTTGTTGAAATTATCCTTTTTCGATGCTTTATTCGATCATATTTGGGCTAAATCACGAAAACTAAGGCAATATATTTCAAAAAGGATTGAAATATCGTTGAAATTATCAATTTTCGATGCTTTTTTCGATCTTATCCAGGCAAAATCACGAAATCTAACGCAAAATAAGGTAAAAAGATTGGAATTTCCGTGAAATTTATCCGTTCTCGATGGTTTTTTCGATCATATTTTGGCGTAATTACGAAAACTAAGGTGAAATACAGGAAAAAGATTGAAATTTTGCCGAAATTATCCGATTTCGATGCTTTTTTCGATCCTTGCTTAGCAATATCACGAAAAGTAAGGCAAATTAGACGTAAGAGATTGCTAAATATCAGTGAAATTATCCGTTTTCGATGCTTTTTTCGGTCAAATCTTAGCAAAATCACGTAACGTAGGGAAAAATAGACGAAGAAAGAATGAAATTGGTTTGAAATTATCCGTTTTCGATGCTTTTTTTGATCATGCCTTGGCAAAATCACGAAAAAAAAGGAAATAAAGAGGAAAATGATTATAATTTCGCTGAAGTTATGCGTTTTTGATGCTTTTTCGGTCATATCTTGGCAAAATCACGAGAAGTAAGGCAGAATAGTGGAAAAAGATTGAAATTTCGTTGAAATTATCCGTATTCGATTCTTTTTTTGATCATATCTTGGAAAATCACGAAAAATAAGGCGAAATAGAGGAAAAATAGTTAAATTTCGTTGCAATTATCCGTTTACGATGATTTTTTCGATGATATCTTGGCAATATCAGAAATATAAGGCAAATTAGAGGAAAAAAATTCAAATCTCGTTGAAATCATCCGTTTTCTATGCTTTTTCCGATCATATCTTAGCAATATCACGAAAAGTAAGACAAAATAGAGGGAAAATATTGAGGTTCCGTTAAATTAACCGTTTTCGATAATTTTTCGATCATATCTTGGTTAATCACGAAAACTAAGGCAAAATAGAGGAAAATATTTAAATTTTGTTGAAATTATCCTTTTTCGATGCTTTTTTCGATCATATCCGGGCAAAATCACGAAAACTAAGGCAATATATTTCGAAAAGGATTGAAATATCGTTGAAATTATCAATTTTCGATGCTTTTTTCGATCTTATCGAAGCAAAATCACGAAATCTAACGCAAAATAAGGTAAAAAGATTGGAATTTCCTTGAAATTTATCCGTTCTCGATGGTTTTTTCGATCATATTTTGGCACAATTACGAAAACTAAGGTGAAATACAGGAAAAAAATTGAAATTTCGCCGAAATTATCCGATTTCGATGCTTTTTTCGATCCTTGCTTAGCAATATCACGAAAAGTAAGGCAAATTAGACATAAAAGATTGCTAAATATCAGTGAAATTATCCGTTTTCGATGCTTTTTACGGTCAAATCTTAGCAAAATCACGTAACGTAGGGAAAAATAGACGAAACAAGAATGAAATTGGTTTGAAATTATCCGTTTTCGATGCTTTTTTTGATCATGCCTTTGCAAAATCACGAAAAAAAAAGGAAATTAAGAGGAAAATGATTATAATTTCGCTGAAGTTATGCGTTTTTGATGCTTTTTCGGTCATATCTTGGCAAAATTACGAGAAGATAGGCAAAATAGACGAAAAAGATTGAAATTTCGTTGAAATATTCCGTTTTCGATGATTTTTTCGATCACATCCTGGCAAAATCACGAAAAGTTAGGCAATGTAAATAATAAAAAATTGAAATATCGTTGAAATTATCCTTTTTCGATACTTTTTTCGATCATATCTGGGCAAAATCACGAAAACTAAGGCAAAATATTAGAAAAGGATTGAAATATCGTTGAAATTATCAATTTTCGATGCTTTTTTCGATCTTATCCACTCAAAATCACGAAAACTAACGCAAAATAGAGTAAAAAGATTGAAATTTCCGTGAAATTTATCCGTTCTCGATGGTTTTTTCGATCATATTTTGACACAATTACGAAAACTAAGGTGAAATACAGGAAAAAGATTGGATTTCGCTGAAATTATCCGATTTCGATGCTTTTTTCGATCCTTGTTTAGCAATATCACGAAAAGTAAGGCAAATTAGACATAAAAGATTGCTAAATATCAGTGAAATTATCCGTTTTCTATGCTTTTTTCGGTCAAATCTTAGCAAAATCACTTAATGTAGGGAAAAATAGACGAAACAAGAATGAAATTGGTTTGAAATTATCCGTTTTCGATGCTATTCTTGATCATGCCTTGGCAAAATCACGAAATAAAAGGCAATATAGAGGAAAATGATTGTAATTTCGCTGAAGATATGCGTTTTTGATGCTTTTTCGGTCATATCTTGGCAAAATCACGAGAAGTAAGGCAAAATAGAGGAAAAAGATTGAAATTTCGTTGAAATTATCCGTATTCGATTCTTTTTTCGATCATATCTTGGCCAAATCACGAAATATATGGAAAAATAGACGAAAAAGATTGAAATATCGTTGAAATAATCCGTTTTCGATGATTGTTTCGATCACATCCTGGCAAAATCACGAAAAGTTAGGCAATGTAAATAATAAAAAATTGAAATATCCTTGAAATTATCCTTTTTCGATGCTTTTTTCAATCATAACTTGGCAAAATCAAGAAAACTAAAGCGAGATAGTAGACAACGATTGAAATTTCATTGAAATTATCCATTTCGATGGTTTTTTTCGATTATATCTTGGCATAATCACGAAAGGGTAGGCCAAATAGAGGAAGAAGATTGAAATTTCGTTGAAAGTTTCCGTTTTCGATGTTTCTTTCGATCACATCCTGGCAAAATCACGAAAACTAAGGCGAAACAGAGAAAATATATTTAAATTTTGTTTTTATCATATTTTTTCGATGCTTTCTTAGATCATATCTTGTCAAAATCATGAAATGTAAGGCAATATATAGGAAAAAAGATTGAAATTTCGGTAAAATTATCCGTTTCCGATGCTTTTTTCTATCATATCATGGCAAAATCAATTAAACTAAGGCTAAATAGAGGAAAAGACTGCAATTTTGGTGACAATATCCGTTTTCGATGAATTTTCGATCATATCTTGGAAAATTCACGGAAAGTTAGGCAAAATAGAGGAAAAATAAAGAAATTTCGTAGAAATTGTCCGTTTTCGATGCTTTTTTCGATCATATCTTGGAAAATCACGAAAAATAAGGCGAAATTGAGGAAAAATAGTTAAATTTCGTTACAATTATCCGTTTTCGATGATTTTTTCGATGATATCCTGGCAATATCAGAAATACAAGGCAAATTAGAGCAAAAAGATTGAAATATCGTTGAAATTTACCGTTATCGATCATATCATGTAAAAATCAGGAAAAGTAAGGCAAAATAGGGGAAAAAGATTCAAATCTCGTTGAAATTATCCTTTTTCGATGCTTTTTTCAATCATAACTTGACAAAATCAAGAAAACTAAAGCAAGATAGTGGACTACGATTGAAATTTCATTAAAATGATCCGTTTTCGATGCTTTTTTCTATTATATCTTAGCATAATCATGAAAGGTAATGCCAAATAGAGGAAGAAGATTGAAATTTCGTTGAAAGTTTCCGTTTTCGATGTTTCTTTCGATCACATCCTGGCAAAATCACGAAAACTAAGGCGAACTAGAGAAAATATATTTAAATTTTGTTTTATCATATTTTGTCGAAGCTTTCTTAGATCATATCTTGTCAAAATCAGGAAAGGTAAGGCAAAATATAGGAAAAAAGATTGAAATTTCGGTAAAAATATCCGTTTCCGATGCTTTTTTCTATCATATCTTGGCAAAATCAATAAAACTAAGGCGAAATAGAGGAAGAGACTGCAATTTTGGTGACAATATCCGTTTTCGATACTTTTTTTGATCATATCTTGGAAAAATCACGGAAACTAAGGCAAAATAGAGAAAAATAGTTAAATTTCGTTGCAATTATCCGTTTTTGATGATTTTTTCGATTTTATCTTGTCAATATCACGAAATATAAGTCACATTACAGGAAAAAGATTGAAATCTCGTTGAAATTATCCGTTTTCTATGCTTTTTCCGATCATATCTTAGCAATATCACGAAAAGTAAGACAAAATAGAGGGAAAAGATTGAAATTCCGTTAAATTAACCGTTTTCGATAATTTTTCGATCATATCTTGGTAAATCACGAAAACTAAGGCAAAATAGAGGAAAAAAATTTAAATTTTGTTGAAATTATCCTTTATCGATGCTTTTTTCGATCATATCTGCACAAAATCACGAAAACTAAGGCAAAATATTAGAAAAGAATTGAAATATCGTTGAAATAATCAATTTTCTATGCTTTTTTCGATCTTATCCAGGCAAAATCACGAAAACTAACGCAAAATAGAGTAAAAAGATTGAAATTTCCGTGAAATTTTTCCGTTCTCGATGGTTTTTTCGATCATATTTTGGCACAATTACGAAAACTAAGGTGAAATACAGGAAAAAGATTGAAATTTCGCTGAAATTATCCGATTTCGATGCTTTTTTCGATCCTTGTTTAGCAATATCACGAAAAGTAAGGCAAATTAGACATAAAAGATTGCTAAATATCAGTGAAATTATCCGTTTTCGATGCTTTTTTCGGTCAAATCTTAGCAAAATCACCTAATGTAGGGAAAAATAGACGAAACAAGAATGAAATTGGTTTGAAATTATCCGTTTTCGATGCTATTCTTGATCATGCCTTGGCAAAATCACGAAATAAAAGGCAATATAGAGGAAAATGATTGTAATTTCGCTGAAGTTATGCGTTTTTGATGCTTTTTCGGTCATATCTTGGCAAAATCACGAAATATAAGTCACATTACAGGAATAAGATTGAAATCTCGTTGAAATTATCCGTTTTCTATGCTTTTTCCGATCATATCCTAGCAATATCACGAAAAGTAAGACAAAATAGAGGGAAAAGATTGAAATTCCGTTAAATTAACCTTTTTCGATAATTTTTCGATCATATCTTGGTAAATCACGAAAACTAAGGCAAAATAGAGGAAAAAAATTTAAATTTTGTTGAAATTATCCTTTTTCGATGCTTTTTTCGATCATATCTGCGCAAAATCACGAAAACTAAGGCAAAATATTAGAAAAGGATTGAAATATCGTTGAAATAATCAATTTTCTATGCTTTTTTCGATCTTATCCAGGCAAAATCACGAAAACTAACGCAAAATAGAGTAAAAAGATTGAAATTTCCGTGAAATTTTTCCGTTCTCGATGGTTTTTTCGATCATATTTTGGCACAATTACGAAAACTAAGGTGAAATACAGGAAAAAGATTGAAATTTCGCTGAAATTATCCGATTTCGATGCTTTTTTCGATCCTTGTTTAGCAATATCACGAAAAGTAAGGCAAATTAGACATAAAAGATTGCTAAATATCAGTGAAATTATCCGTTTTCGATGCTTTTTTCGGTCAAATCTTAGCAAAATCACTTAATGTAGGGAAAAATAGACGAAACAAGAATGAAATTGGTTTGAAATTATCCGTTTTCGATGCTATTCTTGATCATGCCTTGGCAAAATCACGAAATAAAAGGCAATATAGAGGAAAATGATTGTAATTTCGCTGAAGTTATGCGTTTTTGATGCTTTTTCGGTCATATCTTGGCAAAATCACGAGAAGTAAGGCAAAATAGAGGAAAAAGATTGAAATTTCGTTGAAATTATCCGTATTCGATTCTTTTTTCGATCATATCTTGGCCAAATCACGAAATATATGGAAAAATAGACGAAAAAGATTGAAATATCGTTGAAATAATCCTTTTTCGATGATTTTTTCGATCACATCCTGGCAAAATCACGAAAAGTTAGGCAATGTAAATAATAAAAAATTGAAATATCCTTGAAATTATCCTTTTTCGATGCTTTTTTCAATCATAACTTGGCAAAATCAAGAAAACTAAAGCGAGATAGTGGACAACGATTGAAATTTCATTGAAATTATCCATTTCGATGGTTTTTTTCGATTATATCTTGGCATAATCACGAAAGGTAAGGCCAAATAGAGGAAGAAGATTGAAATTTCGTTGAAAGTTTCCGTTTTCGATGTTTCTTTCGATCACATCCTGGCAAAATCACGAAAACTAAGGCGAAATAGAGAAAATATATTTAAATTTTGTTTTTATCATATTTTCGATGCTTTCTTAGATCATATCTTGTCAAAATCATGAAAGGTAAGGCAAAATATAGGAAAAAAGATTGAAATTTTGGTAAAATTATCCGTTTCCGATGCTTTTTTCTATCATATCATGGCAAAATCAATAAAACTAAGGCAAAATTGAGGAAAAGACTGCAATTTTGGTGACAATATCCGTTTTCGATGCTTTTTTCGATCATATCTTGGAAAATTCACGGAAAGTTAGGCAAAATAGAGGAAAAATAAAGAAATTTCGTAGAAATTGTCCGTTTTCGATGCTTTTTTCGATCATATCTTGGAAAATCACGAAAAATAAGGCGAAATTGAGGAAAAATAGTTAAATTTCGTTACAATTATCCGTTTTCGATGATTTTTTCGATGATATCCTGGCAATATCAGATATATAAGGCAAATTAGAGCAAAAAGATTGAAATATCGTTGAAATTTACCGTTGTCGGTCATATCATGTAAAAATCAGGAAAAGAAGGGATAAATAGAGGAAAAAGATTCAAATCTCGTTGAAATTATCCGTTTTCTATGCTTTTTCCGATCATATCTTAGCAATATCACGAAAAGTAAGACAAAATAGAGGGAAAAGATTGAAATTCCGTTTAATTAACCGTTTTCGATAATTTTTCGATCATATCATGTAAAAATCAGGAAAAGTAAGGCAAAATAGGGGAAAAAGATTCAAATCTCGTTGAAATTATCCTTTTTCGATGCTTTTTTCAATCATAACTTGACAAAATCAAGAAAACTAAAGCAAGATAGTGGACTACGATTGAAATTTCATTAAAATGATCCGTTTTCGATGCTTTTTTCTATTATATCTTAGCATAATCATGAAAGGTAATGCCAAATAGAGGAAGAAGATTGAAATTTCGTTGAAAGTTTCCGTTTTCGATGTTTCTTTCGATCACATCCTGGCAAAATCACGAAAACTAAGGCGAACTAGAGAAAATATATTTAAATTTTGTTTTATCATATTTTGTCGAAGCTTTCTTAGATCATATCTTGTCAAAATCAGGAAAGGTAAGGCAAAATATAGGAAAAAAGATTGAAATTTCGGTAAAAATATCCGTTTCCGATGCTTTTTTCTATCATATCTTGGCAAAATCAATAAAACTAAGGCGAAATAGAGGAAGAGACTGCAATTTTGGTGACAATATCCGTTTTCGATACTTTTTTTGATCATATCTTGGAAAAATCACGGAAACTAAGGCAAAATAGAGAAAAATAGTTAAATTTCGTTGCAATTATCCGTTTTTGATGATTTTTTCGATTTTATCTTGTCAATATCACGAAATATAAGTCACATTACAGGAAAAAGATTGAAATCTCGTTGAAATTATCCGTTTTCTATGCTTTTTCCGATCATATCTTAGCAATATCACGAAAAGTAAGACAAAATAGAGGGAAAAGATTGAAATTCCGTTAAATTAACCGTTTTCGATAATTTTTCGATCATATCTTGGTAAATCACGAAAACTAAGGCAAAATAGAGGAAAAAAATTTAAATTTTGTTGAAATTATCCTTTATCGATGCTTTTTTCGATCATATCTGCACAAAATCACGAAAACTAAGGCAAAATATTAGAAAAGAATTGAAATATCGTTGAAATAATCAATTTTCTATGCTTTTTTCGATCTTATCCAGGCAAAATCACGAAAACTAACGCAAAATAGAGTAAAAAGATTGAAATTTCCGTGAAATTTTTCCGTTCTCGATGGTTTTTTCGATCATATTTTGGCACAATTACGAAAACTAAGGTGAAATACAGGAAAAAGATTGAAATTTCGCTGAAATTATCCGATTTCGATGCTTTTTTCGATCCTTGTTTAGCAATATCACGAAAAGTAAGGCAAATTAGACATAAAAGATTGCTAAATATCAGTGAAATTATCCGTTTTCGATGCTTTTTTCGGTCAAATCTTAGCAAAATCACCTAATGTAGGGAAAAATAGACGAAACAAGAATGAAATTGGTTTGAAATTATCCGTTTTCGATGCTATTCTTGATCATGTCTTGGCAAAATCACGAAATAAAAGGCAATATAGAGGAAAATGATTGTAATTTCGCTGAAGTTATGCGTTTTTGATGCTTTTTCGGTCATATCTTGGCAAAATCACGAAATATAAGTCACATTACAGGAATAAGATTGAAATCTCGTTGAAATTATCCGTTTTCTATGCTTTTTCCGATCATATCCTAGCAATATCACGAAAAGTAAGACAAAATAGAGGGAAAAGATTGAAATTCCGTTAAATTAACCTTTTTCGATAATTTTTCGATCATATCTTGGTAAATCACGAAAACTAAGGCAAAATAGAGGAAAAAAATTTAAATTTTGTTGAAATTATCCTTTATCGATGCTTTTTTCGATCATATCTGCACAAAATCACGGAAACTAAGGCAAAATATTAGAAAAGAATTGAAATATCGTTGAAATAATCAATTTTCTATGCTTTTTTCGATCTTATCCAGGCAAAATCACGAAAACTAACGCAAAATAGAGTAAAAAGATTGAAATTTCCGTGAAATTTTTCCGTTCTCGATGGTTTTTTCGATCATATTTTGGCACAATTACGAAAACTAAGGTGAAATACAGGAAAAAGATTGAAATTTCGCTGAAATTATCCGATTTCGATGCTTTTTTCGATCCTTGTTTAGCAATATCACGAAAAGTAAGGCAAATTAGACATAAAAGATTGCTAAATATCAGTGAAATTATCCGTTTTCGATGCTTTTTTCGGTCAAATCTTAGCAAAATCACCTAATGTAGGGAAAAATAGACGAAACAAGAATGAAATTGGTTTGAAATTATCCGTTTTCGATGCTATTCTTGATCATGCCTTGGCAAAATCACGAAATAAAAGGCAATATAGAGGAAAATGATTGTAATTTCGCTGAAGTTATGCGTTTTTGATGCTTTTTCGGTCATATCTTGGCAAAATCACGAAATATAAGTCACATTACAGGAATAAGATTGAAATCTCGTTGAAATTATCCGTTTTCTATGCTTTTTCCGATCATATCTTAGCAATATCACGAAAAGTAAGACAAAATAGAGGGAAAAGATTGAAATTCCGTTAAATTAACCTTTTTCGATAATTTTTCGATCATATCTTGGTAAATCACGAAAACTAAGGCAAAATAGAGGAAAAAAATTTAAATTTTGTTGAAATTATCCTTTTTCGATGCTTTTTTCGATCATATCTGCGCAAAATCATGAAAACTAAGGCAAAATATTAGAAAAGGATTGAAATATCGTTGAAATAATCAATTTTCTATGCTTTTTTCGATCTTATCCAGGCAAAATCACGAAAACTAACGCAAAATAGAGTAAAAAGATTGAAATTTCCGTGAAATTTTTCCGTTCTCGATGGTTTTTTCGATCATATTTTGGCACAATTACGAAAACTAAGGTGAAATACAGGAAAAAGATTGAAATTTCGCTGAAATTATCCGATTTCGATGCTTTTTTCGATCCTTGTTTAGCAATATCACGAAAAGTAAGGCAAATTAGACATAAAAGATTGCTAAATATCAGTGAAATTATCCGTTTTCGATGCTTTTTTCGGTCAAATCTTAGCAAAATCACTTAATGTAGGGAAAAATAGACGAAACAAGAATGAAATTGGTTTGAAATTATCCGTTTTCGATGCTATTCTTGATCATGCCTTGGCAAAATCACGAAATAAAAGGCAATATAGAGGAAAATGATTGTAATTTCGCTGAAGTTATGCGTTTTTGATGCTTTTTCGGTCATATCTTGGCAAAATCACGAGAAGTAAGGCAAAATAGAGGAAAAAGATTGAAATTTCGTTGAAATTATCCGTATTCGATTTTTTTTCGATCATATCTTGGCCAAATCACGAAATATATGGAAAAATAGACGAAAAAGATTGAAATATCGTTGAAATAATCCGTTTTCGATGATTGTTTCTATCACATCCTGGCAAAATCACGAAAAGTTAGGCAATGTAAATAATAAAAAATTGAAATATCCTTGAAATTATCCTTTTTCGATGCTTTTTTCAATCATAACTTGGCAAAATCAAGAAAACTAAAGCGAGATAGTGGACAACGATTGAAATTTCATTGAAATTATCTATTTCGATGGTTTTTTTCGATTATATCTTGGCATAATCACGAAAGGTAAGGCCAAATAGAGGAAGAAGATTGAAATTTCGTTGAAAGTTTCCCTTTTCGATGTTTCTTTCGATCACATCCTGGCAAAATCACGAAAACTAAGGCGAAATAGAGAAAATATATTTAAATTTTGTTTTTATCATATTTTCGATGCTTTCTTAGATCATATCTTGTCAAAATCATGAAAGGTAAGGCAAAATATAGGAAAAAAGATTGAAATTTCGGTAAAATTATCCGTTTCCGATGCTTTTTTCTATCATATCATGGCAAAATCAATAAAACTAAGGCAAAATTGAGGAAAAGACTGCAATTTTGGTGACAATATCCGTTTTCGATGCTTTTTTCGATCATATCTTGGAAAATTCACGGAAAGTTAGGCAAAATAGAGGAAAAATAAAGAAATTTCGTAGAAATTGTCCGTTTTCGATGCTTTTTTCGATCATATCTTGGAAAATCACGAAAAATAAGGCGAAATTGAGGAAAAATAGTTAAATTTCGTTACAATTATCCGTTTTCGATGATTTTTTCGATGATATCCTGGCAATATCAGATATATAAGGCAAATTAGAGCAAAAAGATTGAAATATCGTTGAAATTTACCGTTGTCGGTCATATCATGTAAAAATCAGGAAAAGAAGGGATAAATAGAGGAAAAAGATTCAAATCTCGTTGAAATTATCCGTTTTCTATGCTTTTTCCGATCATATCTTAGCAATATCACGAAAAGTAAGACAAAATAGAGGGAAAAGATTGAAATTCCGTTTAATTAACCGTTTTCGATAATTTTCGATCATATCTTGGTTAATCACGAAAACAAAGGGAAAATAGAGGAAAAATATTTAAAATTTGTCGAAATTATGCTTATTCGATGCTTTTTTCGATCATATCTGGGCAAAATCACGAAAACTAAGGCAAAATATTAGAAAAGGATTGAAATATCGTTGAATTTATCAATTTTCGATGCTTTTTTCGATCTTATTCAGGCAAAATCACGAAAACTAACGCAAAATAGAGTAAAAAGATTGAAATTTCCGTGAAATTTATCCGTTCTCGATGGTTTTTTCGATCATATCTTGGCATAATCACGAAAGGTAAGGCCAAATAGAGAAAATATATTTATATTTTGTTTTTATCATATTTTTTCGATGCTTTCTTAGATCATATCTTGTCAAAATCAGGAAAAGTAAGGCAAAATATAGGAAAAAAATTTGAAATTTCGGTAAAATTATCCGTTTCCGATGCTTTTTTCTATCATATCTTGGCAAAATCGATAAAAGTAAGGCGAAATAGAGGAAAAGACTGCAATTTTGATGACAATATCCGTTTTCGATGCTTTTTTCGATCATATCTTGGAAAATTCACGGAAAGTTAGGCAAAATAGAGGAAAAATAAAGAAATTTCGTAGAAATTGTCCGTTTTCGATGCTTTTTTCGATCATATCTTGGAAAATCACGAAAAATAAGGCGAAATTGCGGAAAAATAGTTAAATTTCGTTACAATTATCCGTTTTCGATGATTTTTTCGATGATATCCTGGCAATATCAGATATATAAGGCAAATTAGAGCAAAAAGATTGAAATATCGTTGAAATTTACCGTTATCGGTCATATCATGTAAAAATCAGGAAAAGTAAGGCAAAATAGAGGAAAAAGATTCAAATCTCGTTGAAATTATCCGTTTTCTATGCTTTTTCCGATCATATCTTAGCATTATCACGAAAAGTAAGACAAAATAGAGGGAAAAGATTGAAATTCCGTTTAATTAACCGTTTTCGATAATTTTTCAACATATCTTGGTTCATCACGATAACAAAGGGAAAATAGAGGAAAATTTTTTTAATTTTGTTGAAATTATGCTTATTCGATGCTTTTTTCGATCATATCTGGGCAAAATCACGAAAACTAAGGCAAAATATTAGAAAAGGATTGAAATATCGTTGAAGTTATCAATTTTCGATGCTTTTTTCGATCTTATCCAGGCAAAATCACGAAAACTAACGCAAAATAGAGTAAAAAGATTGAAATTTCCGTGAAATTTATCCGTTCTCGATGGTTTTTTCGATCATATCTTGGCATAATCACGAAAGGTAAGGCCAAATAGAGGAAGAGGATTGAAATTTCGTTGAAAGTTTCCGTTTTCGATGTTTCTTTCGATCACATCCTCGCAAAATCACGAAAACTAAGGCGAAATAGAGAAAATATATTTAAATTTTGTTTTTATCATATTTTTTAGATGCTTTCTTAGATCATATCTTGTCAAAATCAGGAAAGGTAAGGCAAAATATAGGAAAAAAGATTGAAATTTCTTAGCAAAATCACGTAATGTAGGGAAAAATAGACGAAACAAGAATGAAATTGGTTTGAAATTATCCGTTTTCGATGCTATTTTTGATCATGCCTTGGCAAAATCACGAATTAAAAGGCAATATAAAGGAAAATGATTGTAATTTTGCTGAAGTTATGCGTTTTTGATGCTTTTCGGGTCATATCTTGGCAAAATCACGAGAAGTAAGGCAAAATAGAGGAAATAGATTGAAATTTCGTTGAAATTATCCGTATTCGATTATTTTTTCGATCATATCTTGGCCAAATCACGAAATATATGGAAAAATAGAAGAAAAAGATTGAAATTTCGTTGAAATATTCCGTTTTCGATGATTTTTTCGATCACATCCTGGCAAAATCACGAAAAGTTAGGCAATGTTAATAATAAAAAATTGAAATTACATTGAAATTTTCCGTTTTCGATGCTTTTTTCGATTATATCTTGGCATAATCACGAAAGGTAAGGCCAAATAGAGGAAAAAGATTGAAATATCGTTGAAATTATCCTTTTTCGATGCTTTTTTCAATCATATCTTGGCAAAATCACGAAAGCTAAGGGAAAATGGAAGAAAAAAGATTGAAATTATCCGTTTTCGATGATTTTTTCGATCATATCTTAGCAAAATCACGAAATCCAAGTCGAAATTGACGAGAAATTGATTGAAATTTCGGTAAAATGATCAAACATTTCGATTCTTTTTCGATGATATCTTGGCAAAATCACGAAAGGTAAGGCAAATTAGAGGAAAAAGATTGAAATCCAGTTGAAATTATCCGTTTTCGATTTTTTTCGATCATACGTTGTCAAAATCAGGAAAAGTAAGGCAAAATAGAGGAAAAATATTGAAATTTCGTTGAAATTATCCGTATTTTCTGCTTATCCCGATCATATCATGGCTTAATCACGAAATGTTATGCGTAATGGACGATAAAATATAGATTTTTCGTTGAAATTAACCGTTTTAAATGCTTCTTTCGATCATATCTTGGCAAAATTAATAAAACTAAGGTGAAATACAGGAAAAAGATTGAAATTTCGCTGAAATTATCCGATTTCGATGCTTCTTTCGATAATATCTTGGCATAATCACGAAATGTAAGGCCAAATAGAGGAAAAAGATTGAAATTTCGTTGAAAGATTCCGTTTGCGATGTTTCTTTCGATCAAATCCTGGCAAAATCACGAAAACTAAGGCAAAATAGAGAAAATATATTTAAATTTTGTTTTTATTATATTTTTTCGATGCTTTCTTAGATCATATCTTGTCAAAATCACGAAAGGTAAGGCAAAATATAGGAAAAAAGATTGCAATTTCGGTGAAATTATCCGTTTCCGATGCTTTTTTCTATCATGTCATGGCAAAATCAATAAAACTAAGGCGGAATAGAGGAAATGACTGCAATTTTGGTGACAATATCCGTTGTCGATGCTTTTATCGGTCAAATCTTCGCAAAATCACGTAATGTAGGAAAAAATAGACGAAGAAATAATGAAATTGGTTTGAAATTATCCGTTTTCGATGCTTTTTTTGATCATGCCTTGGCAAAATCACGAAATAAAAGGCAATATAGAGGAAAATGATTGTAATTTCGCTGAAGTTATGCGTTTTTGATGCTTTTTCGGTCATATCTTGGCAAAATCACGAGAAGTAAGGCAAAATAGAGGAAAAAGAAATGAAATTTCGTTGAAATTATCCGTATTCGATTCTTTTTTCGATCATATCTTGGTCAAATCACGAAATATATGGAAAAATAGACGAAAAAGATTGAAATTTCGTAGAAATATTCCGTTTTCGATGATTTTTTCGATCACATCCTGGCAAAATCACGAAAAGTTAGGCAATGTAAATAATAAAAAATTGAAATATCGTTGAAATTATCCTTTTTCGATACTTTTTTCAATCATAACTTGGCAAAATCAAGAAAACTAAGGCAAGATAGTGGACAAAGATTGAAATAACATTGAAATTATCCGTTTTCGATGCTTTTTTCGATTATATCTTGGCATAATTACGAAAGGTAAGGCCAAATAGAGGAAAAAGATTGAAATTTCGTTGAAAGATTCCGTTTGCGATGTTTCTTTCGATCAAATCCTGGCAAAATCACGAAAACTAAGTCGAAATAGAGAAGATATATTTAAATTTTGTTTTTATTATATTTTTTCGATGCTTTCTTAGATCATATCTTGTCAAAATCACGAAAGGTAATGCAAAATATAGGAAAAAAGATTGCAATTTCGGTGAAATTATCCGTTTCCGGTGCTTTTTTCTATCATATCATGGCAAAATCAATAAAACTAAGGCGAAATAGAGGAAAAGACTGCAATTTTGGTGACAATATCCGTTGTCGATGCTTTTTTCGGTCAAATCTTAGCAAAATCACGTAATGTAGGGAAAAATAGACGAAGAAATAATGAAATTGGTTTGAAACTATCCGTTTTCGATTCTTTTTTCGATCATATCTTGGTCAAATCACGAAATATATGGAAAAATAGACGAAAAAGATTTAAATTTCGTAGAAATATTCCGTTTTCGATGATTTTTTCGATCACATCCTGGCAAAATCACGAAAAGTTAGGCAATGTAAATAATAAAAAATTGAAATATCGTTGAAATTATCCTTTTTCGATGCTTTTTTCAATCATATCTTGGCAAAATCACGAACGCTAAGGGAAAATGGAAGAAAAAAGATTAAAATTATCCGTTTTCGATGATTTTTTCGATCATATCTTAGCAAAATCACGAAATCCAAGGCGAAATTGACGAGAAATTGATTGAAATTACGGTAAAATGATCAAACATTTCGATTCTTTTTCGATGATATCTTGGCAAAATCACGAAAGGTAAGGCAAATTAGAGGAAAAAGATTGAAATCCCGTTGAAATTATCCGTTTTCGAGTTTTTCGATCATACGTTGTCAAAATCAGGATAAGTAAGGCAAAATAGAGGAAAAATATTGAAATTTCGTTGAAATTATCCGTATTTTCTGCTTTTCCCGATATCATGGCATAATCACGAAATGTTATGCGAAATGGACGATAAAATATAGATATTTCGTTGAAATTAACCGTTTTAAATGCTTCTTTCGATCATATCTTGGCAAAATTAATAAAACTAAGGTGAAATACAGGAAAAAGATTGAAATTTCGCTGAAATTATCCGATTTCGATGCTTCTTTCGATAATATCTTGGCATAATCACGAAATGTAAGGCCAAATAGAGGAAAAAGATTGAAATTTCGTTGAAAGATTCCGTTTGCGATGTTTCTTTCGATCAAATCCTGGCAAAATCACGAAAACTAAGGCGAAATAGAGAAGATATATTTAAATTTTGTTTTTATTATATTTTTTCGATGCTTTCTTAGATCATATCTTGTCAAAATCACGAAAGGTAAGGCAAAGTACAGGAAAAAAGATTGCAATTTCGGTGAAATTATCCGTTTCCGATGCTTTTTTTTATGTTATCATGGCAAAATCAATAAAACTAAGGCGAAATAGAGGAAAAGACTGCAATTTTGGTGACAATATCCGTTTTCGATGCTTTTTTCGATCATATCTTGGAAAATTCACGGAAAGTTAGGCAAAATAGAGGATAAATAAAGAAATTTCGTAGAAATTATCCGTTTTCGATGCTTTTTTGATCATATATTGGAAAAATCACGAAAACAAAGGCAAATTACAGGAAAAGATTCAAATCTCGTTGAAATTATCCGTTTTCTATACATTTTCCGATCATATCTTAGCAATATCACGAAAAGTAAGACAAAATAGAGGGAAAAGATTGAAATTCCGTTTAATTAACCGTTTCCGATAATTTTTCGATCATATCTTGGTTAATCACGAAAACTAAGGAAAAATATTAGAAAAGGATTGAAATATCGTTGAAATTATCAATTTTCGATGCTTTTTTCGATCTTATCCAGGCAAAATCACGAAAACTAACGCAAAATAAGGTAAAAAAATTGAAATTTCCGTGAAATTTATCCGTTCTCGATGCTTTTTTCGATCCTTGCTTAGCAATATCACGAAAAGTAAGGTAAATTAGACATAAAAGATTGCTAAATATCAGTGAAATTTCCGTTGTCGATGCTTTTTTCGGTCAAATCTTAGCAAAATCACGTAATGTAGGGAAAAATAGACGAAGAAATAATGAAATTGGTTTGAAATTATCCGTTTTCGATGCTTTTTTTGATCATGCCTTGGCAAAATCACGAAATAAAAGGCAATATAGAGGAAAATGATTGTAATTTCGCTGAAGTTATGCGTTTTTGATGCTTTTTCGGTCATATCTTGGCAAAATCACGAGAAGATAGGCAAAATAGAGGAAATAGATTGAAATTTCGTTGAAATTATCCGTATTCGATTCTTTTTTCGATCGTATCTTGGCCAAATCACGAAATATATGGAAAAATAGAAGAAAAAGATTGAAATTTCGTTGTAATATTCCGTTTTCGATGATTTTTTCGATCACATCCTGGCAAAATCACGAAAAGTTAGGCAATGTAAATAATAAAAAATTGAAATATCCTTGAAATTATCCTTTTTCGATACTTTTTTCAATCATAACTTGGCAAAATCAAGAAAACTAAGGCAAGATAGTGGACAAAGATTGAAATTACATTGAAATTATCCGTTTCCGATGCTTTTTTCGATTATATCTTGGCATAATCACGAAAGGTAAGGCCAAATAGAGGAAAAAGATTGAAATTTCGTTGAAAGTTTCCGTTTTCGATGTTTCTTTCGATCACATCCTGGCAAAATCACGAAAACTAAGGCGAAATAGAGCAAATATATTTAAATTTTGTTTTTATCATATTCTTTCGATGCTTTCTTAGATCATATCTTGTCAAAATAATGAAAGGTAAGGCAAAATATAGGAAAAAAGATTTCAATTTCGGTAAAATAATCCGTTTCCGATGCTTTTTTTTATCATATCATGGCAAAATCAATAAAACTAAGGCGAAATAGAGGAAAAGACTGCAATTTTGGTGACAATATCCGTTTTCGATGCTTTTTTCGATCATATTTTGGAAAATTCACGGAATGTTATGCAAAAAAGAGGAAAAATAAAGAAATTTCGTAGAAATTGTCCGTTTTCGATGCTTATTTCGATCATATCTTGGAAAATCACGAAAAATAAGGCGAAATTGAGGAAAAATAGTTGAATTTCGTTACAATTATCCGTTTTCGATGATTTTTTCGATGATACCCTGGCAATATCAGATATATAAGGCAAATTAGAGCAAAAAGATTGAAATATCGTTGAAATTTACCGTTATCGATCATATCATGCAAAGATCAGGAGAAGAAGGGCAAAATAGAGGAAAAAGATTCAAATCTCGTTGAAATTATCCGTTTTCTATGCTATTTCCGATCATATCTTAGCAATATCACGAAAAGCAAGACAAAATAGAGGGAAAAGATTGAAATTCCGTTTAATTATCCGTTTTCGATAATTTTCGATCATATCTTGGTTAATCACGAAAACAAAGGGAAAATAGAGGAAAAGAATTTAAATTTTTTCGAAATTATGCTTATTCAATGCTTTTTTCGATCATATCTGGGCAAAATCACGAAAACTAAGGCAAAATATTAGAAAAGGATTGAAATATCGTTGAAGTTATCAATTTTCGATGCTTTTTTCGATCTTATCCAGGCAAAATCACGAAAACTAACGCAAAATAGAGTAAAAAGATTGAAATTTCCGTGAAATTTATCCGTTCTCGATGGTTTTTTCGGTCAAATCTTAGCAAAATCACTTAATGTAGGGAAAAATAGACGAAACAAGAATGAAATTGGTTTGAAATTATCCGTTTTCGATGCTATTCTTGATCATGCCTTGGCAAAATCACGAAATAAAAGGCAATATAGAGGAAAATGATTGTAATTTCGCTGAAGTTATGCGTTTTTGATGCTTTTTCGGTCATATCTTGGCAAAATCACGAGAAGTAAGGCAAAATAGAGGAAAAAGATTGAAATTTCGTTGAAATTATCCGTATTCGATTCTTTTTTCGATCATATCTTGGCCAAATCACGAAATATATGGAAAAATAGACGAAAAAGATTGAAATATCGTTGAAATAATCCGTTTTCGATGATTTTTTCGATCACATCCTGGCAAAATCACGAAAAGTTAGGCAATGTAAATAATAAAAAATTGAAATATCCTTGAAATTATCCTTTTTCGATGCTTTTTTCAATCATAACTTGGCAAAATCAAGAAAACTAAAGCGAGATAGTAGACAACGATTGAAATTTCATTGAAATTATCCATTTCGATGGTTTTTTTCGATTATATCTTGGCATAATCACGAAAGGGTAGGCCAAATAGAGGAAGAAGATTGAAATTTCGTTGAAAGTTTCCGTTTTCGATGTTTCTTTCGATCACATCCTGGCAAAATCAGGAAAACTAAGGCGAAATAGAGAAAATATATTTAAATTTTGTTTTTATCATATTTTCGATGCTTTCTTAGATCATATCTTGTCAAAATCATGAAAGGTAAGCCAAAATATAGGAAAAAAGATTGAAATTTCGGTAAAATTATCCGTTTCCGATGCTTTTTTCTATCATATCATGGCAAAATCAATAAAACTAAGGCAAAATAGAGGAAAAGACTGCAATTTTGGTGACAATATCCGTTTTCGATGCTTTTTTCGATCATATCTTGGAAAATTCACGGAAAGTTAGGCAAAATAGAGGAAAAATAAAGAAATTTCGTAGAAATTGTCCGTTTTCGATGCTTTTTTCGATCATATCTTGGAAAATCACGAAAAATAAGGCGAAATTGAGGAAAAATAGTTAAATTTTGTTACAATTATCCGTTTTCGATAATTTTTCGAACATATCTTGGTTAATCTCGAAAACAAAGGGAAAATAAAGGAAAAATATTTAAATTTTGTCGAAATTATGCTTATTCGATGCTTTTTTCGATCATATCTGGGCAAAATCACGAAAACTAAGGCAAAATATTAGAAAAGGATTGAAATATCGTTGAAGTTATCAATTTTCGATGCTTTTTTCGATCTTATCCAGGCAAAATCGCGAAAACTAACGCAAAATAGAGTAAAAAGATTGAAATTTCCGTGAAATTTATCCGTTCTCGATGGTTTTTTCGATCATATCTTGGCATAATCACGAAAGGTAAGGCCAAAAAGAGGAAGAGGATTGAAATTTCGTTGAAAGTTTCCGTTTTCGATGTTTCTTTCGATCACATCCTCGCAAAATCACGAAAACTAAGGCGAAATAGAGAAAATATATTAAAATTTTGTTTTTATCATATTTTTTCGATGCTTTCTTAGATCATATCTTGTCAAAATCAGGAAAGGTAAGTCAAAATATAGGAAAAAAGATTGAAATTTCGGTAAAATTATCCGTTTCCGATGCTTTTTTCTATCATATCTTGGCAAAATCGATAAAAGTAAGGCGAAATAGAGGAAAAGACTGCAATTTTGGTGACAATATCCGTTTTCGATGCTTTTTTCGATCATATCTTGGAAAAATCACGGAAGCTAAGGCAAAATAGAGGAAAAATAGTTAAATTTCGTTGCAATTATCCGTTTTCGATGATTTTTTGATCATATCTGGGCAAAATTACGAAAAAAAGGCAAAATATTAGAATAGGATTGAAATATCATTGAAATTATCAATTTTCGATGCTTTTTTCGATCTTATCCAGGCAAAATCACGAAATCCAAGGCGAAATTGACGAGAAATTGATTGAAATTTCGGTAAAATGATCAAACGTTTCGATTCTTTTTCGATGATATCTTGGCAAAATCACGAAAGGTAAGGCAAATTAGAGGAAAAAGATTGATATCCCGTTGAAATTATCCGTTTTCGATTTTTTTCGATCATACGTTGTCAAAATCAGGAAAAGTAAGGCAAAATAGAGGAAAAATATTGAAATTTCGTTGAAATTATCCGTATTTTCTGCTTTTCCCGATCATATCATGGCATAATCACGAAATGTTATGCGAAATGGACGATAAAATATAGATATTTCGTTGAAATTAACCGTTTTAAATGCTTCTTTCGATCATATCTTGGCAAAATTAATAAAACTAAGGTGAAATACAGGAAAAAGATTGAAATTTCGCTGAAATTATCCGATTTCGATGCTTCTTTCGATAATATCTTGGCATAATCACGAAATGTAAGGCCAAATAGAGGAAAAAGATTGAAATTTCGTTGAAAGATTCCGTTTGCGATGTTTCTTTCGATCAAATCCTGGCAAAATCACGAAAACTAAGGCGAAACAGAGAAAATATATTTAAATTTTGTTTTTATCATATTTTTTCGATGCTTTCTTAGATCATATCTTGTCAAAATCATGAAAGGTAAGGCAATATATAGGAAAAAAGATTGAAATTTCGGTAAAATTATCCGTTTCCGATGCTTTTTTCTATCATATCTTGGCAAAATGAATAAAACTAAGGCGAAATAGAGGAAAAGACTACAATTTTGGTGACAATATCCGTTTTCGATGCTTTTTTCGATCATGTCTTGGAAAAATCACGGAAAGTTAGGCAAAATAGAGGAAAAATAAAGAAATTTCGTAGAAATTATCCTTTTTCGATGCTTTTTTGATCATATATTGGAAAAATCACGAAAACTAAGGCAAATTACAGGAAAAGATTCAAATCTCGTTGAAATTATCCGAATTTTCTATACATTTTCCGATCATATCTTAGCAATATCACGAAAAGTAAGACAAAATAGAGGGAAAAGATTGAAATTCCGTTAAATCAACCGTTTCCGATAATTTTTCGATCATATCTTGGTTAATCACGAAAACTAAGGAAAAATAGTGGAAAAAAATTTAAATTTTGTTGAAATTATCCTTTTTCGATGCTTTTTTCGATCATATCTGGGCAAAATCACGAAAACTAAGGCAAAATATTAGAACAGGATTGAAATATTGTTGAAATTATCAATTTTCGATGCTTTTCCCGATCTTATCCAGGCAAAATCACGAAAACTAACGCCAAATAGAGTAAAAAGATTGAAATTCCGTTAAATCAACCGTTTCCGACAATTTTTCGATCATATCTTGGTTAATCACGAAAACGAAGGAAAAATAGAGGAAAAAGATTGAAATTTCGCTGAAATTATCCGATTTCGATGCTTTTTTCGATCCTTGCTTAGCAATATCACGAAAAGTAAGGTAAATCAGACATAAAAGATTGCTAAATATCAGTGAAATTATCCGTTGTCGATGCTTTTTTCGGTCAAATCTTAGCAAAATCACTTAATGTAGGGAAAAATAGACGAAACAAGAATGAAATTGGTTTGAAATTATCCGTTTTCGATGCTATTCTTGATCATGCCTTGGCAAAATCACGAAATAAAAGGCAATATAGAGGAAAATGATTGTAATTTCGCTGAAATTATGCGTTTTTGATGCTTTTTCGGTCATATCTTGGCAAAATCACGAGAAGTAAGGCAAAATAGAGGAAAAAGAAATGAAATTTCGTTGAAATTATCCGTATTCGATTCTTTTTTCGATCATATCTTGGTCAAATCACGAAATATATGGAAAAATAGACGAAAAAGATTGAAATTTTGTAGAAATATTCCGTTTTCGATGATTTTTTCGATCACATCCTGGCAAAATCACGAAAAGTTAGGCAATGTAAATAATAAAAAATTGAAATATCGTTGAAATTAGCCTTTTTCGATGCTTTTTTCAATCATATCTTGGCAAAATCACGAAAGCTAAGGGAAAATAGAAGAAAGAAGATTGAAATTATCCGTTTTCGATGATTTTTTCGATCATATCTTAGCAAAATCACGAAATCCAAGGCGAAATTGACGAGAAATTGATTGAAATTTCGGTAAAATCATCAAACTTTTCGATTCTTTTTCGATGATATCTTGGCAAAATCACGAAAGGTAAGGCAAATTAGAGGAAAAAGATTGAAATCCCGTTGAAATTATCCGTTTTCGATTTTTTTCGATCATACGTTGTCAAAATCAGGAAAAGTAAGGCAAAATAGAGGAAAAATATTGAAATTTCGTTGAAATTATCCGTCTTTTCTGCTTTTCCCGATCATATCATGGCATAATCACGAAATGTTATGCGAAATGGACGATAAAATATAGATATTTCGTTGAAATTAACCGTTTTAAATGCTTCTTTCGATCATATCTTTGCAAAATTAATAAAACTAAGGTGAATTAAAGGAAAAAGATTGAAATTTCGGTGAAATTATCCGATTTCGATGCTTCTTTCGATAATATCTTGGAATAATCACGAAATGTAAGGCCAAATAGAGGAAAAAGATTGAAATTTCGTTGGAAGATTCCGTTTGCGATGTTTCTTTCGATCAAATCGTGGCAAAATCACGAAAACTAAGACGAAATAGAGGAAGAAGATTGAAATTTCGTTGAAATTTTCCGTTTTCGATGATTTTTTCGTTCACATCCTGGTAAAATCTCGAAAAGTTAGGCAATGTAAATAATAAAAAATTGAAATATCGTTAAAATTATCCGTTTTCGATGCTTTTTTCGATTGTATCTTGGCATAATCACGAAAGGTAAGGCCAAATAGAGGAAAAAGATTGAAATTTCGTTGAAAGTTTCCATTTTCGATGTTTCTTTCGATCACATCCTGGCAAAATCACGAAAACTAAGGCGAAATAGAGAAAATTTATTTAAATTTTGTGTTTAATATATTTTTTTGATGCTATATTAAATCATATCTTGTCACAATCACGAAAGGTAAGGCAAAATATAGGAAAAAAGATTGAAATTTCGATAAAATTATCCGTTTCCGATGCTTTTTTCTATCATATCTTGGCAAAATCAATAAAACTAAGGCAAAATAGAGGAAAAAGATTCAAATCTCGTTGAAATTATCCGTTTTCTATGCTTTTTCCGATCATATCTTGGCAATATCACGATAAGTAAAACAAAATAGAAGGAAAAGATTGAAATTCCGTTAAATTAACCGTTTTCGATCATATCTTGGTTAATCACGAAAACTAAGGCAAAATAGAAGAAAAATATTTAAATTTTTTAAATTATCCTTTTTCGATGCTTTTTTCGATCATATCTGTGCAAAATCACGAAATCTAAGGCAAAATATTAGAAAAGGATTTTAATAGTGTTGAAATTATCAATTTTCGATGCTTTTTTCGATCTTATCCAGGCAAAATCACGAAAACTAACGCAAAATAGAGTAAAAAGATTGAAATTTCCGTGAAATTTATCCGTTCTTGATGGTTTTTTCGATCATATTTTGGCACAATTACGAAAACTAAGGTGAAATACAGGAAAAAGATTGAAATTTCGCTGAAATTATCCGATTTCGATGCTTTTTTCGATCCTTGCTTAGCAATATCACGAAAAGTAAGGCAAATTAGACGAAGAAGGAATGAAATTGGTTTGAAATTATACGTTTTCGATGCTTTTTTTGATCATGCCTTGGCAAAATCACGAAAAAAAAGGCAAAATAGAGGAAAAAGATTGTAATTTCGCTGAAGTTATGCGTTTTTGATGCTTTTTCGGTCATATCTTGGCAAAATCACGAGAAGTAAGGCAAAATAGAGGAAAAAGATTGAAATTTCTTTGAAATTATCCGTATTCGATTCTTTTTTCTATCATATCTTGGCAAAATCAATAAAACTAAGGCGAAATACATGAAAAGACTGCAATTTTGGTGACAATATCCGTTTGCGATGCTTTTTTCGATCATATCTTGGAAAAATATCGGAAAGTTAGGCAAAATAGAGGAAATATAAAGAAATTTCGTAGAAATTATCCGTTTTCGATGATGTTTTTGATCATATCTTGGAAAATCACAAAAACTAAGGCAAAATAGAGGAAGAAGATTGAAATTTCTTTGAAATTATCTGTTTTTGATGCTTTTTTCGATCAGATCTTGGATAGATAACGAAAAGTAAAGCAAATAGAGAATAAAGATTGATATTTCGGTGAAATTATCCGTTTTCGATGTTTTTTTCATCATTGATTGAAATCCTTTGCACATTGGGTACTCTAGAAGGAATTGCTTTCCACTAGAACTTTGCAGATGTTTGGGTGCTGGACTTGAATAATTAGAATAACTGTAATCAGAGTACATCCACTATCTTCTATTGAACTTTTAACATTGACCAATCTTCCTTAGATGATGATTCGCTGGCTGAACGAAGTGTGCGAGCCTCCGAAATTATGGCCGAGGCAGCCATGAAGCAGGCTGAGGCCACCATCATGCTGGCTGAGGCCACTGTCAAACATGCTGACGCAGCTGCGAGCATGGAAGTTGCAATGGAAGGAATAAAGGAGAGATACTCACAGAGTAAGTACTCTTGATATTTGATATAATCCTTCCGTTTTTCCCTTCTTCCTCCTATTCCACCCTACATTCAGATTACCTTGAGAGCAGGTGCATTACTTTTTTTGAGAGGTGGGAAATGTATTTACGTACCATAGGAGGCTTGCATAGCCTCAGCCACTCACTCAGATCATGAGAAAACCCACTAAACCCCACCTCTTTTTCCTCTGGGATGAGACTCCTATGCTGGGACCACTCTTGGGTTACCTTAGTGAATAAAATATGATTATTATTATATAATACAATAATATTCAATACAATCACAATCAAAACAATAATATACAATACTATAATATATAATCTAATACAGTGTAGATATGTGTGTGTGTATAAGAAATGTATGTATAAAATATATATCAGAAAGGAAGGAGTACTTCACCTGCTGGGTAGGCTAATCTCATTATGAGTTGCTCCCTAACTGTTCTGCCGACATCTGCAATGTGGCCCAGTTCTTCCACAGGTGGTATTTAGTCCTGGTCTTCCTCAACCAGTCAAGTTGTGCAGTTAAATTATCCTGCACACACTGGTTGTGTAAAACACAACAGGCATTTATAATTCTGCACACTTTCCTTGGTGAGTACTCCAACATCCTTCCCCTGCTCAGGCACCTGAACCGCCCTTTTAGTACCCCGATACACCTTTCAACGGCACATCTTGCCCTAGCATGCATGCGGGTGTATTTGGCCTCTGGACTTCCCTCTTCGGCGTGGAGGACGGGTGTCATGAGCCATGGCTCATTGGGATAACCAGAATCACCTGTTATGATTATAATCACCCAGTAAAATTACAGCTGTTTTATTTTTACTCCTCCTGAAGGAAATTTCACTTCGCTTACCTAAGAGCCAGCATTCTTCACCTCCTCTCCAAACCTCCTCAAGTAGACGCCGAAAGCGACTGTTCGACCACACGAAGGAGTCGTGCGAGGCCCCAGGATATCTGGCCAGTACGTTAATAATTTTAAGCTGTGAGTCACAGACCTAAAAAAACACAAACAAGATTAATGACAAGCGGAGACTTAATTTATTAATGGTGTATTTTGCATTAAAACTTACAATTTGAGTATTGATTGTGTGAATCGATTTTCGATTCACGTAGAGGTGCTCATCAACATATGGTTTTCGAATTGCTATATGAGTTCCATTAACAAATCCTAGAACTCCTGGGATTTGAGAGGACTCATAATGCCTGAAATTGAGAGGATTTTAACGTATACTCATTTCTTTCTTTTCAGATTGAGGCTCCTTAGGAAATAGTTTATGAAAAATAAGATTTTTTTTTCGTTTGTAATTAAAATATGTTTCTGTTCTATTTTAATGTTAATGTATATATTTATATATGTATGTAATATAATAAATAATGTATTTAATGTCAATAAATGACTTACTTTTCAATGTATACCCTCCTTTCCAAGAGACTGTTTGGGACAACAATCCACTTAGTAAGCACAGCAGGTGTGTTGAGGGCACTAGTCACCTCGTCTATAGCCCTGCTGACACTGGCATGGCTGAGGCTTACGTTGATACTGCTCCCCCACTGACTTCTGATAGCACCTTTGTCCATAAAAGTGCAATGCACAAAGGATCTAGGTGCCCAAGAAAATTCTTTGGTTATTAAAACTATGAAGATAGAACTATTATCTAGGTGCTACCATAATGTGGAAGTATTCATTATTTTAATATAAACACAGAAATTATTAATCTATCATTATCATTAAAATACTTCACAATTTCCTTAACAATGGCAATTTAAGAATGTGCTCACCACACCTAGCGAGTAATGAAATCCAAAAAACGAGTATCACGAAGTAGACATTTTAATTTGACAGAAAATTATTAGCAATGGAATTTTTACATTACTAGTACATTATGCATTCTTGGATTTGGTTGATACTCATTATCATTCATATTTTAACTTGAGGATACTTCCTGTATGAGAAGTAAACTTAGAAGATGTTACTTTACTTCAAAAGTCTTGTAAATGGGACATTTCCCTTGAATAAATACAACACATACCTTAATTTCAATGGGTAATGCTGTTGAAAGCTGTCCAACATTCAAGATTGGCCGCAGTTCCTCAACCAAAGCCCTTGTCATGTTTTTACTGAAGCGATACAAGCCTTCAGACACCTCCTCTGTAACACTGAAGGGGTCTGAATGATCCCTCAAGTGTCTGAGGTGTTGCCTTCTCCTTAAAACCTGGCGCCTTCCCCTTTCCAACTGCACAATCCTCAGATTCATTAAGGCGTCCATGGTATATGCGATTAACAACGAAGTTACGTATAACAGCAAATATAAAAGTAATTGTAGCATCGATTTCGAGTCCTCGGGAATTAAATGTGAAACAAGCTGAAGGAAATCGACATTCATTGGTGATATCAGAAATCGATGAGAAGTAAAAATAACAGTGAAAAACGCTGGAGAAACGTCACTTGTGACTAATATTCACGTAGATAAACAGTATTTATGTTATACAATACGAGCATAAACAGATGACATTGATAACCAAGTCTATTATTCGCATTGATGTAAATATGAAGCTAAAGCATGTAAACAGTCATCGCAAAACTAACTAAAGTAATGTACTTATTTATTTTATTTATAGGTTTTCAATAAAATAAACCAGGTTTGATATTTATGGGT
The DNA here is from genome assembly GCA_947579665.1 of Sympetrum striolatum. NCBI lineage: Eukaryota > Metazoa > Arthropoda > Insecta > Odonata > Libellulidae > Sympetrum > Sympetrum striolatum. Next base: position 124,260,953 of record OX388341.1, read on the forward strand.
TATTACGCTATGCATTTCAATTTATTTCATCTCTCTGCAGCTGAATAGAACGCTAAAATGATTTGTCAACAAAATTTGCGCAGCAATGATTGCATATACTCATATACCTATCCGTTTACATTATAATTAGCTTGTTTTACACCTTTATTTTACTTGTAGAACATTTGAATAAATGTGCATTCATGAAATATAGCAGTATAATCTTACTATAGCCAAATAATAAGGTTAAAAATCATTTTAAGTGTATTCACCTCTGAATAACCAAAACAAAAGGAACGCACGGAAAGACTTTTCGAGTGCTCTAGAGCACTCGTAAACTTTTCGAACGAAAAGTCCCAGATTTTCCGATAGGAAGCGCTCTGAAACAGGTGAAAAGGCTTTTCGATCGTAAATGACGTAATATCCGGAGGACATCACACTTTCCGTTCGGAACGAGAGACTCTGAAACACCCCCCATATCTTGGCAAAATCACGAAAAGTAAGACAAAATAGAGGAAAAAGATTGAAATTCCCTTGTAATTATCCGTTTTCGATAATTTTTCGATCATATCTTGGAAAATCACGAAAAATAAGGCAAAATATTAGAAAAGGATTGAAATATTGTTGAAATTATCCGTTTTCGATGCTTTTTTCGATCTTATCCTGGCAAAATCAAAAAAACTAAGGCAAAAAAGAGGAAAAAGATTAAAATTTCCGTGAAATTTATCCGTTCACGATGGTTTTTTCGATCATATTTTGGCACAATTACGAAAACTAAGGTAAAATAGAGGAAAAAGATTGAAATTTCGGTGATATTATCCGTTTTCGATGCTTTTTTCGATCTTATCCTGGCAAAATCATGTAATGTAAGGAAAAATAGACGAAAAAAGAATGAAATTTCGTTGAAATTATCCGTTTTCGATGTTTTTTTCCATCATTCTTTGACACAATTACGAACACTAAGGCAAAATAGAGGAAAAATATTGCTAAATTTCGCTGAAATTATCCAATTTCCTTGCTTTTTTTCGATCATTGCTTGGAATATCACGAAAAGTAAGGCGAATTAGACAAAAAAAGATTGCTAAATTTCGCTGAAATTATCCGATTTCCTTGCTTTTTTCGATCATTGCTTGGAATATCACGAAAAGTAAGGCAAATTAGACAAAAAAAGATTGCTAAATTTCGGAGAAATTATCAGTAATAGGGGAAAAAAATTAAATTACGCTAAAATTAACCGCTTTTTCCGATCATATCTAGAAAAAAATGACCAAAATTAAGGCAAAATAAAGGGAAAAAAAATGAAATTTCCCTAAAATTATCCGTTTTCGTTGCTTTTTTCGATTGTATCACAATAAAATGAAAAAAATAAGACTAAGTAAAGCAATAAAAGTGAAATTTCGATAAATTATTCCGTGTTCGTTGTTTTTCGATCATATCTATTTGAAATGACGAAATTTAAAGGCAAAATAGAGGATGAAATACGAAATTTCGCTAAAATGATCTGTTTTAGTTGCTTTTTTCGATCATATTTCGAAAAAATGACGAAAATTAAGTCAAAATAGAGGAATAAAATTTAAATTTCGCTAATATTATCCGTTTAGGTTGCTATTTGCTATGTATAAAATGACGAATATTTAGGAAAATCAGAGGTTCACATTTATGCAAAATTTCTACAAAATCATCCGTTCTCGTTGCTTTTCTTGATAATATCTCAATAAAAGGTCGGATATTAAGGCAAAAAAGAGGAGAAAAATTTATATTTCTATAAAATCATCCGTTTTCGTTGCTTTTCTTGAGAATATCTAAATAAAGGACGAATATTAAGGCACAATAGAGGAGTAAAATTTATATTTCTATAAAATCATCCGATTTCGTTGCTTTTTTCGATCATATCTCAATAAAATGACAAATATTAAGGCTAAAAAGAGGACAAATGATGTAAAATGGAGTTAGACTTAGCACTTGAAACTTACGCAACGGTTGTACGAGAAGAGAAAAATATTGACTCATCTGGGGCTCGAACCCAGGTCTCCCATTTTCCGGGCGGTTACTCTATTTACTAAACTACCGAACCACGTCCCTTTATCCACTGTAACTGTGGGCTTTTATGATCAGAGGTTTGGTGCTCCACGTAGTGGAACCAACCACCACCAGAGGTCCTCTTTAATTGAAAAATCGCTAAAATTATCCGTTTTCGTTTCATTTTTCGATCACATCTCGATAAAATGACGAAAATTTAGGACAAATAGAGGTTTAAAATTTAAATTTCTACAAAATCATCCGTTTTTGTTGTTTTTTTCGATCACATCTCGGTAAAATAACGAATATTAAGGTAAATAGAGGAAAAAAATTAAAATTTCGCTAAAATTATCCGTTTTCGTTGCTTTCTTCGATAATATCTGGTTAAAATGACGTAAATTAATGGCAAAAAGAGGATGAAAAATGAAATTTCCGTGAAATAATCCGTTTTAGTTGTTTTTTCGATCACATCGTAGCAAAATTACGAAAAGAAAGGCAAAATATAGGGAAATGATTTAAATTTCTTTTAAATTATTCGTTTTCGTTCTTTTTTTTGATCATATCTTAATAAAGTGAAGAAAATTAATGGCAAAATAGAGAAAAAAAATTGAAATTTTGCTCAAATTATGCGTTTTCGTTGCTTCATTTGATCATATCTCGATAAAATGACGAAAATTTAGGCAAAATTTGAGGAAATAAACTGAAATTACGCTAAAATTATCTGTTTTCGTTTCTTTTTTCCATCATATCTATCTAAATATAATATAATGCAAATATTTCGACTATTTTTCCGTAAGTTTTTGAAATAAAATGACTTTCTTCAGAAATATTTGGAAAGGGCTAACAAAAATCATTAAAAAGAGTAAAAATTAATCTCGGATAAATCAAATTTAAGTCAAAATAATGCCCAAGAACCATATATGGTTTAGAAAAATGCATATATTTCGAAGATTTTTCAAGAATTTGTTTAAATACAAAGACTTTTTTAAAAAAATTGGAAGGTTCTAATAAAAATCTTTAAAGAGAGTCAACATTTATCTCGGATTACCCAAATTTAAGGCAAACAAATACCGAAAAACTGAAATATTTAAGAAAAATGCAAATAATACGGCAATTTTTCCGTTATTTGTCGAATTAAAAAGAAGATTTTGGTAACATTAATAATGTTATAATAAAAATCGTTAGAGTCTATCAAAATTAATCTTGGATTTTTAGAATTTAAGGCAAAATAAAGCTGAAAATCTAAAATATTTCGATATTTTACAATTATGTCGGCGTTATTTCCGCAATTTGTGTAAATAAAAAGCCTTTTTCAGAAATATGTTTAATGTTCTACAAAAAATAATTTACAGAGATTCAAAATCAATCTCGGTTTTCACAAATTTAAGGCTAAAAATCGAGAAAACACTAAAATATTAAAAAATGCAAATGTTTCGCCGATTATTCCACGTTCTCGTTAAAATAAAAAATATTTCTCAGACACAAATTGAAAGTTCTTATAAAAATCTTTAATGTGAATACAAATTAATCTCGGATTTTTCAAATTTAACGAAAAATAATGCCGAAAAACTGAAATATAAAAAAAAATGCAAATAATTTAGCGATTTTTCCAATATTTGTTGAATTAAAAAGAAAGTTTTACAAATATTTATAATTTTCTCATAAAAATCGTTAGAGTCTGTCAAAATTAATCTTGGATTTTTAGAATTTAAGGCAAAATAAAGCCGAAAATCTAAAATATTTCGATATTTTACAATTATGTCGGCGTTATTTCCGCAATTTGTGTAAATAAAAAGCCTCTTTCAGGAATATTTGGAATGTTCTACAAAAAAAAATTTTCAGAGAGTGAAAATCAATGTCGCTTTTCACAAATTTAAGGCTAAATATTGAGAAAACACTAAAATATCAAAAAATGCAAATGTTTCGGCGATTATTCCACCTTTTCGTTAAAATAAAAAATATTTCTCAGACACCTATTAAAAGTTCTAATAAAAATCTTTAATGTGAGTACAAATTAATCACGGATTTTTCAAATTTTACGAAAAATAATGCCGAAAAACTGAAATATTAAAAAAATGCAAATAATTTAGCGATTTTTCCATTATTTGTTGAATTAAAAAAAAGTTTTACAAATATTTATAATTTTCTCATAAAAATCGTTGATGTCTGTCAAAATTAATCATGGATTTTTAGAATTTAAGGCATAATAATGCCAAAAAAATGAAAATTTCGAAAAAATACAAATATTTCACCGATGTTTTCACAATTAATAGAATGAAAATACTTTTTCTAAAAATATTAATATAAAACTTAAAAAAATCTTTAACGAGAATTAAAATTTATCTCGGAATTCTCAAATTTAAGAAAAATATGGCCAGAAAATGAAATATAAAAAAATTGCATATATTTGGGCGATATAAACATATTATAAACAGATTATATACATATTATAATCATATTATATACTTATTATAAACATGTTATATACATATTATAAACATATTATAAACCTATTATAAACATATTATAAATCAATTATAAACATATTAGAAACATATTGTTAACATATTAAAAACATATTATAAACATATTATATACATATTCTATACATATAAAATGCTATTATTTCAACCAAGTTTTCCGTTATTTGTCAAATTACAAAAAAAGTTTAAGAAATATTTATAATGTTCTAATAAAAATCGTTAGTTTGTCAAAATTAATCTTGGATTTTTAGAATTTAAGGCAAAATAAAGCCGAAAATCTAAAAAATTTCGATATTTTACAATTTTTTCGGCGTTTTTCCGTAATTTGTGAAAATGAAAAGCCTATTTTAGAAAAATTCAGAATGTTCTCCAAAAAAATAATTGACTGAGAGTCAAAATCAATCCCGGATTTCACAAATTTAAGGCTAAAAATTGAGAAAACACTAAAATATTAAAAAATGCAAATGTTTCGGCGATTATTCCACGTTTTCGTTTAAATAAAAACAATTTCTCAGAAACATATTGAAAGTTCTAATAAAAATCGTTATACTGAGTATAAATAAATCTCGGACTTTTCAAATTTAACGAAAAATAATGCCAAAAAACTGAAATATTTTGAAAAAATTATCCTAATTATCCAAAATTCTCATCATTTTGTTGCATTTTGATCAAAAAAAGCATCGAAAACTGAAAATTTTAGCGAAATTTAAATTTTTATCCCCTTTGTTTCCTTAATTTTCGTCATTTTCTTGAATTATGATCAAAAAAAGCGACGAAAACGGAGAATTTTAGCGAAATTTCAATTTTAACCCCCTTTTTTTCTTTAATTTTCGTCTTTATCTTGCATTTTGCTCAAAAAAAGCAGCTAAAACGGAGAATGTTAGCGAAATTTCGATTTTTATCCCGTTTTTTTCCTTAATTTTCGTCATTTTCTCGCATTTTGATAACAAAAAGCATCAAAAACGGAGAATTTTAGTGATATTTCAATTTTTAACCCCTTTTTTTCCTTAATTTTCGTCATTTCCTTGCATTTTGATCAAAAAAGCGCATCAAAAATGGAGAATTTTAGCGAAATTTCAATTTTTATCCCCTTTTTTTCCTAAATTTTCGTCATTTACTTGAATTATGATCAAAAAAAGCAACGAAAACGAAGAATTTTAGCGAAATTTCAATTTTTATCCCCTTTTTTTCCTTAATTTTCGTCATTTTCTTTAATTTTGATCAAAAAAAGCATCGAAAACGGAGAATTTTAGCGAAATTTCAACGTTAACCCCCTTTTTTTCCTTAATTTTCGTCATTTTCTTGAATTATGATCAAAAAAAGCGACGAAAACGGGGAGTTTTAGCGAAATTTCAATTTTAACCCCCTTTTTTTCCTTAATTTTCGTCATTTTCTTGCATTTTGATTAAAAAAAGCATCGAAAACGGAAAAATTTAGCGAAATTTCCATTTTTATCCACTTTTTTTCCTTAATTTTCCTCATTTTCTTGTATTATGATCAAAAAAGCGACAAAAACGGAGAATTTTAGCAAAATTTAAATTTTAACCCCCTTTTTTTCCTTAATTTTCGTCATCTTCTTGCATTTTGATAAAAAAAAAGCATCAAAAACGGAGAATTTTAGTGATATTTCAATTTTTATCCCCTTTTTTTCCTTAATTTTCGTCATCTTCTTGCATTTTGATAAAAAAAAGCATCAAAAACGGAGAATTTTAGTGATATTTCAATTTTTATCCCCTTTTTTTCCTAAATTTTCGTCATTTTCTTGAATTATGATCAAAAAAAGCAATGAAAACGGAGAATTTTAGCGAAATTTAAATTTTTATCCCCTTTTTTTCCTTAATTTTCGTCATTTTCTTGAATTATGATCAAAAAAAGCGACAAAAACGGGGAGTTTTAGCGAAATTTCAATTTTAACCCCCTTTTTCCTTAATTTTCGTCATTTTCTTGCATTTTGATCAAAAAAAGCATCAAAAACGGGGAGTTTTAGCGAAATTTCAATTTTAACCCCCTTTTTTTCCTTAATTTTCGTCATTTTCTTGCATTTTGATTAAAAAAAGCATCGAAAACGGAAAAATTTAGCGAAATTTCCATTTTTATCCACTTTTTTTCCTTAATTTTCCTCATTTTCTTGTATTATGATCAAAAAAGCGACAAAAACGGAGAATTTTAGCAAAATTTAAATTTTAACCCCCTTTTTTTCCTTAATTTTCGTCATCTTCTTGCATTTTGATAAAAAAAAAGCATCAAAAACGGAGAATTTTAGTGATATTTCAATTTTTATCCCCTTTTTTTCCTTAATTTTCGTCATCTTCTTGCATTTTGATAAAAAAAAGCATCAAAAACGGAGAATTTTAGTGATATTTCAATTTTTATCCCCTTTTTTTCCTAAATTTTCGTCATTTTCTTGAATTATGATCAAAAAAAGCAATGAAAACGGAGAATTTTAGCGAAATTTAAATTTTTATCCCCTTTTTTTCCTTAATTTTCGTCATTTTCTTGAATTATGATCAAAAAAAGCGACAAAAACGGGGAGTTTTAGCGAAATTTCAATTTTAACCCCCTTTTTCCTTAATTTTCGTCATTTTCTTGCATTTTGATCAAAAAAAGCATCAAAAACGGAGAATTTTAGTGATATTTCACTTTTTATCCCGTTTTTTTCCTTAATTTTCGTCATTTTCTTGCATTTTGATCAAAAAAGCGCATCAAAAACGGGGGATTTTAGAGAAATTTCAATTTTTATCCCCTTTCTTTCCTTAATATTCGTCATTTTCTTGCATTTTGATTAAAAAAAGTATCGAAAATGGAAAAATTTAGCGAAATTTCCATTTTATCCACTTTTTTCCTTAATTTTCCTCATTTTCTTGTATTTTGATCAAAAAAAGCATCGAAAACTGAGAATTTTTATCCCCTTTTTTTCCTAAATTCTCGTCATTTTCTTGCATTTTGATCAATAAAAGCATCGAAAACTGAGAATTTTAGTGAAATTTAAATTTTTATCATCTTTTTTCCTTAATTTTCGTCATTTTCTTGAATTATGATCAAAAAAGCGACGAAAACGGAGAATTTTAGCAAAATTTCAATTTTAACCCCCTTTTTTTCCTTAATTTTCGTCATCTTTTTGCATTTTGATCAAAAAAAGCATCGTAAACGGAGAATTTTTGCGAAATTTCGATTTTTATCCCGTTTTTTTCCTTAATTTTCGTCATTTTCTTGCATTTTGATCAAAAAAAGCATCGAAAACGGAGAATTTTAGCGAAATTTAAACGTTAACCCCCTTTTTTCCTTAATTTTCGTCATTTTCTTGAATTATGATCAAAAAAAGCGACGAAAACGGGGAGTTTTAACAAATTTTAATTTTAACCCCCTTTTTTTCCTTAATATACGTCATTTTCTTGCATTTTGATAAAAAAAAGCATCAAAAACGGAGAATTTTAGTGATATTTCAATCTTTATCCCCTTTTTTTCCTAAATTTTCGTCATTTTCTACAATTATGATCAAAAAAAGCAACGAAAACGTAATATTTTAGCGAAATTTCAATTTTTATCCCCTTTTTTTCCTTAATTTTCGTCATTTTCTTGCATTTTGATCAAATAAAGCATCGAAAACGGAGAATTTTAGCGAAACTTCAACGTTAACCCCCTTTTTTTCCCTAATTTTCGTCATTTTCTTGAATTATGATCAAAAAAAGCGACGAAAACGGGGAGTTTTAGCGAAATTTCAATTTTAACCCCCTTTTTTCCTTAATTTTCGTCATTTTCTTGCATTTTTATCAAATAAAGCATCGAAAACGGAGAATTTTAGCGAAATTTCAACGTTAACCCCCTTTTTTTCCTTAATTTTCGTCATTTTCTTGAATTATGATCAAAAAAAGCGACGAAAACGGGGAGTTTCAGCGAAATTTCAATTTTAACCCCCTTCTTTCCTTAATTTTCGTCATTTTCTTGCATTTTGATCAAAAAAAGCATCAAAAACAGAGAATTTTAATGATATTTCACTTTTTATCCCGTTTTTTTCCTTAATTTTCGTCATTTTCTTGCATTTTGATCAAAAAAGCGCATCAAAAACGGGAGATTTTAGAGAAATTTCAATTTTCATTCCCTTTTTTTCCTTTATTTTCGTCATTTTCTTGCATTTTGATCAAAAAAAGCATCGAAAACGGAGAATTTTAGCGAAATTTCAATTTTTATCCCCTTTCTTTCCTTAATATTCGTCATTTTCTTGCATTTTGTTTAAAAAAAGCATCGAAAATGGAAAAATTTAGCGAAATTTCCATTTTATCCACTTTTTTTCCTTAATTTTCCTCATTTTCTTGTATTTTGATCAAAAAAAGCATCGAAAACTGAGAATTTTTATCCCCTTTTTTTCCTAAATTCTCGTCATTTTCTTGCATTTTGATCAATAAAAGCATCGAAAACTGAGAATTTTAGTGAAATTTAAATTTTTATCATCTTTTTTCCTTAATTTTCGTCATTTTCTTGAATTATGATCAAAAAAGCGACGAAAACGGAGAATTTTAGCAAAATTTCAATTTTAACCCCCTCTTTTCCTTAATTTTCGTCATCTTTTTGCATTTTGATCAAAAAAAGCATCGTAAACGGAGAATTTTTGCGAAATTTCGATTTTTATCCCGTTTTTTTCCTTAATTTTCGTCATTTTCTCGCATTTTGATAAAAAAAAAGCATCAAAAACGGAGAATTTTAGTGATATTTCAATTATTATCCCCTTTTTTTCCTTAATTTTCGTCATTTTCTTGCATTTTGATCAAAAAAAGCATCGAAAACGGAGAATTTTAGCGAAATTTAAACGTTAACCCCCTTTTTTTCCTTAATTTTCGTCATTTTCTTGAATTATGATCAAAAAAAGCGAGGAAAACGGGGAGTTTTAGCGAAATTTTAATTTTGACCCCCTTTTTTTCCTTAATTTACGTCATTTTCTTGCATTTTGATAAAAAAAAGCATCAAAAACGGAGAATTTTAGTGATATTTCAATCTTTATCCCCTTTTTTTCCTAAATTTTCGTCATTCTCTTGCATTTTGATCAATAAAAGCATCGAAAACTGAGAATTTTAGTGAAATTTAAATTTTTATCATATTTTTTCCTTAATTTTCGTGATTTTCTTGAATTATGATCAAAAAAGCGACGGAAACGGAGAATTTTAGCAAAATTTCAATTTTAACCCCCTTTTTTTCCTTAATTTTCGTCATCTTTTTGCATTTTGATCAAAAAAAGCATCGTAAACGGAGAATTTTTGCGAAATTTCGATTTTAATCCCGTTTTTTTCCTTAATTTTCGTCATTTTCTCGCATTTTGATAAAAAAAAAAGCATCATAAACGGAGAATTTTAGTGATATTTCAATTTTTATCCCCTTTTTTTCCTTAATTTTCGTCATTTTCTTGCATTTTGATCAAAAAAAGCATCGAAAACGGAGAATTTTAGCGAAATTTAAACGTTAACCCCCTTTTTCTCCTTAATTTTCGTCATTTTCTTGAATTATGATCAAAAAAAGCGACGAAAACGGGGAGTTTTAGCGAAATTTTAAATTTAACCCCCTTTTTTTCCTTAATTTACGTCATTTTCTTGCATTTTGATTAAAAAAAGCATCAAAAACGGAGAATTTTAGTGATATTTCAATCTTTATCCCCTTTTTTTCCTAAATTTTCGTCATTTTCTTGAATTATGATCAAAAAAAGCAACGAAAACGTAATATTTTAGCGAAATTTCAATTTTTTCCCCTTTTTTTCCTTAATTTTCGTCATTTTCTTGCATTTTGATCAAATAAAGCATCGAAAACGGAGAATTTAAGCGAAACTTCAACGTTAACCCCCTTTTTTTCCTTAATTTTCGTCATTTTCTTGAATTATGATCAAAAAAAGCGACGAAAACGGGGATTTTTAGCGAAATTTCAATTTTAACCCCCTTTTTTCCTTAATTTTCGTCATTTTCTTATATTTTGATCAAAAAAAGCATCAAAAACAGAGAATTTTAATGATATTTCACTTTTTATCCCGTTTTTTTCCTTAATTTTCGTCATTTTCTTGCATTTTGATCAAAAAAGCGCATCAAAAACGGGGGATTTTAGAGAAATTTCAATTTTCATTCCCTTTTTTTCCTTATTTTTCGTCATTTTCTTGCATTTTGATCAATAAAAGCATCGAAAACGGAGAATTTTAGCGAAATTTCAATTTTTATCCCCTTTCTTTCCTTAATATTCGTCATTTTCTTGCATTTTGATTAAAAAAAGGATCGAAAATGGAAAAATTTAGCAAAATTTCCATTTTATCCACTTTTTTTCCTTAATTTTCCTCATTTTCTTGTATTTTGATCAAAAAAAGCATCGAAAACTGAGAATTTTTATCCCCTTTTTTTCCTAAATTCTCGTCATTTTCTTTTATTTTGATCAATAAAAGCATCGAAAAATGAGAATTTTAGTGAAATTTAAATTTTTATCATCATTTTTCCTTAATTTTCGTCATCTTTTTGCATTTTGATCAAAAAAAGCATCGTAAACGGAGAATTTTTACGAAATTTCGATTTTTATCCCGTTTTTTTCCTTAATTTTCGTCATTTTCTCGCATTTTGATAAAAAAAAGCATCAAAAACGGAGAATTTTAGTGATATTTCAATTATTATCCCCTTTTTTCCTTAATTTTCGTCATTTTCTTGCATTTTGATCAAAAAAAGCATCGAAAACGGAGAATTTTAGCGAAATTTAAACGTTAACCCCCTTTTTTTCCTTAATTTTCGTCATTTTCTTGAATTATGATCAAAAAAAGCGAGGAAAACGGGGAGTTTTAGCGAAATTTTAATTTTAACCCCCTTTTTTTCCTTAATTTACGTCATTTTCTTGCATTTTGATAAAAAAAAGCATCAAAAACGGAGAATTTTAGTGATATTTCAATCTTTATCCCCTTTTTTTCCTAAATTTTCGTCATTTTCTTGCATTTTGATCAAATAAAGCATCGAAAACGGAGAATTTAAGCGAAACTTCAACGTTAACCCCCTTTTTTTCCTTAATTTTCGTCATTTTCTTGAATTATGATCAAAAAAAGCGACGAAAACGGGGAGTTTTAGCGAAATTTCTATTTTAACCCCCTTTTTTCCTTAATTTTCGTCATTTTCTTGCATTTTGATCAAAAAAAGCATCAAAAACAGAGAATTTTAATGATATTTCACTTTTTATCCCGTTTTTTTCCTTAATTTTGGTCATTTTCTTGCATTTTGATCAAAAAAGCGCATCAAAAATGGGGGATTTTAGAGAAATTTCAATTTTCATTCCCTTTTTTTCCTTATTTTTCGTCATTTTCTTGCATTTTGATCAATAAAAGCATCGAAAACGGAGAATTTTAGCGAAATTTCAACGTTAACCCCCTTTTTTTCCTTAATTTTCGTCATTTTCTTGAATTATGATCAAAAAAAGCGACGAAAACGGGGAGTTTTAGCGAAATTTCAATTTTAACCCCCTTTTTTCCTTAATTTTCGTCATTTTCTTGCATTTTGATCAAAAAAAGCATCAAAAACAGAGAATTTTAATGATATTTCACTTTTTATCCCGTTTTTTCCTTAATTTTGGTCATTTTCTTGCATTTTGATCAAAAAAGCGCATCAAAAATGGGGGATTTTAGAGAAATTTCAATTTTCATTCCCTTTTTTTCCTTATTTTTCGTCATTTTCTTGCATTTTGATCAATAAAAGCATCGAAAACGGAGAATTTTAGCGAAATTACAATTTTTATCCCCTTTCTTTCCTTAATATTCGTCATTTTCTTGCATTTTGATTAAAAAAAGGATCGAAATTGGAAAAATTTAGCAAAATTTCCATTTTATCCACTTTTTTTCCTTAATTTTCCTCATTTTCTTGTATTTTGATCAAAAAAAGCATCGAAAACTGAGAATTTTTATCCCCTTTTTTTCCTAAACTCTCGTCATTTTCTTGCATTTTGATCAATAAAAGCATCGAAAACTGAGAATTTTAGTGAAATTTAAATTTTTATCATATTTTTTCCTTAATTTTCGTGATTTTCTTGAATTATGATCAAAAAAGCGACGGAAACGGAGAATTTTAGCAAAATTTCAATTTTAACCCCCTTTTTTTCCTTAATTTTCGTCATCTTTTTGCATTTTGATCAAAAAAAGCATCGTAAACGGAGAATTTTTGCGAAATTTCGATTTTAATCCCGTTTTTTTCCTTAATTTTCGTCATTTTCTCGCATTTTGATAAAAAAAAAAGCATCATAAACGGAGAATTTTAGTGATATTTCAATTTTTATCCCCTTTTTTTCCTTAATTTTCGTCATTTTCTTGCATTTTGATCAAAAAAAGCATCGAAAACGGAGAATTTTAGCGAAATTTAAACGTTAACCCCCTTTTTCTCCTTAATTTTCGTCATTTTCTTGAATTATGATCAAAAAAAGCGACGAAAACGGGGAGTTTTAGCGAAATTTTAAATTTAACCCCCTTTTTTTCCTTAATTTACGTCATTTTCTTGCATTTTGATTAAAAAAAGCATCAAAAACGGAGAATTTTAGTGATATTTCAATCTTTATCCCCTTTTTTTCCTAAATTTTCGTCATTTTCTTGAATTATGATCAAAAAAAGCAACGAAAACGTAATATTTTAGCGAAATTTCAATTTTTTCCCCTTTTTTTCCTTAATTTTCGTCATTTTCTTGCATTTTGATCAAATAAAGCATCGAAAACGGAGAATTTAAGCGAAACTTCAACGTTAACCCCCTTTTTTTCCTTAATTTTCGTCATTTTCTTGAATTATGATCAAAAAAAGCGACGAAAACGGGGATTTTTAGCGAAATTTCAATTTTAACCCCCTTTTTTCCTTAATTTTCGTCATTTTCTTATATTTTGATCAAAAAAAGCATCAAAAACAGAGAACTTTAATGATATTTCACTTTTTATCCCGTTTTTTTCCTTAATTTTCGTCATTATCTTGCATTTTGATCAAAAAAGCGCATCAAAAACGGGGGATTTTAGAGAAATTTCAATTTTCATTCCCTTTTTTTCCTTATTTTTCGTCATTTTCTTGCATTTTGATCAATAAAAGCATCGAAAACGGAGAATTTTAGCGAAATTTCAATTTTTATCCCCTTTCTTTCCTTAATATTCGTCATTTTCTTGCATTTTGATTAAAAAAAGGATCGAAAATGGAAAAATTTAGCAAAATTTCCATTTTATCCACTTTTTTTCCTTAATTTTCCTCATTTTCTTGTATTTTGATCAAAAAAAGCATCGAAAACTGAGAATTTTTATCCCCTTTTTTTCCTAAATTCTCGTCATTTTCTTTTATTTTGATCAATAAAAGCATCGAAAAATGAGAATTTTAGTGAAATTTAAATTTTTATCATCATTTTTCCTTAATTTTCGTCATTTTCTTGCATTTTGATTAAAAAAAGGATCGAAAATGGAAAAATTTAGCAAAATTTCAATTTTAACCCCCTTTTTTCCTTAATTTTCGTCATCTTTTTGCATTTTGATCAATAAAAGCATCGTAAACGGAGAATTTTTACGAAATTTCGATTTTTATCCCGTTTTTTTCCTTAATTTTCGTCATTTTCTCGCATTTTGATAAAAAAAAGCATCAAAAACGGAGAATTTTAGTAATATTTCAATTATTATCCCCTTTTTTCCTTAATTTTCGTCATTTTCTTGCATTTTGATCAAAAAAAGCATCGAAAACGGAGAATTTTAGCGAAATTTAAACGTTAACCCCCTTTTTTTCCTTAATTTTCGTCATTTTCTTGAATTATGATCAAAAAAAGCGAGGAAAACGGGGAGTTTTAGCGAAATTTTAATTTTAACCCCCTTTTTTTCCTTAATTTACGTCATTTTCTTGCATTTTGATAAAAAAAAGCATCAAAAACGGAGAATTTTAGTGATATTTCAATCTTTATCCCCTTTTTTTCCTAAATTTTCGTCATTTTCTTGAATTATGGTCAAAAAAAGCAACGAAAACGTAATATTTTAGCGAAATTTCAATTTTTTCCCCTTTTTTTCCTTAATTTTCGTCATTTTCTTGAATTATGATCAAAAAAAGCGACAAAAACGGGGAGTTTTAGCGAAATTTCAATTTTAACCCCCTTTTTCCTTAATTTTCGTCATTTTCGTGCATTTTGATCAAAAAAAGCATCAAAAACGGAGAATTTTAGTGATATTTCACTTTTTATCCCGTTTTTTTCCTTAATTTTCGTCATTTTCTTGCATTTTGATCAAAAAAGCGCATCAAAAACGGGGGATTTTAGAGAAATTTCAATTTTTATCCCCTTTCTTTCCTTAATATTCGTCATTTTCTTGCATTTTGATTAAAAAAAAGTATCGAAAATGGAAAAATTTAGCGAAATTTCCATTTTATCCACTTTTTTCCTTAATTTTCCTCATTTTCTTGTATTTTGATCAAAAAAAGCATCGAAAACTGAGAATTTTTATCCCCTTTTTTTCCTAAATTCTCGTCATTTTCTTGCATTTTGATCAATAAAAGCATCGAAAACTGAGAATTTTAGTGAAATTTAAATTTTTATCATCTTTTTTCCTTAATTTTCGTCATTTTCTTGAATTATGATCAAAAAAGCGACGAAAACGGAGAATTTTAGCAAAATTTCAATTTTAACCCCCTTTTTTTCCTTAATTTTCGTCATCTTTTTGCATTTTGATCAAAAAAAGCATCGTAAACGGAGAATTTTTGCGAAATTTCGATTTTTATCCCGTTTTTTTCCTTAATTTTCGTCATTTTCTTGCATTTTGATCAAAAAAAGCATCGAAAACGGAGAATTTTAGCGAAATTTAAACGTTAACCCCCTTTTTTCCTTAATTTTCGTCATTTTCTTGAATTATGATCAAAAAAAGCGACGAAAACGGGGAGTTTTAACAAATTTTAATTTTAACCCCCTTTTTTTCCTTAATATACGTCATTTTCTTGCATTTTGATAAAAAAAAGCATCAAAAACGGAGAATTTTAGTGATATTTCAATCTTTATCCCCTTTTTTTCCTAAATTTTCGTCATTTTCTACAATTATGATCAAAAAAAGCAACGAAAACGTAATATTTTAGCGAAATTTCAATTTTTATCCCCTTTTTTTCCTTAATTTTCGTCATTTTCTTGCATTTTGATCAAATAAAGCATCGAAAACGGAGAATTTTAGCGAAACTTCAACGTTAACCCCCTTTTTTTCCCTAATTTTCGTCATTTTCTTGAATTATGATCAAAAAAAGCGACGAAAACGGGGAGTTTTAGCGAAATTTCAATTTTAACCCCCTTTTTTCCTTAATTTTCGTCATTTTCTTGCATTTTTATCAAATAAAGCATCGAAAACGGAGAATTTTAGCGAAATTTCAACGTTAACCCCCTTTTTTTCCTTAATTTTCGTCATTTTCTTGAATTATGATCAAAAAAAGCGACGAAAACGGGGAGTTTTAGCGAAATTTCAATTTTAACCCCCTTCTTTCCTTAATTTTCGTCATTTTCTTGCATTTTGATCAAAAAAAGCATCAAAAACAGAGAATTTTAATGATATTTCACTTTTTATCCCGTTTTTTTCCTTAATTTTCGTCATTTTCTTGCATTTTGATCAAAAAAGCGCATCGAAAACGGAGAATTTTAGCGAAATTTCAATTTTTATCCCCTTTCTTTCCTTAATATTCGTCATTTTCTTGCATTTTGTTTAAAAAAAGCATCGAAAATGGAAAAATTTAGCGAAATTTCCATTTTATCCACTTTTTTTCCTTAATTTTCCTCATTTTCTTGTATTTTGATCAAAAAAAGCATCGAAAACTGAGAATTTTTATCCCCTTTTTTTCCTAAATTCTCGTCATTTTCTTGCATTTTGATCAATAAAAGCATCGAAAACTGAGAATTTTAGTGAAATTTAAATTTTTATCATCTTTTTTCCTTAATTTTCGTCATTTTCTTGAATTATGATCAAAAAAGCGACGAAAACGGAGAATTTTAGCAAAATTTCAATTTTAACCCCCTCTTTTCCTTAATTTTCGTCATCTTTTTGCATTTTGATCAAAAAAAGCATCGTAAACGGAGAATTTTTGCGAAATTTCGATTTTTATCCCGTTTTTTTCCTTAATTTTCGTCATTTTCTCGCATTTTGATAAAAAAAAAGCATCAAAAACGGAGAATTTTAGTGATATTTCAATTATTATCCCCTTTTTTTCCTTAATTTTCGTCATTTTCTTGCATTTTGATCAAAAAAAGCATCGAAAACGGAGAATTTTAGCGAAATTTAAACGTTAACCCCCTTTTTTCCTTAATTTTCGTCATTTTCTTGAATTATGATCAAAAAAAGCGAGGAAAACGGGGAGTTTTAGCGAAATTTTAATTTTGACCCCCTTTTTTTCCTTAATTTACGTCATTTTCTTGCATTTTGATAAAAAAAAAGCATCAAAAACGGAGAATTTTAGTGATATTTCAATCTTTATCCCCTTTTTTTCCTAAATTTTCGTCATTCTCTTGAATTATGATCAAAAAAAGCAACGAAAACGTAATATTTTAGCGAAATTTCAATTTTTTCCCCTTTTTTTCCTTAATTTTCGTCATTTTCTTGCATTTTGATCAAATAAAGCATCGAAAACGGAGAATTTAAGCGAAACTTCAACGTTAACCCCCTTTTTTTCCTTAATTTTCGTCATTTTCTTGAATTATGATCAAAAAAAACCAACGAAAACGGGGAGTTTTAGCGAAATTTCAATTTTAACCCCCTTTTTTCCTTAATTTTCGTCATTTTCTTGCATTTTGATCAAAAAAAGCATCAAAAACAGAGAATTTTAATGATATTTCACTTTTTATCCCGTTTTTTTCCTTAATTTTGGTCATTTTCTTGCATTTTGATCAAAAAAGCGCATCAAAAATGGGGGATTTTAGAGAAATTTCAATTTTCATTCCCTTTTTTTCCTTATTTTTCGTCATTTTCTTGCATTTTGATCAATAAAAGCATCGAAAACGGAGAATTTTAGCGAAATTACAATTTTTATCCCCTTTCTTTCCTTAATATTCGTCATTTTCTTGCATTTTGATTAAAAAAAGGATCGAAATTGGAAAAATTTAGCAAAATTTCCATTTTATCCACTTTTTTTCCTTAATTTTCCTCATTTTCTTGTATTTTGATCAAAAAAAGCATCGAAAACTGAGAATTTTTATCCCCTTTTTTTCCTAAACTCTCGTCATTTTCTTGCATTTTGATCAATAAAAGCATCGAAAACTGAGAATTTTAGTGAAATTTAAATTTTTATCATCTTTTTTCCTTAATTTTCGTGATTTTCTTGAATTATGATCAAAAAAGCGACGAAAACGGAGAATTTTAGCAAAATTTCAATTTTAACCCCCTTTTTTTCCTTAATTTTCGTCATCTTTTTGCATTTTGATCAAAAAAAGCATCGTAAACGGAGAATTTTTGCGAAATTTCGATTTTAATCCCGTTTTTTTCCTTAATTTTCGTCATTTTCTCGCATTTTGATAAAAAAAAAAGCATCAAAAACGGAGAATTTTAGTGATATTTCAATTTTTATCCCCTTTTTTTCCTTAATTTTCGTCATTTTCTTGCATTTTGATCAAAAAAAGCATCGAAAACGGAGAATTTTAGCGAAATTTAAACGTTAACCCCCTTTTTCTCCTTAATTTTCGTCATTTTCTTGAATTATGATCAAAAAAAGCGACGAAAACGGGGAGTTTTAGCGAAATTTTAAATTTAACCCCCTTTTTTTCCTTAATTTACGTCATTTTCTTGCATTTTGATAAAAAAAAGCATCAAAAACGGAGAATTTTAGTGATATTTCAATCTTTATCCCCTTTTTTTCCTAAATTTTCGTCATTTTCTTGAATTATGATCAAAAAAAGCAACGAAAACGTAATATTTTAGCGAAATTTCAATTTTTTCCCCTTTTTTTCCTTAATTTTCGTCATTTTCTTGCATTTTGATCAAATAAAGCATCGAAAACGGAGAATTTAAGCGAAACTTCAACGTTAACCCCCTTTTTTTCCTTAATTTTCGTCATTTTCTTGAATTATGATCAAAAAAAGCGACGAAAACGGGGATTTTTAGCGAAATTTCAATTTTAACCCCCTTTTTTCCTTAATTTTCGTCATTTTCTTGCATTTTGATCAAAAAAAGCATCAAAAACAGAGAATTTTAATGATATTTCACTTTTTATCCCGTTTTTTTCCTTAATTTTCGTCATTTTCTTGCATTTTGATCAAAAAAGCGCATCAAAAACGGGGGATTTTAGAGAAATTTCAATTTTCATTCCCTTTTTTTCCTTATTTTTCGTCATTTTCTTGCATTTTGATCAATAAAAGCATCGAAAACGGAGAATTTTAGCGAAATTTCAATTTTTATCCCCTTTCTTTCCTTAATATTCGTCATTTTCTTGCATTTTGTTTAAAAAAAGCATCGAAAATGGAAAAATTTAGCGAAATTTCCATTTTATCCACTTTTTTTCCTTAATTTTCCTCATTTTCTTGTATTTTGATCAAAAAAAGCATCGAAAACTGAGAATTTTTATCCCCTTTTTTTCCTAAATTCTCGTCATTTTCTTGCATTTTGATCAATAAAAGCATCGAAAACTGAGAATTTTAGTGAAATTTAAATTTTTATCATCTTTTTTCCTTAATTTTCGTCATTTTCTTGAATTATGATCAAAAAAGCGACGAAAACGGAGAATTTTAGCAAAATTTCAATTTTAACCCCCTCTTTTCCTTAATTTTCGTCATCTTTTTGCATTTTGATCAAAAAAAGCATCGTAAACGTAGAATTTTTGCGAAATTTCGATTTTTATCCCGTTTTTTTCCTTAATTTTCGTCATTTTCTCGCATTTTGATAAAAAAAAAGCATCAAAAACGGAGAATTTTAGTGATATTTCAATTATTATCCCCTTTTTTTCCTTAATTTTCGTCATTTTCTTGCATTTTGATCAAAAAAAGCATCGAAAACGGAGAATTTTAGCGAAATTTAAACGTTAACCCCCTTTTTTTCCTTAATTTTCGTCATTTTCTTGAATTATGATCAAAAAAAGCGAGGAAAACGGGGAGTTTTAGCGAAATTTTAATTTAGACCCCCTTTTTTTCCTTAATTTACGTCATTTTCTTGCATTTTGATAAAAAAAAGCATCAAAAACGGAGAATTTTAGTGATATTTCAATCTTTATCCCCTTTTTTTCCTAAATTTTCGTCATTCTCTTGAATTATGATCAAAAAAAGCAACGAAAACGTAATATTTTAGCGAAATTTCAATTTTTTCCCCTTTTTTTCCTTAATTTTCGTCATTTTCTTGCATTTTGATCAAATAAAGCATCGAAAACGGAGAATTTAAGCGAAACTTCAACGTTAACCCCCTTTTTTTCCTTAATTTTCGTCATTTTCTTGAATTATGATCAAAAAAAGCGACGAAAACGGGGAGTTTTAGCGAAATTTCAATTTTAACCCCCTTTTTTCCTTAATTTTCGTCATTTTCTTGCATTTTGATCAAAAAAAGCATCAAAAACAGAGAATTTTAATGATATTTCACTTTTTATCCCGTTTTTTTCCTTAATTTTGGTCATTTTCTTGCATTTTGATCAAAAAAGCGCATCAAAAATGGGGGATTTTAGAGAAATTTCAATTTTCATTCCCTTTTTTTCCTTATTTTTCGTCATTTTCTTGCATTTTGATCAATAAAAGCATCGAAAACGGAGAATTTTAGCGAAATTACAATTTTTATCCCCTTTCTTTCCTTAATATTCGTCATTTTCTTGCATTTTGATTAAAAAAAGGATCGAAATTGGAAAAATTTAGCAAAATTTCCATTTTATCCACTTTTTTTCCTTAATTTTCCTCATTTTCTTGTATTTTGATCAAAAAAAGCATCGAAAACTGAGAATTTTTATCCCCTTTTTTTCCTAAACTCTCGTCATTTTCTTGCATTTTGATCAATAAAAGCATCGAAAACTGAGAATTTTAGTGAAATTTAAATTTTTATCATATTTTTTCCTTAATTTTCGTGATTTTCTTGAATTATGATCAAAAAAGCGACGGAAACGGAGAATTTTAGCAAAATTTCAATTTTAACCCCCTTTTTTTCCTTAATTTTCGTCATCTTTTTGCATTTTGATCAAAAAAAGCATCGTAAACGGAGAATTTTTGCGAAATTTCGATTTTAATCCCGTTTTTTTCCTTAATTTTCGTCATTTTCTCGCATTTTGATAAAAAAAAAAGCATCATAAACGGAGAATTTTAGTGATATTTCAATTTTTAACCCCTTTTTTTCCTTAATTTTCGTCATTTTCTTGCATTTTGATCAAAAAAAGCATCGAAAACGGAGAATTTTAGCGAAATTTAAACGTTAACCCCCTTTTTCTCCTTAATTTTCGTCATTTTCTTGAATTATGATCAAAAAAAGCGACGAAAACGGGGAGTTTTAGCGAAATTTTAAATTTAACCCCCTTTTTTTCCTTAATTTACGTCATTTTCTTGCATTTTGATTAAAAAAAGCATCAAAAACGGAGAATTTTAGTGATATTTCAATCTTTATCCCCTTTTTTTCCTAAATTTTCGTCATTTTCTTGAATTATGATCAAAAAAAGCAACGAAAACGTAATATTTTAGCGAAATTTCAATTTTTTCCCCTTTTTTTCCTTAATTTTCGTCATTTTCTTGCATTTTGATCAAATAAAGCATCGAAAACGGAGAATTTAAGCGAAACTTCAACGTTAACCCCCTTTTTTTCCTTAATTTTCGTCATTTTCTTGAATTATGATCAAAAAAAGCGACGAAAACGGGGATTTTTAGCGAAATTTCAATTTTAACCCCCTTTTTTCCTTAATTTTCGTCATTTTCTTATATTTTGATCAAAAAAAGCATCAAAAACAGAGAATTTTAATGATATTTCACTTTTTATCCCGTTTTTTTCCTTAATTTTCGTCATTTTCTTGCATTTTGATCAAAAAAGCGCATCAAAAACGGGGGATTTTAGAGAAATTTCAATTTTCATTCCCTTTTTTTCCTTATTTTTCGTCATTTTCTTGCATTTTGATCAATAAAAGCATCGAAAACGGAGAATTTTAGCGAAATTTCAATTTTTATCCCCTTTCTTTCCTTAATATTCGTCATTTTCTTGCATTTTGATTAAAAAAAGGATCGAAAATGGAAAAATTTAGCAAAATTTCCATTTTATCCACTTTTTTTCCTTAATTTTCCTCATTTTCTTGTATTTTGATCAAAAAAAGCATCGAAAACTGAGAATTTTTATCCCCTTTTTTTCCTAAATTCTCGTCATTTTCTTTTATTTTGATCAATAAAAGCATCGAAAAATGAGAATTTTAGTGAAATTTAAATTTTTATCATCATTTTTCCTTAATTTTCGTCATCTTTTTGCATTTTGATCAAAAAAAGCATCGTAAACGGAGAATTTTTACGAAATTTCGATTTTTATCCCGTTTTTTTCCTTAATTTTCGTCATTTTCTCGCATTTTGATAAAAAAAAGCATCAAAAACGGAGAATTTTAGTGATATTTCAATTATTATCCCCTTTTTTCCTTAATTTTCGTCATTTTCTTGCATTTTGATCAAAAAAAGCATCGAAAACGGAGAATTTTAGCGAAATTTAAACGTTAACCCCCTTTTTTTCCTTAATTTTCGTCATTTTCTTGAATTATGATCAAAAAAAGCGAGGAAAACGGGGAGTTTTAGCGAAATTTTAATTTTAACCCCCTTTTTTTCCTTAATTTACGTCATTTTCTTGCATTTTGATAAAAAAAAGCATCAAAAACGGAGAATTTTAGTGATATTTCAATCTTTATCCCCTTTTTTTCCTAAATTTTCGTCATTTTCTTGCATTTTGATCAAATAAAGCATCGAAAACGGAGAATTTAAGCGAAACTTCAACGTTAACCCCCTTTTTTTCCTTAATTTTCGTCATTTTCTTGAATTATGATCAAAAAAAGCGACGAAAACGGGGAGTTTTAGCGAAATTTCTATTTTAACCCCCTTTTTTCCTTAATTTTCGTCATTTTCTTGCATTTTGATCAAAAAAAGCATCAAAAACAGAGAATTTTAATGATATTTCACTTTTTATCCCGTTTTTTTCCTTAATTTTGGTCATTTTCTTGCATTTTGATCAAAAAAGCGCATCAAAAATGGGGGATTTTAGAGAAATTTCAATTTTCATTCCCTTTTTTTCCTTATTTTTCGTCATTTTCTTGCATTTTGATCAATAAAAGCATCGAAAACGGAGAATTTTAGCGAAATTTCAATTTTTATCCCCTTTCTTTCCTTAATATTCGTCATTTTCTTGCATTTTGATTAAAAAAAGGATCGAAAATGGAAAAATTTAGCAAAATTTCCATTTTATCCACTTTTTTTCCTTAATTTTCCTCATTTTCTTGTATTTTGATCAAAAAAAGCATCGAAAACTGAGAATATTTATCCCCTTTTTTTCCTAAACTCTCGTCATTTTCTTGCATTTTGATCAATAAAAGCATCGAAAACTGAGAATTTTAGTGAAATTTAAATTTTTATCATCTTTTTTCCTTAATTTTCGTCATTTTCTTGAATTATGATCAAAAAAGCGACGAAAACGGAGAATTTTAGCAAAATTTCAATTTTAACCCCCTTTTTTTCCTTAATTTTCGTCATCTTCTTGCATTTTGATAAAAAAAAAGCATCAAAAACGGAGAATTTTAGTGATATTTCAATTTTTATCCCCTTTTTTTCCTTAATTTTCGTCATTTACTTGCATTTTGATCAAAAAAAGCATCGAAAACGGAGAATTTTAGTGAAATTTAAACGTTAACCCCCTTTTTTTCCTTAATTTTCGTCATTTTCTTGAATTATGATCAAAAAAAGCGACGAAAACGGGGAGTTTTAGCGAAATTTTAATTTTAACCCCCTTTTTTTCCTTAATTTTCGTCATTTTCTTGCATTTTGATAAAAAAAAGCATCAAAAACGGAGAATTTTAGTGATATTTCAATTTTTATCCCCTTTTTTTCCTAAATTTTCGTCATTTTCTTGAATTTTGATCAAAAAAAGCATCGTAAACGGAGAATTTTTGCGAAATTTCGATTTTTATCCCGTTTTTTTCCTTAATTTTCGTCATTTTCTCGCATTTTGATAAAAAAAAAGCATCAAAAACGGAGTATTTTAGTGATATTTCAATTTTTATCCCCTTTCTTTCCTTAATTTTCGTCATTTTCTTGCATTTTGATCAAAAAAAGCATCGAAAACGGAGAATTTTAGCGAAATTTAAACGTTAACCCCCTTTTTTTCCTTAATTATCGTCATTTTCTTGAATTATGATCAAAAAAAGCGACGAAAACGGGGAGTTTTGGCGAAATTTTAAATTTAACCCCCTTTTTTTCCTTAATTTACGTCATTTTCTTGCATTTTGATAAAAAAAAGCATCAAAAACGGAGAATTTTAGTGATATTTCAATCTTTATCCCCTTTTTTTCCTAAATTTTCGTCATTTTCTTGAATTATGATCAAAAAAAGCAACGAAAACGTAATATTTTAGCGAAATTTCAATTTTTTCCCCTTTTTTTCCTTAATTTTCGTCATTTTCTTGCATTTTGATCAAATAAAGCATCGAAAACGGAGAATTTAAGCGAAACTTCAACGTTAACCCCCTTTTTTTCCTTAATTTTCGTCATTTTCTTGAATTATGATAAAAAAAAGCATCAAAAACAGAGAATTTTAATGATATTTCACTTTTTATCCCGTTTTTTTCCTTAATTTTGGTCATTTTCTTGCATTTTGATCAAAAAAGCGCATCAAAAATGGGGGATTTTAGAGAAATTTCAATTTTCATTCCCTTTTTTTCCTTATTTTTCGTCATTTTCTTGCATTTTGATCAATAAAAGCATCGAAAACGGAGAATTTTAGCGAAATTACAATTTTTATCCCCTTTCTTTCCTTAATATTCGTCATTTTCTTGCATTTTGATTAAAAAAAGGATCGAAATTGGAAAAATTTAGCAAAATTTCCATTTTATCCACTTTTTTTCCTTAATTTTCCTCATTTTCTTGTATTTTGATCAAAAAAAGCATCGAAAACTGAGAATTTTTATCCCCTTTTTTTCCTAAACTCTCGTCATTTTCTTGCATTTTGATCAATAAAAGCATCGAAAACTGAGAATTTTAGTGAAATTTAAATTTTTATCATCTTTTTTCCTTAATTTTCGTGATTTTCTTGAATTATGATCAAAAAAGCGACGGAAACGGAGAATTTTAGCAAAATTTCAATTTTAACCCCCTTTTTTTCCTTAATTTTCGTCATCTTTTTGCATTTTGATCAAAAAAAGCATCGTAAACGGAGAATTTTTGCGAAATTTCGATTTTAATCCCGTTTTTTTCCTTAATTTTCGTCATTTTCTCGCATTTTGATAAAAAAAAAAGCATCAAAAACGGAGAATTTTAGTGATATTTCAATTTTTATCCCCTTTTTTTCCTTAATTTTCGTCATTTTCTTGCATTTTGATCAAAAAAAGCATCGAAAACGGAGAATTTTAGCGAAATTTAAACGTTAACCCCCTTTTTCTCCTTAATTTTCGTCATTTTCTTGAATTATGATCAAAAAAAGCGACGAAAACGGGGAGTTTTAGCGAAATTTTAAATTTAACCCCCTTTTTTTCCTTAATTTACGTCATTTTCTTGCATTTTGATTAAAAAAAGCATCAAAAACGGAGAATTTTAGTGATATTTCAATCTTTATCCCCTTTTTTTCCTAAATTTTCGTCATTTTCTTGAATTATGATCAAAAAAAGCAACGAAAACGTAATATTTTAGCGAAATTTCAATTTTTTCCCCTTTTTTTCCTTAATTTTCGTCATTTTCTTGCATTTTGATCAAATAAAGCATCGAAAACGGAGAATTTAAGCGAAACTTCAACGTTAACCCCCTTTTTTTCCTTAATTTTCGTCATTTTCTTGAATTATGATCAAAAAAAGCGACGAAAACGGGGATTTTTAGCGAAATTTCAATTTTAACCCCCTTTTTTCCTTAATTTTCGTCATTTTCTTATATTTTGATCAAAAAAAGCATCAAAAACAGAGAATTTTAATGATATTTCACTTTTTATCCCGTTTTTTTCCTTAATTTTCGTCATTTTCTTGCATTTTGATCAAAAAAGCGCATCAAAAACGGGGGATTTTAGAGAAATTTCAATTTTCATTCCCTTTTTTTCCTTATTTTTCGTCATTTTCTTGCATTTTGATCAATAAAAGCATCGAAAACGGAGAATTTTAGCGAAATTTCAATTTTTATCCCCTTTCTTTCCTTAATATTCGTCATTTTCTTGCATTTTGATTAAAAAAAGGATCGAAAATGGAAAAATTTAGCAAAATTTCCATTTTATCCACTTTTTTTCCTTAATTTTCCTCATTTTCTTGTATTTTGATCAAAAAAAGCATCGAAAACTGAGAATTTTTATCCCCTTTTTTTCCTAAATTCTCGTCATTTTCTTTTATTTTGATCAATAAAAGCATCGAAAAATGAGAATTTTAGTGAAATTTAAATTTTTATCATCATTTTTCCTTAATTTTCGTCATTTTCTTGCATTTTGATTAAAAAAAGGATCGAAAATGGAAAAATTTAGCAAAATTTCAATTTTAACCCCCTTTTTTCCTTAATTTTCGTCATCTTTTTGCATTTTGATCAAAAAAAGCATCGTAAACGGAGAATTTTTACGAAATTTCGATTTTTATCCCGTTTTTTTCCTTAATTTTCGTCATTTTCTCGCATTTTGATAAAAAAAAGCATCAAAAACGGAGAATTTTAGTGATATTTCAATAATTATCCCCTTTTTTCCTTAATTTTCGTCATTTTCTTGCATTTTGATCAAAAAAAGCATCGAAAACGGAGAATTTTAGCGAAATTTAAACGTTAACCCCCTTTTTTTCCTTAATTTTCGTCATTTTCTTGAATTATGATCAAAAAAAGCGAGGAAAACGGGGAGTTTTAGCGAAATTTTAATTTTAACCCCCTTTTTTTCCTTAATTTACGTCATTTTCTTGCATTTTGATAAAAAAAAGCATCAAAAACGGAGAATTTTAGTGATATTTCAATCTTTATCCCCTTTTTTTCCTAAATTTTCGTCATTTTCTTGCATTTTGATCAAATAAAGCATCGAAAACGGAGAATTTAAGCGAAACTTCAACGTTAACCCCCTTTTTTTCCTTAATTTTCGTCATTTTCTTGAATTATGATCAAAAAAAGCGACGAAAACGGGGAGTTTTAGCGAAATTTCTATTTTAACCCCCTTTTTTCCTTAATTTTCGTCATTTTCTTGCATTTTGATCAAAAAAAGCATCAAAAACAGAGAATTTTAATGATATTTCACTTTTTATCCCGTTTTTTTCCTTAATTTTGGTCATTTTCTTGCATTTTGATCAAAAAAGCGCATCAAAAATGGGGGATTTTAGAGAAATTTCAATTTTCATTCCCTTTTTTTCCTTATTTTTCGTCATTTTCTTGCATTTTGATCAATAAAAGCATCGAAAACGGAGAATTTTAGTGAAATTTCAATTTTTATCCCCTTTCTTTCCTTAATATTCGTCATTTTCTTGCATTTTGATTAAAAAAAGGATCGAAAATGGAAAAATTTAGCAAAATTTCCATTTTATCCACTTTTTTTTCCTTAATTTTCCTCATTTTCTTGTATTTTGATCAAAAAAAGCATCGAAAACTGAGAATATTTATCCCCTTTTTTTCCTAAACTCTCGTCATTTTCTTGCATTTTGATCAATAAAAGCATCGAAAACTGAGAATTTTAGTGAAATTTAAATTTTTATCATCTTTTTTCCTTAATTTTCGTCATTTTCTTGAATTATGATCAAAAAAGCGACGAAAACGGAGAATTTTAGCAAAATTTCAATTTTAACCCCCTTTTTTTCCTTAATTTTCGTCATCTTCTTGCATTTTGATAAAAAAAAAGCATCAAAAACGGAGAATTTTAGTGATATTTCAATTTTTATCCCCTTTTTTTCCTTAATTTTCGTCATTTACTTGCATTTTGATCAAAAAAAGCATCGAAAACGGAGAATTTTAGTGAAATTTAAACGTTAACCCCCTTTTTTTCCTTAATTTTCGTCATTTTCTTGAATTATGATCAAAAAAAGCGACGAAAACGGGGAGTTTTAGCGAAATTTTAATTTTAACCCCCTTTTTTTCCTTAATTTTCGTCATTTTCTTGCATTTTGATAAAAAAAAGCATCAAAAACGGAGAATTTTAGTGATATTTCAATTTTTATCCCCTTTTTTTCCTAAATTTTCGTCATTTTCTTGAATTTTGATCAAAAAAAGCATCGTAAACGGAGAATTTTTGCGAAATTTCGATTTTTATCCCGTTTTTTTCCTTAATTTTCGTCATTTTCTCGCATTTTGATAAAAAAAAAGCATCAAAAACGGAGTATTTTAGTGATATTTCAATTTTTATCCCCTTTCTTTCCTTAATTTTCGTCATTTTCTTGCATTTTGATCAAAAAAAGCATCGAAAACGGAGAATTTTAGCGAAATTTAAACGTTAACCCCCTTTTTTTCCTTAATTTTCGTCATTTTCTTGAATTATGATCAAAAAAAGCGACGAAAACGGGGAGTTTTGGCGAAATTTTAAATTTAACCCCCTTTTTTTCCTTAATTTACGTCATTTTCTTGCATTTTGATAAAAAAAAGCATCAAAAACGGAGAATTTTAGTGATATTTCAATCTTTATCCCCTTTTTTTCCTAAATTTTCGTCATTTTCTTGAATTATGATCAAAAAAAGCAACGAAAACGTAATATTTTAGCGAAATTTCAATTTTTTCCCCTTTTTTTCCTTAATTTTCGTCATTTTCTTGCATTTTGATCAAATAAAGCATCGAAAACGGAGAATTTAAGCGAAACTTCAACGTTAACCCCCTTTTTTTCCTTAATTTTCGTCATTTTCTTGAATTATGATCAAAAAAAGCGACGAAAACGGGGAGTTTTAGCGAAATTTCAATAATAACCCCCTTTTTTCCTTAATTTTCGTCATTTTCTTGCATTTTGATCAAAAAAAGCATCAAAAACAGAGAATTTTAATGATATTTCACTTTTTATCCCGTTTTTTTCCTTAATTTTCGTCATTTTCTTGCATTTTGATCAAAAAAGCGCATCAAAAACGGGGGATTTTAGAGAAATTTCAATTTTTATCCCCTTTCTTTCCTTAATATTCGTCATTTTCTTGCATTTTGATCAAAAAAAGCATCGAAAACGGAGAATTTTAATGAAATTTAAACGTTAACCCCCTTTTTTTCCTTAATTTTCGTCATTTTCTTGAATTATGATCAATAAAAGCGACGAAAACGGGGAGTTTTAGCGAAATTTTAATTTTAACCCCCTTTTTTTCCTTAATTTTCGTCATTTTCTTGCATTTTGATAAAAAAAAGCATCAAAAACGGAGAATTTTAGCGAAATTTTAATTTTAACCCCCTTTTTTTCCTTAATGTACGTCATTTTCTTGCATTTTGATAAAAAAAAGCATCAAAAACGGAGAATTTTAGTGATATTTCAATCTTTATCCCCTTTTTTTCCTAAATTTTCGTCATTTTCTTGAATTATGATCAAAAAAAGCAACGAAAACGTAATATTTTAGCGAAATTTCAATTTTTATCCCCTTTTTTTCCTTAATTTTCGTCATTTTCTTGCATTTTGATCAAATAAAGCATCGAAAACGGAGAATTTTAGCGAAACTTCAACGTTAACCCCCTTTTTTTCCTTAATTTTCATCATTTTCTTGAATTATGATCAAAAAAAGCGACGAAAACGGGGAGTTTTAGCGAAATTTCAATTTTAACCCCCTTTTTTCCTTAATTTTCGTCATTTTCTTGCATTTTGATCGAAAAAAGCATCAAAAACAGAGAATTTTAGTGATATTTCAATTTTCATTCCCTTTTTTTCCTTAATTTTCGTCATTTTCTTGCATTTTGATCAAAAAAAGCATCGAAAACGGAGAATTTTAGCGATATTTCAATTTTTATCCCCTTTCTTTCCTTAATATTCGTCATTTTCTTGCATTTTGATTAAAAAAAGCATCGAAAATGGAAAAATTTAGCGAAATTTCCATTTTTATCCCCTTTTTTTCCTTAATTTTCCTCATTTTCTTGTATTTTGATCAAAAAAAGCATCGAA
The DNA here is from genome assembly GCA_947579665.1 of Sympetrum striolatum. Classification (NCBI taxonomy): domain Eukaryota; kingdom Metazoa; phylum Arthropoda; class Insecta; order Odonata; family Libellulidae; genus Sympetrum; species Sympetrum striolatum. Next base: position 124,290,558 of record OX388341.1, read on the forward strand.
AAATGAGAATTTTTATCCCCTTTTTTTCCTAAATTCTCGTCATTTTCTTGCATTTTGATTAAAAAAAGCATCGAAAACGGAGAATTTTAGCGAAATTTAAATTTTAACCCCCTTTTATTCCTTAATTTTCGTCATCTTCTTACATTTTGATCAAAAAAAGCATCGTAAACGGAGTATTTTTGCGAAATTTCAACGTTAACCCCCTTTTTTTCCTTAATTTTCGTCATTTTCTTGAATTATGATCAAAAAAAGCGACGAAAACGGGGAGTTTTAGCGAAATTTCAATTTTAACCCCCTTTTTTCCTTAATTTTCGTCATCTTTTTGCATTTTGATCAAAAAAAGCATCGTAAATGGAGAATCTTTGCGAAATTTCGATTTTTATCCCGTTTTTTTCCTTAATTTTCGTCATTTTCTCGCATTTTGATAAAAAAAAAGCATCAAAAACGGAGAATTTTAGTGATATTTCAATTTTTATCCCCTTTTTTTCCTTAATTTTCGTCATTTTCTTGCATTTTGATCAAAAAAAGCATCGAAAACGGAGAATTTTAGCGAAATTTAAACGTTAACCCCCTTTTTTTCCTTAATTTTCGTCATTTTCTTGAATTATGATCAAAAAAAGCGACGAAAACGGGGAGTTTTAGCGAAATTTTAATTTAACCCCATTTTTTTCCTTAATTTTCGTCTTTTTCTTGCATTTCGATAAAAAAAAGCATCAAAAACGGAGAATTTTAGTGATATTTCAATCTTTATCCCCTTTTTTTCCTAAATTTTCGTCATTTTCTTGCATTTTGATATAAAAAAGCATCAAAAACGGAGAATTTTTAGCGATATATCAATTCTTATCCCCTTTTTTTCCTTAATTTTTTTCATTTTCTTGCATTTTGATCAGAAAAAGGATCGAAAACTGAGAATTTTAGCGAAATTTCAATTTTACAACCCTTTTTTTCCTTAATTTTCGTCATTTTCTTGCATTTTGATCAAAAAAAGCATTGAAAACGGAGAATTTTAGCGAAATTTAAACGTTAACCCCCTTTTTTTCCTTAATTTTCGTCATTTTCTTGAATTATGATCAAAAAAAGCGACGAAAACGGGGAGTTTTAGTGATATTTCAATTTTTATCCCCTTTTTTTCCCTTAATTTTCGTCATTTTCCTGCATTTTGATCAAAAAAGCGCATCAAAAACGGAGAATTTTAGCGAAACTTCAATTTTTATCCCCTTTTTTCCCTTAATTTTCGTCATTTTCTTGCATTTTGATATAAAAAAGCATCAAAAACGGAGAATTTTTAGCGATATATCAATTCTTATCCCCTTTTTTTCCTTAATTTTTTTAATTTTCTTGCATTTTGATCAAAAAAAGCATCGAAAACTGAGAATTTTAGCGAAATTTCAATTTTACAGTCCTTTTTTCCCATAATTTTTGTCATTTTCTTGCATTTTTATCAAAAAAGCATCGATAACGGAGAATTTTAGCGAAATTTCAATTTTTATCCCCTTTCTTTACTTAATATTCGTCATTTTCTTGCATTTTGATTAAAAAAAGCATCGAAAATGGAAAAATTTAGCGAAATTTCCATTTTTATCCACTTTTTTTCCTAAATTTTCCTCATTTTCTTGTATTTTGATCAAGAATGCATCGAAAACTGAGAATTTTTATCCCCTTTTTTTCCTTAATTCTTGTCATTTTCTTGCATTTTGATCAAAAAAAGCATCGAAAACTGAGAATTTTAGCGGAATTTAAATTTTTATCCCCTTTTTTTCCTTAATTTTCGTCATTTTCTTGAATTATGATCAAAAAAAGCGACGAAAACGGAGAATTTCAACGAAATTTCAATTTAAACCCCCTTTTTTTCCTTAATTTTCGTCATTTTCTTGCAATTTGATAAAAAAAGCATCGAAAACGGTGAATTTTAGTGATATTTATATTTTTATCCCCTTTTTTTCCTTAATTTTTATCATTTTCTTGCATTTTGATCGAAAAAAGCATCGAAAATGGAGAATTTTTGCGAAATTATAATTTTTATTCCCTTTTTTTTTCCTTAGTTTTCGTCATTTTCCTGCATTTTGACAAAAAAAGCATCGATAACGGAGAATTTTTGCAAAATTTCAATTTTTATCCCAATTATTTCCTTAATTTTCGTCATTTTTTTGCATTTTGATCAAAAAAAGGATCGAAAACAAAGAATTTTAGCGAAATTTCAATTTTTATCCCCTTTTTTTCCTTAATTTTTGTCATTTTCTTGCATTTTGATCAAAAAAAGCATCGAAAGCGGAGAATTTTAGCGAAATTACAATTTTTATCCCCTTTTTTCCTTAAATTTCGTCATTTTCTTGCATTTTGATAAATAAAAGCATCGAAAACGGAGAATTTTAGCGAAATTTCAATTTTTATCCCCTTTCTTTCCTTAATATGCGTCATTTTCTTGCATTTTGATTAAAAAAAGGATCGAAAATGGAAAAATTTAGCGAAATTTCAATTTTTATCCCCTTTTTTTCCTTAATTTTTGTCATTTTCTTGCATTTTGATCAGAAAAAGGATCGAAAACTGAGAATTTTAGCGAAATTTCAATTTTACAACCCTTTTTTTCCTTAATTTTCGTCATTTTCTTGCATTTTGATCAAAAAAAGCATCGAAAACGGAGAATTTTAGCGAAATTTAAACGTTAACCCCCTTTTTTTCCTTAATTTTCGTCATTTTCTTGAATTATGATCAAAAAAAGCGACGAAAACGTGGAGTTTTAGTGATATTTCAATTTTTATCCCCTTTTTTTCCTTAATTTTTTTCATTTTCTTGCATTTTGATCAAAAAAAGCATCGAAAACTGAGAATTTTAGCGAAATTTCAATTTTACAGTCCTTTTTTCCCATAATTTTTGTCATTTTCTTGCATTTTTATCAAAAAAAGCATCGATAACGGAGAATTTTAGCGAAATTTCAATTTTTATCCCCTTTCTTTACTTAATATTCGTCATTTTCTTGCATTTGGATTAAAAAAAGCATCGAAAATGGAAAAATTTAGCGAAATTTCCATTTTTATCCACTTTTTTTCCTAAATTTTCCTCATTTTCTTGTATTTTGATCAAGAATGCATCGAAAACTGAGAATTTTTATCCCCTTTTTTTCCTTAATTCTTGTCATTTTCTTGCATTTTGATCAAAAAAAGCATCGAAAACTGAGAATTTTAGCGGAATTTAAATTTTTATCCCCTTTTTTTCCTTAATTTTCGTCATTTTCTTGAATTATGATCAAAAAAGCGACGAAAACGGAGAATTTTAGCAAAATTTCAATTTTAACCCCCTTTTTTTCCTTAATTTTCGTCATCTTTTTGCATTTTGATCAAAAAAAGCATCGTAAACGGAGAATTTTTGCGAAATTTCGATTTTTATCCCGTTTTTTTCCTTAATTTTCGTCATTTTCTCGCATTTTGATAAAAAAAAGCATCAAAAACGGAGAATTTTAGTGATATTTCAATCTTTATCCCCTTTTTTTCCTAAATTTTCTTGAATTATGATCAAAAAAAGCAACGAAAACGAAATATTTTAGCGAAATTTCAATTTTTATCCCCTTTTTTTCCTTAATTTTCGTCATTTTCTTGCATTTTGATCAAGTATAGCATCGAAAACGGAGAATTTTAGCGAAACTTCAACGTTAACCCCCTTTTTTTCCTTAATTTTCGTCATTTTCTTGAATTATGATCAAAAAAAGGGACGAAAACGGGGAGTTTTAGCGAAATTTCAATTTTAACCCCCTTTTTTCCTTAATTTTCGTCATTTTCTTGCATTTTGATCAAAGAAAGCATCAAAAACAGAGAATTTTAGTGATATTTCAATTTTCATTCCCTTTTTTTCCTTAATTTTCGTCATTTTCTTGCATTTTGATCAAAAAAAGCATCGAAAACGGAGAATTTTAGCGATATATCAATTTTTATCCCCTTTCTTTCCTTAATATTCGTCATTTTCTAGCATTTTGATTAAAAAAAGCATCGAAAATGGAAAAATTTAGCGAAATTTCCATTTTTATCCACTTTTTTTCCTTAATTTTCCTCATTTTCTTGTATTTTGATCAAAAAAAGCATCGAAAAATGAGAATTTTTATCCCCTTTTTTTCCTAAATTCTCGTCATTTTCTTGCATTTTGATCAATAAAACATCGAAATTTGAGAATTTTAGCGAAATTTAAATTTTAACCCCCTTTTTTTCCTTAATTTTCGTCATCTTCTTACATTTTGATCAAAAAAAGCATCGTAAACGGAGAATTTTTGCGAAATTTCAACGTTAACCCCCTTTTTTTCCTTAATTTTCGTCATTTTCTTGAATTATGATCAAAAAAAGCGACGAAAACGGGGAGTTTTAGCGAAATTTCAATTTTAACCCCCTTTTTTCCTTAATTTTCGTCATTTTCTTGCATTTTGATCAAAAAAAGCATCAAAAACAGAGAATTTTAATGATATTTCACTTTTTATCCCGTTTTTTTCCTTAATTTTCGTCATTTTCTTGCATTTTGATCAAAAAAGCGCATCAAAAACGGGGGATTTTAGAGAAATTTCAATTTTTATCCCCTTTCTTTCCTTAATATTCGTCATTTTCTTGCATTTTGATCAAAAAAAGCATCGAAAACGGAGAATTTTAGCGAAATTTAAACGTTAACCCCCTTTTTTTCCTTAATTTTCGTCATTTTCTTGAATTATGATCAAAAAAAGCGACGAAAACGGGGAGTTTTAGCGAAATTTTAATTTTAACCCCCTTTTTTTCCTTAATGTACGTCATTTTCTTGCATTTTGATAAAAAAAAGCATCAAAAACGGAGAATTTTAGTGATATTTCAATCTTTATCCCCTTTTTTTCCTAAATTTTCGTCATTTTCTTGAATTATGATCAAAAAAAGCAACGAAAACGTAATATTTTAGCGAAATTTCAATTTTTATCCCCTTTTTTTCCTTAATTTTCGTCATTTTCTTGCATTTTGATCAAATAAAGCATCGAAAACGGAGAATTTTAGCGAAACTTCAACGTTAACCCCCTTTTTTTCCTTAATTTTCGTCATTTTCTTGAATTATGATCACAAAAAGCGACGAAAACGGGGAGTTTTAGCGAAATTTCAATTTTAACCCCCTTTTTTCCTTAATTTTCGTCATTTTCTTGCATTTTGATCGAAAAAAGCATCAAAAACAGAGAATTTTAGGGATATTTCAATTTTCATTCCCTTTTTTTCCTTAATTTTCGTCATTTTCTTGCATTTTGATCAAAAAAAGCATCGAAAACGGAGAATTTTAGCGATATTTCAATTTTTATCCCCTTTCTTTCCTTAATATTCGTCATTTTCTTGCATTTTGATTAAAAAAAGCATCGAAAATGGAAAAATTTAGCGAAATTTCCATTTTTATCCACTTTTTTTCCTTAATTTTCCTCATTTTCTTGTATTTTGATCAAAAAAAGCATCGAAAAATGAGAATTTTTATCCCCTTTTTTTCCTAAATTCTCGTCATTTTCTTGCATTTTGATCAATAAAACATCGAAATTTGAGAATTTTAGCGAAATTTAAATTTTAACCCCCTTTTATTCCTTAATTTTCGTCATCTTCTTACATTTTGATCAAAAAAAGCATCGTAAACGGAGAATTTTTGCGAAATTTCAACGTTAACCCCCTTTTTTTCCTTAATTTTCGTCATTTTCTTGAATTATGATCAAAAAAAGCGACGAAAACGGGGAGTTTTAGCGAAATTTCAATTTTAACCCCCTTTTTTTCGTTAATTTTCGTCATTTTCTTGCATTTTGATCAAAAAAAGCATCAAAAACAGAGAATTTTAATGATATTTCACTTTTTATCCCGTTTTTTTCCTTAATTTTCGTCATTTTCTTGCATTTTGATCAAAAAAGCGCATTAAAAACGGGGGATTTTAGAGAAATTTCAATTTTCATTCCCTTATTCCTTAATTTTCGTCATTATCTTGCATTTTGATCAATAAAAGCACCGAAAACGGAGAATTTTAGCGAAATTTCAATTTTTATCCCCTTTCTTTCCTTAATATTCTTCATTTTCTTGCATTTTGATTAAAAAAAGCATCGAAAATGGAAAAATTTAGCGAAATTTCCATTTTAACCACTTTTTTTCCTTAATTTTCCTCATTTTTTGTATTTTGATCAAAAAAAGCATCGAAAATTGAGAATTTTTATCCCCTTTTTTTCCTAAATTCTCGTCATTTTCTTGCATTTTGATCAATAAAAGCATCGAAAACTGAGAATTTTAGTGAAATTTAAATTTTTATCATCTTTTTTCCTTAATTTTCGTCAATTTCTTGAATTATGATCAAAAAAGCTACGAAAACGGAGAATTTTAGCAAAATTTCAATTTTAACCCCCTTTTTTTCCTTAATTTTCGTCATCTTTTTGCATTTTGATCAAAAAAAGCATCGTAAACGGAGAATCTTTGCGAAATTTCGATTTTTATCCCGTTTTTTTCCTTAATTTTCGTCATTTTCTCGCATTTTGATAAAAAAAAGCATCAAAAACGGAGAATTTTAGTGATATTTCAATTTTTATCCCCTTTTTTTCCTTAATTTTCGTCATTTTCTTGCATTTTGATCAAAAAAAGCATCGAAAACGGAGAATTTTAGCGAAATTTAAACGTTAAAACCCTTTTTTTCCTTAATTTTCGTCTTTTTCTTGCATTTTGATAAAAAAAAGCATCAAAAACGGAGAATTTTAGTGATATTTCAATCTTTATCCCCTTTTTTTCCTAAATTTTCGTCATTTTCTTGCATTTTGATATAAAAAAGCATCAAAAACGGAGAATTTTTAGCGATATATCAATTCTTATCCCCTTTTTTTCCTTAATTTTTTTCATTTTCTTGCATTTTGATCAGAAAAAGGATCGAAAACGGAGAATTTTAGCGAAATTTCAATTTTTATCCCCTTTCTTTACTTAATATTCGTCATTTTCTTGCATTTTGATTAAAAAAAGCATCGAAAATGGAAAAATTTAGCGAAATTTCCATTTTTATCCACTTTTTTTCCTAAATTTTCCTCATTTTCTTGTATTTTGATCAAGAATGCATCGAAAACTGAGAATTTTTATCCCCTTTTTTTCCTTAATTCTTGTCATTTTCTTGCATTTTGATCAAAAAAAGCATCGAAAACTGAGAATTTTAGCGGAATTTAAAATTTTATCCCCTATTTTTCCTTAATTTTCGTCATTTTCTTGAATTATGATCAAAAAAAGCGACGAAAACGGAGAATTTCAACGAAATTTCAATTTAAACCCCCTTTTTTTCCTTAATTTTCGTCATTTTCTTGCAATTTGATAAAAAAAGCATCGAAAACGGTGAATTTTAGTGATATTTATATTTTTATCCCCTTTTTTTCCTTAATTTTTATCATTTTCTTGCATTTTGATCGAAAAAAGCATCGAAAATGGAGAATTTTTGCGAAATTATAATTTTTATTCCCTTTTTTTTTCCTTAGTTTTCGTCATTTTCCTGCATTTTGACAAAAAAAGCATCGATAACGGAGAATTTTTGCAAAATTTCAATTTTTATCCCAATTATTTCCTTAATTTTCGTCATTTTTTTGCATTTTGATCAAAAAAAGGATCGAAAACAAAGAATTTTAGCAAAATTTCAATTTTTATCCCCTTTTTTTCCTTAATTTTTGTCATTTTCTTGCATTTTGATCAAAAAGGATCGAAAGCGGAGAATTTTAGCGAAATTACAATTTTTATCCCCTTTTTTCCTTAATTTTCGTCATTTTCTTGCATTTTGATCAAAAAAAGCATCGAAAACGGAGAATTTTAGCGAAATTTCAATTTTACCCCCCTTTTTTTCCCTAATTTTCGTAATTTTCTTGCATTTTGATTCAAAAATGCATCGAAAACGCAAAAATTTAGCGAAATTTCCATTTTTATCTACTTTTTTTCCTTAATTTTCCTTATTTTCTTGTATTTCGATCAAAAAAAGCATCGAAAACGGAATTTTTATCCCTTTTTTTCCTAAATTTCGTCATTTTTTTGCATTTTGATCAATAAAAGCATCGAAAACTGAGAATTTAAGCAAAATTTAAATTTTTATCCCCTTTTTTTCCTTAATTTTCGTCATTTTCTTGAATTATGATCAAAAAAGCGACGAAAACGGAGAATTTTAGCAAAATTTCAATTTTAACCCCCTTCTTTTCCTTGATTTTTGTCATTTTCTTGCATTTTGATCAAAAAAGCGCATCAAAAACGGAGAATTTTAGCGAAATTTCAATTTTTATCCCCTTTTTTTCCTTAATTTTCGTCATTTTCTTGCATTTTGATCAAAAAAAGCATCAAAAACGGAGAATTTTAGCGATATTTCAATTTTTATCCCCTTTTTTTCCTTAATTTTCGTCATTTTCTTGCATTTTGATCAAAAAAGCACATCAAAAACGGAGGATTTTAGAGAAATTTCGATTTTCATCCCCTTTTATTTCCTTAATTTTCTTCATTTTCTTGCATTTTGATCAAAAAAAGCATCGAAAACGGAGAATTTTATCGAAATTTCAATTTTACCCCCCTTTTTTTCCCTAATTTTCGTCATTTTCTTGCATTTTGATTAAAAAAAGCATCGAAAACGGAAAAATTTAGCGAAATTTCCATTTTTATCCACTTTTTTTCCTATATTTTCCTTATTTTCTTGTATTTCGATCAAAAAAAGCATCGAAAACAGAATTTTTATCCCCTTTTTTTCCTAAATTCTCGTCATTTTCTTGCATTTTGATCAAAAAAGCGACGAAAACGGAGAATTTTACCACAATTTCAATTTTAACCTCCTTCTTTTCCTTGATTTTCTTCATTTTCTTGCATTTTGATCAAAAAAGCGCATCAAAAACGGAGAATTTTAGCGAAATTTCAATTTTTTTCCCCTTTTTTTCCTTAATTTTCGTCATTTTCTTGCATTTTGATAGAAAAAAGCAACAAAAACGGAGAATTTTAGCGAAATTCAAATTTTTATCCCCTTTTTTCCTTAATTTTCGTCATTTTTTTGCATTTTGATCAAAAATAGCATCGAATACGGAGAATTTTAGCAAAATTATAATTTTTATCCCAATTATTTCCTTAATTTTCGTCATTTTCTTGCATTTTGATCAAAAAAGCGCATCAAAAACGGAGAATTTTAGCAAAATTTCAATTTTTTCCCCTTTTTTTCCTTAATTTTCGAAATTTTCTTGCATTTTGATCAAAATAAGCATCGAAAACGGAGAATTTAATCGAAATTTCAATTTAACCCCCCTTTTTTCCCTAATTTTCGTCATTTTCTTGCATTTTGATTAAAAAGCATCGAAAACGGAAAAATTTAGCGAAATTTCCATTTTTATCCACTTTTTTTTTAATTTTCCTTATTTTCTTGTATTTCGATCAATAAAAGCATCGAAAACAGAATTTTTATCCCCTTTTTTTCTTAAATTCTCGTCATTTGCTTGCATTTTGATCAATAAAAGCATCGACAACTGAGAATTTATGCAAAATTTAAATTTTTATCCCCTTTTTTTCCTTAATTTTCGTCATTTTCTTGAATTATGATCAAAAAAGCGACGAAAACGGAGAATTTTAACAAAATTTCAATTTTAACCCCCTTTTTTTCCTTAATTTTCGTCATCTTCTTGCATTTTGATCAAAAAAAGCATCGAAAACGGAGAATTTTAGCGAAATTTCAATTTTTATCCCGTTTTTTTCCTTAATTTTGTCATTTTCTTGCATTTTGATCAAAAAGGCGCATCAAGAACGGAGAATTTTAGCGAAATTTCAATTTTTATCTTGTTTTTTCCTTAATTTTTGTCTTTATCTTGCATTTTGATCAAAAAAAGCATCAAAAACGGAGAATTTTAGCGATATTTCAATTTTTATCCCCTTTTTTTCCTTAATTTTCGTCATTTTCTTGCATTTTGATCAAAAAAGCACATCAAAAACGGAGGATTTTAGAGAAATTTCAATTTTCATCCCCTTTATTTCCTTAATTTTCTAATTTTCTTGCATTTTGATCAAAAAAAGCATCGAAAACGGAGAATTTTATCGAAATTTCAATTTTACCCCCCTCTTCTTCCCTAATTTTCGTCATTTTCTTGCATTTTGATTAAAAAAAGCATCGAAAACGGAAAAATTTAGCGAAATTTCCATTTTTATCCACTTTTTTTCCTTAATTTTCCTTATTTTCTTGTATTTCGATCAAAAAAAGCATCGAAAACAGAATTTTTATCCCCTTTTTTTCCTAAATTCTCGTCATTTTCTTGCATTTTGATCAATAAAAGCATCGAAAACTGAGAATTTTAGCGAAATTTAAATTTTTATCCTCTTTTTTTCCTTAATTTTCGTCAATTTCTTGAACTATGATCAAAAAAGCATCGAAAACGGAGAATCTTAGCGAAATTTCGATTTTTATCCCGTTTTTTCCTAAATTTTCGTCATTTTCTCGCATTTTGATAAAAAAAAGCATCAAAAACGGAGAATTTTAGCGAAATTTCAATTTTTATCCCCTTTTTTTCCTTAATTTTGTCATTTTCTTGCATTTTGATCAAAAAAAGCATCGAAAGCGGAGAATTTTAGAGAAATTACAATTTTTATCCCCTTTTTTCCTTAATTTTCGTCATTTTCTTGCATTTTGATCAAAAAAAGCATCGAAAACGGAGAATTTCAGCTAAATTTCAATTTTACCCCCCTTTTTTTCCCTAATTTTCGTCATTTTCTTGCATTTTGATTAAAAAATGCATCGAAAACGCAAAAATTTAGCGAAATTTCCATTTTTATCCACTTTTTTTCCTTAATTTTCCTTATTTTCTTGTATTTCGATCAAAAAAAGCATCGAAAACGGAATTTTTATCCCCTTTTTTTCCTAAATTCTCGTCATTTTCTTGCATTTTGATCAAAAAAGCGCATCAGAAACGGAGAATTTTAGCGAAATTTCAATTTTATCCCCTTTTTTTGCTTAATTTTCGTCATTTTCTTGCATTTTGATAGAAAAAAGCAACAAAAACGGAGAATTTTAGCGAAATTCAAATTTTTTTCCCCTTTTTTTCCTTAATTTTCGTCATTTTTTTGCATTTTGATCAAAGATAGCATCGAATACGGAGAATTTTAGCGAAATTATAATTTTTATCCCAATTATTTCCTTAATTTTCGTCATTTTTTTGCATTTTGATCAAAAAAAGGATCGAAAACGGAGAATTTTAGCGAAATTTCAATTTTTATCCCCTATTTTTCCTTAATTTTCGTCATTTTCTTGCATTTTGATCAAAAAAAGCATCGAAAACGGAGAATTTTAGCGAAATTTCAATTTTTATCCCCTTTTTTTCCTTAATTTTCGTCATTTTCTTGCATTTTGATCAAAAAAGCGCATCAAAAACGGAGAATTTTAGCAAAATTTCAATTTTTATCCCCTTTTTTTCCTTAATTTTCGAAATTTTCTTGCATTTTGATCAAAATAAGCATCGAAAACGGAGAATTTTAGCGAAATTACAATTTTTATCCCCTTTTTTTCCTTAATTTTCGTCTTTTTCTTGCATTTTGATAAAAAAACTGCATTGAAAACTGATAATTTTTATCCCCTTTTTTTTTCCTTAATTCTTGTCATTTTCTTGCATTTTGATCAAAACAAGCGACGAAAACGGAGAATTTCAACGAAATTTCAATTTAAACCCCCTTTTTTCCTTAATTTTCGTCATTTTCTTGCATTTTGATAAAAAAAGCATCAAAAACGGAGAATTTTAGTGATATTTATATTTTTATCCCCTTTTTTTCCTTAATTTTCATCATTTTCTTGCATTTTGATCGAAAAAAGCATCGAAAATGGAGAATTTTTGCGAAATTATAATTTTTTTCCCTTTTTTTTCCTTAGTTTTCGTCATTTTCCTGCACTTTGACAAAAAAAGCATCGATAACGGAGAATTTTTGCAAAATTTCAATTTTTATCCCAATTATTTCCTTAATTTTCGTCATTTTTTTGCATTTTGATCAAAAAAAGGATCGAAAACGGAGAATTTTAGCGAAATTTCAATTTTTATCCCCTTTTTTCCTTAATTTTCGTCATTTTCTTGCATTTTGATCAAAAAAAGCATCGAAAACGGAGAATTTTAGCGAAATTTCAATTTTTATCCCCTTTTTTTCCTTAATTTTCGTCATTTTCTTGCATTTTGATCAAAAAGGCGCATCAAGAACGGAGAATTTTAGCGAAATTTCAATTTTTATCCCGTTTTTTCCTTAATTTTCGTCTTTATCTTGCATTTTGATCAAAAAAAGCATCAAAAACGGAGAGTTTTAGCGATATTTCAATTTTTATCCCCATTTTTTCCATAATTTTCGTCATTTTCTTGCATTTTGATCAAAAAAGCACATCAAAATTGGAGGATTTTAGAGAAATTTCAATTTTCATCCCCTTTATTTCCTTAATTTTCTTCATTTTCTTGCATTTTGATCAAAAAATGCATCGAAAACGGAGAATTTTATCGAAATTTCAATTTTACCCCCCTTTTTTTCCCTAATTTTCGTCATTTTCTTGCATTTTGATTAAAAAAAGCATCGAAAACGGAAAAATTTAGCGAAATTTCCATTTTTATCCACTTTTTTTCCTTAATTTTCTTATTTTCTTGTATTTCGATCAATAAAAGCATCGAAAACTGAGAATTTTAGCGAAATTTAATTTTTAATCCTCTTTTTTTCCTTAATTTTCGTCATTTTCTTGAACTATGATCAAAAAAGCATCGAAAATGGAGAATCTTAGCGAAATTTTAATTTTTATCCCCTTTTTTTCCTTAATTTTTGTCATTTTCTTGCATTTTGATCAAAAAAAGCATCGAAAGCGGAGAATTTTAGCGAAATTACAATTTTTATCCCCTTTTTTCCTTAATTTTCGTCATTTTCTTGCATTTTGATCAAAAAAAGCATCGAAAACGGAGAATTTTAGCAAAATTTCAATTTTACCCCATTTTTTTTCCCTAATTTTCGTCATTTTCTTGCATTTTGATTAAAAAATGCATCGAAAACGCAAAAATTTAGCGAAATTTCCATTTTTATCCACTTTTTATCCTTAATTTTCCTTATTTTCTTGTATTTCGATCAAAAAAAGCATCGAAAACGGAATTTTTATCCCCTTTTTTTCCTAAATTCTCGTCATTTTCTTGCATTTTGATCAATAAAAGCATCGAAAACTGAGAATTTAAGCAAAATTTAAATTTTTATCCCCTTTTTTTCCTTAAATTTCGTCATTTTCTTGAATTATGATAAAAAAAGCGACGAAAACGGAGAATTTTAGCAAAATTTCAATTTTAAACCACTTCTTTTCCTTGATTTTTGTCATTTTCTTGCATTTTGATCAAAAAAGCGCATCAAAAACGGAGAATTTTAGCGAAATTTCAATTTTTATCCCCTTTTTTTCCTTAATTTTCGTCATTTTCTTGCATTTTGATAGAAAAAAGCAACAAAAACGGAGAATTTTAGCGAAATTCAAATTTTTATCCCCTTTTTTTCCTTAATTTTCGTCATTTTTTTGCATTTTGATCAAAAATAGCATCGAAAACGAAGAATTTTAGCGAAATTACAATTTTTATCCCCTTTTTTTCCTTAATTTTCGTCATTTTCTTGCATTTTGATAAAAAAAAGCATTGAAAACTGAGAATTTTTATCCCCTTTTTTTCCTTAATTTTCGTCATTTTCTTGCATTTTGATAAAAAAAGCACATCAAAAACGGAGGATTTTAGAGAAATTACAATTTTCATCCCCTTTATTTCCTTAATTTTCTTCATTTTCTTGCATTTTGATCAAAAAAAGCATCGAAAACGGAGAATTTTATCGAAATTTCAATTTTACCCCCCTTTTTTCCCTAATTTTCGTCATGTTCTTGCATTTTGATTAAAAAAAGCATCGAAAACGGAAAAATTTAGCGAAATTTCCATTTTTATCCACTTTTTTTTTAATTTACCTTATTTTCTTGTATTTCGATCAAAAAAAGCATCGAAAACAGAATTTCTATCCCCTTTCTTTCTTAAATTCTCGTCATTTTCTTGCATTTTGATCAATTAAAGCATCGAAAACTGAGAATTTATGCAAAATTTAAATTTTTATCCCCTTTTTTTCCTTAATTTTCGTCATTTTCTTGAATTATGATCAAAAAAGCGACGAAAACGGAGAAATTTAGCAAAATTTCAATTTTAACCCCCTTTTTTTCCTTAATTTTCGTGTTCTTCTTGCATTTTGATCAAAAAAAGCATCGAAAACGGAGAATTTTAGCGAAATTTCAATTTTTATCCCGTTTTTTCCTTAATTTTCGTCATTTTCTTGCATTTTGATAGAAAAAAGCATCGAAAACGGAGAATTTAAGCGAAATAGCGATTTTTATCCCGTTTTTTTCCTTAATTTTCGTCATTTTCTCGCATTTTGATAAAAAAAAGCATCAAAAACGGAGAATTTTAGTGATATTTCAATTTTTATCCCCTTTTTTTCCTTAATTTTCGTCATTTAATTGAATTATGATCAAAAAAACGACGAAAACGGAGAATTTTAGCAAAATTTCAATTTTAACCCCCTTTTTTTCCTTAATTTTTGTCATTTTCTTGCATTTTGATCAAAAAAAGCATCGAAAGCGGAGAATTTTAGCGAAATTACAATTTTTATCCCCTTTTTTCCTTAATTTTCGTCATTTTCTTGCATTTTGATCAAAAAAAGCATCGAAAACGGAGAATTTTAGCGAAATTTCAATTTTACCCCATTTTTTTTCCCTAATTTTCGTCATTTTCTTGCATTTTGATTAAAAAATGCATCGAAAACGCAAAAATTTAGCGAAATTTCCATTTTTATCCACTTTTTATCCTTAATTTTCCTTATTTTCTTGTATTTCGATCAAAAAAAGCATCGAAAACGGAATTTTTATCCCCTTTTTTTCCTAAATTCTCGTCATTTTCTTGCATTTTGATCAATAAAAGCATCGAAAACTGAGAATTTAAGCAAAATTTAAATTTTTATCCCCTTTTTTTCCTTAAATTTCGTCATTTTCTTGAATTATGATAAAAAAAGCGACGAAAACGGAGAATTTTAGCAAAATTTCAATTTTAAACCACTTCTTTTCCTTGATTTTTGTCATTTTCTTGCATTTTGATCAAAAAAGCGCATCAAAAACGGAGAATTTTAGCGAAATTTCAATTTTTATCCCCTTTTTTTCCTTAATTTTCGTCATTTTCTTGCATTTTGATAGAAAAAAGCAACAAAAACGGAGAATTTTAGCGAAATTCAAATTTTTATCCCCTTTTTTTCCTTAATTTTCGTCATTTTTTTGCATTTTGATCAAAAATAGCATCGAAAACGAAGAATTTTAGCGAAATTACAATTTTTATCCCCTTTTTTTCCTTAATTTTCGTCATTTTCTTGCATTTTGATAAAAAAAAGCATTGAAAACTGAGAATTTTTATCCCCTTTTTTTCCTTAATTTTCGTCATTTTCTTGCATTTTGATAAAAAAAGCACATCAAAAACGGAGGATTTTAGAGAAATTACAATTTTCATCCCCTTTATTTCTATTTCCTTAATTTTCTTCATTTTCTTGCATTTTGATCAAAAAAAGCATCGAAAACGGAGAATTTTATCGAAATTTCAATTTTACCCCCCTTTTTTCCCTAATTTTCGTCATGTTCTTGCATTTTGATTAAAAAAAGCATCGAAAACGGAAAAATTTAGCGAAATTTCCATTTTTATCCACTTTTTTTTTAATTTACCTTATTTTCTTGTATTTCGATCAAAAAAGCATCGAAAACAGAATTTCTATCCCCTTTCTTTCTTAAATTCTCGTCATTTTCTTGCATTTTGATCAATTAAAGCATCGAAAACTGAGAATTTATGCAAAATTTAAATTTTTATCCCCTTTTTTTCCTTAATTTTCGTCATTTTCTTGAATTATGATCAAAAAAGCGACGAAAACGGAGAAATTTAGCAAAATTTCAATTTTAACCCCCTTTTTTTCCTTAATTTTCGTGTTCTTCTTGCATTTTGATCAAAAAAAGCATCGAAAACGGAGAATTTTAGCGAAATTTCAATTTTTATCCACTTTTTTTCCTTAATTTTCTTATTTTCTTGTATTTCGATCAATAAAAGCATCGAAAACTGAGAATTTTAGCGAAATTTAATTTTAATCCTCTTTTTTTCCTTAATTTTCGTCATTTTCTTGAACTATGATCAAAAAAGCATCGAAAATGGAGAATCTTAGCGAAATTTTAATTTTTATCCCCTTTTTTTCCTTAATTTTTGTCATTTTCTTGCATTTTGATCAAAAAAAGCATCGAAAGCGGAGAATTTTAGCGAAATTACAATTTTTATCCCCTTTTTTCCTTAATTTTCGTCATTTTCTTGCATTTTGATCAAAAAAAGCATCGAAAACGGAGAATTTTAGCGAAATTTCAATTTTACCCCATTTTTTTTCCCTAATTTTCGTCATTTTCTTGCATTTTGATTAAAAAATGCATCGAAAACGCAAAAATTTAGCGAAATTTCCATTTTTATCCACTTTTTATCCTTAATTTTCCTTATTTTCTTGTATTTCGATCAAAAAAAGCATCGAAAACGGAATTTTTATCCCCTTTTTTTCCTAAATTCTCGTCATTTTCTTGCATTTTGATCAATAAAAGCATCGAAAACTGAGAATTTAAGCAAAATTTAAATTTTTATCCCCTTTTTTTCCTTAAATTTCGTCATTTTCTTGAATTATGATAAAAAAAGCGACGAAAACGGAGAATTTTAGCAAAATTTCAATTTTAAACCACTTCTTTTCCTTGATTTTTGTCATTTTCTTGCATTTTGATCAAAAAAGCGCATCAAAAACGGAGAATTTTAGCGAAATTTCAATTTTTATCCCCTTTTTTTCCTTAATTTTCGTCATTTTCTTGCATTTTGATAGAAAAAAGCAACAAAAACGGAGAATTTTAGCGAAATTCAAATTTTTATCCCCTTTTTTTCCTTAATTTTCGTCATTTTTTTGCATTTTGATCAAAAATAGCATCGAAAACGAAGAATTTTAGCGAAATTACAATTTTTATCCCCTTTTTTTCCTTAATTTTCGTCATTTTCTTGCATTTTGATAAAAAAAAGCATTGAAAACTGAGAATTTTTATCCCCTTTTTTTCCTTAATTTTCGTCATTTTCTTGCATTTTGATAAAAAAAGCACATCAAAAACGGAGGATTTTAGAGAAATTACAATTTTCATCCCCTTTATTTCCTTAATTTTCTTCATTTTCTTGCATTTTGATCAAAAAAAGCATCGAAAACGGAGAATTTTATCGAAATTTCAATTTTACCCCCCTTTTTTCCCTAATTTTCGTCATGTTCTTGCATTTTGATTAAAAAAAGCATCGAAAACGGAAAAATTTAGCGAAATTTCCATTTTTATCCACTTTTTTTTTAATTTACCTTATTTTCTTGTATTTCGATCAAAAAAAGCATCGAAAACAGAATTTCTATCCCCTTTCTTTCTTAAATTCTCGTCATTTTCTTGCATTTTGATCAATTAAAGCATCGAAAACTGAGAATTTATGCAAAATTTAAATTTTTATCCCCTTTTTTTCCTTAATTTTCGTCATTCTCTTGAATTATGATCAAAAAAGCGACGAAAACGGAGAAATTTAGCAAAATTTCAATTTTAACCCCCTTTTTTTCCTTAATTTTCGTGTTCTTCTTGCATTTTGATCAAAAAAAGCATCGAAAACGGAGAATTTTAGCGAAATTTCAATTTTTATCCCGTTTTTTCCTTAATTTTCGTCATTTTCTTGCATTTTGATAGAAAAAAGCATCGAAAACGGAGAATTTAAGCGAAATAGCGATTTTTATCCCGTTTTTTTCCTTAATTTTCGTCATTTTCTCGCATTTTGATAAAAAAAAGCATCAAAAACGGAGAATTTTAGTGATATTTCAATTTTTATCCCCTTTTTTTCCTTAATTTTCGTCATTTAATTGAATTATGATCAAAAAAACGACGAAAACGGAGAATTTTAGCAAAATTTCAATTTTAACCCCCTTTTTTTCCTTAATTTTCGTCATCTTCTTGCATTTTGATCAAAAAAAGCATCGAAAACGGAGAATTTTAGCGAAATTTCAATTTTTATCCCCTTTTTTTCCTAAATTTTCGTCATTTTCTCGCATTTTGATAAAAAAAAGCATCAAAAACGAAGAATTTTTTGTGATATTTCAATTTTTATCCCCTTCTTTTCCTTGATTTTCGTCATTTTCTTGCATTTTGATCAAAAAAGCACATCAAAAACGGAGAATTTTAGCGAAATTTCAATTTTAACCCCCTTTTTTTCCTAAATTTTCGTCATTTTCTCGCATTTTGATAAAAAAAAGCATCAAAAACGAAGAATTTTTTGTGATATTTCAATTTTTATCCCCTTCTTTTCCTTGATTTTCGTCATTTTCTTGCATTTTGATCAAAAAAGCACATCAAAAACGGAGAATTTTAGCGAAATTTCAATTTTTATCCCCTTTTTTTCCTTAATTTTCGTCATTTTCTTGCATTTTGATAGAAAAAAGCATCAAAAACGGAGAATTTTAGCGAAATTTAAATTTTTATCCCCTTTTTTTCCTTAATTTTCGTCATTTTTTTGCATTTTGATCAAAAATAGCATTGAATACGGAGAATTTTAGCGAAATTATAATTTTTATCCCAATTATTTCCTTAATTTTCGTCATTTTCTTGCATTTTGATCAAAAAAGCGCATCAAAAACGGAGAATTTTAGCAAAATTTCAATTTTTATCCCCTTTTTTTCCTTATTTTTCGAAATTTTCTTGCATTTTGATCAAAATAAGCATCGAAAACGGAGAATTTTAGCGAAATTACAATTTTTATCCCCTTTTTTTCCTTAATTTTCGTCATTTTCTTGCATTTTGATAAAAAAAAAAGCATTGAAAACTGAGAATTTTTATCCCCTTTTTTTCCTTAAGTTTCGTCATTTTCTTGCATTTTAATCAAAAAAGCACATCAAAAACGGAGGATTTTAGAGAAATTTCAACTTTCATCCTATTTTTTTCCTTAATTTTCGTTAACTTCTTGCATTTTGATCAAAAAAAGCATCGAAAACGGAGAATTTTAGCGAAATTTCGTTTTTTATCCCGTTTTTTCCCTTAATTTTCGTCATTTTCTCGCATTTTGATAAAAAAAAAGCATGAAAAACGGAGAATTTTAGCGAAATTTCAATTCTTATCCCCTTTTTTTCCTTAATTTTCGTCATTTAATTGCATTTTGATCAAAAAAAGCATCGAAAACGGTGAATTTTAGCGATATCTCAATTTTGTCTTCATTTTTTCCTTAATTTTCGTCATTTTCTTGCATTTTGATCAAAAAAAGCATCAAAAACGGAGAATTTTAGTGATATTTCAATTTTTATCCCGTTTTTTTCCTTAATTTTCGTAATTTTCTTGCATTTTGATCAAAAAAGCGCATCAAAATCGGAGGATTTTAGAGAAATTTCAATTTTCATCCACTTTATTTCCTTAATATTCTTCATTTTCTTGCATTTTGATCAAAAAAAGCATCGAAAACGAAGAATTTTATCGAAATTTCAATTTTACCCCCTTTTTTCCCTAATTTTCGTCATTTTCTTGCATTTTGATTAAAAAACACATCGAAAACGGAAAAATATAGCGAAATTTCCATTTTTATCCACTTTTTTTCCTTAGTTTTCCTTATTTTCTTGTACTTCGATAAAACAAAGGATCGAAAACAGAATTTTTATCCACTTTTTTTCCTAAATTCTCGTCATTTTCTTGCATTTTGATCAATAAAAGCATCGAAAACTGAGAATTTTAGCGAAATTATATTTTTATCCTCTTTTTTTTCTAAATTTTCGTCATTTTCTTGAATTATGTTCAAAAAAGCGACGAAAACGGAGAATTTTAGCAAAATTTCAATTTTAAGCCCGTTTTTTTCCTTAATTTTCGTCATCTTTTTGAATTTTGATCAAAAAAAGCATCGAAAACGGAGATTTTTAGCGAAATTTCGATTTTTATCCCGTTTTTTCCTAAATTTTCGTCATTTTCTCGCATTTTAAAAAAAAAGCATCAAAAACGGAGAATTTTAGTGATATTTCAATTTTTATCCCCTTTATTTCATTGATTTTCGTCATTTTCTTGCATTTTGATCAAGAAAGCGCATAAAAAACGGAGAATTTTAGCGAAATTTCAATTTTTAGCCCATTTTTTCCCTCAATTTTCGTCATTTTCTTGCATTCTGATATAAAAAAGCATCAAAAACGGAGAATTTTAGCGATATTTCTATTCTTATCCCCTTTTTTTCCTTAATTTTTTTCATTTTCTTGCATTTTGATCAAAAAAAGCATCGAAAACTGAGAATTTTAGCGAAATTTAAATTTTTATCCCCTTTTTTTCCTTAATTTTCGTCATTTTCTTGCATTTTGATCAAAGAAAGGATCGAATACGGAGAATTTTAGCGAAATTATAATTTTTAACCACTTTTTTTCCTTAATTTTCGTCATTTTCCTGCATTTTGATCAAAAAACGCATTGAAAACTGAGAATTTTATCCCCTTTTTTTCCTAAATTCTAGTCATTTTCTTGCATTTTGATCAAAAAAAGCATCGAAAACTGAGAATTTTAGCGAAATTTAAATTTTTATCCCCTTTTTTTCCTTAATTTTCGTCATTTTCTTATATTATGATCAAAAAAGCGCATCAAAAATGCAGAATTTTAGCGAAATTTCAATTTTTATCCCCTTTTTTTCCTTAATTTTCGTAATTTTCTTGCATTTTGATCAAAAAAAGCATCGAAAACGGAGAATTTTAGCGAAATTTCAATTTTTATCCCCTTTTGATCCTTACTTTTCGAAATTTTCTTGCATTTTGATCAAAATAAGCATCGAAAACGGAGAATTTTAGCGAAATTACAATTTTTATCCCCTTTTTTTTTCTTAATTTTCGTCATTTTCTTGCATTTTGATAAAAAAAAAAGCATTGAAAACTGAGAATTTTTATCCCCTTTTTTTCCTTAATTCTAGTCATTTTCTTGCATTTTGATCAAAAAAAGCATCGAAAACTGAGAAGTTTAGCGAAATTTAAATTTTTATCCCCTTTTTTTCCTTAATTTTCGTCATTTTCTTATATTATGATCAAAAAAGCGCATCAAAAATGCAGAATTTTAGCGAAATTTCAATTTTTATCCCCTTTTTTTCCTTAATTTTCGTAATTTTCTTGCATTTTGATCAAAAAAAGCATCGAAAACGGAGAATTTTAGCGAAATTTCAATTTTTATCCCCTTTTGATCCTTACTTTTTGAAATTTTCTTGCATTTTGATCAAAATAAGCATCGAAAACGGAGAATTTTAGCGAAATTACAATTTTTACCCCCTTTTTTTTTCTTAATTTTCGTCATTTTCTTGCATTTTGATAAAAAAAAAAGCATTGAAAACTGAGAATTTTTATCCCCTTTTTTTCCTTAATTCTTGTCATTTTCTTGCATTTTGATCAAAAAAAGCGACGAAAACGGAGAATTTCAACGAAATTTCAATTTTAACCCCCTTTTTTTCCTTAATTTTCGTAATTTTCTTGCATTTTGATAAAAAAAGCATCAAAAACGGAGAATTTTAGTGATATTTATATTTTTATCCCCTTTTTTTCCTTAATTTTCGTCATTTTCTTGCATATTGATCAAAGAAAGGATCGAATACGGAGAATTTTTGCGAAATTATAATTTTTAACCACTTTTTTTCCTTAATTTTCGTCATTTTCCTGCATTTTGATCAAAAAACGCATTGAAAACTGAGAATTTTATCCCCTTTTTTTCCTAAATTCTAGTCATTTTCTTATATTATGATCAAAAAAGCGCATCGAAAACGGAGAATTTTAGCGAAATTTCAATTTTTATCCCCTTTTTCTCCTTAATTTTCGTAATTTTCTTGCATTTTGATCAAAAAAAGCATCGAAAACGGAGAATTTTAGCGAAATTACAATTTTTATCCCCTTTTTTTCCTTAATTTTCGTCATTTTCTTGCATTTTGATAAAAAAAAGCATTGAAAACTGGGAATTTTTATCATCTTTTTATCCTTAATTCTCGTCATTTATCTAGCATTTTGATCATAAAAAGCATCGAAAACTGAGAATTTTAGCAAAATTTATATTTTTATCCCCTTTTTTCCTTAATTTTCGTCATTTTCTTGAATTATGATCAAAAAAGCAACGAAAACGGAGAATTTTAGCGAAATTTCAATTTTTATCCCCTTTTTTTCCTTAATTTTCGTCATTTTCTTGCATTTTGATAGAAAAAAGCAACAAAAACGGAGAATTTTAGCGAAATTCAAATTTTTATCCCCTTTTTTTCCTTAATTTTCGTCATTTTTTTGCATTTTGATCAAAAATAGCATCGAAAACGAAGAATTTTAGCGAAATTACAATTTTTATCCCCTTTTTTTCCTTAATTTTCGTCATTTTCTTGCATTTTGATAAAAAAAAGCATTGAAAACTGAGAATTTTTATCCCCTTTTTTTCCTTAATTTTCGTCATTTTCTTGCATTTTGATAAAAAAAGCACATCAAAAACGGAGGATTTTAGAGAAATTTCAATTTTCATCCCCTTTATTTCCTTAATTTTCTTCATTTTCTTGCATTTTGATCAAAAAAAGCATCGAAAACGGAGAATTTTATCGAAATTTCAATTTTACCCCCCTTTTTTCCCTAATTTTCGTCATTTTCTTGCATTTTGATTAAAAAAAGCATCGAAAACGGAAAAATTTAGCGAAATTTCCATTTTTATCCACTTTTTTTTTAATTTACCTTATTTTCTTGTATTTCGATCAAAAAAAGCATCGAAAACAGAATTTCTATCCCCTTTCTTTCTTAAATTCTCGTCATTTTCTTGCATTTTGATCAATTAAAGCATCGAAAACTGAGAATTTATGCAAAATTTAAATTTTTATCCCCTTTTTTTCCTTAATTTTCGTCATTTTCTTGAATTATGATCAAAAAAGCGACGAAAACGGAGAAATTTAGCAAAATTTCAATTTTAACCCCCTTTTTTTCCTTAATTTTCGTGTTCTTCTTGCATTTTGATCAAAAAAAGCATCGAAAACGGAGAATTTTAGCGAAATTTCAATTTTTATACCGTTTTTTCCTTAATTTTCGTCATTTTCTTGCATTTTGATAGAAAAAAGCATCGAAAACGGAGAATTTAAGCGAAATAGCGATTTTTATCCCGTTTTTTTCCTTAATTTTCGTCATTTTCTCGCATTTTGATAAAAAAAAGCATCAAAAACGGAGAATTTTAGTGATATTTCAATTTTTATCCCCTTTTTTTCCTTAATTTTCGTCATTTAATTGAATTATGATCAAAAAAACGACGAAAACGGAGAATTTTAGCAAAATTTCAATTTTAACCCCCTTTTTTTCCTTAATTTTCGTCATCTTCTTGCATTTTGATCAAAAAAAGCATCGAAAACGGAGAATTTTAGCGAAATTTCAATTTTTATCCCGTTTTTTTCCTAAATTTTCGTCATTTTCTCGCATTTTGATAAAAAAAAGCATCAAAAACGAAGAATTTTTTGTGATATTTCAATTTTTATCCCCTTCTTTTCCTTGATTTTCGTCATTTTCTTGCATTTTGATCAAAAAAGCACATCAAAAACGGAGAATTTTAGCGAAATTTCAATTTTATCCCCTTTTTTTCCTTAATTTTCGTCATTTTCTTGCATTTTGATAGAAAAAAGCATCAAAAACGGAGAATTTTAGCGAAATTTAAATTTTTATCCCCTTTTTTTCCTTAATTTTCGTCATTTTTTTGCATTTTGATCAAAAATAGCATTGAATACGGAGAATTTTAGCGAAATTATAATTTTTATCCCAATTATTTCCTTAATTTTCGTCATTTTCTTGCATTTTGATCAAAAAAGCGCATCAAAAACGGAGAATTTTAGCAAAATTTCAATTTTTATCCCCTTTTTTTCCTTATTTTTCGAAATTTTCTTGCATTTTGATCAAAATAAGCATCGAAAACGGAGAATTTTAGCGAAATTACAATTTTTATCCCCTTTTTTTCCTTAATTTTCGTCATTTTCTTGCATTTTGATTAAAAAAAAGCATTGAAAACTGAGAATTTTTATCCCCTTTTTTTCCTTAATTTTCGTCATTTTCTTGCATTTTAATCAAAAAAGCACATCAAAAACGGAGGATTTTAGAGAAATTTCAACTTTCATCCTATTTTTTTCCTAAATTTTCGTTAACTTCTTGCAATTTGATCAAAAAAAGCATCGAAAACGGAGAATTTTAGCGAAATTTCGTTTTTTATCCCGTTTTTTTCCTTAATTTTCGTCATTTTCTCGCATTTTGATAAAAAAAAGCATCAAAAACGGAGAATTTTAGGGAAATTTCAATTCTTATCCCCTTTTTTTCCTTAATTTTCGTCATTTAATTGCATTTTGATCAAAAAAAGCATCGAAAACGGTGAATTTTAGCGATATTTCAATTTTGTCTTCATTTTTTCCTTAATTTTCGTCATTTTCTTGCATTTTGATCAAAAAAAGCATCAAAAACGGAGAATTTTAGTGATATTTCAATTTTTATCCCGTTTTTTTCCTTAATTTTCGTAATTTTCTTGCATTTTGATCAAAAAAGCGCATCAAAATCGGAGGATTTTAGAGAAATTTCAATTTTCATCCACTTTATTTCCTTAATATTCTTCATTTTCTTGCATTTTGATCAAAAAAAGCATCGAAAACGAAGAATTTTATCGAAATTTCAATTTTACCCCCTTTTTTTCCCTAATTTTCGTCATTTTCTTGCATTTTGATTAAAAAACACATCGAAAACGGAAAAATATAGCGAAATTTCCATTTTTATCCACTTTTTTTCCTTAGTTTTCCTTATTTTCTTGTACTTCGATAAAACAAAGGATCGAAAACAGAATTTTTATCCACTTTTTTTCCTAAATTCTCGTCATTTTCTTGCATTTTGATCAATAAAAGCATCGAAAACTGAGAATTTTAGCGAAATTATATTTTTATCCTCTTTTTTTTCTAAATTTTCGTCATTTTCTTGAATTATGTTCAAAAAAGCGACGAAAACGGAGAATTTTAGCAAAATTTCAATTTTAAGCCCGTTTTTTTCCTTAATTTTCGTCATCTTTTTGAATTTTGATCAAAAAAAGCATCGAAAACGGAGATTTTTAGCGAAATTTCGATTTTTATCCCGTTTTTTCCTAAATTTTCGTCATTTTCTCGCATTTTAAAAAAAAGCATCAAAAACGGAGAATTTTAGTGATATTTCAATTTTTATCCCCTTTATTTCATTGATTTTCGTCATTTTCTTGCATTTTGATCAAGAAAGCGCATACAAAACGGAGAATTTTAGCGAAATTTCAATTTTTAGCCCATTTTTTCCCTTAATTTTCGTCATTTTCTTGCATTCTGATATAAAAAGCATCAAAAACGGAGAATTTTAGCGATATTTCTATTCTTATCCCCTTTTTTTCCTTAATTTTTTTCATTTTCTTGCATTTTGATCAAAAAAAGCATCGAAAACTGAGAATTTTAGCGAAATTTAAATTTTTATCCCCTTTTTTTCCTTAATTTTCGTCATTTTCTTGCATTTTGATCAAAGAAAGGATCGAATACGGAGAATTTTAGCGAAATTATAATTTTTAACCACTTTTTTTCCTTAATTTTCGTCATTTTCCTGCATTTTGATCAAAAAACGCATTGAAAACTGAGAATTTTATCCCCTTTTTTTCAAAAATTCTAGTCATTTTCTTGCATTTTGATCAAAAAAAGCATCGAAAACTGAGAATTTTAGCGAAATTTAAATTTTTATCCCCTTTTTTTCCTTAATTTTCGTCATTTTCTTATATTATGATCAAAAAAGCGCATCAAAAATGCAGAATTTTAGCGAAATTTCAATTTTTATCCCCTTTTTTTCCTTAATTTTCGTAATTTTCTTGCATTTTGATCAAAAAAAGCATCGAAAACGGAGAATTTTAGCGAAATTTCAATTTTTATCCCCTTTTGATCCTTACTTTTCGAAATTTTCTTGCATTTTGATCAAAATAAGCATCGAAAACGGAGAATTTTAGCGAAATTACAATTTTTATCCCCTTTTTTTTTCTTAATTTTCGTCATTTTCTTGCATTTTGATAAAAAAAAAAGCATTGAAAACTGAGAATTTTTATCCCCTTTTTTTCCTTAATTCTAGTCATTTTCTTGCATTTTGATCAAAAAAAGCATCGAAAACTGAGAAGTTTAGCGAAATTTAAATTTTTATCCCCTTTTTTTCCTTAATTTTCGTCATTTTCTTATATTATGATCAAAAAAGCGCATCAAAAATGCAGAATTTTAGCGAAATTTCAATTTTTATCCCCTTTTTTTCCTTAATTTTCGTAATTTTCTTGCATTTTGATCAAAAAAAGCATCGAAAACGGAGAATTTTAGCGAAATTTCAATTTTTATCCCCTTTTGATCCTTACTTTTCGAAATTTTCTTGCATTTTGATCAAAATAAGCATCGAAAACGGAGAATTTTAGCGAAATTACAATTTTTATCCCCTTTTTTTTTCTTAATTTTCGTCATTTTCTTGCATTTTGATAAAAAAAAAAGCATTGAAAACTGAGAATTTTTATCCCCTTTTTTTCCTTAATTCTTGTCATTTTCTTGCATTTTGATCAAAAAAAGCGACGAAAACGGAGAATTTCAACGAAATTTCAATTTTAACCCCCTTTTTTTCCTTAATTTTCGTAATTTTCTTGCATTTTGATAAAAAAAGCATCAAAAACGGAGAATTTTAGTGATATTTATATTTTTATCCCCTTTTTTTCCTTAATTTTCGTCATTTTCTTGCATTTTGATAAAAAAAAGCATTGAAAACTGGGAATTTTTATCATCTTTTTATCCTTAATTCTCGTCATTTATCTAGCATTTTGATCAAAAAAAGCATCGAAAACTGAGAATTTTAGCAAAATTTATATTTTTATCCCCTTTTTTCCTTAATTTTCGTCATTTTCTTGAATTATGATCAAAAAAAGCAACGAAAACGGAGAATTTTAGCGAAATTTCAATTTTTATCCCCTTTTGATCCTTAATTTTCGTCATTTTCTTGCATTTTTATCAAAAAAAGCATCGAAAACGGAGAATTTTTGCGAAATTTCAATTTTAACCCCCTTTTTTTCCTTAATTTTTGTAATTTTCTTGCATTTTGATAAAAAAAGCATCAAAAACGGAGAATTTTAGTGATATTTATATTTTTATCCCCTTTTTTTCCTTAATTTTCATCATTTTCTTGCATTTTGATCGAAAAAAGCATCGAAAATGGAGATTTTTTGCGAAATTATAATTTTTTTCCCTTTTTTTTCCTTAGTTTTCGTCATTTTCCTGCATTTCGACAAAAAAGCATCGATAAGGGAGAATTTTTGCAAAATTTCAATTTTTATTCCAATTATTTCCTTAATTTTCGTCATTTTTTTGCATTTTGATCAAAAAAAGGATCGAAAACGGAGAATTTTAGCAAAATTTCAATTTTTATCCCCTTTTTTTCCTTAATTTTCGTCATATTCTTGCATTTTGATCAAAAAAAGCATCGAAAACGGAGAATTTTAGCGAAATTTCAATTTTTATCCCCTTTTTTTCCTTAATTTTCGTCATTTTCTTGCATTTTGATCAAAAAGGCGCATCAAGAACGGAGAATTTTAGCGAAATTTCAATTTTTATCCCGTTTTATCCTTAATTTTCGTCTTTATCTTGCATTTTGATCAAAAAAAGCATCAAAAACGGAGAATTTTAGCGATATTTCAATTTTTATCCCCTTTATTTCCTTAATTTTCTTCATTTTCTTGCATTTTGATCAAAAAAAGCATCGAAAACGGAGAATTTTATCGAAATTTCAATTTTCATCCCCTTTATTTCCTTAATTTTCTTCATTTTCTTGCATTTTGATCAAAAAAAGCATCGAAAACGGAGAATTTTATCGAAATTTCAATTTTACCCCCCATTTTTTCCCTAATTTTCGTCATTTTCTTGCATTTTGATTAAAAAAAGCATCGAAAACGGAAAAATTTAGCGAAATTTCCATTTTTATCCACTTTTTTTCCTTAATTTTCCTTATTTTCTTGTATTTCGATCAAAAAAAGCATCGAAAACAGAATTTTTATCCCCTTTTTTTCCTAAATTCTCGTCATTTTCTTGCATTTTGATCAATAAAAGCATCGAAAACAGAATTTTAGCGAAATTTAAATTTTTATCCCTTTTTTTTCCTTAATTTTCGTAATTTTCTTGAACTATGATCAAAAAAGCGACGAAAACGGTGAATTTTAGCAAAATTTCAATTTTAACCCCCTTTTTTTCCTTAATTTTCGTCATTTTCTTGCATTTTGATAGAAAAAAGCAACAAAAACGGAGAATTTTAGCGAAATTTCAATTTTTATCCCCTTTTTTTCCTTGATTTTCTTCATTTTCTTGCATTTCGATCAAAAAAGCGCATCAAAAACCGAGAATTTTAGCGAAATTTCAATTTTTATCCCCTTTTTTTCCTTAATTTTCGTCATTTTCTTGCATTTTGATCAAAAAAGCACATCAAAAACGGAGGATTTTAGAGAAATTTCAATTATCATCCCCTTTATTTCCTTAATTTTCTTCATTTTCTTGCATTTTGATCAAAAAAGCTCATCAAAAACGGAGAATTTTAGCAAAATTTCAATTTTTATCCCCTTTTTTTCCTTAATTTTCGAAATTTTCTTGCATTTTGATCAAAATAAGCATCGAAAACGGAGAATTTTAGCGAAATTACAATTTTTATCCCCTTTTTTTCCTTAATTTTCGTCATTTTCTTGCATTTTGATCAAAAAAGCACATCAAAAACGGAGGATTTTAGAGAAATTTCAATTATCATCCCCTTTATTTCCTTAATTTTCTTCATTTTCTTGCATTTTGATCAAAAAAAGCATCGAAAACGGAGAATTTTATCGAAATTTCAATTTTACCCCCCTTTTTTTCCCAAATTTTCGTCATTTTCTTGCATTTTGATTAAAAAAAGCATCGAAAACGGAAAAATTTAGCGAAATTTCCATTTTTATCCACTTTTTTTCCTTAATTTTCCTTATTTTCTTGTATTTCGATCAAAAAAAGCATCGAAAACAGAATTTTTATCCCCTTTTTTTCCTAAATTCTCGTCATTTTCTTGCATTTTGATCAATAAAAGCATCGAAAACTGAGAATTTTAGCGAAATTTCCATTTTTATCCACTTTTTTTCCTTAATTTTCCTTATTTTCTTGTATTTCGATCAAAAAAAGCATCGAAAACGGAATTTTTATCCCCTTTTTTTCCTAAATTCTCGTCATTTTCTTTCATTTTGATCAATAAAAGCATCGAAAACTGAGAATTTAAGCAAAATTTAAATTTTTATCCCCTTTTTTTCCTTAATTTTCATCATTTTCTTGAATTATGATCAAAAAAGCGACGAAAACGGAGAATTTTAGCGAAATTTCAATTTTTATCCCCTTTTTTTCCTTAATTTTCGTCATTTTCTTGCATTTTGATCAAAAAAAGCATCGAAAACGGAGAATTTTATCGAAATTTCAATTTTACCCCCCTTTTTTCCTTAATTTTCGTCATTTTCTTGCATTTTGATCAAAAAAGCGACGAAAACGGAGAATTTTAGTGATATTTATATTTTAACCCCCTTCTTTTCCTTGATTTTCGTCATTTTCTTGAACTATGATCAAAAAAGCGCATCAAAAACGGAAAATTTTAGCGAAATTTCAATTTTTATCCACTTTTTTTCCTTAATTTTCGTCATTTTCTTGCATTTTGATAGAAAAAAGCAACAAAAACGGAGAATTTTAGCGAAATTCAAATTTTTATCCCCTTTTTTTCCTTAATTTTCGTCATTTTTTTGCATTTTGATCAAAAATAGCATCGAATACGGAGAATTTTAGCTAAATTATAATTTTTATCCCAATTATTTCCTTAATTTTCGTCATTTTCTTGCATTTTGATCAAAAAAGCGCATCAAAAACGGAGAATTTTAGCAAAATTTCAATTTTTATCCCCTTTTTTTCCTTAATTTTCGAAATTTTCTTGCATTTTGATCAAAATAAGCATCGAAAACGGAGAATTTTAGCGAAATTACAATTTTTATCCCCTTTTTTTTCTTAATTTTCGTCATTTTCTTGCATTTTGATAAAAAAAAAAGCATTGAAAACTGAGAATTTTTATCCCTTTTTTTTCCTTAATTCTTGTCATTTTCTTGCATTTTGATCAAAAAAAGCGACGAAAACGGAGAATTTCAACGAAATTTCAATTTTAACCCCCTTTTTTTCCTTAATTTTCGTAATTTTCTTGCATTTTGATAAAAAAAGCATCAAAAACGGAGAATTTTAGTGATATTTATATTTTTATCCCCTTTTTTTCCTTAATTTTCATCATTTTCTTGCATTTTGATCGAAAAAAGCATCGAAAATGGAGAATTTTTGCGAAATTGTAATTTTTTTCCCTTTTTTTTCCTTAGTTTTCGTCATTTTCCTGCATTTTGACAAAAAAGCATCGATAACGGAGAATTTTTGCAAAATTTCAATTTTTATCCCAATTATTTCCTTAATTTTCGTCATTTTTTTGCATTTTGATCAAAAAAAGGATCGAAAACGGAGAATTTTAGCGAAATTTCAATTTTTATCCCCTTTTTTTCCTTAATTTTCGTCATTTTCTTGCAATTTGATCAAAAAAAGCATCGAAAACGGAGAATTTTAGCGAAATTTCAATTTTTATCCCCTTTTTTTCCTTAATTTTCGTCATTTTCTTGCATTTTGATCAAAAAGGCGCATCAAGAACGGAGAATTTTAGCGAAATTTCAATTTTTATCCCGTTTTATCCTTAATTTTCGTCTTTATCTTGCATTTTGATCAAAAAAAGCATCAAAAACGGAGAATTTTAGCGATATTTCAATTTTTATCCCCTTTTTTTCCTTAATTTTCGTCATTTTCTTGCATTTTGATCAAAAAAGCACATCAAAAACGGAGGATTTTAGAGAAATTTCAATTTTCATCCACTTTATTTCCTTAATTTTCTTCATTTTCTTGCATTTTGATCAAAAAAAGCATCGAAAACGGAGAATTTTATCGAAATTTCAATTTTACCCCCCTTTTTTTCCCTAATTTTCGTCATTTTCTTGCATTTTGATTAAAAAAAGCATCGAAAACGGAAAAATTTAGCGAAATTTCCATTTTTATCCACTTTTTTTCCTTAATTTTCCTTATTTTCTTGTATTTCGATCAAAAAAAGCATCGAAAACAGAATTTTTATCCCCTTTTTTTCCTAAATTCTCGTCATTTTCTTGCATTTTGATCAATAAAAGCATCGAAAACTGAGAATTTTAGCGAAATTTAAATTTTTATCCCCTTTTTTTCCTTAATTTTCGTCATTTTCTTGAACTATGATCAAAAAAGCATCGAAAACGGAGAATCTTAGCGAAATTTCAATTTTAACCCCCTTCTTTTCCTTGATTTTTGTCATTTTCTTGCATTTTGATCAAAAAAGCGCATCAAAAACGGAGAATTTTAGCGAAATTTCAATTTTTATCCCTTTTTTTTCCTTAATTTTCGTCATTTTTTTGCATTTTGATCAAAAATAGCATCGAATACGGAGAATTTTAGCGAAATTATAATTTTTATCCCAATTATTTCCTTAATTTTCGTCATTTTCTTGCATTTTGATCAAAAAAGCGCAAAAAAAACGGAGAATTTTAGCAAAATTTCAATTTTTATCCCCTTTTTTTCCTCTATTTTCGAAATTTTCTTGCATTTTGATCAAAATAAGCATCGAAAACGGAGATTTTTAGCGAAATTACAATTTTTATCCCCTTTTTTTCCTTAATTTTCGTCATTTTCTTGCATTTTGATCAAAAAAGCACATCAAAAACGGAGGATTTTAGAGAAATTTCAATTATCATCCCCTTTATTTCCTTAATTTTCTTCATTTTCTTGCATTTTGATCAAAAAAAGCATCGAAAACGGAGAATTTTATCGAAATTTCAATTTTACCCCCCTTTTTTTCCCTAATTTTCGACATTTTCTTGCATTTTGATTAAAAAAAGCATCGAAAACGGAAAAATTTAGCGAAATTTCCATTTTTATCCACTTTTTTTCCTTAATTTTCCTTATTTTCTTGTATTTCGATCAAAAAAAGCATCGAAAACAGAATTTTTATCCCCTTTTTTTCCTAAATTCTCGTCATTTTCTTGCATTTTGATCAATAAAAGCATCGAAAACTGAGAATTTTAGCGAAATTTAAATTTTTATCCTCTTTTTTTCCTTAATTTTCGTCATTTTCTTGAACTATGATCAAAAAAGCATCGAAAACGGAGAATAATAGCGAAATTTCGATTTTTATCCCGTTTTTTTCCTAAATTTTCGTCATTTTCTCGCATTTTGATAAAAAAAAGCATCAAAAACGGAGAATTTTAGCGAAATTTCAATTTTTATCCCCTTTTTTTCCTTAATTTTTGTCATTTTCTTGCATTTTGATCCAAAAAAGCATCGAAAGCGGAGAATTTTAGCGAAATTACAATTTTTATCCACTTTTTTCCTTAATTTTCGTCATTTTCTTGCATTTTGATCAAAAAAAGCATCGAAAACGGAGAATTTTAGCGAAATTTCAATTTTACCCCCCTTTTTTTCTCTAATTTTCGTCATTTTCTTGCATTTTGATTAAAAAATGCATCGAAAACGCAAAAATTTAGCGAAATTTCCATTTTTATCCAATTTTTTTCCTTAATTTTCCTTATTTTCTTGTATTTCGATCAAAAAAAGCATCGAAAACGGAAATTTTATCCCCTTTTTTTCCTAAATTCTCGTCATTTTCTCGCATTTTGATAAAAAAAAGCATCGAAAACGGAGAATTTTAGCGTAATTTCGATTTTTAACCCGTTTTTTTCCTAAATTTTCGTCATTTTCTTGCATTTTGATCAAAAATGCGCATCAAAAACGGAGAATTTTAGCGAAATTTCAATTTTTATCCCTTTTTTTTCCTTAATTTTCGTCATTTTCTTGCATTTTGATAGAAAAAAGCAACAAAAACGGAGAATTTTAGCGAAATTCAAATTTTTATCCCCTTTTTTTCCTTAATTTTCGTCATTTTTTTGCATTTTGATCAAAAATAGCATCGAATACGGAGATTTTTAGCGAAATTTAATTTTTATCCCAATTATTTCCTTAATTTTCGTCATTTTCTTGCATTTTGATCAAAAAAGCGACGAAAACGGAGAATTTTAGCAAAATTTCAATTTTTATCCCCTTTTTTTCCTTAATTTTCGAAATTTTCTTGCATTTTGATCAAAATAAGCATCGAAAACGGAGAATTTTAGCGAAATTACAATTTTTATCCCCTTTTTTTCCTTAATTTTCGTCATTTTCTTGCAGTTTGATCAAAAAAGCACATCAAAAACGGTGGATTTTAGAGAAATTTCAATTATCATCCCCTTTATTTCCTTAATTTTCTTCATTTTCTTGCATTTTGATCAAAAAAAGCATCGAAAACGGAGAATTTTATCGAAATTTCAATTTTATCCCCCTTTTTTCCCTAATTTTCGTCATTTTCTTGCATTTTGATTAAAAAAAGCATCGAAAACGGAAAAATTTAGCGAAATTTCCATTTTTATCCACTTTTTTTCCTTAATTTTCCTTATTTTCTTGTATTTCGATCAAAAAAAGCATCGAAAACAGAATTTTTATCCCCTTTTTTTCCTAAATTCTCGTCATTTTCTTGCATTTTGATCAATGAAAGCATCGAAAACTGAGAATTTTAGCGAAATTTAAATTTTTATCCTCTTTTTTTCCTTAATTTTCGTCATTTTCTTGAACTATGATCAAAAAAGCATCGAAAACGGAGAATAATAGCGAAATTTCAATTTTTATCCCGTTTTTTTCCTAAATTTTCGTCATTTTCTCGCATTTTGATAAAAAAAAGCATCAAAAACGGAGAATTTTAGCGAAATTTCAATTTTTGTCCCCTTTTTTTCCTTAATTTTTGTCATTTTCTTGCATTTTGATCAAAAAAAGCGTCGAAAGCGGAGAATTTTAGCGAAATTACAATTTTTATCCACTTTTTTCCTTAATTTTCGTCATTTTCTTGCATTTTGATCAATAAAAGCATCGAAAACTGAGAATTTTAGCGAAATTTAAATTTTTATCCTCTTTTTTTCCTTAATTTTCGTCATTTTCTTGAACTATGATCAAAAAAGCATCGAAAACGGAGAATAATAGCGAAATTTCAATTTTTATCCCGTTTTTTTCCTAAATTTTCGTCATTTTCTCGCATTTTGATAAAAAAAAGCATCAAAAACGGAGAATTTTAGCGAAATTTCAATTTTTATCCCCTTTTTTTCCTTAATTTTTGTCATTTTCTTGCATTTTGATCAAAAAAAGCATCGAAAGCGGAGAATTTTAGCGAAATTACAATTTTTATCCACTTTTTTCCTTAATTTTCGTCATTTTCTTGCATTTTGATCAAAAAAAGCATCGAAAACGGAGAATTTTAGCGACATTTCAATTTTACCCCCCTTTTTTTCCCTAATTTTCGTCATTTTCTTGCTTTTTGATTAAAAAATGCATCGAAAACGCAAAAATTTAGCGAAATTTCCATTTTTATCCACTTTTTTTCCTTAATTTTCCTTATTTTCTTGTATTTCGATCAAAAAAAGCATCGAAAACGGAATTTTTATCCCCTTTTTTTCCTAAATTCTCGTCATTTTCTTGCATTTTGATCAATAAAAGCATCGAAAACTGAGAATTTAAGCAAAATTTAAATTTTTATCCCCTTTTTTTCCTTAATTTTCATCATTTTCTTGAATTATGATCAAAAAAGCGACGAAAACGGAGAATTTTAGCGAAATTTCAATTTTTATCCCCTTTTTTTCCTTAATTTTCCTCATTTTCTTGCATTTTGATAGAAAAAAGCAACAAAAACGGAGAATTTTAGCGAAATTCAAATTTTTATCCCCTTTTTTTCCTTAATTTTCGTCATTTTTTTGCATTTTGATCAAAAATAGCATCGAATACGGAGAATTTTAGCGAAATTATAATTTTTATCCCAATTATTTCCTTAATTTTCGTCATTTTCTTGCATTTTGATAGAAAAAAGCAACAAAAACGGAGAATTTTAGCGAAATTCAAATTTTTATCCCCTTTTTTTCCTTAATTTTCGAAATTTTCTTGCATTTTGATCAAAATAAGCATCGAAAACGGAGAATTTTAGCGAAATTCAAATTTTTATCCCCTTTTTTTCCTTAATTTTCGTCATTTTCTTGCATTTTGATAAAAAAAAGCATTGAAAACTGAGAATTTTTATCCCCTTTTTTTCCTTAATTTTCGTCGTTTTCTTGCATTTTGATCAAAAAAGCACATCAAAAACGGAGGATTTTAGAGAAATTTCAATTTTCATCCACTTTATTTCCTTAATTTTCTTCATTTTCTTGCATTTTGATCAAAAAAAGCATCGAAAACGGAGAATTTTATCGAAATTTCAATTTTACCCCCCTTTTTTCCCTAATTTTCGTCATTTTCTTGCATTTTGATTAAAAAAAGCATCGAAAACGGAAAAATTTAGCGAAATTTCCATTTTTATCCACTTTTTTTTTATTTTTCCTTATTTTCTTGTATTTCGATCAAAAAAAGCATCGAAAACAGAATTTTTATCCCCTTTTTTTCTTAAATTCTCGTCATTTGCTTGCATTTTGATCAATAAAAGCATCGAAAACTGAGAATTTATGCAAAATTTAAATTTTTATCCCCTTTTTTTCCTTAATTTTCGTCATCTTCTTGCATTTTGATCAAAAAAAGCATCGAAAACGGAGAATTTTAGCGAAATTTCAATTTTTATCCCGTTTTTTTCCTTAATTTTCGTCATTTTCTTGCATTTTGATAGAAAAAATCATCGAAAACGGAGAATTTTAGCGAAATTTCGATTTTTATCCCGTTTTTTTCCATAATTTTCGTCATTTTCTCGCATTTTGATAAAAAAAGCATCAAAAATGGAGAATTTTAGTGATATTTCAATTTTTATCCCCTTTTTTTCCTTAATTTTCGTCATTATCTTGCATTTTGATCAAAAAAGCGCATCAAAAACGGAGAATTTTAGCGAAATTTCAAATCTTATCCCCTTTTTTTCCTTAATTTTCGTCATTTAATTGAATTATGATCAAAAAAGCGACGAAAACGGAGAATTTAACAAAATTTCAATTTTAACCCCCTTTTTTCCTTAATTTTCGTCATCTTCTTGCATTTTGATCAAAAAAAGCATCGAAAACGGAGAATTTTAGCGAAATTTCAATTTTTATCCCGTTTTTTTCCTAAATTTTCGTCATTTTCTCGCATTTTGATAAAAAAATAGCATCAAAAACGAAGAATTTTTTGTGATATTTCAATTTTTATCCCCTTCTTTTCCTTGATTTTCGTCATTTTCTTGCATTTTGATGAAAAAAGCGCATCAAAAACGGAGAATTTTAGCGAAATTTCAATTTTTATCCCCTTTTTTTCCTTAATTTTCGTCATTTTCTTGCATTTTGATAGAAAAAAGCATCAAAAACCTAGAATTTTAGCGAAATTTAAATTTTTATCCCCTTTTTTTCCTTAATTTTCGTCATTTTTTTGCATTTTGATCAAAAATAGCATTGAATACGGAAAATTTTAGCGAAATTATAATTTTTATCCCAATTATTTCCTTAATTTTCGTCATTTTCTTGCATTTTGATCAAAAAGCGCATCAAAAACGGAGAATTTTAGCAAAATTTCAATTTTTATCCCCTTTTTTTCCTTATTTTTCGAAATTTTCTTGCATTTTGATCAAAATAAGCATCGAAAACGGAGAATTTTTGCGAAATTACAAATTTTATCCCCTTTTTTTCCTTAATTTTCGTCATTTTCTTGCATTTTGATAAAAAAAAAGCATTGAAAACTGAGAATTTTTATCCCCTTTTTTTCCTTAATTTTCGTCATTTTCTTATATTATGATCAAAAAAGCGCATCAAAAATGCAGAATTTTAGCGAAATTTCAATTTTTATCCCCTTTTTTTCCTTAATTTTCGTAATTTTCTTGCATTTTGATCAAAAAAAGCATCGAAAACGGAGAATTTTAGCGAAATTACAATTTTTATCCACTTTTTTTCCTTAATTTTCGTCATTTTCTTGCATTTTGATAAAAAAAAGCATTGAAAACTGAGAATTTTTATCCCCTTTTTTTCCTTAATTCTCGTCATTTATCTAGCATTTTGATCAAAAAAAGCATCGAAAACTGAGAATTTTAGCAAAATTTATATTTTTATCCCCTTTTTTTCCCTAATTTTCGTCATTTTCTTGCATTTTTATCAAAAAAAGCATCGAAAACGGAGAATTTTTGCGAAATTTCAATGTTAACCCCCTTTTTTTCCTTAATTTTCGTCATTTTCTTGCATTTTGATCAAAAAAAGCATCGAAAACTGAGAATTTTAGCGAAATTTAAATTCTTATCCCCTTTTTTTCTTAATTTTTGTCATTTTCTTGCATTTTGATCAAAAAAAAGCATCGAATACGGAGAATTTTAGCGAAATTATAATTTTTATCCACTTTTTTTCCTTAATTTTCGTCATTTTCCTGCATTTTGATCAAAAAAAGCATCGAAAACGGAGAATATATTCGAAATTTCAATTTTTATCCCCATTATTTCCTTAATTTTCGTCATTTTCTTGCATTTTTATCAAAAAAAAGCATCGAAAACGGATAATTTTATCGAAATGTCAATTTTATTCCCCTTTTTTTCCTTAATTTTCGTCATTTCCTTGCATTATGATCAAAAAAAGCATCGAAAACGGAGAATTTTAGCGAAATTTCAATTTTTATCCCCTTTTTTTCCTTAATTTTCGTCATTTTCTTGCAGTTTGATCAAAAAAGCACATCAAAAACGGAGGATTTTAGAGAAATTTCAATTATCATCCCCTTTATTTCCTTAATTTTCTTCATTTTCTTGCATTTTGATCAAAAAAAGCATCGAAAACGGAGAATTTTATCGAAATTTCAATTTTACCCCCCTTTTTTCCCTAATTTTCGTCATTTTCTTGCATTTTGATTAAAAAAAGCATCGAAAACGGAAAAATTTAGCGAAATTTCTATTTTTATCCACTTTTTTTCCTTAATTTTCCTTATTTTCTTGTATTTCGATCAAAAAAAGCATCGAAAACAGAATTTTTATCCCCTTTTTTTCCTAAATTCTCGTCATTTTCTTGCATTTTGATCAATAAAAGCATCGAAAACTGAGAATTTTAGCGAAATTTAAATTTTTATCCTCTTTTTTTCCTTAATTTTCGTCATTTTCTTGAACTATGATCAAAAAAGCATCGAAAACGGAGAATAATAGCGAAATTTCAATTTTTATCCCGTTTTTTTCCTAAATTTTCGTCATTTTCTCGCATTTTGATAAAAAAAAGCATCAAAAACGGAGAATTTTAGCGAAATTTCAATTTTTATCCCCTTTTTTTCCTTAATTTTTGTCATTTTCTTGCATTTTGATCAAAAAAAGCGTCGAAAGCGGAGAATTTTAGCGAAATTACAATTTTTATCCACTTTTTTCCTTAATTTTCGTCATTTTCTTGCATTTTGATCTAAAAAAGCATCGAAAACGGAGAATTTTAGCGACATTTCAATTTTACCCCCCTTTTTTTCCCTAATTTTCGTCATTTTCTTGCATTTTGATTAAAAAATGCATCGAAAACGCAAAAATTTAGCGAAATTTCCATTTTTATCCACTTTTTTTCCTTAATTTTCCTTATTTTCTTGTATTTCGATCAAAAAAAGCATCGAAAACGGAATTTTTATCCCCTTTTTTTCCTAAATTCTCGTCATTTTCTTGCATTTTGATCAATAAAAGCATCGAAAACTGAGAATTTAAGCAAAATTTAAATTTTTATCCCCTTTTTTTCCTTAATTTTCATCATTTTCTTGAATTATGATCAAAAAAGCGACGAAAACGGAGAATTTTAGCGAAATTTCAATTTTTATCCCCTTTTTTTCCTTAATTTTCCTCATTTTCTTGCATTTTGATAGAAAAAAGCAACAAAAACGGAGAATTTTAGCGAAATTCAAATTTTTATCCCCTTTTTTTCCTTAATTTTCGTCATTTTTTTGCATTTTGATCAAAAATAGCATCGAATACGGAGAATTTTAGCGAAATTATAATTTTTATCCCAATTATTTCCTTAATTTTCGTCATTTTCTTGCATTTTGATAGAAAAAAGCAACAAAAACGGAGAATTTTAGCGAAATTCAAATTTTTATCCCCTTTTTTTCCTTAATTTTCGAAATTTTCTTGCATTTTGATCAAAATAAGCATCGAAAACGGAGAATTTTAGCGAAATTCAAATTTTTATCCCCTTTTTTTCCTTAATTTTCGTCATTTTCTTGCATTTTGATAAAAAAAAGCATTGAAAACTGAGAATTTTTATCCCCTTTTTTTCCTTAATTTTCGTCGTTTTCTTGCATTTTGATCAAAAAAGCACATCAAAAACGGAGGATTTTAGAGAAATTTCAATTTTCATCCACTTTATTTCCTTAATTTTCTTCATTTTCTTGCATTTTGATCAAAAAAAGCATCGAAAACGGAGAATTTTATCGAAATTTCAATTTTACCCCCCTTTTTTCCCTAATTTTCGTCATTTTCTTGCATTTTGATTAAAAAAAGCATCGAAAACGGAAAAATTTAGCGAAATTTCCATTTTTATCCACTTTTTTTTTATTTTTCCTTATTTTCTTGTATGTCGATCAAAAAAAGCATCGAAAACAGAATTTTTATCCCCTTTTTTTCTTAAATTCTCGTCATTTGCTTGCATTTTGATCAATAAAAGCATCGAAAACTGAGAATTTATGCAAAATTTAAATTTTTATCCCCTTTTTTTCCTTAATTTTCGTCATTTTCGTGAATTATGTTCAAAAAAGCGACGAAAACGGAGAATTTTAGCAAAATTTCAATTTTAACCCCCTTTTTTTCCTTAATTTTCGTCATCTTCTTGCATTTTGATCAAAAAAAGCATCGAAAACGGAGAATTTAAGCGAAATTTCAATTTTTATCCCGTTTTTTTCCTTAATTTTCGTCATTTTCTTGCATTTTGATAGAAAAAATCATCGAAAACGGAGAATTGTAGCGAAATTTCGATTTTTATCCCGTTTTTTTCCATAATTTTCGTCATTTTCTCGCATTTTGATAAAAAAAGCATCAAAAATGGAGAATTTTAGTGATATTTCAATTTTTATCCCCTTTTTTTCCTTAATTTTCGTCATTATCTTGCATTTTGATCAAAAAAGCGCATCAAAAACGGAGAATTTTAGCGAAATTTCAAATCTTATCCCCTTTTTTTCCTTAATTTTCGTCATTTAATTGAATTATGATCAAAAAAGCGACGAAAACGGAGAATTTAACAAAATTTCAATTTTAACCCCCTTTTTTCCTTAATTTTCGTCATCTTCTTGCATTTTGATCAAAAAAAGCATCGAAAACGGAGAATTTTAGCGAAATTTCAATTTTTATCCCGTTTTTTTCCTAAATTTTCGTCATTTTCTCGCATTTTGATAAAAAAATAGCATCAAAAACGAAGAATTTTTTGTGATATTTCAATTTTTATCCCCTTCTTTTCCTTGATTTTCGTCATTTTCTTGCATTTTGATGAAAAAAGCGCATCAAAAACGGAGAATTTTAGCGAAATTTCAATTTTTATCCCCTTTTTTTCCTTAATTTTCGTCATTTTCTTGCATTTTGATAGAAAAAAGCATCAAAAACCTAGAATTTTAGCGAAATTTAAATTTTTATCCCCTTTTTTTCCTTAATTTTCGTCATTTTTTTGCATTTTGATCAAAAATAGCATTGAATACGGAAAATTTTAGCGAAATTATAATTTTTATCCCAATTATTTCCTTAATTTTCGTCATTTTCTTGCATTTTGATCAAAAAGCGCATCAAAAACGGAGAATTTTAGCAAAATTTCAATTTTTATCCCCTTTTTTTCCTTATTTTTCGAAATTTTCTTGCATTTTGATCAAAATAAGCATCGAAAACGGAGAATTTTTGCGAAATTACAAATTTTATCCCCTTTTTTTCCTTAATTTTCGTCATTTTCTTCATTTTGATAAAAAAAAAGCATTGAAAACTGAGAATTTTTATCCCCTTTTTTTCCTTAATTTTCGTCATTTTCTTATATTATGATCAAAAAAGCGCATCAAAAATGCAGAATTTTAGCGAAATTTCAATTTTTATCCCCTTTTTTTCCTTAATTTTCGTAATTTTCTTGCATTTTGATCAAAAAAAGCATCGAAAACGGAGAATTTTAGCGAAATTACAATTTTTATCCCCTTTTTTTCCTTAATTTTCGTCATTTTCTTGCATTTTGATAAAAAAAAGCATTGAAAACTGAGAATTTTTATCCCCTTTTTTTCCTTAATTCTCGTCATTTATCTAGCATTTTGATCAAAAAAAGCATCGAAAACTCAGAATTTTAGCAAAATTTATATTTTTATCCCCTTTTTTTCCCTAATTTTCGTCATTTTCTTGCATTTTTATCAAAAAAAGCATCGAAAACGGAGAATTTTTGCGAAATTTCAATGTTAACCCCCTTTTTTTCCTTAATTTTCGTCATTTTCTTGCATTTTGATCAAAAAAAGCATTGAAAACTGAGAATTTTTATCCCCTTTTTTTCCTTAATTTTCGTCATTTTCTTATATTATGATCAAAAAAGCGCATCAAAAATGCAGAATTTTAGCGAAATTTCAATTTTTATCCCCTTTTTTTCCTTAATTTTCGTAATTTTCTTGCATTTTGATCAAAAAAAGCATCGAAAACGGAGAATTTTAGCGAAATTACAATTTTTATCCCCTTTTTTTCCTTAATTTTCGTCATTTTTTTGCATTTTGATAAAAAAAAGCATTGAAAACTGAGAATTTTTATCCCCTTTTTTTCCTTAATTCTCGTCATTTATCTAGCATTTTGATCATTTTTGCGAAATTTCAATGTTAACCCCCTTTTTTTCCTTAATTTTCGTCATTTTCTTGCATTTTGATCATAAAAAGCATCGAAAACTGAGAATTTTAGCGAAATTTAAATTCTTATCCCCTTTTTTTCTTAATTTTTGTCATTTTCTTGCATTTTGATCAAAAAAAAGCATCGAATACGGAGAATTTTAGCGAAATTATAATTTTTATCCACTTTTTTTCCTTAATTTTCGTCATTTTCCTGCATTTTGATCAAAAAAAGCATCGAAAACGGAGAATATATTCGAAATTTCAATTTTTATCCCCATTATTTCCTTAATTTTCGTCATTTTCTTGCATTTTGATCAAAAAAAAGCATCGAAAACGGATAATTTTATCGAAATGTCAATTTTATCCCCCTTTTTTTCCTTAATTTTCGTCATTTCCTTGCATTATGATCAAAAAAAGCATCGAAAACGGAGAATTTTAGCGAAATTTTAATTTTTATCCTCATTTTTTCCTTAATTTTCGTCATTTTCTTGCATTTTGATCAAAAAAAGCATCAAAAACGGAGAATTTTAGTGATATTTCAATTTTTATCCCGTTTTTTTCCTTAATTTTCGTAATTTTCTTGCATTTTGATCAAAAAAGCGCATCAAAAACGGAGGATTTTAGAGAAATTTCAATTTTCATCCCCTTTATTTCCTTAATTTTCTTCATTTTCTTGCATTTTGATCAAAAAAAGCACCGAAAACGAAGAATTTTATCGAAATTTCAATTTTACCCTCTTTTTTTCCATAATTTTCGTGTTTTTCTTGCACTTTGATTAAAATATGCATCGAAAACGGAAAAATATAGCGAAATTTCCATTTTTATCCACTTTTTTTCCTAAATTTGCCTTATTTTCTTGTATTTCGATAAAAAAAAGCATCGAAAACAGAATTTTTATCCCCTTTTTTTCCTAAATTCTCGTCATTTTCTTGAATTATGGTCAAAAAAGCGACGAAAACGGAGAATTTTAGCAAAATTTCAATTTTAACCCCCTTTTTTTCCTTAATTTTCGTCATCTTCTTGCATTTTGATCAAAAAAAGCATCGAAAACGGAGATTTTTAGCGAAATTTCGATTTTTATCCCGTTTTTTTCCTAAATTTTCGTCATTTTCTCGCATTTTGATAAAAAAAAAAGCATCAAAAACGGAGAATTTTAGTGATATTTCAATTTTTATCCCCTTTTTTTCCTTGATTTTCGTCATTTTCTTAAATTTTGATCAAAAAAGCGCATCAAAAACGGAGAATTTTACCGAAATTTCAATTTTTATCCCCCTTTTTTCCTTAATTTTGTCATTTTCTAGCATTTTGATATAAAAAAGCATCAAAAACGGAGAATTTTAGCGATATTTCTATTCTTATCTCCTTTTTTTCCTTAATTTTTTTCATTTTCTTGCATTTTGATCAAAAAAAGCATCGAAAAATGAGAATTTTAGCGAAATTTAAATTTTTATCACCTTTTTTTCCTTAATTTTCGTCATTTTCTTGCATTTTGATCAAAAAAAGGATCGAATACGGAGAATTTTAGCGAAATTATAATTTTTATCCCCTTTTTTTCCTTAATTTTCGTCATTTTCCTGCATTTTGATCGAAAAATGCATTGAAAACTGAGAATTTTTATCCCCTTTTTTTCCTAAATTCTAGTCATTTTCTTGCATTTTGATCAAACAAAGCATCGAAAACTGAGAATTTTAGCGAAATTTAAATTTTTATCCCCCTTTTTTCCTTAATTTTCGTAATTTCTTATATTATGATCAAAAAAAGCGACGAAAACGGAGAATTTCACCGAAATTTCAATTTAAACCCCTTTTTTTCCTTAATTTTCGTCATCTTCTTTCATTTTGATCAAAAAAGCGCATCAAAAATGCAGAATTTTAGCGAAATTAAAATTTTTATCCCCTTATTTTCCTTAATTTTCGTCATTTTCTTGCATTTTGATCAAAAAAGGCATCGAAAACGGAGAATTTTAGCGAAATTACAATTTTTATCCCCTTATTTTCCTTAATTTTCGTCATTTTCTTGCATTTTGATAAAAAAAAGCATTGAAAACTGAGAATTTTTATCCCCTTTTTTTCCTTAATTCTCGTCATTTATCTAGCAATTTGATCAAAAAAAGCATCGAAAACTGAGAATTTTAGCGAAATTTCTATTTTTATCCTTTTTTTTCCTTAATTCTCGTCATTTTCTTGAATTATGATCAAAAAAAGCAACGAAAACGGAGAATTTTAGCGAAATTTCAATTTTTATCCCCTTTTTTTCCTTAATTTTCGTCATTTTCTTGCATTTTGATCAAAAAAAGCATCGAAAACGGAGAATTTTTGCGAAATTTCAATGTTAACCCACTTTTTTTCCTTAAATTTCGTCATTTTCTTGCATTTTGATCAAAAAAAAGCATCGAATACGGAGAATTTTAGCGAAATTATAATTTTTTTCCCCTTTTTTTCCTTAATATTCGTCATTTTCCTGCATTTTGATCAAAAAAGGCATCGAAAACGGAGAATATTTGCGAAATTTCAATTTTTATCCCCATTATTTCCTTAATTTTCGTCATTTTCTTGCATTTTGATCAAATAAAAAGCATCGAAAACGGAGAATTTCATCGAAATGTCAATTTTACCCCCCTTTTTTTCCTTAATTTTCGTCATTTCCTTGCATTTTGATCAAAAAAAGCATCGAAAACGGAGGATATTAGCGAAATTTAAATATTTATTCCCCTTTTTTCCTTAATTTTCGTCATTTTCTTGAATTATGATCAAAAAAAGCGACGAAAACGGAGAATTTTAGCGAAATTTCAATTTTAACCCCCTTTTTTTCCTTAATTTTCGTCATCTTCTTGCATTTTAATCAAAAAAAGCAACGAAAACGGAGAATTTTATCGAAATGTCAATTTTACCCCGCTTTTTTTCCTTAATTTTCGTCATCTTCTTGCATTTTAATCAAAAAAAGCAACGAAAACGGAGAA
This sequence comes from Sympetrum striolatum, assembly GCA_947579665.1. Taxonomy (NCBI): domain Eukaryota; kingdom Metazoa; phylum Arthropoda; class Insecta; order Odonata; family Libellulidae; genus Sympetrum; species Sympetrum striolatum. Next base: position 124,335,496 of record OX388341.1, read on the forward strand.
TTTTATCGAAATGTCAATTTTACCCACCTTTTTTTCCTTAATTTTCGTCATTTTCTTGCATTTTGATCAAAAAAAGCATCGAAAACGGAGAATTTTTGCGAAATTTCAATGTTAACCCACTTTTTTTCCTTAAATTTCGTCATTTTCTTGCATTTTGATCAAAAAAAAGCATCGAATACGGAGAATTTTAGCGAAATTATAATTTTTTTCCCCTTTTTTTCCTTAATATTCGTCATTTTCCTGCATTTTGATCAAAAAAGGCATCGAAAACGGAGAATATTTGCGAAATTTCAATTTTTATCCCCATTATTTCCTTAATTTTCGTCATTTTCTTGCATTTTGATCAAATAAAAAGCATCGAAAACGGAGAATTTCATCGAAATGTCAATTTTACCCCCCTTTTTTTCCTTAATTTTCGTCATTTCCTTGCATTTTGATCAAAAAAAGCATCGAAAACGGAGGATATTAGCGAAATTTAAATATTTATTCCCCTTTTTTTCCTTAATTTTCGTCATTTTCTTGAATTATGATCAAAAAAAGCGACGAAAACGGAGAATTTTAGCGAAATTTCAATTTTAACCCCCTTTTTTTCCTTAATTTTCGTCATCTTCTTGCATTTTAATCAAAAAAAGCAACGAAAACGGAGAATTTTATCGAAATGTCAATTTTACCCCGCTTTTTTTCCTTAATTTTCGTCATCTTCTTGCATTTTAATCAAAAAAAGCAACGAAAACGGAGAATTTTATCGAAATGTCAATTTTACCCCCCTTTTTTTCCTTAATTTTCGTCATTTTCTTGCATTTTGATCAAAAAAAGCATCGAAAACGGAGAATTTTAGCGAAATTTATATTTTTAACCCCTTTTTTCCTTAATTTTCGTCATTTTCTTGCATTTTGATCAAAAAAGCATCGAAAACGGAGAATTTTAGCGAAATTTCAATTTTTATCCAGTTTGTTCCTTAATTTTCGTCATTTTCTTGCATTTTGATCAAAGAAAGCATCGAAAACGGAAAATTTTAGCAAAATTTAAATTTTTATCCCCTTTTTTTCCTTAATTTTCGTCATTTTCTTGAATTATGATAAAAAAAGCGACGAAAACGGAGAATTTTAGCGAAATTTCAATGTTAACCCCCTTTTTTTCCTTAATTTTCGTCATTTTCTTGCATTTTGATCAAAAAAGCATCGAAAACGGAGAATTTTAGCGAAATTTCAATTTTTATCCCGTTTTTTCCTTAATTTTCGTCATTTTCTTGCATTTTGATCAAAAAAAGCATCGAAAACGGAGAATTTTAGCAAAATTTCGATTTTTATCCCGTTTTTTTCCTTAATTTTCGTCATTTTCTCGCATTTTGATAAAAAAAAGCATCAAAAACGGAGAATTTTAGTGATATTTCAATTTTTATCCCCTTTTTTTCCTTAATTTTCGTCATTATCTTACATTTTGATCAAAAAAAGCGCATCAAAAACGGAGAATTTTAGCAAAATTTCAATTCTTATCCCCTTTTTTTCCTTAATTTTCGTCATTTTCTTGCATTTTGATCAAAAAAAGCATCGAAAACGGAGAATTTTATCGAAATTTCAATTTTACCCCCCTTTTTTCCCTAATTTTCGTCATTTTCTTGCATTTTGATTAAAAAAAGCATCGAAAACGGAAAAATTTAGCGAAATTTCCATTTTTATCAACTTTTTTTTTTATTTTTCCTTATTTTCTTGTATTTCGATCAAAAAAAGCATCGAAAACAGAATTTTTATCCCCTTTTTTTCTTAAATTCTCGTCATTTGCTTGCATTTTGATCAATAAAAGCATCGAAAACTGAGAATTTATGCAAAATTTAAATTTTTATCCCCTTTTTTTCCTTAATTTTCGTCATTTTCGTGAATTATGATCAAAAAAGCGACGAAAACGGAGAATTTTAGCAAAATTTCAATTTTAACCCCCTTTTTTTCCTTAATTTTCGTCATCTTCTTGCATTTTGATCAAAAAAAGCATCGAAAACGGAGAATTTTAGCGAAATTTCAATTTTTATCCCGTTTTTTTCCTTAATTTTCGTCATTTTCTTGCATTTTGATAGAAAAAATCATCGAAAACGGAGAATTTTAGCGAAATTTCGATTTTTATCCCGTTTTTTTCCATAATTTTTGTCATTTTCTCGCATTTTGATAAAAAAAGCATCAAAAATGGAGAATTTTAGTGATATTTCAATTTTTATCCCCTTTTTTTCCTTAATTTTCGTCATTATCTTGCATTTTGATCAAAAAAGCGCATCAAAAACGGAGAATTTTAGCGAAATTTCAAATCTTATCCCCTTTTTTTCCTTAATTTTCGTCATTTAATTGAATTATGTTCAAAAAAGCGACGAAAACGGAGAATTTAACAAAATTTCAATTTTAACCCCCTTTTTTCCTTAATTTTCGTCATCTTCTTGCATTTTGATCAAAAAAAGCATCGAAAACGGAGAATTTTAGCGAAATTTCAATTTTTATCCCGTTTTTTTCCTAAATTTTCGTCATTTTCTCGCATTTTGATAAAAAAATAGCATCAAAAACGAGGAATTTTTTTGTGATATTTCAATTTTTATCCCCTTCTTTTCCTTGATTTTCGTCATTTTCTTGCATTTTGATGAAAAAAGCGCATCAAAAACGGAGAATTTTAGCGAAATTACAATTTTTATCCCCTTTTTTTCCTTAATTTTCGTCATTTTCTTGCATTTTGATAGAAAAAAGCATCAAAAACCTAGAATTTTAGCGAAATTTAAATTTTTATCCCCTTTTTTTCCTTAATTTTCGTCATTTTTTTGCATTTTGATCAAAAATAGCATTGAATACGGAAAATTTTAGCGAAATTATAATTTTTATCCCAATTATTTCCTTAATTTTCGTCATTTTCTTGCATTTTGATCAAAAAGCGCATCAAGAAAGGAGAATTTTAGCAAAATTTCAATTTTTATCCCCTTTTTTTCCTTATTTTTCGAAATTTTCTTGCATTTTGATCAAAATAAGCATCGAAAACGGAGAATTTTTGCGAAATTACAAATTTTATCCCCTTTTTTTCCTTAATTTTCGTCATTTTCTTGCATTTTGATAAAAAAAAAGCATTGAAAACTGAGAATTTTTATCCCCTTTTTTTCCTTAATTTTCGTCATTTTCTTATATTATGATCAAAAAAGCGCATCAAAAATGCAGAATTTTAGCGAAATTTCAATTTTTATCCCCTTTTTTTCCTTAATTTTCGTAATTTTCTTGCATTTTGATCAAAAAAAGCATCGAAAACGGAGAATTTTAGCGAAATTACAATTTTTATCCCCTTTTTTTCCTTAATTTTCGTCATTTTCTTGCATTTTGATAAAAAAAAGCATTGAAAACTGAGAATTTTTATCCCCTTTTTTTCCTTAATTCTCGTCATTTATCTAGCATTTTGATCAAAAAAAGCATCGAAAACTGAGAATTTTAGCAAAATTTATATTTTTATCCCCTTTTTTCCTTAATTTTCGTCATTTTCTTTTATTATGTTCAAAAAAAGCAACGAAAACGGAGAATTTTAGCGAAATTTCAATTTTTATCCCCTTTTTTTCCCTAATTTTCGTCATTTTCTTGCATTTTTATCAAAAAAAGCATCGAAAACGGAGAATTTTTGCGAAATTTCAATGTTAACCCCCTTTTTTTCCTTAATTTTCGTCATTTTCTTGCATTTTGATCAAAAAAAGCATCGAAAACTGAGAATTTTAGCGAAATTTAAATTCTTATCCCCTTTTTTTCTTAATTTTTGTCATTTTCTTGCATTTTGATCAAAAAAAAGCATCGAATACGGAGAATTTTAGCGAAATTATAATTTTTATCCACTTTTTTTCCTTAATTTTCGTCATTTTCCTGCATTTTGATCAAAAAAAGCATCGAAAACGGAGAATATATTCGAAATTTCAATTTTTATCCCCATTATTTCCTTAATTTTCGTCATTTTCTTGCATTTTGATCAAAAAAAAGCATCGAAAACGGATAATTTTATCGAAATGTCAATTTTATCCCCCTTTTTTTCCTTAATTTTCGTCATTTCCTTGCATTTTGATCAAAAAAAGCATCGAAAACGGAGAATTTTAGCGAAATTTCAATTTTTATCCTCATTTTTTCCTTAATTTTCGTCATTTTCTTGCATTTTGATCAAAAAAAGCATCAAAAACGGAGAATTTTAGTGATATTTCAATTTTTATCCCGTTTTTTTCCTTAATTTTCGTAATTTTCTTGCATTTTGATCAAAAAAGCGCATCAAAAACGGAGGATTTTAGAGAAATTTCAATTTTCATCCCCTATATTTCCTTAATTTTCTTCATTTTCTTGCATTTTGATCAAAAAAAGCATCGAAAACGAAGAATTTTATCGAAATTTCAATTTTACCCCCCTTTTCTTCCATAATTTTCGTGTTTTTCTTGCACTTTGATTAAAAAATGCATCGAAAACGGAAAAATATAGCGAAATTTCCATTTTTATCCACTTTTTTTCCTAAATTTGCCTTATTTTCTTGTATTTCGATAAAAAAAAGCATCGAAAACAGAATTTTTATCCCCTTTTTTTCCTAAATTCTCGTCATTTTCTTGAATTATGGTCAAAAAAGCGACGAAAACGGAGAATTTTAGCAAAATTTCAATTTTAACCCCCTTTTTTTCCTTAATTTTCGTCATCTTCTTGCATTTTGATCAAAAAAAGCATCGAAAACGGAGATTTTTAGCGAAATTTCGATTTTTATCCCGTTTTTTTCCTAAATTTTCGTCATTTTCTCGCATTTTGATAAAAAAAAAAGCATCAAAAACGGAGAATTTTAGTGATATTTCAATTTTTATCCCCTTTTTTTCCTTGATTTTCGTCATTTTCTTGCATTTTGATCAAAAAAGCGCATCAAAAACGGAGAATTTTACCGAAATTTCAATTTTTATCCCCCTTTTTTCCTTAATTTTGTCATTTTCTAGCATTTTGATATAAAAAAGCATCAAAAACGGAGAATTTTAGCGATATTTCTATTCTTATCTCCTTTTTTTCCTTAATTTTTTTCATTTTCTTGCATTTTGATCAAAAAAAGCATCGAAAAATGAGAATTTTAGCGAAATTTAAATTTTTATCACCTTTTTTTCCTTAATTTTCGTCATTTTCTTGCATTTTGATCAAAAAAAGGATCGAATACGGAGAATTTTAGCGAAATTATAATTTTTATCCACTTTTTTTCCTTAATTTTCGTCATTTTCCTGCATTTTGATCGAAAAATGCATTGAAAACTGAGAATTTTTATCCCCTTTTTTTCCTAAATTCTAGTCATTTTCTTGCATTTTGATCAAACAAAGCATCAAAAATGCAGAATTTTAGCGAAATTAAAATTTTTATCCCCTTTTTTTCCTTAATTTTCGTCATTTTCTTGCATTTTGATCAAAAAAAGCATCGAAAACGGAGAATTTTAGCGAAATTACAATTTTTATCCCCTTATTTTCCTTAATTTTCGTCATTTTCTTGCATTTTGATAAAAAAAAGCATTGAAAACTGAGAATTTTTATCCCCTTTTTTTCCTTAATTCTCGTCATTTATCTAGCAATTTGATCAAAAAAAGCATCGAAAACTGAGAATTTTAGCGAAATTTCTATTTTTATCCTTTTTTTCCTTAATTTTCGTCATTTTCTTGAATTACGATCAAAAAAAGCAACGAAAACGGAGAATTTTAGCGAAATTTCAATTTTTATCCCCTTTTTTTCCTTAATTTTCGTCATTTTCTTGCATTTTGATCAAAAAAAGCATCGAAAACGTAGAATTTTTGCGAAATTTCAATGTTAACCCACTTTTTTTCCTTAAATTTCGTCATTTTCTTGCATTTTGATCAAAAAAAAGCATCGAATACGGAGAATTTTAGCGAAATTATAATTTTTTTCCCCTTTTTTTCCTTAATATTCGTCATTTTCCTGCATTTTGATCAAAAAAGGCATCGAAAACGGAGAATATTTGCGAAATTTCAATTTTTATCCCCATTATTTCCTTAATTTTCGTCATTTTCTTGCATTTTGATCAAATAAAAAGCATCGAAAACGGAGAATTTCATCGAAATGTCAATTTTACCCCCCTTTTTTTCCTTAATTTTCGTCATTTCCTTGCATTTTTATCAAAAAAAGCATCGAAAACGGAGGATATTAGCGAAATTTAAATATTTATTCCCCTTTTATCCTTAATTTTCGTCATTTTCTTGAATTATGATCAAAAAAAGCGACGAAAACGGAGAATTTTAGCGAAATTTCAATTTTAACCCCCTTTTTTTCCTTAATTTTCGTCATCTTCTTGCATTTTAATCAAAAAAAGCAACGAAAACGGAGAATTTTATCGAAATGTCAATTTTACCCCGCTTTTTTTCCTTAATTTTCGTCATCTTCTTGCATTTTAATCAAAAAAAGCAACGAAAACGGAGAATTTTATCGAAATGTCAATTTTACCCCCCTTTTTTTCCTTAATTTTCGTCATTTCCTTGCATTTTGATCAAAAAAAGCATCGAAAACGGAGGATATTAGCGAAATTTAAATATTTATTCCCCTTTTTTTCCTTAATTTTCGTCATTTTCTTGAATTATGATCAAAGAAAGCGACGAAAACGGAGAATTTTAGCGAAATTTCAATTTTAACCCCCTTTTTTTCCTTAATTTTCGTCATCTTCTTGCATTTTAATCAAAAAAAGCAACGAAAAGGGAGAATTTTATCGAAATGTCAATTTTACCCCGCTTTTTTTCCTTAATTTTCGTCATCTTCTTGCATTTTAATCAAAAAAAGCAACGAAAACGGAGAATTTTATCGAAATGTCAATTTTACCCCCCTTTTTTTCCTTAATTTTCGTCATTTTCTTGCATTTTGATCAAAAAAAGCATCGAAAACGGAGAATTTTAGCGAAATTTATATTTTTAACCCCTTTTTTTCCTTAATTTTCGTCATTTTCTTGCATTTTGATCAAAAAAGCATCGAAAACGGAGAATTTTAGCGAAATTTCAATTTTTATCCAGTTTGTTCCTTAATTTTCGTCATTTTCTTGCATTTTGATCAAAGAAAGCATCGAAAACGGAGAATTTTAGCAAAATTTAAATTTTTATCCCCTTTTTTTCCTTAATTTTCGTCATTTTCTTGAATTATGATAAAAAAAGCGACGAAAACGGAGAATTTTAGCGAAATTTCAATGTTAACCCCCTTTTTTTCCTTAATTTTCGTCATTTTCTTGCATTTTGATCAAAAAAGCATCGAAAACGGAGAATTTTAGCGAAATTTCAATTTTTATCCCGTTTTTTCCTTAATTTTCGTCATTTTCTTGCATTTTGATCAAAAAAAGCATCGAAAACGGAGAATTTTAGCAAAATTTCGATTTTTATCCCGTTTTTTTCCTTAATTTTCGTCATTTTCTCGCATTTTGATAAAAAAAAGCATCAAAAACGGAGAATTTTAGTGATATTTCAATTTTTATCCCCTTTTTTTCCTTAATTTTCGTCATTATCTTACATTTTGATCAAAAAAAGCGCATCAAAAACGGAGAATTTTAGCAAAATTTCAATTCTTATCCCCTTTTTTTCCTTAATTTTCGTCATTTTCTTGCATTTTGATCAAATAAAGCATCGAAAACGGAGAATTTTAGCGAAACTTAAATTTTTATCCCCTTTTATTCCTTAATTTTCGTCATCTTCTTGCATTTTAACCAAAAAAAAGCAACGAAAACGGAGAATTTCTGCGAAATTTCAATTTTTATCCCGTTTTTTCCTTAATTATCGTCATTTTCCTGCATTTTGATCAAAAAAAGCATCGAAAACGGAGAATTTTAGCGAAATTTCAATGTTAACCCCCTTTTTTTCCTTAATTTTCGTCATTTTCTTGCATTTTGACCAAAAAAGCATCGAAAACGGAGAATTTTAGCGAAATTTCAATTTTTATCCCGTTTTTTCCTTAATTTTCGTCATTTTCTTGCATTTTGATCAAAAAAAGCATCGAAAACGGAGAATTTTAGCAAGATTTCGATTTTTATCCCGTTTTTTTCCTTAATTTTCGTCATTTTCTCGCATTTTGATAAAAAAAAGATTCGAAAACGGAGAATTTTAGCGAAATTTCAATTTTTATCCCGTTTTTTCCTTAATTTTCGTCATTTTCTTGCATTTTGATCAAAAAAAGCATCGAAAACGGAGAATTTTTGCAAAATTTCGATTTTTATCCCGTTTTTTTCCTTAATTTTCGTCATTTTCTCGCATTTTGATAAAAAAAAGCATCAAAAACGGAGAATTTTAGTGATATTTCAATTTTTATCCCCTTTTTTCCTTAATTTTCGTATTTATCTTACATTTTGATCAAAAAAAGCGCATCAAAAACGGAGAATCTAAGCAAAATTTCAATTCTTATCCCCTTTTTTTCCTTAATTTTCGTCATTTTCTTGCATTTTGATCAAATAAAGCATCGAAAACGGAGAATTTTAGCGAAACTTCAACGTTAACCCCCATTTTTTCCTTAATTTTCGTCATTTTCTTGCATTTTGATCAAAAAAAGCATCAAAAACGGAGAATTTTAGTGATATTTCAATTTTTATCCCGTTTTTTTCCTTAATTTCGTAATTTTCTTGCATTTTGATCAAAAAGGCGCATCAAAAACGGCGGATTTTATAGAAATTTCAATTTTCAACCCCTTTATTTCCTTAATTTTCTTCATTTTCTTGCATTTTGATCAAAAAAAAGCATCGAAAACGGAGAATTTTATCGAAATGTCAATTTTACCCCCCTTTTTTTCCTTAATTTTCGTAATTTTCTTGCATTTTGATCAAAAAAGCACATCAAAAACGGAGGATTTTAGAGAAATTTAAATTTTTATTCCCATTATTTCCTTAATTTTCGTCATTTTCTTGCATTTTGAAAAAAAAAAAGCATCGAAAACGGAGAAATTTATCGAAATGTCAATTTTACCCCCCTTTTTTCATTAATTTTCGTCATTTCCTTGCATTTTGATCAAAAAAAGCATCGAAAACGGAGAATTTTAGCGAAAATTAAATTTTTATCCCCTTTTTTTCCTTAATTTTCGTCATTTTCTTGAATGATGATCAAAAAAAGCGACGAAAACGGAGAATTTTAGCGAAATTTCAATTTTAACCCCCTTTTTTTCCTTAATTTTCGTCATCTTCTTGCATTTTAATCAAAAAAAGCAACGAAAACGGAGAATTTTAGCGAAATTTCAATTTTCATCCCCTTTTTTTCCTTAATTTTCGTCATTTTCTTGCATTTTGATCAAAAAAGCATCGAAAACGGAGAATTTTAGCGAAATTTCAATGTTAACCCTCTTTTATTCCTTAATTTTCGTCATTTTCTTGCATTTTGATCAAAAAAGCATCGAAAACGGAGAATTTTAGCGAAATTTCAATTTTTATCCAGTTTGTTCCTTAATTTTCGTCATTTTCTTGCATTTTGATCAAAGAAAGCATCGAAAACGGAGAATTTTAGCAAAATTTAAATTTTTATCCCCTTTTTTTCCTTAATTTTCGTCATTTTCTTGAATTATGATAAAAAAAGCGACGAAAACGGAGAATTTTAGCGAAATTTTAATTTTAACCCACTTTTTTTCCTTAATTATCGTCATCTTCTTGCATTTTGATCAAAAAAAGCATCGAAAACGGAGAATTTTAGCGAAATTTCGATTTTTATCCCGTTTTTTTCCTTAATTTTCGTCATTTTCTCGCATTTTGATAAAAAAAAGCATCAAAAACGGAGAATTTTTGTGATATTTCAATTTTTATCCCCTTTTTTTCCTTAATTTTCGTCATTATCTTGCATTTTGATCAAAAAAGCGCATCAAAAACGGAGAATTTTAGCGAAATATCAATTCTTATCCCCTTTTTTTCCTTAATTTTCGTCATTAAATTGCATTTTGATAAAAAAAAAAGCATCCAAAACGGAGAATTTTAGCGAAATTTCAATTTTACCCCCCTTTTTTCCTTAATTTTCGTCATTTCCTTGCATTTTGATCAAAAAAAGCATCGAAAACGGAGAATTTTAACGAAAATTAGATTTTTATCCCCTTTTTTTCCTAAATTTTCGTCATTTTCTTGAATTATGATCAAAAAAAGCGACGAAAACGGAGAATTTTAGCGAAATTTCAATTTTAACCCCCTTTTTTTCCTTAATTTTCATCATCTTCTTGCATTTTAATCAAAAAAAGCAACGAAAACGGAGAATTTTAGCGAAATTTCAATTTTCATCCCCTTGTTTTCCTTAATTTTCGTCATTTTCTTGCATTTTGATCAAAAAAAGCATCGAAAACGGAGAATTTTAGCGAAATTTCAATGTTAACCCTCTTTTTTTCCTTAATTTTCGTCATTTTCTTGCATTTTCATCAAAAAAGCATCGAAAACGGAGAATTTTAGCGAAATTTCAATTTTTATCCAGTTTGTTCCTTAATTCTCGTCATTTTCTTGCATTTTGATCAAAGAAAGCATCGAAAACGGAGAATTTTAGCGAAATTTAAATTTTTATCCCCTTTTTTTCCTTAATTTTCGTCATTTTCTTGAATTATGATCAGAAAAAGCGACGAAAACGGAGAATTTTAGCGAAATTTTAATTTTAACCCACTTTTTTTCCTTAATTATCGTCATCTTCTTGCATTTTGATCAAAAAAAGCATCGAAAACGAAGAATTTTAGCGAAATTTCGATTTTTATCCCGTTTTTTTCCTTAATTTTCGTCATTTTCTCGCATTTTGATAAAAAAAAAGCATCAAGAACGGAGAATTTTAGTGATATTTCAATTTTTAACCCCTTTTTTTCCTTAATTTTCGTCATTATCTTGCATTTTGATCAAAAAAGCGCATCAAAAACGGAGAATTTTAGTAAAATTTCAATTCTTATCCCCTTTTTTTCCTTAATTTTCGTCATTTAATTGCATTTTGATAAAAAAAAGCATTGAAAACGGAGAATTTTAGCGAAATTTCAATTTTTATCCCCATTTTTTCCTTAATTTTCGTCATTTTCTTGCATTTTGATCAAAAAAAGCATCAAAAACGGAGAATTTTTGTGATATTTCTATTTTTATCCCGTTTTTTACCTTAATTTTCGTAATTTTCTTGCATTTTGATCAAAAAAGCGCATCAAAAACGGAGGATTTTAGAGAAATTTCAATTTTCATCCCCTTTATTTCCTTACTTTTCTTCATTTTCTTGCATTTTGATCAAAAAAAGCATCGAAAACGGAGAATTTTAGCGAAATTTCGATTTTTATCCCTTTTTTTTCCTTAATTTTCGTCATTTTCTCGCATTTTGATAAAAAAAAGCATCAAAAACGGAGAATTTTAGTGATATTTCAATTTTTATCCCCTTTTTTTCCTTAATTTTCGTCATTATCTTGCATTTTGATCAAAAAAGCGCATCAAAAACGGAGAATTTTAGCGAAATTTCAATTCTTATCCCCTTTTTTTCCTTAATTTTCGTCATTAAATTGCATTTTGATAAAAAAAAAGCATCGAAAACGGAGAATTTTAGCGAAATTTCAATTTTACCCCCCTTTTTTCCTTAATTTTCGTCATTTTCTTGCATTTTGATCAAAAAAAGCATCGAAAACGGAGAATTTTAACGAAAATTAAATTTTTATCCCCTTTTTTTCCTAAATTTTCGTCATTTTCTTGAATTATGATCAAAAAAAGCGACGAAAACGGAGAATTTTAGCGAAATTTCAATTTTAACCCCCTTTTTTTCCTTAATTTTCGTCATCTTCTTGCATTTTAATCAAAAAAAGCAACGAAAACGGAGAATTTTAGCGAAATTTCAATTTTCATCCCCTTGTTTTCCTTAATTTTCGTCATTTTCTTGCATTTTGATCAAAAAAAGCATCGAAAACGGAGAATTTTAGCGAAATTTCAATGTTAACCCTCTTTTTTTCCTTAATTTTCGTCATTTTCTTGCATTTTGATCAAAAAAGCATCGAAAACGGAGAATTTTAGCGAAATTTCGATTTTTATCCCGTTTTTTTCCTTAATTTTCGTCATTTTCTCGCATTTTGATAAAAAAAAGCATCAAAAACGGAGAATTTAAGTGATATTTCAATTTTTATCCCCTTTTTTCCTTAATTTTCGTCATTATCTTGCATTTTGATCAAAAAAGCGCATCAAAAACGGAGAATTTTAGTAAAATTTCAATTCTTATCCCCTTTTTTTCCATATTTTCGTCATTTAATTGCATTTTGATAAAAAAAAGCATCGAAAACGGAGAATTTTAGCGAAATTTCAATTTTTATCCCCATTTTTTCCTTAATTTTCGTCATTTTCTTGCATTTTGATCAAAAAAAGCATCAAAAACGGAGAATTTTTGTGATATTTCTATTTTTATCCCGTTTTTTTCCTTAATTTTTGTAATTTTCTTGCATTTTGATCAAAAAAGCGCATCAAAAACGGAGGATTTTAGAAAAATTTCAATTTTCATCCCCTTTATTTCCTTAAATTTCTTCATTTTCTTGCATTTTGATCAAAAAAAGCATTGAAAACGGAGAGTTTATCGAAATTTCAATTTTACCCCCCTTTTTTTCCCTAATTTTCGTCATTTTCTTGCACATTGATAAAAAAATGCATCGAAAATGGAAAAATTTAGCGAAATTTCCATTTTTATCCACTTTTTTTCCTTAATTTTCCTTATTTACTTGTATTTCGATAAAAAAAGCATCGAAAACAGAATTTTTATCCCCTTTTTTTCCTAAATTCTCGTCATTTTCTTGCACTTTGATCAATAAAAGCATCGAAAACTGAGAATTTTAGCGAAATTATATTTTTATCCTATTTTTTTCCTTAATTTTCGTCATTTTCTTGAATTATGGTCCAAAAAGCGACGAAAACGGAGAATTTTAGCAAAATTTCAATTCTAACCCCCTTTTTTCCTTAATTTTCGTCATCTTCTTGCATTTTGATCAAAAAAGGCATCGAAAACGGAGATTTTTAGCGAAATTTCGATTTTTATCCCGTTTTTTCCTTAATTTTCGTCATTTGCTTGCATTTTGATCAAAAAAAGCATCGAAAACTGAAAATTTTAGCGAAATTTAAATTCTTATCGCCTTTTTTTCCTTAATTTTCGTCATTTTCTTGCATTTTGATCAAAAAAAAGCATCGAAAACGGTGAATTTTAGCAAAATTTCAATGTTAACCCCCTTTTTTTCCTTAATTTTCGTCATTTTCTTGCAATTTGATAAAAAAAAAAAGCATCGAATACGGAAAATTTTAGCGAAATTATAATTTTTATCCCCTTTTTTCCTAAATTTTCATCATTTTCCTGCATTTTGATCAAAAAAAGTATCGAAAACGGAGAATATTTGCGAAATTTTAATTTTTATCCCCATTATTTCCTTAATTTTCGTCATTTTCTTGCATTTTGATCAAAAAAAAGCATCGAAAACGGAGAATTTTATCGAAATTTAAATTTTTATCCCCTTTTTTTCCTTAATTTTCGTCATTTTCTTGAATTATGATCACAAAAAGCGACGAAAACGGAGAATTTTAGCGAAATTTCAATTTTAACCCCCTTTTCTTCCTTAATTTTCGTCATCTTCTTGCATTTTGATCAAAAAAAGCATCGAAAACGGAGAATTTTAGCGAAATTTCAATGTTAACCCCCTTTTTCTCCTTAATTTTCGTCATTTTCTTTCATTTTGATCAAAAAAGCATCGAAAACGGAGAATGTTAGCGAAATTTCAATTTTTATCCCGTTTTTTCCTTAATTTTCGTCATTATCTTGCATTTTGATCAAAAAAGCGCATCAAAAACGGAGAATTTTAGCGAAATTTCAATTCTTATCCCCTTTTTTTCCTTAATTTTCGTCATTTAATTGCATTTTGATCAAAAAAAGGCATCGAAAACTGAGAATTTTAGCGAAATTTCAATTTTTATCCCCATTTTTTCCTTAATTTTCGTCATTTTCTTGCATTTTGATCAAAAAAAGCGTCAAAAACGGAGAATTTTAGTGATATTTCAATTTTTATCCGGTTTTTTTCCTTAATTTTCGTAATTTTCTTGCATTTTGATCAAAAAAGCGCATCAAAAACCGCGGATTTTAGAGAAATTTCAATTTTCATCCCCTTTATTTCCTTAATTTTCTTCATTTTCTTGCATTTTGATCAAAAAAAGCAACAAAACGGAGAATTTTATCCAAATGTCAATTTTACCTCCCTTTTATTCCTTAATTTTCGTAATTTTCTTGCATTTTAATCAAAAAAGCGCATCAAAAACGGAGGATTTTAGAGAAATTTCAACTTTATCCCCATTATTTCCTTAATTTTCGTATTTTCTTGCATTTTGATCAAAAAAAAGCATCGAAAACGGAGAAAATTATCGAAATGTCAATTTTACCCCCCTTTTTTCCTTAATTTTCGTCATTTTCTTGAATTATGATCAGAAAAAGCGACGAAAACGGAGAATTTTAGCGAAATTTCAATTTTCATCCCCTTTTTTTCTTTAATTTTCGTCATTTTCTTGAATTATGATAAAAAAAAGCGACGAAAACGGAGAATTTTAGCGAAATTTCGATTTTTATCCCCTTTTTTTCCTTAATTTTCGTCATTTAATTGCATTTTGATCAAAAAAAGCATCGAAAACGGAGAATTTTAGCGAAATTTCAATTTTTATCCCCATTTTTTCCTTAATTTTCGTCATTTTCTTGCATTTTGATCAAAAAAAGCGTCAAAAACGGAGAATTTTAGTGATATTTCAATTTTTATCCGGTTTTTTTCCTTAATTTTCGTAATTTTCTTGCATTTTGATCAAAAAAGCGCATCAAAAACCGCGGATTTTAGAGAAATTTCAATTTTCATCCCCTTTATTTCCTTAATTTTCTTCATTTTCTTGCATTTTGATCAAAAAAAGCATCAAAACGGAGAATTTTATCGAAATGTCAATTTTACCTCCCTTTTATTCCTTAATTTTCGTAATTTTCTTGTATTTTAATCAAAAAAGCGCATCAAAAACGGAGGATTTTAGAGAAATTTCAACTTTATCCCCATTATTTCCTTAATTTTCGTATTTTCTTGCATTTTGATCAAAAAAAAGCATCGAAAACGGAGAAAATTATCGAAATGTCAATTTTACCCCCCTTTTTTCCTTAATTTTCGTAATTTTCTTGAATTATGATCAGAAAAAGCGACGAAAACGGAGAATTTTAGCGAAATTTCAATTTTCATCCCCTTCTTTTCTTTAATTTTCGTCATTTTCTTGAATTATGATAAAAAAAAGCGACGAAAACGGAGAATTTTAGCGAAATTTCGATTTTTATCCCCTTTTTTTCCTTAATTTTCGTCATTTAATTGCATTTTGATCAAAAAAAGCATCGAAAACGGAGAATTTTAGCGAAATTTCAATTTTTATCCCCATTTTTTCCTTAATTTTCGTCATTTTCTTGCATTTTGATCAAAAAAAGCGTCAAAAACGGAGAATTTTAGTGATATTTCAATTTTTATCCGGTTTTTTTCCTTAATTTTCGTAATTTTCTTGCATTTTGATCAAAAAAGCGCATCAAAAACCGCGGATTTTAGAGAAATTTCAATTTTCATCCCCTTTATTTCCTTAATTTTCTTCATTTTCTTGCATTTTGATCAAAAAAAGCATCAAAACGGAGAATTTTATCGAAATGTCAATTTTACCTCCCTTTTATTCCTTAATTTTCGTAATTTTCTTGCATTTTAATCAAAAAAGCGCATCAAAAACGGAGGATTTTAGAGAAATTTCAACTTTATCCCCATTATTTCCTTAATTTTCGTATTTTCTTGCATTTTGATCAAAAAAAAGCATCGAAAACGGAGAATTTTAGCGAAATTTCAATTTTAACCCCCTTTTTTTCCTTAATTTTCGTCATCTTCATGCATTTTAATCAAAAAAAGCAACGAAAACGGAGAATTTTAGCGAAATTTCAATTTTCATCCCCTTGTTTTCCTTAATTTTCGTCATTTTCTTGCATTTTGATCAATAAAAGCATCGAAAACGGAGAATTTTAGCGAAATTTCAATGTTAACCCTCTTTTTTTCCTTAATTTTCGTCATTTTCTTGCATTTTGATCAAAAAAGCATCGAAAACGGAGAATTTTAGCGAAATTTCAATTTTTATCCAGTTTGTTCCTTAATTTTCGTCATTTTCTTGCATTTTGATCAAAGAAAGCATCGAAAACGGAGAATTTTAGCGAAATTTAAATTTTTATCCCCTTTTTTTCCTTAATTTTCGTCATTTTCTTGAATTATGATAAAAAAAAGCGACGAAAACGGAGAATTTTAGCGAAATTTTAATTTAAACCCACTTTTTTTCCTTAATTATCGTCATCTTCTTGCATTTTGATCAAAAAAACCATCGAAAACGGAGAATTTTAGCGAAATTTCGATTTTTATCCCGTTTTTTTCCTTAATTTTCGTCATTTTCTCACATTTTGATAAAAAAAAGCATCAAAAACGGAGAATTTTAGTGATATTTCAATTTTTATCCCCTTTTTTCCTTAATTTTCGTCATTATCTTGCATTTTGATCAAAAAAGCGCATCAAAAACGGAGAATTTTAGTAAAATTTCAATTCTTATCCCCTTTTTTTCCTTATTTTCGTCATTTAATTGCATTTTGATAAAACAAAGCATCGAAAACGGAGAATTTTAGCGAAATTTCAATTTTTATCCCCATTTTTTCCTTAATTTTCGTCATTTTCTTGCATTTTGATCAAAAAAAGCATCAAAAACGGAGAATTTTTGTGATATTTCTATTTTTATCCCGTTTTTTTCCTTAATTTTTGTAATTTTCTTGCATTTTGATCAAAAAAGCGCATCAAAAACGGAGGATTTTAGAGAAATTTCAATTTTCATCCCCTTTATTTCCTTAAATTTCTTCATTTTCTTGCATTTTGATCAAAAAAAGCATTGAAAACGGAGAGTTTATCGAAATTTCAATTTTACCCCCCTTTTTTTCCCTAATTTTCGTCATTTTCTTGCACATTGATAAAAAAATGCATCGAAAATGGAAAAATTTAGCGAAATTTCCATTTTTATCCACTTTTTTTCCTTAATTTTCCTTATTTACTTGTATTTCGATAAAAAAAGCATCGAAAACAGAATTTTTATCCCCTTTTTTTCCTAAATTCTCGTCATTTTCTTGCACTTTGATCAATAAAAGCATCGAAAACTGAGAATTTTAGCGAAATTATATTTTTATCCTATTTTTTTCCTTAATTTTCGTCATTTTCTTGAATTATGGTCCAAAAAGCGACGAAAACGGAGAATTTTAGCAAAATTTC
Source organism: Sympetrum striolatum (assembly GCA_947579665.1). Classification (NCBI taxonomy): domain Eukaryota; kingdom Metazoa; phylum Arthropoda; class Insecta; order Odonata; family Libellulidae; genus Sympetrum; species Sympetrum striolatum. The sequence goes on from OX388341.1 coordinate 124,352,747, forward strand.
AATTCTAACCCCCTTTTTTCCTTAATTTTCGTCATCTTCTTGCATTTTGATCAAAAAAGGCATCGAAAACGGAGATTTTTAGCGAAATTTCGATTTTTATCCCGTTTTTTTCCTTAATTTTCGTCATTTTCTTGCATTTTGATCAAAAAAAGCATCAAAAACGGAGAATTTTTGTGATATTTCTATTTTTATCCCGTTTTTTTCCTTAATTTTCGTAATTTTCTTGCATTTTGATCAAAAAAGCGCATCAAAAACGGAGGATTTTAGAGAAATTTCAATTTTCATCCCCTTTATTTCCTTAATTTTCTTCATTTTCTTGCATTTTGATCAAAAAAAGCATTGAAAACGGAGAGTTTATCGAAATTTCAATTTTACCCCCCTTTTTTTCCCTAATTTTCGTCATTTTCTTGCACATTGATAAAAAAATGCATCGAAAATGGAAAAATTTAGCGAAATTTCCATTTTTATCCACTTTTTTTCCTTAATTTTCCTTATTTACTTGTATTTCGATAAAAAAAGCATCGAAAACAGAATTTTTATCCCCTTTTTTTCCTAAATTCTCGTCATTTTCTTGCACTTTGATCAATAAAAGCATCGAAAACTGAGAATTTTAGCGAAATTATATTTTTATCCTATTTTTTTCCTTAATTTTCGTCATTTTCTTGAATTATGGTCCAAAAAGCGACGAAAACAGAGAACTTTAGCAAAATTTCAATTCTAACCCCCTTTTTTCCTTAATTTTCGTCATCTTCTTGCATTTTGATCAAAAAAGGCATCGAAAACGGAGATTTTTAGCGAAATTTCGATTTTTATCCCGTTTTTTCCTTAATTTTCGTCATTTGCTTGCATTTTGATCAAAAAAAGCATCGAAAACTGAAAATTTTAGCGAAATTTAAATTCTTATCGCCTTTTTTTCCTTAATTTTCGTCATTTTCTTGCATTTTGATCAAAAAAAAGCATCGAAAACGGTGAATTTTAGCGAAATTTCAATGTTAACCCCCTTTTTTTCCTTAATTTTCGTCATTTTCTTGCAATTTGATAAAAAAAAAGCATCGAATACGGAAAATTTTAGCGAAATTATAATTTTTATCCCCTTTTTTCCTTAATTTTCATCATTTTCCTGCATTTTGATCAAAAAAAGCATCGAAAACGGAGAATATTTGCGAAATTTTAATTTTTATCCCCATTATTTCCTTAATTTTCGTCATTTTCTTGCATTTTGATCAAAAAAAAGCATCGAAAACGGAGAATTTTATCGAAATGTCAATTTTACCCCCCTTTTTTTCCTTAATTTTCGTCATTTTCTTGCATTTTGATCAAAAAAAGCATCGAAAACGGAGAATTTTAGCGAAATTTAAATTTTTATCCCCTTTTTTTCCTTAATTTTCGTCATTTTCTTGAATTATGATCACAAAAAGCGACGAAAACGGAGAATTTTAGCGAAATTTCAATTTTAACCCCCTTTTCTTCCTTAATTTTCGTCATCTTCTTGCATTTTGATCAAAAAAAGCATCGAAAACGGAGAATTTTAGCGAAATTTCAATGTTAACCCCCTTTTTCTCCTTAATTTTCGTCATTTTCTTTCATTTTGATCAAAAAAAGGCATCGAAAACTGAGAATTTTAGCGAAATTTCAATTTTTATCCCCATTTTTTCCTTAATTTTCGTCATTTTCTTGCATTTTGATCAAAAAAAGCGTCAAAAACGGAGAATTTTAGTGATATTTCAATTTTTATCCGGTTTTTTTCCTTAATTTTCGTAATTTTCTTGCATTTTGATCAAAAAAGCGCATCAAAAACCGCGGATTTTAGTTAAATTTCAATTTTCATCCCCTTTATTTCCTTAATTTTCTTCATTTTCTTGCATTTTGATCAAAAAAAGCATCAAAACGGAGAATTTTATCGAAATGTCAATTTTACCTCCCTTTTATTCCTTAATTTTCGTAATTTTCTTGCATTTTAATCAAAAAAGCGCATCAAAAACGGAGGATTTTAGAGAAATTTCAACTTTATCCCCATTATTTCCTTAATTTTCGTATTTTCTTGCATTTTGATCAAAAAAAAGCATCGAAAACGGAGAAAATTATCGAAATGTCAATTTTACCCCCCTTTTTTCCTTAATTTTCGTCATTTTCTTGAATTATGATCAGAAAAAGCGACGAAAACGGAGAATTTTAGCGAAATTTCAATTTTCATCCCCTTTTTTTCTTTAATTTTCGTCATTTTCTTGAATTATGATAAAAAAAAGCGACGAAAACGGAGAATTTTAGCGAAATTTCGATTTTTATCCCCTTTTTTTCCTTAATTTTCGTCATTTAATTGCATTTTGATCAAAAAAAGCATCGAAAACGGAGAATTTTAGCGAAATTTCAATTTTTATCCCCATTTTTTCCTTAATTTTCGTCATTTTCTTGCATTTTGATCAAAAAAAGCGTCAAAAACGGAGAATTTTAGTGATATTTCAATTTTTATCCGGTTTTTTTCCTTAATTTTCGTAATTTCTTGCATTTTGATCAAAAAAGCGCATCAAAAACCGCGGATTTTAGAGAAATTTCAATTTTCATCCCCTTTATTTCCTTAATTTTCTTCATTTTCTTGCATTTTGATCAAAAAAAGCATCAAAACGGAGAATTTTATCGAAATGTCAATTTTACCTCCCTTTTATTCCTTAATTTTCGTAATTTTCTTGCATTTTAATCAAAAAAGCGCATCAAAAACGGAGGATTTTAGAGAAATTTCAACTTTATCCCCCTTTTTTCCTTAATTTTCGTCATTTTCTTGAATTATGATCAGAAAAAGCGACGAAAACGGAGAATTTTAGCGAAATTTCAATTTTCATCCCCTTTTTTTCTTTAATTTTCGTCATTTTCTTGAATTATGATAAAAAAAAGCGACGAAAACGGAGAATTTTAGCGAAATTTCGATTTTTATCCCCTTTTTTTCCTAAATTTTCGTCATTTAATTGCATTTTGATCAAAAAAAGCATCGAAAACGGAGAATTTTAGCGAAATTTCAATTTTTATCCCCATTTTTTCCTTAATTTTCGTCATTTTCTTGCATTTTGATCAAAAAAAGCGTCAAAAACGGAGAATTTTAGTGATATTTCAATTTTTATCCGGTTTTTTTCCTTAATTTTCGTAATTTTCTTGCATTTTGATCAATAAAGCGCATCGAAAACCGCGGATTTTAGAGAAATTTCAATTTTCATCCCCTTTATTTCCTTAATTTTCTTCATTTTCTTGCATTTTGATCAAAAAAAGCATCAAAACGGAGAATTTTATCGAAATGTCAATTTTACCTCCCTTTTATTCCTTAATTTTCGTAATTTTCTTGCATTTTAATCAAAAAAGCGCATCAAAAACGGAGGATTTTAGAGAAATTTCAACTTTATCCCCCTTTTTTCCTTAATTTTCGTCATTTTCTTGAATTATGATCAGAAAAAGCGACGAAAACGGAGAATTTTAGCGAAATTTCAATTTTCATCCCCTTTTTTTCTTTAATTTTCGTCATTTTCTTGAATTATGATAAAAAAAGCGACGAAAACGGAGAATTTTAGCGAAATTTCGATTTTTATCCCCTTTTTTTCCTAAATTTTCGTCATTTAATTGCATTTTGATCAAAAAAAGCATCGAAAACGGAGAATTTTAGCGAAATTTCAATTTTTATCCCCATTTTTTCCTTAATTTTCGTCATTTTCTTGCATTTTGATCAAAAAAAGCGTCAAAAACGGAGAATTTTAGTGATATTTCAATTTTTATCCGGTTTTTTTCCTTAATTTTCGTAATTTTCTTGCATTTTGATCAATAAAGCGCATCGAAAACCGCGGATTTTAGAGAAATTTCAATTTTCATCCCCTTTATTTCCTTAATTTTCTTCATTTTCTTGCATTTTGATCAAAAAAAGCATCAAAACGGAGAATTTTATCGAAATGTCAATTTTACCTCCCTTTTATTCCTTAATTTTCGTAATTTTCTTGCATTTTAATCAAAAAAGCGCATCAAAAACGGAGGATTTTAGAGAAATTTCAACTTTATCCCCATTATTTCCTTAATTTTCGTATTTTCTTGCATTTTGATCAAAAAAAAGCATCGAAAACGGAGAAAATTATCGAAATGTCAATTTTACCCCCCTTTCTTCCTTAATTTTCGTCATTTTCTTGAATTATGATCAGAAAAAGCGACGAAAACGGAGAATTTTAGCGAAATTTCAATTTTCATCCCCTTTTTTTCTTTAATTTTCGTCATTTTCTTGAATTATGATAAAAAAAAGCGACGAAAACGGAGAATTTTAGCGAAATTTCGATTTTTATCCCGTTTTTTTCCTTAATTTTCGTCATTTTCTCGCATTTTGAACAAAAAAAGCATCAAAAACGCAGAATTTTAGTGATATTTCAATTTTTATCCCCTTTTTTTCCTTAATTTTCGTCATTATCTTGCATTTTGATCAAAAAAGCGCATCAAAAACGGAGAATTTTAGCGAAATTTCAATTCTTATCCCCTATTTTTCCTTAATTTTCGTCATTTAATTGCATTTTGGTAAAAACAAGCATCGAAAACGGAGAATTTTAGCGAAATATCAATTTTTATCCCCATTTTTTCCTTAATTTTCGTCATTTTCTTGCATTTTGATCAAAAAAAGCATCAAAAACGGAGAATTTTAGTGATATTTCAATTTTTATCCCCTTTCTTTCCTTAATTTTCGTCATTTTCTTGCATTTTGATCAAAAAAGCGCATCAAAAACGGAAAATTTTAGAGAAATTTCAATTTTCATCCCCTTTATTTCCTTAATTTTCTTCATTTTCTTGCATTTTGATCAAAAAAAGCATCGAAAACGGAGAATTTTATCGAAATTTCAATTTTACCCCCCTTTTTTCCCTAATTTTCGTCATTTATTTGCACTTTGATAAAAAAATGCATCGAAAACGGAAAAATTTAGCGAAATTTCCATTTTTATCCACTTTTTTTCCTTAATTTTCCTTATTTTCTTGTATTTCGATAAAAAAAGCATCGAAAACAGAATTTTTATCCCCTTTTTTTCCTAAATTCTCGTCATTTTCTTGCACTTTGATCAATAAAAGCATCGAAAACTGAGAATTTTAGCGAAATTATATTTTTATCCTCCTTTTTTCCTTAATATTCGTCATTTTCTTGAATGATGGTCAAAAAAGCGACGAAAACGGAGAATTTTAGCAAAATTTCAATTTTAACCCCCTTTTTTTCCTTAATTTTCATCATCCTCTTGCATTTTGATCAAAAAAAGCATCGAAAACGGAGAATTTTAGTGATATTTCAATTTTTATCCCCTTTCTTTCCTTAATTTTCGTCATTTTCTTGCATTTTGATCAAAAAAGCGCATCAAAAACGGAGGATTTTAGAGAAATTTCAATTTTCATCCCCTTTATTTCCTTAATTTTCTTCATTTTCTTGCATTTTGATCAAAAAAAGCATCGAAAACGGAGAATTTTATCGAAATTTCAATTTTACCCCCCTTTTTTCCCTAATTTTCGTCATTTATTTGCACTTTGATAAAAAAATGCATCGAAAACGGAAAAATTTAGCGAAATTTCCATTTTTATCCACTTTTTTTCCTTAATTTTCCTTATTTTCTTGTATTTCGATAAAAAAAGCATCGAAAACAGAATTTTTATCCCCTTTTTTTCCTAAATTCTCGTCATTTTCTTGCACTTTGATCAATAAAAGCATCGAAAACTGAGAATTTTAGCGAAATTATATTTTTATCCTCCTTTTTTCCTTAATATTCGTCATTTTCTTGAATGATGGTCAAAAAAGCGACGAAAACGGAGAATTTTAGCAAAATTTCAATTTTAACCCCCTTTTTTTCCTTAATTTTCATCATCCTCTTGCATTTTGATCAAAAAAAGCATCGAAAACGGAGAATTTTAGCGAAATTTCGATTTTTATCCCGTTTTTTTCCTAAATTTTCGTCATTTTCTTGCATTTTGATAAAAAAAAAGCATCAAAAACGGAGAATTTTAGTGATATTTCAATTTTTATTCCCTTTTTTACCTTGATTTTCGTCATTTTCTTGCATTTTGATCAAAAAAGCGCATCAAAAACGGAGAATTTTAGCGAAATTTCAATTTTTATCCCCCTTTTTTCCTTAATTTTCGTCATTTTCTTGCATTTTGATATAAAAAAGCATCAAAAACGGAGAATTTTAGCGATATTTCTATTCTTATCCCCTTTTTTTCCTTAATTTTTTTCATTTTCTTGCATTTTGATCAAAAAAAGGATCGAAAAATGAGAATTTTAGCGAAATTTAAATTTTTATCACCTTTTTTTCCTTAATTTTCGTCATTAAATTGCATTTTGATAAAAAAAAAGCATCGAAAACGGAGAATTTTAGCGAAATTTCAATTTTACCCCCCTTTTTTCCTTAATTTTCGTCATTTTCTTGCATTTTGATCAAAAAAAGCATCGAAAACGGAGAATTTTAACGAAAATTAAATTTTTATCCCCTTTTTTTCCTAAATTTTCGTCATTTTCTTGAATTATGATCAAAAAAAGCGACGAAAACGGAGAATTTTAGCGAAATTTCAATTTTAACCCCCTTTTTTTCCTTAATTTTCGTCATCTTCTTGCATTTTAATCAAAAAAAGCAACGAAAACGGAGAATTTTAGCGAAATTTCAATTTTCATCCCCTTGTTTTCCTTAATTTTCGTCATTTTCTTGCATTTTGATCAAAAAAAGCATCGAAAACGGAGAATTTTAGCGAAATTTCAATGTTAACCCTCTTTTTTTCCTTAATTTTCGTCATTTTCTTGCATTTTGATCAAAAAAGCATCGAAAACGGAGAATTTTAGCGAAATTTCGATTTTTATCCCGTTTTTTTCCTTAATTTTCGTCATTTTCTCGCATTTTGATAAAAAAAAGCATCAAAAACGGAGAATTTTAGTGATATTTCAATTTTTATCCCCTTTTTTCCTTAATTTTCGTCATTATCTTGCATTTTGATCAAAAAAGCGCATCAAAAACGGAGAATTTTAGTAAAATTTCAATTCTTATCCCCTTTTTTTCCTTATTTTCGTCATTTAATTGCATTTTGATAAAAAAAAGCATTGAAAACGGAGAATTTTAGCGAAATTTCAATTTTTATCCCCATTTTTTCCTTAATTTTCGTCATTTTCTTGCATTTTGATCTAAAAAAGCATCAAAAACGGAGAATTTTTGTGATATTTCTATTTTTATCCCGTTTTTTTCCTTAATTTTTGTAATTTTCTTGCATTTTGATCAAAAAAGCGCATCAAAAACGGAGGATTTTAGAAAAATTTCAATTTTCATCCCCTTTATTTCCTTAAATTTCTTCATTTTCTTGCATTTTGATCAAAAAAAGCATTGAAAACGGAGAGTTTATCGAAATTTCAATTTTACCCCCCTTTTTTTCCCTAATTTTCGTCATTTTCTTGCACATTGATAAAAAAATGCATCGAAAATGGAAAAATTTAGCGAAATTTCCATTTTTATCCACTTTTTTTCCTTAATTTTCCTTATTTACTAGTATTTCGATAAAAAAAGCATCGAAAACAGAATTTTTATCCCCTTTTTTTCCTAAATTCTCGTCATTTTCTTGCACTTTGATCAATAAAAGCATCGAAAACTGAGAATTTTAGCGAAATTATATTTTTATCCTATTTTTTTCCTTAATTTTCGTCATTTTCTTGAATTATGGTCCAAAAAGCGACGAAAACGGAGAATTTTAGCAAAATTTCAATTCTAACCCCCTTTTTTCCTTAATTTTCGTCATCTTCTTGCATTTTGATCAAAAAAGGCATCGAAAACGGAGATTTTTAGCGAAATTTCGATTTTTATCCCGTTTTTTTCCTTAATTTTCGTCATTTTCTTGCATTTTGATCAAAAAAAGCATCAAAAACGGAGAATTTTTGTGATATTTCTATTTTTATCCCGTTTTTTTCCTTAATTTTCGTAATTTTCTTGCATTTTGATCAAAAAAGCGCATCAAAAACGGAGGATTTTAGAGAAATTTCAATTTTCATCCCCTTTATTTCCTTAATTTTCTTCATTTTCTTGCATTTTGATCAAAAAAAGCTTTGAAAACGGAGAGTTTATCGAAATTTCAATTTTACCCCCCTTTTTTTCCCTAATTTTCGTCATTTTCTTGCACATTGATAAAAAAATGCATCAAAAATGGAAAAATTTAGCGAAATTTCCATTTTTATCCACTTTTTTTCCTTAATTTTCCTTATTTACTTGTATTTCGATAAAAAAAGCATCGAAAACAGAATTTTTATCCCCTTTTTTTCCTAAATTCTCGTCATTTTCTTGCACTTTGATCAATAAAAGCATCGAAAACTGAGAATTTTAGCGAAATTATATTTTTATCCTATTTTTTTCCTTAATTTTCGTCATTTTCTTGAATTATGGTCCAAAAAGCGACGAAAACAGAGAACTTTAGCAAAATTTCAATTCTAACCCCCTTTTTTCCTTAATTTTCGTCATCTTCTTGCATTTTGATCAAAAAAAAAATCGAAAACGGAGATTTTTAGCGAAATTTCAATTTTTATCCCGTTTTTTCCTTAATTTTCGTCATTTGCTTGCATTTTGATCAAAAAAAGCATCGAAAACTGAAAATTTTAGCGAAATTTAAATTCTTATCGCCTTTTTTTCCTTAATTTTCGTCATTTTCTTGCATTTTGATCAAAAAAAAGCATCGAAAACGGTGAATTTTAGCGAAATTTCAATGTTAACCCCCTTTTTTTCCTTAATTTTCGTCATTTTCTTGCAATTTGATAAAAAAAAAAAGCATCGAATACGGAAAATTTTAGCGAAATTATAATTTTTATCCCCTTTTTTCCTTAATTTTCATCATTTTCCTGCATTTTGATCAAAAAAAGCATCGAAAACGGAGAATATTTGCGAAATTTTAATTTTTATCCCCATTATTTCCTTAATTTTCGTCATTTTCTTGCATTTTGATCAAAAAAAAGCATCGAAAACGGAGAATTTTATCGAAATGTCAATTTTACCCCCCTTTTTTTCCTTAATTTTCGTCATTTTCTTGCATTTTGATCAAAAAAAGCATCGAAAACGGAGAATTTTAGCGAAATTTAAATTTTTATCCCCTTTTTTTCCTTAATTTTCGTCATTTTCTTGAATTATGATCACAAAAAGCGACGAAAACGGAGAATTTTAGCGAAATTTCAATTTTAACCCCCTTTTCTTCCTTAATTTTCGTCATCTTCTTGCATTTTGATCAAAAAAAGCATCGAAAACGGAGAATTTTAGCGAAATTTCAATGTTAACCCCCTTTTTCTCCTTAATTTTCGTCATTTTCTTTCATTTTGATCAAAAAAGCATCGAAAACGGAGAATGTTAGCGAAATTTCAATTTTTATCCCGTTTTTTCCTTAATTTTCGTCATTATCTTGCATTTTGATCAAAAAAGCGCATCAAAAATGGAGAATTTTAGCGAAATTTCAATTCTTATCCCCTTTTTTTCCTTAATTTTCGTCATTTAATTGCATTTTGATCAAAAAAAGGCATCGAAAACTGAGAATTTTAGCGAAATTTCAATTTTTATCCCCATTTTTTCCTTAATTTTCGTCATTTTCTTGCATTTTCATCAAAAAAAGCGTCAAAAACGGAGAATTTTAGTGATATTTCAATTTTTATCCGGTTTTTTTCCTTAATTTTCGTAATTTTCTTGCATTTTGATCAAAAAAGCGCATCAAAAACCGCGGATTTTAGAGAAATTTCAATTTTCATCCCCTTTATTTCCTTAATTTTCTTCATTTTCTTGCATTTTGATCAAAAAAAGCATCAAAACGGAGAATTTTATCGAAATGTCAATTTTACCTCCCTTTTATTCCTTAATTTTCGTAATTTTCTTGCATTTTAATCAAAAAAGCGCATCAAAAACGGAGGATTTTAGAGAAATTTCAACTTTATCCCCATTATTTCCTTAATTTTCGTATTTTCTTGCATTTTGATCAAAAAAAAGCATCGAAAACGGAGAATTTTAGCGAAATTTCAATTTTAACCCCCTTTTTTCCTTAATTTTCGTCATTTTATTGAATTATGATCAGAAAAAGCGACGAAAACGGAGAATTTTAGCGAAATTTCAATTTTCATCCCCTTTTTTTCTTTAATTTTCGTCATTTTCTTGAATTATGATAAAAAAAAGCGACGAAAACGGAGAATTTTAGCGAAATTTCGATTTTTATCCCCTTTTTTTCCTTAATTTTCGTCATTTAATTGCATTTTGATCAAAAAAAGCATCGAAAACGGAGAATTTTAGCGAAATTTCCATTTTTATCCCCATTTTTTCCTTAATTTTCGTCATTTTCTTGCATTTTGATCAAAAAAAGCGTCAAAAACGGAGAATTTTAGTGATATTTCAATTTTTATCCGGTTTTTTTCCTTAATTTTCGTAATTTTCTTGCATTTTGATCAAAAAAGCGCATCAAAAACCGTGGATTTTAGAGAAATTTCAATTTTCATCCCCTTTATTTCCTTAATTTTCTTCATTTTCTTGCATTTTGATCAAAAAAAGCATCAAAACGGAGAATTTTATCGAAATGTCAATTTTACCTCCCTTTTATTCCTTAATTTTCGTAATTTTCTTGCATTTTAATCAAAAAAGCGCATCAAAAACGGAGGATTTTAGAGAAATTTCAACTTTATCCCCATTATTTCCTTAATTTTCGTATTTTCTTGCATTTTGATCAAAAAAAAGCATCGAAAACGGAGAATTTTAGCGAAATTTCAATTTTAACCCCCTTTTTTTCCTTAATTTTCGTCATCTTCATGCATTTTAATCAAAAAAAGCAACGAAAACGGAGAATTTTAGCGAAATTTCAATTTTCATCCCCTTGTTTTCCTTAATTTTCGTCATTTTCTTGCATTTTGATCAATAAAAGCATCGAAAACGGAGAATTTTAGCGAAATTTCAATGTTAACCCTCTTTTTTTCCTTAATTTTCGTCATTTTCTTGCATTTTGATCAAAAAAGCATCGAAAACGGAGAATTTTAGCGAAATTTCAATTTTTATCCAGTTTGTTCCTTAATTTTCGTCATTTTCTTGCATTTTGATCAAAGAAAGCATCGAAAACGGAGAATTTTAGCGAAATTTAAATTTTTATCCCCTTTTTTTCCTTAATTTTCGTCATTTTCTTGAATTATGATAAAAAAAAGCGACGAAAACGGAGAATTTTAGCGAAATTTTAATTTAAACCCACTTTTTTTCCTTAATTATCGTCATCTTCTTGCATTTTGATCAAAAAAAACCATCGAAAACGGAGAATTTTAGCGAAATTTCGATTTTTATCCCGTTTTTTTCCTTAATTTTCAACATTTTCTCACATTTTGATAAAAAAAAGCATCAAAAACGGAGAATTTTAGTGATATTTCAATTTTTATCCCCTTTTTTCCTTAATTTTCGTCATTATCTTGCATTTTGATCAAAAAAGCGCATCAAAAACGGAGAATTTTAGTAAAATTTCAATTCTTATCCCCTTTTTTTCCTTATTTTCGTCATTTAATTGCATTTTGATAAAAAAAAGCATCGAAAACGGAGAATTTTAGCGAAATTTCAATTTTTATCCCCATTTTTTCCTTAATTTTCGTCATTTTCTTGCATTTTGATCAAAAAAAGCATCAAAAACGGAGAATTTTTGTGATATTTCTATTTTTATCCCGTTTTTTTCCTTAATTTTTGTAATTTTCTTGCATTTTGATCAAAAAAGCGCATCAAAAACGGAGGATTTTAGAGAAATTTCAATTTTCATCCCCTTTATTTCCTTAAATTTCTTCATTTTCTTGCATTTTGATCAAAAAAAGCATTGAAAACGGAGAGTTTATCGAAATTTCAATTTTACCCCCCTTTTTTTCCCTAATTTTCGTCATTTTCTTGCACATTGATAAAAAAATGCATCGAAAATGGAAAAATTTAGCGAAATTTCCATTTTTATCCACTTTTTTTCCTTAATTTTCCTTATTTACTTGTATTTCGATAAAAAAAGCATCGAAAACAGAATTTTTATCCCCTTTTTTTCCTAAATTCTCGTCATTTTCTTGCACTTTGTTCAATAAAAGCATCGAAAACTGAGAATTTTAGCGAAATTATATTTTTATCCTATATTTTTCCTTAATTTTCGTCATTTTCTTGAATTATGGTCCAAAAAGCGACGAAAACGGAGAATTTTAGCAAAATTTCAATTCTAACCCCCTTTTTTCCTTAATTTTCGTCATCTTCTTGCATTTTGATCAAAAAAGGCATCGAAAACGGAGATTTTTAGCGAAATTTCGATTTTTATCCCGTTTTTTTCCTTAATTTTCGTCATTTTCTTGCATTTTGATCAAAAAAAGCATCAAAAACGGAGAATTTTTGTGATATTTCTATTTTTATCCCGTTTTTTTCCTTAATTTTCTTAATTTTCTTGCATTTTGATCAAAAAAGCGCATCAAAAACGGAGGATTTTAGAGAAATTTCAATTTTCATCCCCTTTATTTCCTTAATTTTCTTCATTTTCTTGCATTTTGATCAAAAAAAGCATTGAAAACGGAGAGTTTATCGAAATTTCAATTTTACCCCCCTTTTTTTCCCTAATTTTCGTCATTTTCTTGCACATTGATAAAAAAATGCATCGAAAATGGAAAAATTTAGCGAAATTTCCATTTTTATCCACTTTTTTTCCTTAATTTTCCTTATTTACTTGTATTTCGATAAAAAAAGCATCGAAAACAGAATTTTTATCCCCTTTTTTTCCTAAATTCTCGTCATTTTCTTGCACTTTGATCAATAAAAGCATCGAAAACTGAGAATTTATCGAAATTATATTTTTATCCTATTTTTTTCCTTAATTTTCGTCATTTTCTTGAATTATGGTCCAAAAAGCGACGAAAACAGAGAACTTTAGCAAAATTTCAATTCTAACCCCCTTTTTTCCTTAATTTTCGTCATCTTCTTGCATTTTGATCAAAAAAGGCATCGAAAACGGAGATTTTTAGCGAAATTTCGATTTTTATCCCGTTTTTTCCTTAATTTTCGTCATTTGCTTGCATTTTGATCAAAAAAAGCATCGAAAACTGAAAATTTTAGCGAAATTTAAATTCTTATCGCCTTTTTTTCCTTAATTTTCGTCATTTTCTTGCATTTTGATCAAAAAAAAGCATCGAAAACGGTGAATTTTAGCGAAATTTCAATGTTAACCCCCTTTTTTTCCTTAATTTTCGTCATTTTCTTGCAATTTGATAAAAAAAAAAAGCATCGAATACGGAAAATTTTAGCGAAATTATAATTTTTATCCCCTTTTTTCCTTAATTTTCATCATTTTCCTGCATTTTGATCAAAAAAAGCATCGAAAACGGAGAATATTTGCGAAATTTTAATTTTTATCCCCATTATTTCCTTAATTTTCGTCATTTTCTTGCATTTTGATCAAAAAAAAGCATCGAAAACGGAGAATTTTATCGAAATGTCAATTTTACCCCCCTTTTTTTCCTTAATTTTCGTCATTTTCTTGCATTTTGATCAAAAAAAGCATCGAAAACGGAGAATTTTAGCGAAATTTAAATTTTTATCCCCTTTTTTTCCTTAATTTTCGTCATTTTCTTGAATTATGATCACAAAAAGCGACGAAAACGGAGAATTTTAGCGAAATTTCAATTTTAACCCCCTTTTCTTCCTTAATTTTCGTCATCTTCTTGCATTTTGATCAAAAAAAGCATCGAAAACGGAGAATTTTAGCGAAATTTCAATGTTAACCCCCTTTTTCTCCTTAATTTTCGTCATTTTCTTTCATTTTGATCAAAAAAGCATCGAAAACGGAGAATGTTAGCGAAATTTCAATTTTTATCCCGTTTTTTCCTTAATTTTCGTCATTATCTTGCATTTTGATCAAAAAAGCGCATCAAAAACGGAGAATTTTAGCGAAATTTCAATTCTTATCCCCTTTTTTTCCTTAATTTTCGTCATTTAATTGCATTTTGATCAAAAAAAGGCATCGAAAACTGAGAATTTTAGCGAAATTTCAATTTTTATCCCCATTTTTTCCTTAATTTTCGTCATTTTCTTGCATTTTGATCAAAAAAAGCGTCAAAAACGGAGAATTTTAGTGATATTTCAATTTTTATCCGGTTTTTTTCCTTAATTTTCGTAATTTTCTTGCATTTTGATCAAAAAAGCGCATCAAAAACCGCGGATTTTAGAGAAATTTCAATTTTCATCCCCTTTATTTCCTTAATTTTCTTCATTTTCTTGCATTTTGATCAAAAAAAGCATCAAAACGGAGAATTTTATCGAAATGTCAATTTTACCTCCCTTTTATTCCTTAATTTTCGTAATTTTCTTGCATTTTAATCAAAAAAGCGCATCAAAAACGGAGGATTTTAGAGAAATTTCAACTTTATCCCCATTATTTCCTTAATTTTCGTATTTTCTTGCATTTTGATCAAAAAAAAGCATCGAAAACGGAGAAAATTATTGAAATGTCAATTTTACCCCCCTTTTTTCCTTAATTTTCGTCATTTTCTTGAATTATGATCAGAAAAAGCGACGAAAACGGAGAATTTTAGCGAAATTTCAATTTTCATCCCCTTTTTTTCTTTAATTTTCGTCATTTTCTTGAATTATGATAAAAAAAAGCGACGAAAACGGAGAATTTTAGCGAAATTTCGATTTTTATCCCCTTTTTTTCCTTAATTTTCGTCATTTAATTGCATTTTGATCAAAAAAAGCATCGAAAACGGAGAATTTTAGCGAAATTTCAATTTTTATCCCCATTTTTTCCTTAATTTTCGTCATTTTCTTGCATTTTGATCAAAAAAAGCGTCAAAAACGGAGAATTTTATCGAAATGTCAATTTTACCTCCCTTTTATTCCTTAATTTTCGTAATTTTCTTGCATTTTAATCAAAAAAGCGCATCAAAAACGGAGGATTTTAGAGAAATTTCAACTTTATCCCCCTTTTTTCCTTAATTTTCGTCATTTTCTTGAATTATGATCAGAAAAAGCGACGAAAACGGAGAATTTTAGCGAAATTTCAATTTTCATCCCCTTTTTTTCTTTAATTTTCGTCATTTTCTTGAATTATGATAAAAAAAAGCGACGAAAACGGAGAATTTTAGCGAAATTTCGATTTTTATCCCCTTTTTTTCCTAAATTTTCGTCATTTAATTGCATTTTGATCAAAAAAAGCATCGAAAACGGAGAATTTTAGCGAAATTTCAATTTTTATCCCCATTTTTTCCTTAATTTTCGTCATTTTCTTGCATTTTGATCAAAAAAAGCGTCAAAAACGGAGAATTTTAGTGATATTTCAATTTTTATCCGGTTTTTTTCCTTAATTTTCGTAATTTTCTTGCATTTTGATCAATAAAGCGCATCGAAAACCGCGGATTTTAGAGAAATTTCAATTTTCATCCCCTTTATTTCCTTAATTTTCTTCATTTTCTTGCATTTTGATCAAAAAAAGCATCAAAACGGAGAATTTTATCGAAATGTCAATTTTACCTCCCTTTTATTCCTTAATTTTCGTAATTTTCTTGCATTTTAATCAAAAAAGCGCATCAAAAACGGAGGATTTTAGAGAAATTTCAACTTTATCCCCATTATTTCCTTAATTTTCGTATTTTCTTGCATTTTGATCAAAAAAAAGCATCGAAAACGGAGAAAATTATCGAAATGTCAATTTTACCCCCCTTTTTTCCTTAATTTTCGTCATTTTCTTGAATTATGATCAGAAAAAGCGACGAAAACGGAGAATTTTAGCGAAATTTCAATTTTCATCCCCTTTTTTTCTTTAATTTTCGTCATTTTCTTGAATTATGATAAAAAAAAGCGACGAAAACGGAGAATTTTAGCGAAATTTCGATTTTTATCCCGTTTTTTTCCTTAATTTTCGTCATTTTCTCGCATTTTGAACGAAAAAAGCATCAAAAACGGAGAATTTTAGTGATATTTCAATTTTTATCCCCTTTTTTTCCTTAATTTTCGTCATTATCTTGCATTTTGATCAAAAAAGCGCATCAAAAACGGAGAATTTTAGCGAAATTTCAATTCTTATCTCCTATTTTTCCTTAATTTTCGTCATTTAATTGCATTTTGGTAAAAACAAGCATCGAAAACGGAGAATTTTAGCGAAATATCAATTTTTATCCCCATTTTTTCCTTAATTTTCGTCATTTTCTTGCATTTTGATCAAAAAAAGCATCAAAAACGGAGAATTTTAGTGATATTTCAATTTTTATCCCCTTTCTTTCCTTAATTTTCGTCATTTTCTTGCATTTTGATCAAAAAAGCGCATCAAAAACGGAGGATTTTAGAGAAATTTCAATTTTCATCCCCTTTATTTCCTTAATTTTCTTCATTTTCTTGCATTTTGATCAAAAAAAGCATCGAAAACGGAGAATTTTATCGAAATTTCAATTTTACCCCCCTTTTTTTCCCTAATTTTCGTCATTTATTTGCACTTTGATAAAAAAATGCATCGAAAACGGAAAAATTTAGCGAAATTTCCATTTTTATCCACTTTTTTTCCTTAATTTTCCTTATTTTCTTGTATTTCGATAAAAAAAGCATCGAAAACAGAATTTTTATCCCCTTTTTTTCCTAAATTTTCGTCATTTTCTTGCACTTTGATCAATAAAAGCATCGAAAACTGAGAATTTTAGCGAAATTATATTTTTATCCTCCTTTTTTCCTTAATATTCGTCATTTTCTTGAATGATGGTCAAAAAAGCGACGAAAACGGAGAATTTTAGCAAAATTTCAATTTTAACCCCCTTTTTTTCCTTAATTTTCATCATCCTCTTGCATTTTGATCAAAAAAAGCATCGAAAACGGAGAATTTTAGCGAAATTTCGATTTTTATCCCGTTTTTTTCCTAAATTTTCGTCATTTTCTCGCATTTTGATAAAAAAAAAGCATCAAAAACGGAGAATTTTAGTGATATTTCAATTTTTATTCCCTTTTTTACCTTGATTTTCGTCATTTTCTTGCATTTTGATCAAAAAAGCGCATCAAAAACGGAGAATTTTAGCGAAATTTCAATTTTTATCCCCCTTTTTTCCTTAATTTTCGTCATTTTCTTGCATTTTGATATAAAAAAGCATCAAAAACGGAGAATTTTAGCGATATTTCTATTCTTATCCCCTTTTTTTCCTTAATTTTTTTCATTTTCTTGCATTTTGATCAAAAAAAGGATCGAAAAATGAGAATTTTAGCGAAATTTAAATTTTTATCACCTTTTTTTCCTTAATTTTCGTCATTTTCTTGCATTTTGATCAAAAAAAGGATCGAATACGGAAAATTTTAGCGAAATTATAATTTTTATCCCCTTTTTACTTTCTCCATATACGAAGTATAGAGAAAGTATTGTTTTCATGAAAAAATTCGACTTCGAGATTTCAACGGAAATACATGTTTTGGGGTCCCTAGAACACGTTTCGACCATTTTCTGAATGATGTCTGTGTGTATGTGTGTGTGTGTGTGTGTGTGTGTGTGTGTGTGTGTGTGTGTGTGAGTGTGTTTGTGTGTATGTGTGTGTGTGATAATGGGCGTTCTAACTCGAAAACTAAAAGTCGTATCAATACCAAACTTCATATATAGTACTGTTGTGTGTGCTGTCAGAGTTGATTAGTTTTTGGAGTAAATCCGTTAACCGGAAGTCGAGCTTTATTCATTAAAGCTCATTTCCGGTTTTCAAAATATCTCCATAAATATGATATATACGTCTATTATATTACTTATAAAAGTTTTAGATAGTATAATTTACTATAACTTTTGTATTTAACATATTTTTTTATCACCGGTTCATTAGGAGTTATTCGTGAAATACTGATAAACCGGAAGAAGATGATTATGTACTTTGTGGGTGCTCTAACATGAAAACTATTCGTCGGATCAACACCAAATTTCATACATAGTACTTTCATTACAGTCGTTAGAGTTGATTAGTTTTTGGAGTAAATCGGCTGACCGGAAGTCGAGCTTCATTCTTCAAAGCTCATTTCCGGTTTTCCAAATATCTCCATTAATATGATATTTAGGTATATACTATTTTAAATAAATGTTGTAGAAAATATATTTTACTATAACTTTTGTATGAAACATATTTTTGCATCACTGATTGTTTAGGAGTTATCCATGAAATACTGATAAACCGGAAGTTGCTGATTATGTACGTTGTGTAAAGCTCATTTCCGGTTTTCAAAATATATCCATAAATATGATATATTGGTATATTGTATTCCTTATAAAAGTTTTAGATAATATAATTTACTATAACTTTTGTATTTAACATATTTTTGTATAACCGGTTGATTATGAGTTATTCGTGAAATACTGATAAACCGGAAGAAGATGATTATGTACTTTGTGGGCGCTCTAACATGAAAACTATTTGTCGGATCAACACCAAATTTCATATATAGTATTTTGGTTTGTGTCGTTAGAGTTGATTAGTTTTTCGAGTGAATCGGTTAACCGGAAGTTGAGCTTAATTCTTCAAAGCTCATTTCCGGTTTTCAAAATATCTCCATAAATATGGTATTTAGGTATATACTATTATTTGTAAAAGTTTTAGAAAATGTAATGTACTATAACTTTTGGTTGAAATATATTTTTGTATCACTGATTGTTTAGGAGTTATTCATGAAATACTGATAAACCGGAAGTTGCTGATTATGTACTTTGTGGGCGCTCTGGGCTCTATGGGCGAAAGGCCAATTTCATCGTTTTTCATCGATCATGCCCCGTAAAAATTATTTATCATGTTTTTGGCATCAAAGATAATATATAATATTAATAACTCAAATTCCAAGTTTAGATGGAATATAGAGTTCGAAATTATTGCGGTAGATAAATATTTACCTCTTATATATATATGGAGAAAGTCATGTGCTGGCCACATCAGATTTTTTTCCTTAATTTTCGTCATTTTCCTGCATTTTGATCAAAAAATGCATTGAAAACTGAGAATTTTTATCCCCTTTTTTTCCTAAATTTTAGTCATTTTCTTGCATTTTGATCAAAAAAAGCATAGAAAACGGAGAATTTTAGCGAAATTACAATTTTTATCCCCTTTTTTTCCTTAATTTTCGTCATTTTCTTGCATTTTAATAAAAAAAAGCATTGAAAACTGAGAATTTTTATCCCCTTTTTTTCCTTAATTCTCGTCATTTATCTAGCATTTTGATCAAAACAAGCAACGAAATCTGAGAATTTTAGCGAAATTTCAATTTCTATCCCCTTTTTTCCTTAATTTTCGTCATTTTCTTGAATTATGATCTAAAAAAGCAACGAAAACGGAGAATTTTATTGAAATGTCAATTTTACCCCCCTTTTTTTCCTTAATTTTCGACATTTTCTTGCATTTTGATCATAAAAAGCATCGAAAACTGAGAATTTTAGCGAAATTATATTTTTATCCCCTTTTTTTCCTTAATATTCGTCATTTTCTTGAATGATGGTCAAAAAAGCGACGAAAACGGAGAATTTTAGCAAAATTTCAATTTTAACCCCCTTTTTTTCCTTAATTTTCATCATCTTCTTGCATTTTGATCAAAAAAAGCATCGAAAACGGAGATTTTTAGCGAAATTTCGATTTTTATCCCGTTTTTTTCCTAAATTTTCGGCATTTTCTCGCATTTTGATAAAAAAAAAGCATCAAAAACGGAGAATTTTAGTGATATTTCAATTTTTATCCCCTTTTTTTCCTTGATTTTCGTCATTTTCTTGCATTTTGATCAAAAAAGCGCATAAAAAACGGAGAATTTTAGTGAAATTTCAATTTTTATCCCCCTTTTTTCCTTAATTTTCGTCATTTTCTTGCATTTTGATATAATAAAGCATCAATAACGGAGAATTTTAGCGAAATTTAAATTTTTATCCCCTTTTTTTTTAATTTTCGTCATTTTCTTGAATTATGATCAAAAAAGCGACGAAAACGGAGAATTTTAGCGAAATTTCAATTTTGACCCCCTTTTTTTCCTTAATTTTCGTGATCTTCTTGCATTTTGATCAAAAAAACATCGAAAACGGAGAATTTTAGCAAAATTTCTATTTTTATCCGTTTTTTTTCCTTAATTTTCGTCATTTTCTTGCATTTTGATCAAAAAAAGCATCGAAAACGGAGAATTTAAGTGTTATTTCAATTTTTATCCCCTTTTTTTTCCTTAATTTTCGTCATTATCTTGCATTTTGATCAAAAAAGCGCATCAAAAACGGAGAATTTTAGCGAAATTTCAATTCTTATCCCCTATTTTTCCTTAATTTTCGTCATTTAATTGCATTTTGATCAAAAAAAGCATCGAAAACGGAGAATTTTAACGAAATTTCAATTTTTATCCCCATTTTTTCCTTAATTTTCGTCATTTTCTTGCATTTTGGTCAAAAAAAGCGTCAAAAACGGAGAATTTTAGTGATATTTATATTTTTATCCGGTTTTTTTCCTTAATTTTCGTAATTTTCTTGCATTTTGATCAAAAAAGCGCATCAAAAACCGCGGATTTTAGAGAAATTTCAATTTTCATCCCCTTTATTTCCTTAATTTTCTTCATTTTCTTGCATTTTGATCAAAAAAAAGCATCGAAAACGGAGAATATTATCGAAATGTCAATTTTACCTCCCTTTTATTCCTTAATTTTCGTAATTTTCTTGCATTTTGATCAAAAAAGCGCATCAAAAACGGAGGATTTTAGAGAAATTTCAATTTTTATCCCCATTATTTCCTTAATTTTCGTATTTTCTTGCATTTTGATCAAAGAAAAGCATCGAAAACGGAGAAATTTATCGAAATGTCAATTTTACCCCCCTTTTTTCCTTAATTTTCGTCATTTTCTTGAATTATGATCAGAAAAAGCGACGAAAACGGAGAATTTTAGCGAAATTTCAATTTTCATCCCCTTTTTTTCCTTAATTTTTGTCATTATCTTGCATTTTGATCAAAAAAGCGCATCAAAAACGGAGAATTTTAGCGAAATTTCAATTCTTATCCCCTATTTTTCCTTAATTTTCGTCATTTAATTGCATTTTGATAAAAAAAGCATCGAAAACGGAGAATTTTAGCGAAAAATCAATTTTTATCCCCATTTTTTCCCTAATTTTCGTCATTTTCTTGCATTTTGATCAAAAAAAGCATCAAAAACGGAGAATTTTAGTGATATTTCAATTTTTATCCCCTTTTTTTCCTTAATTTTCGTAATTTTCTTGCATTTTGATCAAAAAAGCGCATCAAAATCGGAGGATTTTAGAGAAATTTCAATTTTCATCCCCTTTATTTCCTTAATTTTTTCATTTTCTTGCATTTTGATCAAAAAAAGCATCGAAAACGGAGAATTTTATCGAAATTTCAACTTTACCCCCCCTTTTTTCCCTAATTTTCGTCATTTTCTTGCACTTTGATAAAAAAAATGCATCGAAAACGGAAAAATTTAGCGAAATTTCCATTTTTATCCATTTTTTTTCCTTAATTTTCCTTATTTTCTTGTATTTCGATAAAAAAAGCATCGAAAACAGAATTTTTATCCACTTTTTTTCCTAAATTCTCGTCATTTTCTTGCACTTTGATCAATAAAAGCATCGAAAACTGAGAATTTTAGCGAAATTATATTTTTATCCTCCTTTTTTCCTTAATATTCGTCATTTTCTTGAACGATGGTCAAAAAAGCGACGAAAACGGAGAATTTTAGCAAAATTTCAATTTTAACCCCCTTTTTTTCCTTAATTTTCATCATCCTCTTGCATTTTGATCAAAAAAAGCATCGAAAACGGAGATTTTTAGCGAAATTTCGATTTTTATCCCGTTTTTTTCCTAAATTTTCGGCATTTTCTCGCATTTTGATTAAAAAAAAGCATCAAAAACGGAGAATTTTAGTGATATTTCAATTTTTATCCCCTTTTTTTCCTTGATTTTCGTCATTTTCTTGCATTTTGATCAAAAAAGCGCATAAAAAACGGAGAATTTTAGCGAAATTTCAATTTTTATCCCCCTTTTTTCCTTAATATTCGTCATTTTCTTGCATTTTTATCAAAAAAAGGATCGAATACGGAAAATTTTAGCGAAATTATAATTTTTATCCCCTTTTTTTCCTTAATTTTCGTCATTTTCCTGCATTTTGATCAAAAAATGCATTGAAAACTGAGAATTTTTATCCCCTTTTTTTCCTAAATTTTAGTCATTTTCTTGCATTTTGATCAAAAAAAGCATAGAAAACGGAGAATTTTAGCGAAGTTACAATTTTTATCCCCTTTTTTTCCTTAATTTTCGTCATTTTCTTGCATTTTGATAAAAAAAAGCATTGAAAACTGAGAATTTTTATCCCCTTTTTTTCCTTAATTCTCGTCATTTATCTAGCATTTTGATCAAAACAAGCAACGAAAACTGAGAATTTTAGCGAAATTTCGATTTCTATCCCCTTTTTTCCTTAATTTTCGTCATTTTCTTGAATTATGATCTAAAAAAGCAACGAAAACGGAGAATTTTATTGAAATGTCAATTTTACCCCCCTTTTTTTCCTTAATTTTCGACATTTTCTTGCATTTTGATCATAAAAAGCATCGAAAACGGAGAATTTTAGCGAAATTTAAATTTTTATCCCCTTTTTTTCCTTAATTTTCGTCATTTTCTTGAATTATGATCAAAAAAGCGACGAAAACGGAGAATTTTAGCAAAATTTCAATTTTAACCCCCTTTTTTTCCTTAATTTTCGTCATTTTCTCGCATTTTGATAAAAAAAAGCATCAAAAACGGAGAATTTTAGTGATATTTCAATTTTTATCCCCTTTTTTCCTTAATTTTCGTCATTATCTTGCATTTTGATCAAAAAAAGCTTCGAAAACGGAGAATTTTAGCGAAATTTCAATTTTTATCCCCATTTTTTCTTTAATTTTCGTCATTTTCTTGCATTTTGATCAAAAAAAGCATCAAAAACGGAGAATTTTAGAGAAATTTCAGTTTTTAACCCCATTATTTCCTTAATTATCGTCATTTTCTTGCATTTTGATCAAAAAAAAGCATCGAAAACGGAGAATATTATCGAAATGTCAATTTTACCCCCCTTTTTTTCCTTAATTTTCGTAATATTCTTGCATTTTGATCAGAAAAGCGCATCAAAAACGGAGGATTTTAGAGAAATTTCCATTTATATCCACTTTTTTTCGTTCATTTTCCTTATTTTCTTGTATTTCGATAAAAAAAAGCATCGAAAACAGAATTTTTATCCCCTTTTTTTCCTAAATTCTCGTCATTTTCTTGCATTTTGATCAATTAAAGCATCGAAAACTGAGAATTTTAGCGAAATTTAAATTTTTATCCCCTTTTTTTCCTTAATTTTCGTCATTTTCTTGCATTTTGATCAAAAAAACATCGAAAACGGAGAATTTTAGCAAAATTTCTATTTTTATCCGTTTTTTTTTCCTTAATTTTCGTCATTTTCTTGCATTTTGATCAAAAAAAGCATCGAAAACGGAGAATTTAAGTGATATTTCAATTTTTATCCCCTTTTTTTTCCTTAATTTTCGTCATTATCTTGCATTTTGATCAAAAAAGCGCATCAAAAACGGAGAATTTTAGCGAAATTTCAATTCTTATCCCCTATTTTTCCTTAATTTTCGTCATTTAATTGCATTTTGATCAAAAAAAGCATCGAAAACGGAGAATTTTAGCGAAATTTCAATTTTTATCCCCATTTTTTCCTTAATTTTCGTCATTTTCTTGCATTTTGGTCAAAAAAAGCGTCAAAAACGGAGAATTTTAGTGATATTTCAATTTTTATCCGGTTTTTTTCCTTAATTTTCGTAATTTTCTTGCATTTTGATCAAAAAAGCGCATCAAAAACCGCGGATTTTAGAGAAATTTCAATTTTCATCCCCTTTATTTCCTTAATTTTCTTCATTTTCTTGCATTTTGATCAAAAAAAAGCATCGAAAACGGAGAATATTATCGAAATGTCAATTTTACCTCCCTTTTTTTCCTTAATTTTCGTAATTTTCTTGCATTTTGATCAAAAAAGCGCATCAAAAACGTAGGATTTTAGAGAAATTTCAATTTTTATCCCCATTATTTCCTTAATTTTCGTATTTTCTTGCATTTTGATCAAAGAAAAGCATCGAAAACGGAGAAATTTATCGAAATGTCAATTTTACCCCCCTTTTTTCCTTAATTTTCGTCATTTTCTTGAATTATGATCAGAAAAAGCGACGAAAACGGAGAATTTTAGCGAAATTTCAATTTTCATCCCCTTTTTTTCTTTAATTTTCGTCATTTTCTTGAATTATGATAAAAAAAAGCGACGAAAACGGAGAATTTTAGCAAAATTTCGATTTTTATCCCGTTTTTTTCCTTAATTTTCGTCATTTTCTCGCATTTTGAACAAAAAAAGCATCAAAAACGGAGAATTTAACTGATATTTAAATTTTTATCCCCTTTTTTTCCTTAATTTTTGTCATTATCTTGCATTTTGATCAAAAAGCGCATCAAAAACGGAGAATTTTAGCGAAATTTCAATTCTTATCCCCTATTTTTCCTTAATTTTCGTCATTTAATTGCATTTTGATAAAAAAAGCATCGAAAACGGAGAATTTTAGCGAAAAATCAATTTTTATCCCCAATTTTTCCCTAATTTTCGTCATTTTCTTGCATTTTGATCAAAAAAAGCATCAAAAACGGAGAATTTTAGTGATATTTCAATTTTTATCCCCTTTTTTTCCTTAATTTTCGTAATTTTCTTGCATTTTGATCAAAAAAGCGCATCAAAAACGGAGGATTTTAGAGAAATTTCAATTTTAATCGCCTTTATTTCCTTAATTTTTTCATTTTCTTGCATTTTGATCAAAAAAAGCATCGAAAACGGAGAATTTTATCGAAATTTCAATTTTACCCCCCTTTTTTTCCCTAATTTTCGTCATTTTCTTGCACTTTGATAAAAAAAATGCATCGAAAACGGAAAAATTTAGCGAAATTTCCATTTTTATCCACTTTTTTTCCTTAATTTTCCTTATTTTCTTGTATTTCGATAAAAAAAGCATCGAAAACAGAATTTTTATCCCCTTTTTTTCCTAAATTCTCGTCATTTTCTTGCACTTTGATCAATAAAAGCATCGAAAACTGAGAATTTTAGCGAAATTATATTTTTATCCTCCTTTTTTCCTTAATATTCGTCATTTTCTTGAATGATGGTCAAAAAAGCGACGAAAACGGAGAATTTTAGCAAAATTTCAATTTTATCCCCCTTTTTTTCCTTAATTTTCATCATCCTCTTGCATTTTGATCAAATAAAGCATCGAAAACGGAGATTTTTAGCGAAATTTCGATTTTTATCCCGTTTTTTTCCTAAATTTTCGGCATTTTCTCGCATTTTGATAAAAAAAGCATCAAAAACGGAGAATTTTAGTGATATTTCAATTTTTATCCCCTTTTTTTCCTTGATTTAAGTCATTTTCTTGCATTTTGATCAAAAAAGCGCATAAAAAACGGAGAATTTTAGCGAAATTTCAATTTTTATCCCCCTTTTTTCCTTAATTTTCGTCATTTTCTTGCATTTTGATATAATAAAGCATCAATAACGGAGAATTTTAGCGAAATTTAAATTTTTATCCCCTTTTTTTTTTAATTTTCGTCATTTTCTTGAATTATGTTCAAAAAAGCGACGAAAACGGAGAATTTTAGCGAAATTTCAATTTTGACCCACTTTTTTTCCTTAATTTTCGTGATCTTCTTGCATTTTGATCAAAAAAACATCGAAAACGGAGAATTTTAGCAAAATTTCTATTTTTATCCGTTTTTTTTCCTTAATTTTCGTCATTTTCTTGCATTTTGATCAAAAAAAGCATCGAAAACGGAGAATTTAAGTGATATTTCAATTTTTATCCCCTTTTTTTTCCTTAATTTTCGTCATTATCTTGCATTTTGATCAAAAAAGCGCATCAAAAACGGAGAAATTTAGCGAAATTTCAATTCTTATCCCCTATTTTTCCTTAATTTTCGTCATTTAATTGCATTTTGATCAAAAAAAGGCATCGAAAACGGAGAATTATAGCGAAATTTCAATTTTTATCCCCATTTTTTCCTTAATTTTCGTCATTTTCTTGCATTTTGGTCAAAAAAAGCGTCAAAAACGGAGAATTTTAGTGATATTTCAATTTTTATCCGGTTTTTTTCCTTAATTTTCGTAATTTTCTTGCATTTTGATCAAAAAAGCGCATCAAAAACCGCGGATTTTAGAGAAATTTCAATTTTCATCCCCTTTATTTCCTTAATTTTCTTCATTTTCTTGCATTTTGATAAAAAAAAAGCATCGAAAACGGAGAATATTATCGAAATGTCAATTTTACCTCCCTTTTATTCCTTAATTTTCGTAATTTTCTTGCATTTTGATCAAAAAAGCGCATCAAAAACGGAGGATTTTAGAGAAATTTCAATTTTTATCCCCATTATTTCCTTAATTTTCGTATTTTCTTGCATTTTGATCAAAGAAAAGCATCGAAAACGGAGAAATTTATCGAAATGTCAATTTTACCCCCCTTTTTTCCTTAATTTTCGTCATTTTCTTGAATTATGATCAGAAAAAGCGACGAAAACGGAGAATTTTAGCGAAATTTCAATTTTCATCCCCTTTTTTTCTTTAATTTTCGTCATTTTCTTGAATTATGATAAAAAAAAGCGACGAAAACGGAGAATTTTAGCGAAATTTCGATTTTTATCCCGTTTTTTTCCTTAATTTTCGTCATTTTCTCGCATTTTGAACAAAAAAAGCATCAAAAACGGAGAATTTAAGTGATATTTAAATTTTTATCCCCTTTTTTTCCTTAATTCTTGTCATTATCTTGCATTTTGATCAAAAAAGCGCATCAAAAACGGAGTATTTTAGCGAAATTTCAATTCTTATCCCCTATTTTTCCTTAATTTTCGTCATTTAATTGCATTTTGATAAAAAAAGCATCGAAAACGGAGAATTTTAGCGAAAAATCAATTTTTATCCCCATTTTTTCCCTAATTTTCGTCATTTTCTTGCATTTTGATCAAAAAAAGCATCAAAAACGGAGAATTTTAGTGATATTTCAATTTTTATCCCCTTTTTTTCCTTAATTTTCGTAATTTTCTTGCATTTTGATCAAAAAAGCGCATCAAAATCGGAGGATTTTAGAGAAATTTCAATTTTCATCCCCTTTATTTCCTTAATTTTCGTCATTTTCTTGCATTTTGATCAAAAAAAGCATCGAAAACGGAGAATTTAAGTGATATTTCAATTTTTATCCCCTTTTTTTTCCTTAATTTTCGTCATTATCTTGCATTTTGATCAAAAAAGCGCATCAAAAACGGAGAATTTTAGCGAAATTTCAATTCTTATCCCCTATTTTTCCTTAATTTTCGTCATTTAATTGCATTATGATCAAAAAAAGCATCGAAAACGGAGAATTTTAGCGAAATTTCAATTTTTATCCCCATTTTTTCCTTAATTTTCGTCATTTTCTTGCATTTTGGTCAAAAAAAGCGTCAAAAACGGAGAATTTTAGTGATATTTCAATTTTTATCCGGTTTTTTTCCTTAATTTTCGTAATTTTCTTGCATTTTGATCAAAAAAGCGCATCAAAAACCGCGGATTTTAGAGAAATTTCAATTTTCATCCCCTTTATTTCCTTAATTTTCTTCATTTTCTTGCATTTTGATCAAAAAAAAGCATCGAAAACGGAGAATATTATCGAAATGTCAATTTTACCTCCCTTTTTTTCCTTAATTTTCGTAATTTTCTTGCATTTTGATCAAAAAAGCGCATCAAAAACGGAGGATTTTAGAGAAATTTCAATTTTTATCCCCATTATTTCCTTAATTTTCGTATTTTCTTGCATTTTGATCAAAGAAAAGCATCGAAAACGGAGAAATTTATCGAAATGTCAATTTTACCCCCCTTTTTTTCCTTAATTTTCGTCATTTTCTTGAATTATGATCAGAAAAAGCGACGAAAACGGAGAATTTTAGCGAAATTTCAATTTTCATCCCCTTTTTTTCTTTAATTTTCGTCATTTTCTTGAATTATGATAAAAAAAAGCGACGAAAACGGAGAATTTTAGCAAAATTTCGATTTTTATCCCGTTTTTTTCCTTAATTTTCGTCATTTTCTCGCATTTTGAACAAAAAAAGCATCAAAAACGGAGAATTTAAGTGATATTTAAATTTTTATCCCCTTTTTTTCCTTAATTTTTGTCATTATCTTGCATTTTGATCAAAAAGCGCATCAAAAACGGAGAATTTTAGCGAAATTTCAATTCTTATCCCCTATTTTTCCTTAATTTTCGTCATTTAATTGCATTTTGATAAAAAAAGCATCGAAAACGGAGAATTTTAGCGAAAAATCAATTTTTATCCCCAATTTTTCCCTAATTTTCGTCATTTTCTTGCATTTTGATCAAAAAAAGCATCAAAAACGGAGAATTTTAGTGATATTTCAATTTTTATCCCCTTTTTTTCCTTAATTTTCGTAATTTTCTTGCATTTTGATCAAAAAAGCGCATCAAAAACGGAGGATTTTAGAGAAATTTCAATTTTCATCGCCTTTATTTCCTTAATTTTTTCATTTTCTTGCATTTTGATCAAAAAAAGCATCGAAAACGGAGAATTTTATCGAAATTTCAATTTTACCCCCCTTTTTTTCCCTAATTTTCGTCATTTTCTTGCACTTTGATAAAAAAAATGCATCGAAAACGGAAAAATTTAGCGAAATTTCCATTTTTATCCACTTTTTTTCCTTAATTTTCCTTATTTTCTTGTATTTCGATAAAAAAAGCATCGAAAACAGAATTTTTATCCCCTTTTTTTCCTAAATTCTCGTCATTTTCTTGCACTTTGATCAATAAAAGCATCGAAAACTGAGAATTTTAGCGAAATTATATTTTTATCCTCCTTTTTTCCTTAATATTCGTCATTTTCTTGAATGATGGTCAAAAAAGCGACGAAAACGGAGAATTTTAGCAAAATTTCAATTTTATCCCCCTTTTTTTCCTTAATTTTCATCATCCTCTTGCATTTTGATCAAATAAAGCATCGAAAACGGAGATTTTTAGCGAAATTTCGATTTTTATCCCGTTTTTTTCCTAAATTTTCGGCATTTTCTCGCATTTTGATAAAAAAAAGCATCAAAAACGGAGAATTTTAGTGATATTTCAATTTTTATCCCCTTTTTTTCCTTGATTTAAGTCATTTTCTTGCATTTTGATCAAAAAAGCGCATAAAAAACGGAGAATTTTAGCGAAATTTCAATTTTTATCCCCCTTTTTTCCTTAATTTTCGTCATTTTCTTGCATTTTGATATAATAAAGCATCAATAACGGAGAATTTTAGCGAAATTTAAATTTTTATCCCCTTTTTTTTTTAATTTTCGTCATTTTCTTGAATTATGTTCAAAAAAGCGACGAAAACGGAGAATTTTAGCGAAATTTCAATTTTGACCCCCTTTTTTTCCTTAATTTTCGTGATCTTCTTGCATTTTGATCAAAAAAACATCGAAAACGGAGAATTTTAGCAAAATTTCTATTTTTATCCGTTTTTTTTCCTTAATTTTCGTCATTTTCTTGCATTTTGATCAAAAAAAGCATCGAAAACGGAGAATTTAAGTGATATTTCAATTTTTATCCCCTTTTTTTTCCTTAATTTTCGTCATTATCTTGCATTTTGATCAAAAAAGCGCATCAAAAACGGAGAAATTTAGCGAAATTTCAATTCTTATCCCCTATTTTTCCTTAATTTTCGTCATTTAATTGCATTTTGATCAAAAAAAGGCATCGAAAACGGAGAATTATAGCGAAATTTCAATTTTTATCCCCATTTTTTCCTTAATTTTCGTCATTTTCTTGCATTTTGGTCAAAAAAAGCGTCAAAAACGGAGAATTTTAGTGATATTTCAATTTTTATCCGGTTTTTTTCCTTAATTTTCGTAATTTTCTTGCATTTTGATCAAAAAAGCGCATCAAAAACCGCGGATTTTAGAGAAATTTCAATTTTCATCCCCTTTATTTCCTTAATTTTCTTCATTTTCTTGCATTTTGATCAAAAAAAAGCATCGAAAACGGAGAATATTATCGAAATGTCAATTTTACCTCCCTTTTATTCCTTAATTTTCGTAATTTTCTTGCATTTTGATCAAAAAAGCGCATCAAAAACGGAGGATTTTAGAGAAATTTCAATTTTTATCCCCATTATTTCCTTAATTTTCGTATTTTCTTGCATTTTGATCAAAGAAAAGCATCGAAAACGGAGAAATTTATCGAAATGTCAATTTTACCCCCCTTTTTTCCTTAATTTTCGTCATTTTCTTGAATTATGATCAGAAAAAGCGACGAAAACGGAGAATTTTAGCGAAATTTCAATTTTCATCCCCTTTTTTTCTTTAATTTTCGTCATTTTCTTGAATTATGATAAAAAAAAAGCGACGAAAACGGAGAATTTTAGCGAAATTTCGATTTTTATCCCGTTTTTTTCCTTAATTTTCGTCATTTTCTCGCATTTTGAACAAAAAAAGCATCAAAAACGGAGAATTTAAGTGATATTTAAATTTTTATCCCCTTTTTTTCCTTAATTCTTGTCATTATCTTGCATTTTGATCAAAAAAGCGCATCAAAAACGGAGAATTTTAGCGAAATTTCAATTCTTATCCCCTATTTTTCCTTAATTTTCGTCATTTAATTGCATTTTGATAAAAAAAGCATCGAAAACGGAGAATTTTAGCGAAAAATCAATTTTTATCCCCATTTTTTCCCTAATTTTCGTCATTTTCTTGCATTTTGATCAAAAAAAGCATCAAAAACGGAGAATTTTAGTGATATTTCAATTTTTATCCCCTTTTTTTCCTTAATTTTCGTAATTTTCTTGCATTTTGATCAAAAAAGCGCATCAAAATCGGAGGATTTTAGAGAAATTTCAATTTTCATCCCCTTTATTTCCTTAATTTTTTCATTTTCTTGCATTTTGATCAAAAAAAGCATCGAAAACGGAGAATGTTATCGAAATTTCAACTTTACCCCCCTTTTTTTCCCTAATTTTCGTCATTTTCTTGCATTTTGATAAAAAAAGCATCGAAAACGGAGAATTTTAGCGAAAATCAATTTTTATCCCCATTTTTTCCCTAATTTTCGTCATTTTCTTGCATTTTGATCAAAAAAAGCATCAAAAACGGAGAATTTTAGTGATATTTCAATTTTTATCCCCTTTTTTTCCTTAATTTTCGTAATTTTCTTGCATTTTGATCAAAAAAGCGCATCAAAATCGGAGGATTTTAGAGAAATTTCAATTTTCATCCCCTTTATTTCCTTAATTTTTTCATTTTCTTGCATTTTGATCAAAAAAAGCATCGAAAACGGAAAAATTTAGCGAAATTTCCATTTTTATCCACTTTTTTTCCTTAATTTTCCTTATTTTCTTGTATTTCGATAAAAAAAGCATCGAAAACAGAATTTTTATCCCCTTTTTTTCCTAAATTCTCGTCATTTTCTTGCACTTTGATCAATAAAAGCATCGAAAACTGAGAATTTTAGCGAAATTATATTTTTATCCTCCTTTTTTCCTTAATATTCGTCATTTTCTTGAATGATGGTCAAAAAAGCGACGAAAACGGAGAATTTTAGCAAAATTTCAATTTTAACCCCCTTTTTTTCCTTAATTTTCATCATCCTCTTGCATTTTGATCAAAAAAAGCATCGAAAACGGAGATTTTTAGCGAAATTTCGATTTTTATCCCGTTTTTTTCCTAAATTTTCGGCATTTTCTCGCATTTTGATTAAAAAAAGCATCAAAAACGGAGAATTTTAGTGATATTTCAATTTTTATCCCCTTTTTTTCCTTGATTTTCGTCATTTTCTTGCATTTTGATCAAAAAAGCGCAAAAAAAACGGAGAATTTTAGCGAAATTTCAATTTTTATCCCCCTTTTTTCCTTAATTTTCGTTATTTTCTTGCATTTTGATATAATAAAGCATCAATAACGGAGAATTTTAGCGAAATTTAAATTTTTATCCCCTTTTTTTTTTAATTTTCGTCATTTTCTTGAATTATGATCAAAAAAGCGACGAAAACGGAGAATTTTAGCGAAATTTCAATTTTGACCCCCTTTTTTTCCTTAATTTTCGTGATCTTCTTGCATTTTAATCAAAAAAAGCATCGAAAACGGAGAATTTTAGTGATATTTCAATTTTTATCCCCTTTTTTTCCTTAATTTTCGTCATTATCTTGCATTTTGATCGAAAAAAGCTTCGAAAACGGAGAATTTTAGCGAAATTTCAATTTTTATCCCCTTTATTTCCTTAATTTTTTCATTTTCTTGCATTTTGATCAAAAAAAGCATCGAAAACGGAGAATTTTATCGAAATTTCAACTTTACCCCCCTTTTTTTCCCTAATTTTCGTCATTTTCTTGCATTTTGATAAAAAAAGCATCGAAAACGGAGAATTTTAGCGAAAAATCAATTTTTATCCCCATTTTTTCCCTAATTTTCGTCATTTTCTTGCATTTTGATCAAAAAAAGCATCAAAAACGGAGAATTTTAGTGATATTTCAATTTTTATCCCCTTTTTTTCCTTAATTTTCGTAATTTTCTTGCATTTTGATCAAAAAAGCGCATCAAAATCGGAGGATTTTAGAGAAATTTCAATTTTCATCCCCTTTATTTCCTTAATTTTTTCATTTTCTTGCATTTTGATGAAAAAAAGCATCGAAAACGGAAAAATTTAGCGAAATTTCCATTTTTATCCACTTTTTTTCCTTAATTTTCCTTATTTTCTTGTATTTCGATAAAAAAAGCATCGAAAACAGAATTTTTATCCCCTTTTTTTCCTAAATTCTCGTCATTTTCTTGCACTTTGATCAATAAAAGCATCGAAAACTGAGAATTTTAGCGAAATTATATTTTTATCCTCCTTTTTTCCTTAATATTCGTCATTTTCTTGAATGATGGTCAAAAAAGCGACGAAAACGGAGAATTTTAGCAAAATTTCAATTTTAACCCCCTTTTTTTCCTTAATTTTCATCATCCTCTTGCATTTTGATCAAAAAAAGCATCGAAAACGGAGATTTTTAGCGAAATTTCGATTTTTATCCCGTTTTTTTCCTAAATTTTCGGCATTTTCTCGCATTTTGATTAAAAAAAAGCATCAAAAAAGGAGAATTTTAGTGATATTTCAATTTTTATCCCCTTTTTTTCCTTGATTTTCGTCATTTTCTTGCATTTTGATCAAAAAAGCGCATAAAAAACGGAGAATTTTAGCGAAATTTCAATTTTTATCCCCCTTTTTTCCTTAATTTTCGTCATTTTCTTGCATTTTGATCAAAAAAAGCATCGAAAACGGAGAATTTTAGCGAAATTTAAATTTTTATCCCCTTTTTTTCCTTAATTTTCGTCATTTTCTTGAATTATGATCAAAAAAGCGACGAAAACGGAGAATTTTAGCAAAATTTCAATTTTAACCCCCTTTTTTTCCTTAATTTTCGTCATTTTCTCGCATTTTGATAAAAAAAAGCATCAAAAACGGAGAATTTTAGTGATATTTCAATTTTTATCCCCTTTTTTCCTTAATTTTCGTCATTATCTTGCATTTTGATCAAAAAAAGCTTCGAAAACGGAGAATTTTAGCGAAATTTCAATTTTTATCCCCATTTTTTCTTTAATTTTCGTCATTTTCTTGCATTTTGATCAAAAAAAGCATCAAAAACGGAGAATTTTAGAGAAATTTCAGTTTTTAACCCCATTATTTCCTTAATTATCGTCATTTTCTTGCATTTTGATCAAAAAAAAGCATCGAAAACGGAGAATATTATCGAAATGTCAATTTTACCCCCCTTTTTTTCCTTAATTTTCGTAATATTCTTGCATTTTGATCAGAAAAGCGCATCAAAAACGGAGGATTTTAGAGAAATTTCCATTTATATCCACTTTTTTTCGTTCATTTTCCTTATTTTCTTGTATTTCGATAAAAAAAAGCATCGAAAACAGAATTTTTATCCCCTTTTTTTCCTAAATTCTCGTCATTTTCTTGCATTTTGATCAATTAAAGCATCGAAAACTGAGAATTTTAGCGAAATTTAAATTTTTATCCCCTTTTTTTCCTTAATTTTCGTCATTTTCTTGCATTTTGATCAAAAAAACATCGAAAACGGAGAATTTTAGCAAAATTTCTATTTTTATCCGTTTTTTTTCCTTAATTTTCGTCATTTTCTTGCATTTTGATCAAAAAAAGCATCGAAAACGGAGAATTTAAGTGATATTTCAATTTTTATCCCCTTTTTTTTCCTTAATTTTCGTCATTATCTTGCATTTTGATCAAAAAAGCGCATCAAAAACGGAGAATTTTAGCGAAATTTCAATTCTTATCCCCTATTTTTCCTTAATTTTCGTCATTTAATTGCATTTTGATCAAAAAAAGCATCGAAAACGGAGAATTTTAGCGAAATTTCAATTTTTATCCCCATTTTTTCCTTAATTTTCGTCATTTTCTTGCATTTTGGTCAAAAAAAGCGTCAAAAACGGAGAATTTTAGTGATATTTCAATTTTTATCCGGTTTTTTTCCTTAATTTTCGTAATTTTCTTGCATTTTGATCAAAAAAGCGCATCAAAAACCGCGGATTTTAGAGAAATTTCAATTTTCATCCCCTTTATTTCCTTAATTTTCTTCATTTTCTTGCATTTTGATCAAAAAAAAGCATCGAAAACGGAGAATATTATCGAAATGTCAATTTTACCTCCCTTTTTTTCCTTAATTTTCGTAATTTTCTTGCATTTTGATCAAAAAAGCGCATCAAAAACGTAGGATTTTAGAGAAATTTCAATTTTTATCCCCATTATTTCCTTAATTTTCGTATTTTCTTGCATTTTGATCAAAGAAAAGCATCGAAAACGGAGAAATTTATCGAAATGTCAATTTTACCCCCCTTTTTTCCTTAATTTTCGTCATTTTCTTGAATTATGATCAGAAAAAGCGACGAAAACGGAGAATTTTAGCGAAATTTCAATTTTCATCCCCTTTTTTTCTTTAATTTTCGTCATTTTCTTGAATTATGATAAAAAAAAGCGACGAAAACGGAGAATTTTAGCAAAATTTCGATTTTTATCCCGTTTTTTTCCTTAATTTTCGTCATTTTCTCGCATTTTGAACAAAAAAAGCATCAAAAACGGAGAATTTAACTGATATTTAAATTTTTATCCCCTTTTTTTCCTTAATTTTTGTCATTATCTTGCATTTTGATCAAAAAGCGCATCAAAAACGGAGAATTTTAGCGAAATTTCAATTCTTATCCCCTATTTTTCCTTAATTTTCGTCATTTAATTGCATTTTGATAAAAAAAGCATCGAAAACGGAGAATTTTAGCGAAAAATCAATTTTTATCCCCAATTTTTCCCTAATTTTCGTCATTTTCTTGCATTTTGATCAAAAAAAGCATCAAAAACGGAGAATTTTAGTGATATTTCAATTTTTATCCCCTTTTTTTCCTTAATTTTCGTAATTTTCTTGCATTTTGATCAAAAAAGCGCATCAAAAACGGAGGATTTTAGAGAAATTTCAATTTTAATCGCCTTTATTTCCTTAATTTTTTCATTTTCTTGCATTTTGATCAAAAAAAGCATCGAAAACGGAGAATTTTATCGAAATTTCAATTTTACCCCCCTTTTTTTCCCTAATTTTCGTCATTTTCTTGCACTTTGATAAAAAAAATGCATCGAAAACGGAAAAATTTAGCGAAATTTCCATTTTTATCCACTTTTTTTCCTTAATTTTCCTTATTTTCTTGTATTTCGATAAAAAAAGCATCGAAAACAGAATTTTTATCCCCTTTTTTTCCTAAATTCTCGTCATTTTCTTGCACTTTGATCAATAAAAGCATCGAAAACTGAGAATTTTAGCGAAATTATATTTTTATCCTCCTTTTTTCCTTAATATTCGTCATTTTCTTGAATGATGGTCAAAAAAGCGACGAAAACGGAGAATTTTAGCAAAATTTCAATTTTATCCCCCTTTTTTTCCTTAATTTTCATCATCCTCTTGCATTTTGATCAAATAAAGCATCGAAAACGGAGATTTTTAGCGAAATTTCGATTTTTATCCCGTTTTTTTCCTAAATTTTCGGCATTTTCTCGCATTTTGATAAAAAAAGCATCAAAAACGGAGAATTTTAGTGATATTTCAATTTTTATCCCCTTTTTTTCCTTGATTTAAGTCATTTTCTTGCATTTTGATCAAAAAAGCGCATAAAAAACGGAGAATTTTAGCGAAATTTCAATTTTTATCCCCCTTTTTTCCTTAATTTTCGTCATTTTCTTGCATTTTGATATAATAAAGCATCAATAACGGAGAATTTTAGCGAAATTTAAATTTTTATCCCCTTTTTTTTTTAATTTTCGTCATTTTCTTGAATTATGTTCAAAAAAGCGACGAAAACGGAGAATTTTAGCGAAATTTCAATTTTGACCCACTTTTTTTCCTTAATTTTCGTGATCTTCTTGCATTTTGATCAAAAAAACATCGAAAACGGAGAATTTTAGCAAAATTTCTATTTTTATCCGTTTTTTTTCCTTAATTTTCGTCATTTTCTTGCATTTTGATCAAAAAAAGCATCGAAAACGGAGAATTTAAGTGATATTTCAATTTTTATCCCCTTTTTTTTCCTTAATTTTCGTCATTATCTTGCATTTTGATCAAAAAAGCGCATCAAAAACGGAGAAATTTAGCGAAATTTCAATTCTTATCCCCTATTTTTCCTTAATTTTCGTCATTTAATTGCATTTTGATCAAAAAAAGGCATCGAAAACGGAGAATTATAGCGAAATTTCAATTTTTATCCCCATTTTTTCCTTAATTTTCGTCATTTTCTTGCATTTTGGTCAAAAAAAGCGTCAAAAACGGAGAATTTTAGTGATATTTCAATTTTTATCCGGTTTTTTTCCTTAATTTTCGTAATTTTCTTGCATTTTGATCAAAAAAGCGCATCAAAAACCGCGGATTTTAGAGAAATTTCAATTTTCATCCCCTTTATTTCCTTAATTTTCTTCATTTTCTTGCATTTTGATCAAAAAAAAGCATCGAAAACGGAGAATATTATCGAAATGTCAATTTTACCTCCCTTTTATTCCTTAATTTTCGTAATTTTCTTGCATTTTGATCAAAAAAGCGCATCAAAAACGGAGGATTTTAGAGAAATTTCAATTTTTATCCCCATTATTTCCTTAATTTTCGTATTTTCTTGCATTTTGATCAAAGAAAAGCATCGAAAACGGAGAAATTTATCGAAATGTCAATTTTACCCCCCTTTTTTCCTTAATTTTCGTCATTTTCTTGAATTATGATCAGAAAAAGCGACGAAAACGGAGAATTTTAGCGAAATTTCAATTTTCATCCCCTTTTTTTCTTTAATTTTCGTCATTTTCTTGAATTATGATAAAAAAAAGCGACGAAAACGGAGAATTTTAGCGAAATTTCGATTTTTATCCCGTTTTTTTCCTTAATTTTCGTCATTTTCTCGCATTTTGAACAAAAAAAGCATCAAAAACGGAGAATTTAAGTGATATTTAAATTTTTATCCCCTTTTTTTCCTTAATTCTTGTCATTATCTTGCATTTTGATCAAAAAAGCGCATCAAAAACGGAGTATTTTAGCGAAATTTCAATTCTTATCCCCTATTTTTCCTTAATTTTCGTCATTTAATTGCATTTTGATAAAAAAAGCATCGAAAACGGAGAATTTTAGCGAAAAATCAATTTTTATCCCCATTTTTTCCCTAATTTTCGTCATTTTCTTGCATTTTGATCAAAAAAAGCATCAAAAACGGAGAATTTTAGTGATATTTCAATTTTTATCCCCTTTTTTTCCTTAATTTTCGTAATTTTCTTGCATTTTGATCAAAAAAGCGCATCAAAATCGGAGGATTTTAGAGAAATTTCAATTTTCATCCCCTTTATTTCCTTAATTTTCGTCATTTTCTTGCATTTTGATCAAAAAAAGCATCGAAAACGGAGAATTTAAGTGATATTTCAATTTTTATCCCCTTTTTTTTCCTTAATTTTCGTCATTATCTTGCATTTTGATCAAAAAAGCGCATCAAAAACGGAGAATTTTAGCGAAATTTCAATTCTTATCCCCTATTTTTCCTTAATTTTCGTCATTTAATTGCATTATGATCAAAAAAAGCATCGAAAACGGAGAATTTTAGCGAAATTTCAATTTTTATCCCCATTTTTTCCTTAATTTTCGTCATTTTCTTGCATTTTGGTCAAAAAAAGCGTCAAAAACGGAGAATTTTAGTGATATTTCAATTTTTATCCGGTTTTTTTCCTTAATTTTCGTAATTTTCTTGCATTTTGATCAAAAAAGCGCATCAAAAACCGCGGATTTTAGAGAAATTTCAATTTTCATCCCCTTTATTTCCTTAATTTTCTTCATTTTCTTGCATTTTGATCAAAAAAAAGCATCGAAAACGGAGAATATTATCGAAATGTCAATTTTACCTCCCTTTTTTTCCTTAATTTTCGTAATTTTCTTGCATTTTGATCAAAAAAGCGCATCAAAAACGGAGGATTTTAGAGAAATTTCAATTTTTATCCCCATTATTTCCTTAATTTTCGTATTTTCTTGCATTTTGATCAAAGAAAAGCATCGAAAACGGAGAAATTTATCGAAATGTCAATTTTACCCCCCTTTTTTTCCTTAATTTTCGTCATTTTCTTGAATTATGATCAGAAAAAGCGACGAAAACGGAGAATTTTAGCGAAATTTCAATTTTCATCCCCTTTTTTTCTTTAATTTTCGTCATTTTCTTGAATTATGATAAAAAAAAGCGACGAAAACGGAGAATTTTAGCAAAATTTCGATTTTTATCCCGTTTTTTTCCTTAATTTTCGTCATTTTCTCGCATTTTGAACAAAAAAAGCATCAAAAACGGAGAATTTAAGTGATATTTAAATTTTTATCCCCTTTTTTTCCTTAATTTTTGTCATTATCTTGCATTTTGATCAAAAAGCGCATCAAAAACGGAGAATTTTAGCGAAATTTCAATTCTTATCCCCTATTTTTCCTTAATTTTCGTCATTTAATTGCATTTTGATAAAAAAAGCATCGAAAACGGAGAATTTTAGCGAAAAATCAATTTTTATCCCCAATTTTTCCCTAATTTTCGTCATTTTCTTGCATTTTGATCAAAAAAAGCATCAAAAACGGAGAATTTTAGTGATATTTCAATTTTTATCCCCTTTTTTTCCTTAATTTTCGTAATTTTCTTGCATTTTGATCAAAAAAGCGCATCAAAAACGGAGGATTTTAGAGAAATTTCAATTTTCATCGCCTTTATTTCCTTAATTTTTTCATTTTCTTGCATTTTGATCAAAAAAAGCATCGAAAACGGAGAATTTTATCGAAATTTCAATTTTACCCCCCTTTTTTTCCCTAATTTTCGTCATTTTCTTGCACTTTGATAAAAAAAATGCATCGAAAACGGAAAAATTTAGCGAAATTTCCATTTTTATCCACTTTTTTTCCTTAATTTTCCTTATTTTCTTGTATTTCGATAAAAAAAGCATCGAAAACAGAATTTTTATCCCCTTTTTTTCCTAAATTCTCGTCATTTTCTTGCACTTTGATCAATAAAAGCATCGAAAACTGAGAATTTTAGCGAAATTATATTTTTATCCTCCTTTTTTCCTTAATATTCGTCATTTTCTTGAATGATGGTCAAAAAAGCGACGAAAACGGAGAATTTTAGCAAAATTTCAATTTTATCCCCCTTTTTTTCCTTAATTTTCATCATCCTCTTGCATTTTGATCAAATAAAGCATCGAAAACGGAGATTTTTAGCGAAATTTCGATTTTTATCCCGTTTTTTTCCTAAATTTTCGGCATTTTCTCGCATTTTGATAAAAAAAAGCATCAAAAACGGAGAATTTTAGTGATATTTCAATTTTTATCCCCTTTTTTTCCTTGATTTAAGTCATTTTCTTGCATTTTGATCAAAAAAGCGCATAAAAAACGGAGAATTTTAGCGAAATTTCAATTTTTATCCCCCTTTTTTCCTTAATTTTCGTCATTTTCTTGCATTTTGATATAATAAAGCATCAATAACGGAGAATTTTAGCGAAATTTAAATTTTTATCCCCTTTTTTTTTTAATTTTCGTCATTTTCTTGAATTATGTTCAAAAAAGCGACGAAAACGGAGAATTTTAGCGAAATTTCAATTTTGACCCCCTTTTTTTCCTTAATTTTCGTGATCTTCTTGCATTTTGATCAAAAAAACATCGAAAACGGAGAATTTTAGCAAAATTTCTATTTTTATCCGTTTTTTTTCCTTAATTTTCGTCATTTTCTTGCATTTTGATCAAAAAAAGCATCGAAAACGGAGAATTTAAGTGATATTTCAATTTTTATCCCCTTTTTTTTCCTTAATTTTCGTCATTATCTTGCATTTTGATCAAAAAAGCGCATCAAAAACGGAGAAATTTAGCGAAATTTCAATTCTTATCCCCTATTTTTCCTTAATTTTCGTCATTTAATTGCATTTTGATCAAAAAAAGGCATCGAAAACGGAGAATTATAGCGAAATTTCAATTTTTATCCCCATTTTTTCCTTAATTTTCGTCATTTTCTTGCATTTTGGTCAAAAAAAGCGTCAAAAACGGAGAATTTTAGTGATATTTCAATTTTTATCCGGTTTTTTTCCTTAATTTTCGTAATTTTCTTGCATTTT
Organism: Sympetrum striolatum; assembly: GCA_947579665.1. NCBI lineage: Eukaryota > Metazoa > Arthropoda > Insecta > Odonata > Libellulidae > Sympetrum > Sympetrum striolatum. The sequence continues at coordinate 124,393,432 of OX388341.1, forward strand.
GATCAAAAAAGCGCATCAAAAACCGCGGATTTTAGAGAAATTTCAATTTTCATCCCCTTTATTTCCTTAATTTTCTTCATTTTCTTGCATTTTGATCAAAAAAAAGCATCGAAAACGGAGAATATTATCGAAATGTCAATTTTACCTCCCTTTTATTCCTTAATTTTCGTAATTTTCTTGCATTTTGATCAAAAAAGCGCATCAAAAACGGAGGATTTTAGAGAAATTTCAATTTTTATCCCCATTATTTCCTTAATTTTCGTATTTTCTTGCATTTTGATCAAAGAAAAGCATCGAAAACGGAGAAATTTATCGAAATGTCAATTTTACCCCCCTTTTTTCCTTAATTTTCGTCATTTTCTTGAATTATGATCAGAAAAAGCGACGAAAACGGAGAATTTTAGCGAAATTTCAATTTTCATCCCCTTTTTTTCTTTAATTTTCGTCATTTTCTTGAATTATGATAAAAAAAAAGCGACGAAAACGGAGAATTTTAGCGAAATTTCGATTTTTATCCCGTTTTTTTCCTTAATTTTCGTCATTTTCTCGCATTTTGAACAAAAAAAGCATCAAAAACGGAGAATTTAAGTGATATTTAAATTTTTATCCCCTTTTTTTCCTTAATTCTTGTCATTATCTTGCATTTTGATCAAAAAAGCGCATCAAAAACGGAGAATTTTAGCGAAATTTCAATTCTTATCCCCTATTTTTCCTTAATTTTCGTCATTTAATTGCATTTTGATAAAAAAAGCATCGAAAACGGAGAATTTTAGCGAAAAATCAATTTTTATCCCCATTTTTTCCCTAATTTTCGTCATTTTCTTGCATTTTGATCAAAAAAAGCATCAAAAACGGAGAATTTTAGTGATATTTCAATTTTTATCCCCTTTTTTTCCTTAATTTTCGTAATTTTCTTGCATTTTGATCAAAAAAGCGCATCAAAATCGGAGGATTTTAGAGAAATTTCAATTTTCATCCCCTTTATTTCCTTAATTTTTTCATTTTCTTGCATTTTGATCAAAAAAAGCATCGAAAACGGAGAATGTTATCGAAATTTCAACTTTACCCCCCTTTTTTTCCCTAATTTTCGTCATTTTCTTGCATTTTGATAAAAAAAGCATCGAAAACGGAGAATTTTAGCGAAAATCAATTTTTATCCCCATTTTTTCCCTAATTTTCGTCATTTTCTTGCATTTTGATCAAAAAAAGCATCAAAAACGGAGAATTTTAGTGATATTTCAATTTTTATCCCCTTTTTTTCCTTAATTTTCGTAATTTTCTTGCATTTTGATCAAAAAAGCGCATCAAAATCGGAGGATTTTAGAGAAATTTCAATTTTCATCCCCTTTATTTCCTTAATTTTTTCATTTTCTTGCATTTTGATCAAAAAAAGCATCGAAAACGGAAAAATTTAGCGAAATTTCCATTTTTATCCACTTTTTTTCCTTAATTTTCCTTATTTTCTTGTATTTCGATAAAAAAAGCATCGAAAACAGAATTTTTATCCCCTTTTTTTCCTAAATTCTCGTCATTTTCTTGCACTTTGATCAATAAAAGCATCGAAAACTGAGAATTTTAGCGAAATTATATTTTTATCCTCCTTTTTTCCTTAATATTCGTCATTTTCTTGAATGATGGTCAAAAAAGCGACGAAAACGGAGAATTTTAGCAAAATTTCAATTTTAACCCCCTTTTTTTCCTTAATTTTCATCATCCTCTTGCATTTTGATCAAAAAAAGCATCGAAAACGGAGATTTTTAGCGAAATTTCGATTTTTATCCCGTTTTTTTCCTAAATTTTCGGCATTTTCTCGCATTTTGATTAAAAAAAGCATCAAAAACGGAGAATTTTAGTGATATTTCAATTTTTATCCCCTTTTTTTCCTTGATTTTCGTCATTTTCTTGCATTTTGATCAAAAAAGCGCAAAAAAAACGGAGAATTTTAGCGAAATTTCAATTTTTATCCCCCTTTTTTCCTTAATTTTCGTTATTTTCTTGCATTTTGATATAATAAAGCATCAATAACGGAGAATTTTAGCGAAATTTAAATTTTTATCCCCTTTTTTTTTTAATTTTCGTCATTTTCTTGAATTATGATCAAAAAAGCGACGAAAACGGAGAATTTTAGCGAAATTTCAATTTTGACCCCCTTTTTTTCCTTAATTTTCGTGATCTTCTTGCATTTTAATCAAAAAAAGCATCGAAAACGGAGAATTTTAGTGATATTTCAATTTTTATCCCCTTTTTTTCCTTAATTTTCGTCATTATCTTGCATTTTGATCGAAAAAAGCTTCGAAAACGGAGAATTTTAGCGAAATTTCAATTTTTATCCCCTTTATTTCCTTAATTTTTTCATTTTCTTGCATTTTGATCAAAAAAAGCATCGAAAACGGAGAATTTTATCGAAATTTCAACTTTACCCCCCTTTTTTTCCCTAATTTTCGTCATTTTCTTGCATTTTGATAAAAAAAGCATCGAAAACGGAGAATTTTAGCGAAAAATCAATTTTTATCCCCATTTTTTCCCTAATTTTCGTCATTTTCTTGCATTTTGATCAAAAAAAGCATCAAAAACGGAGAATTTTAGTGATATTTCAATTTTTATCCCCTTTTTTTCCTTAATTTTCGTAATTTTCTTGCATTTTGATCAAAAAAGCGCATCAAAATCGGAGGATTTTAGAGAAATTTCAATTTTCATCCCCTTTATTTCCTTAATTTTTTCATTTTCTTGCATTTTGATGAAAAAAAGCATCGAAAACGGAAAAATTTAGCGAAATTTCCATTTTTATCCACTTTTTTTCCTTAATTTTCCTTATTTTCTTGTATTTCGATAAAAAAAGCATCGAAAACAGAATTTTTATCCCCTTTTTTTCCTAAATTCTCGTCATTTTCTTGCACTTTGATCAATAAAAGCATCGAAAACTGAGAATTTTAGCGAAATTATATTTTTATCCTCCTTTTTTCCTTAATATTCGTCATTTTCTTGAATGATGGTCAAAAAAGCGACGAAAACGGAGAATTTTAGCAAAATTTCAATTTTAACCCCCTTTTTTTCCTTAATTTTCATCATCCTCTTGCATTTTGATCAAAAAAAGCATCGAAAACGGAGATTTTTAGCGAAATTTCGATTTTTATCCCGTTTTTTTCCTAAATTTTCGGCATTTTCTCGCATTTTGATTAAAAAAAAGCATCAAAAAAGGAGAATTTTAGTGATATTTCAATTTTTATCCCCTTTTTTTCCTTGATTTTCGTCATTTTCTTGCATTTTGATCAAAAAAGCGCATAAAAAACGGAGAATTTTAGCGAAATTTCAATTTTTATCCCCCTTTTTTCCTTAATTTTCGTCATTTTCTTGCATTTTGATATAATAAAGCATCAATAACGGAGAATTTTAGCGAAATTTAAATTTTTATCCCCTTTTTTTTTTAATTTTCGTCATTTTCTTGAATTATGATCAAAAAAGCGACGAAAACGGAGAATTTTAGCGAAATTTCAATTTTGACCCCCTTTTTTTCCTTAATTTTCGTGATCTTCTTGCATTTTAATCAAAAAAAGCATCGAAAACGGAGAATTTTAGTGATATTTCAATTTTTATCCCCTTTTTTTCCTTAATTTTCGTCATTATCTTGCATTTTGATCGAAAAAAGCTTCGAAAACGGAGAATTTTAGCGAAATTTCAATTTTTATCCCCATTTTTTCCTTAATTTTCGTCACTTTCTTGCATTTTGATCAAAAAAAGCATCAAAAACGGAGAATTTTAGCGAAATTTCAATTCTTATCCCCTATTTTCCCTTAATTTTCGTCATTTAATTGCATTTTGATAAAAAAAGCATCGAAAACGGAGAATTTTAGCGAAATTTCAATTTTTATCCCCATTTTTTCCTTAATTTTCGTCATTTTCTTGCATTTTGATCAAAAAAAGCATCAAAAACGGAGAATTTTAGTGATATTTCAATTTTATCCCGTTTTTGTCCTTAATTTTCGTAATTTTCTTGCATTTTGATCAGAGAAGCGCATCAAAAACGGAGGATTTTAGAGAAATTTCAATTTTCATCCCCTTTATTTCCTTAATTTTCTTCATTTTCTTGCATTTTGATCAAAAAAAGCATCGAAAACGGAGAATTTTATCGAAATTTCAATTTTACCCCCCTTTTTTCCCTAATTTTCGTCATTTTCTTGAACTTTGATAAAAATGCATCGAAAACGGAAAAATTTAGCGAAATTTCCATTTTTATCCACTTTTTTTCCTTAATTTTCCTTATTTTCTTGTATTTCGATAAAAAAAGCATCGAAAGCTGAATTTTTATCCCCTTTTTTTCCTAAATTCTCGTCATTTTCTTGCACTTTGATCAATAAAAGCATCGAAAACTGAGAATTTTAGCGAAATTATATATTTATCCTATTTTTTTCCTTAATTTTCGTCATTTTCTTGAATTATGGTCAAAAAAGCGACGAAAACGGAGAATTTTAGCAAAATTTCAATTCTAACCCCCTTTTTTTCCTTAATTTTCGTCATTTTCTTGCATTTTGATCAAAAAAAAGCATCGAATACGGAGAATTTTAGCAAAATTATAACTTTTATCCCCTTTTTTTCCTTAATTTTCTTCATTTTCCTGCATTTTGATCAAAAAAAGCATCGAAAACGGAGAATATTTGCGAAATTTCAATTTTTATCCCCATTATCTCCTTAATTTTCGTCATTTCCTTGCATTTTGATCAAAAAAAGCATCGAAAACGGAGAATTTTAGCGAAATTTAAATTTTTATCCCCTTTTTTTCCTTAATTTTCGTCATTTTCTTGAATTTTGATCAAAAAAAGCTACGAAAACGGAGAATTTTAGCGAAATTTCAATTTTAACCCCCTTTTTTTCCTTAATATTCGTCATCTTCTTGATTTTTAATCAAAAAAAGCAACGAAAACGGAGAATTTTATCGAAATGTCAATTTTACCCCCTTTTTTTTCCTTAATTTTCGACATTTTCTTGCATTTTGATCAAAAAAAGCATCGAAAACGGAGAATTTTAGCGAAATTTCAATTTTTATCCTTTTTTTTTCCATAATTTTCGTCATTTTCTTGCATTTTCATCAAAAAAAGCATCGAAAACGGTGAATTTTAGCGAAATTTCAATGTTTACCCCCTTTTTTCCTTAATTTTCGTCATTTTCTTGCATTTTGATCAAAAAAAAGCATCGAATACGGAAAATTTTAGCGAAATTATAATTTTCATCCCCTTTTTTCCTTAATTTTCATCATTTTCCTGAATTTTGATCAAAAAAAGCATCGAAAACGGAGAATATTTGCGAAATTTTAATTTTTATCCCCATTATTTCCTTAATTTTCGTCATTTTCTTGCATTTTGATCAAAAAAAAGCATCGAAAACGGAGAATTTTATCGAAATATCAATTTTACCCCCCTTTTATCCCTTAATTTTTGACATTTTCTTGCATTTTGATCAAAAAAAGCATCGAAAACGGAGAATTTTAGCGAAATTTAAATTTTTATCCCCTTTTTTTCCTTAATTTTCGTCATTTTCTTGAATTATGATCAAAAAAAGCGACGAAAACGGAGAATTTTAGCGAAATTTCAATTCTAACCCCCTTTTTTTCCTTAATTTTCGTCATTTTCTTGCATTTTGATCAAAAAAAAGCATCGAATACGGAGAATTTTAGCAAAATTATAACTTTTATCCCCTTTTTTTCCTTAATTTTCTTCATTTTCCTGCATTTTGATCAAAAAAAGCATCGAAAACGGAGAATATTTGCGAAATTTCAATTTTTATCCCCATTATCTCCTTAATTTTCGTCATTTCCTTGCATTTTGATCAAAAAAAGCATCGAAAACGGAGAATTTTAGCGAAATTTAAATTTTTATCCCCTTTTTTTCCTTAATTTTCGTCATTTTCTTGAATTTTGATCAAAAAAAGCTACGAAAACGGAGAATTTTAGCGAAATTTCAATTTTAACCCCCTTTTTTTCCTTAATATTCGTCATCTTCTTGATTTTTAATCAAAAAAAGCAACGAAAACGGAGAATTTTATCGAAATGTCAATTTTACCCACTTTTTTTTCCTTAATTTTCGACATTTTCTTGCATTTTGATCAAAAAAAGCATCGAAAACGGAGAATTTTAGCGAAATTTCAATTTTTATCCCCTTTTTTTCCATAATTTTCGTCATTTTCTTGCATTTTCATCAAAAAAAGCATCGAAAACGGTGAATTTTAGCGAAATTTCAATGTTTACCCCCTTTTTTCCTTAATTTTCGTCATTTTCTTGCATTTTGATCAAAAAAAAGCATCGAATACGGAAAATTTTAGCGAAATTATAATTTTCATCCCCTTTTTTCCTTAATTTTCATCATTTTCCTGAATTTTGATCAAAAAAAGCATCGAAAACGGAGAATATTTGCGAAATTTTAATTTTTATCCCCATTATTTCCTTAATTTTCGTCATTTTCTTGCATTTTGATCAAAAAAAAGCATCGAAAACGGAGAATTTTATCGAAATATCAATTTTACCCCCCTTTTATCCCTTAATTTTTGACATTTTCTTGCATTTTGATCAAAAAAAGCATCGAAAACGGAGAATTTTAGCGAAATTTAAATTTTTATCCCCTTTTTTTCCTTAATTTTCGTCATTTTCTTGAATTATGATCAAAAAAAGCGACGAAAACGGAGAATTTTAGCGAAATTTCAATTTTAACCCCCTTTTTTTCCTTAATTTTCGTCATTTTCTTGCATTTTGATCAAAAAAAGCATCAAAAACGGAGAATTTTAGTAATATTTCAATTTTTATCCCGTTTTTTTCCTTAATTTTCGTAATTTTCTTGCATTTTGATCAAAAAAGCGCATCAAAAACCGCGGATTTTAGAGAAATTTCAATTTTCATCCCCTTTATTTCCTTAATTTTCTTCATTTTCTTGCAATTTGATCAAAAAAAAGCATCGAAAACGGAGAATTTTATCGAAATGTCAATTTTACCCCCCTTTTTTCCTAAATTTTCGTAATTTTCTTGCATTTTGATCAAAAAAGCGCATCAAAAACGGAGGATTTTAGAGAAATTTCAATTTTTATCCCCATTATTTCCTTAATTTTCGTCACTTTCTTGCATTTTGATCAAAAAAAAGCATCGAAAACGGAGAAATTTATCGAAATGTCTATTTTACCCCCCTTTTTTCCTTAATTTTCGTCATTTCCTTGCATTTTGATCAAAAAAGCATCGAAAACGGAGAATTTTAGCGAAATTTAAATTTTTATCCCCTTTTTTCCTTAATTTTCGTCATTTTCTTGAATTATGATCAAAAAAAGCGACGAAACCGGAGAATTTTCGCGAAATTTCAATTTTCATCCCCTTTTTTTCCTTAATTTTCGTCATTTTCTTGAATTATGATAAAAAAAAGCGACGAAAACGGAGAATTTTAGCGAAATTTCAATTTTTATCCCCTTTTTTTCCTTAATTTTCGTCATTTAATTGCATTTTGATCAAAAAAAGGCATCGAAAACGGAGAATTATAGCGAAATTTCAATTTTTATCCCCATTTTTTCCTTAATTTTCGTCATTTTCTTGCATTTTGGTCAAAAAAAGCGTCAAAAACGGAGAATTTTAGTGATATTTCAATTTTTATCCGGTTTTTTTCCTTAATTTTCGTAATTTTCTTGCATTTTGATCAAAAAAGCGCATCAAAAACCGCGGATTTTAGAGAAATTTCAATTTTCATCCCCTTTATTTCCTTAATTTTCTTCATTTTCTTGCATTTTGATCAAAAAAAAGCATCGAAAACGGAGAATATTATCGAAATGTCAATTTTACCTCCCTTTTATTCCTTAATTTTCGTAATTTTCTTGCATTTTGATCAAAAAAGCGCATCAAAAACGGAGGATTTTAGAGAAATTTCAATTTTTATCCCCATTATTTCCTTAATTTTCGTATTTTCTTGCATTTTGATCAAAGAAAAGCATCGAAAACGGAGAAATTTATCGAAATGTCAATTTTACCCCCCTTTTTTCCTTAATTTTCGTCATTTTCTTGAATTATGATCAGAAAAAGCGACGAAAACGGAGAATTTTAGCGAAATTTCAATTTTCATCCCCTTTTTTTCTTTAATTTTCGTCATTTTCTTGAATTATGATAAAAAAAAGCGACGAAAACGGAGAATTTTAGCGAAATTTCGATTTTTATCCCGTTTTTTCCTTAATTTTCGTCATTTTCTCGCATTTTGAACAAAAAAAGCATCAAAAACGGAGAATTTAAGTGATATTTAAATTTTTATCCCCTTTTTTTCCTTAATTCTTGTCATTATCTTGCATTTTGATCAAAAAAGCGCATCAAAAACGGAGAATTTTAGCGAAATTTCAATTCTTATCCCCTATTTTTCCTTAATTTTCGTCATTTAATTGCATTTTGATAAAAAAAGCATCGAAAACGGAGAATTTTAGCGAAAAATCAATTTTTATCCCCATTTTTTCCCTAATTTTCGTCATTTTCTTGCATTTTGATCAAAAAAAGCATCAAAAACGGAGAATTTTAGTGATATTTCAATTTTTATCCCCTTTTTTTCCTTAATTTTCGTAATTTTCTTGCATTTTGATCAAAAAAGCGCATCAAAATCGGAGGATTTTAGAGAAATTTCAATTTTCATCCCCTTTATTTCCTTAATTTTTTCATTTTCTTGCATTTTGATCAAAAAAAGCATCGAAAACGGAGAATGTTATCGAAATTTCAACTTTACCCCCCTTTTTTTCCCTAATTTTCGTCATTTTCTTGCATTTTGATAAAAAAAGCATCGAAAACGGAGAATTTTAGCGAAAATCAATTTTTATCCCCATTTTTTCCCTAATTTTCGTCATTTTCTTGCATTTTGATCAAAAAAAGCATCAAAAACGGAGAATTTTAGTGATATTTCAATTTTTATCCCCTTTTTTTCCTTAATTTTCGTAATTTTCTTGCATTTTGATCAAAAAAGCGCATCAAAATCGGAGGATTTTAGAGAAATTTCAATTTTCATCCCCTTTATTTCCTTAATTTTTTCATTTTCTTGCATTTTGATCAAAAAAAGCATCGAAAACGGAAAAATTTAGCGAAATTTCCATTTTTATCCACTTTTTTTCCTTAATTTTCCTTATTTTCTTGTATTTCGATAAAAAAAGCCTCGAAAACAGAATTTTTATCCCCTTTTTTTCCTAAATTCTCGTCATTTTCTTGCACTTTGATCAATAAAAGCATCGAAAACTGAGAATTTTAGCGAAATTATATTTTTATCCTCCTTTTTTCCTTAATATTCGTCATTTTCTTGAATGATGGTCAAAAAAGCGACGAAAACGGAGAATTTTAGCAAAATTTCAATTTTAACCCCCTTTTTTTCCTTCATTTTCATCATCCTCTTGCATTTTGATCAAAAAAAGCATCGAAAACGGAGATTTTTAGCGAAATTTCGATTTTTATCCCGTTTTTTTCCTAAATTTTCGGCATTTTCTCGCATTTTGATTAAAAAAAGCATCAAAAACGGAGAATTTTAGTGATATTTCAATTTTTATCCCCTTTTTTTCCTTGATTTTCGTCATTTTCTTGCATTTTGATCAAAAAAGCGCAAAAAAAACGGAGAATTTTAGCGAAATTTCAATTTTTATCCCCCTTTTTTCCTTAATTTTCGTTATTTTCTTGCATTTTGATATAATAAAGCATCAATAACGGAGAATTTTAGCGAAATTTAAATTTTTATCCCCTTTTTTTTTAATTTTCGTCATTTTCTTGAATTATGATCAAAAAAGCGACGAAAACGGAGAATTTTAGCGAAATTTCAATTTTGACCCCCTTTTTTTCCTTAATTTTCGTGATCTTCTTGCATTTTAATCAAAAAAAGCATCGAAAACGGAGAATTTTAGTGATATTTCAATTTTTATCCCCTTTTTTTCCTTAATTTTCGTCATTATCTTGCATTTTGATCGAAAAAAGCTTCGAAAACGGAGAATTTTAGCGAAATTTCAATTTTTATCCCCTTTATTTCCTTAATTTTTTCATTTTCTTGCATTTTGATCAAAAAAAGCATCGAAAACGGAGAATTTTATCGAAATTTCAACTTTACCCCCCTTTTTTTCCCTAATTTTCGTCATTTTCTTGCATTTTGATAAAAAAAGCATCGAAAACGGAGAATTTTAGCGAAAAATCAATTTTTATCCCCATTTTTTCCCTAATTTTCGTCATTTTCTTGCATTTTGATCAAAAAAAGCATCAAAAACGGAGAATTTTAGTGATATTTCAATTTTTATCCCCTTTTTTTCCTTAATTTTCGTAATTTTCTTGCATTTTGATCAAAAAAGCGCATCAAAATCGGAGGATTTTAGAGAAATTTCAATTTTCATCCCCTTTATTTCCTTAATTTTTTCATTTTCTTGCATTTTGATGAAAAAAAGCATCGAAAACGGAAAAATTTAGCGAAATTTCCATTTTTATCCACTTTTTTTCCTTAATTTTCCTTATTTTCTTGTATTTCGATAAAAAAAGCATCGAAAACAGAATTTTTATCCCCTTTTTTTCCTAAATTCTCGTCATTTTCTTGCACTTTGATCAATAAAAGCATCGAAAACTGAGAATTTTAGCGAAATTATATTTTTATCCTCCTTTTTTCCTTAATATTCGTCATTTTCTTGAATGATGGTCAAAAAAGCGACGAAAACGGAGAATTTTAGCAAAATTTCAATTTTAACCCCCTTTTTTTCCTTAATTTTCATCATCCTCTTGCATTTTGATCAAAAAAAGCATCGAAAACGGAGATTTTTAGCGAAATTTCGATTTTTATCCCGTTTTTTTCCTAAATTTTCGGCATTTTCTCGCATTTTGATTAAAAAAAAGCATCAAAAAAGGAGAATTTTAGTGATATTTCAATTTTTATCCCCTTTTTTTCCTTGATTTTCGTCATTTTCTTGCATTTTGATCAAAAAAGCGCATAAAAAACGGAGAATTTTAGCGAAATTTCAATTTTTATCCCCCTTTTTTCCTTAATTTTCGTCATTTTCTTGCATTTTGATATAATAAAGCATCAATAACGGAGAATTTTAGCGAAATTTAAATTTTTATCCCCTTTTTTTTTTAATTTTCGTCATTTTCTTGAATTATGATCAAAAAAGCGACGAAAACGGAGAATTTTAGCGAAATTTCAATTTTGACCCCCTTTTTTTCCTTAATTTTCGTGATCTTCTTGCATTTTAATCAAAAAAAGCATCGAAAACGGAGAATTTTAGTGATATTTCAATTTTTATCCCCTTTTTTTCCTTAATTTTCGTCATTATCTTGCATTTTGATCGAAAAAAGCTTCGAAAACGGAGAATTTTAGCGAAATTTCAATTTTTATCCCCATTTTTTCCTTAATTTTCGTCACTTTCTTGCATTTTGATCAAAAAAAGCATCAAAAACGGAGAATTTTAGCGAAATTTCAATTCTTATCCCCTATTTTCCCTTAATTTTCGTCATTTAATTGCATTTTGATAAAAAAAGCATCGAAAACGGAGAATTTTAGCGAAATTTCAATTTTTATCCCCATTTTTTCCTTAATTTTCGTCATTTTCTTGCATTTTGATCAAAAAAAGCATCAAAAACGGAGAATTTTAGTGATATTTCAATTTTATCCCGTTTTTGTCCTTAATTTTCGTAATTTTCTTGCATTTTGATCAGAGAAGCGCATCAAAAACGGAGGATTTTAGAGAAATTTCAATTTTCATCCCCTTTATTTCCTTAATTTTCTTCATTTTCTTGCATTTTGATCAAAAAAAGCATCGAAAACGGAGAATTTTATCGAAATTTCAATTTTACCCCCCTTTTTTCCCTAATTTTCGTCATTTTCTTGAACTTTGATAAAAATGCATCGAAAACGGAAAAATTTAGCGAAATTTCCATTTTTATCCACTTTTTTTCCTTAATTTTCCTTATTTTCTTGTATTTCGATAAAAAAAGCATCGAAAGCTGAATTTTTATCCCCTTTTTTTCCTAAATTCTCGTCATTTTCTTGCACTTTGATCAATAAAAGCATCGAAAACTGAGAATTTTAGCGAAATTATATATTTATCCTATTTTTTTCCTTAATTTTCGTCATTTTCTTGAATTATGGTCAAAAAAGCGACGAAAACGGAGAATTTTAGCAAAATTTCAATTCTAACCCCCTTTTTTTCCTTAATTTTCGTCATTTTCTTGCATTTTGATCAAAAAAAAGCATCGAATACGGAGAATTTTAGCAAAATTATAACTTTTATCCCCTTTTTTTCCTTAATTTTCTTCATTTTCCTGCATTTTGATCAAAAAAAGCATCGAAAACGGAGAATATTTGCGAAATTTCAATTTTTATCCCCATTATCTCCTTAATTTTCGTCATTTCCTTGCATTTTGATCAAAAAAAGCATCGAAAACGGAGAATTTTAGCGAAATTTAAATTTTTATCCCCTTTTTTTCCTTAATTTTCGTCATTTTCTTGAATTTTGATCAAAAAAAGCTACGAAAACGGAGAATTTTAGCGAAATTTCAATTTTAACCCCCTTTTTTTCCTTAATATTCGTCATCTTCTTGATTTTTAATCAAAAAAAGCAACGAAAACGGAGAATTTTATCGAAATATCAATTTTACCCCCTTTTTTTTCCTTAATTTTCGACATTTTCTTGCATTTTGATCAAAAAAAGCATCGAAAACGGAGAATTTTAGCGAAATTTCAATTTTTATCCCCTTTTTTTCCATAATTTTCGTCATTTTCTTGCATTTTCATCAAAAAAAGCATCGAAAACGGTGAATTTTAGCGAAATTTCAATGTTTACCCCCTTTTTTCCTTAATTTTCGTCATTTTCTTGCATTTTGATCAAAAAAAAGCATCGAATACGGAAAATTTTAGCGAAATTATAATTTTCATCCCCTTTTTTCCTTAATTTTCATCATTTTCCTGAATTTTGATCAAAAAAAGCATCGAAAACGGAGAATATTTGCGAAATTTTAATTTTTATCCCCATTATTTCCTTAATTTTCGTCATTTTCTTGCATTTTGATCAAAAAAAAGCATCGAAAACGGAGAATTTTATCGAAATATCAATTTTACCCCCCTTTTATCCCTTAATTTTTGACATTTTCTTGCATTTTGATCAAAAAAAGCATCGAAAACGGAGAATTTTAGCGAAATTTAAATTTTTATCCCCTTTTTTTCCTTAATTTTCGTCATTTTCTTGAATTATGATCAAAAAAAGCGACGAAAACGGAGAATTTTAGCGAAATTTCAATTTTAACCCCCTTTTTTTCCTTAATTTTCGTCATTTTCTTGCATTTTGATCAAAAAAAGCATCAAAAACGGAGAATTTTAGTAATATTTCAATTTTTATCCCGTTTTTTTCCTTAATTTTCGTAATTTTCTTGCATTTTGATCAAAAAAGCGCATCAAAAACCGCGGATTTTAGAGAAATTTCAATTTTCATCCCCTTTATTTCCTTAATTTTCTTCATTTTCTTGCAATTTGATCAAAAAAAAGCATCGAAAACGGAGAATTTTATCGAAATGTCAATTTTACCCCCCTTTTTTCCTAAATTTTCGTAATTTTCTTGCATTTTGATCAAAAAAGCGCATCAAAAACGGAGGATTTTAGAGAAATTTCAATTTTTATCCCCATTATTTCCTTAATTTTCGTCACTTTCTTGCATTTTGATCAAAAAAAAGCATCGAAAACGGAGAAATTTATCGAAATGTCTATTTTACCCCCCTTTTTTCCTTAATTTTCGTCATTTCCTTGCATTTTGATCAAAAAAGCATCGAAAACGGAGAATTTTAGCGAAATTTAAATTTTTATCCCCTTTTTTCCTTAATTTTCGTCATTTTCTTGAATTATGATCAAAAAAAGCGACGAAACCGGAGAATTTTCGCGAAATTTCAATTTTCATCTCCTTTTTTTCCTTAATTTTCGTCATTTTCTTGAATTATGATAAAAAAAAGCGACGAAAACGGAGAATTTTAGCGAAATTTCAATTTTTATCCCCTTTTTTTCCTTAATTTTCGTCATTATCTTGCATTTTGATCAAGAAAGCGCATCAAAAACGGAGAATTTTAGCGAAATTTCAATTCTTATCCCCTATTTTTCCTTAATTTTCGTCATTTAATTGCATTTCGATAAAAAAAGCATCGAAAACGGAGAATTTTAGCGAAATTTCAATTTTTATCCCCATTTTTTCCTTAATTTTCATCATTTTCTTGCATTTTGATCAAAAAAGCGCATCAAAAACGGAGTATTTTAGAGAAATTTCAATTTTCATCCCCTTTATTTCCTTAATTTTCTTCATTTTCTTGCATTTTGATCAAAAAAAGCATCGAAAACGGAGAATTTTATCGAAATTTCAATTTTACCCCCCTTTTTTTCCCTAATTTTCGTCATTTTCTTGAACTTTGATAAAAAAACGCATCGAAAACGGAAAAATTTAGCGAAATTTCCATTTTTATCCACTTTTTTTCCTTAATTTTCCTTATTTTCTTGTATTTCGATAAAAAAATCATCGAAAACAGAATTTTTATCCCCTTTTTTTCCTAAATTCTCGTCATTTTCTTTCACTTTGATCAATAAAAGCATCGAAAACTGAGAATTTTACCGAAATTATATTTTTATCCTCCTCTTTTCCTTAATATTCGTCATTTTCTTGATTGATGGTCAAAAAAGCGACGAAAACGGAGAATTTTAGCAAAATTTCAATTTTAACCCCCTTTTTTTCCTTAATTTTCATCATCCTCTTGCATTTTGATCAAAAAAAGCATCGGAAACGGAGAATTTTAGCGAAATTTCAATTTTTATCCCGTTTTTTTTCCTAAATTTTCGTCATTTTCTCGCATTTTGATAAAAAAAAGCATCAAAAACGGAGAATTTTAGTGATATTTCAATTTTTATCCCCTTTTTTTCCTTGATTTTCGTCATTTTCTTGCATTTTGATCAAAAAAGCGCATCAAAAACGGAGAATTTTAGCGAAATTTCAATTTTTATCCCCCTTTTTTCCTTAATTTTCGTCATTTTCTTGCATTTTGATATAAAAAAGCATTGAAAACTGAGAATTTTTATCCCCTTTTTTTCCTTAATTCTCGTCATTTATCCTGCATTTTGATCAAAACAAGCATCGAAAACTGAGAATTTTAGCGAAATTTCAATTTCTATCCCCTTTTTTCCTTAATTTTCGTCATTTTCTTGAATTATGATCAAAAATAGCAACGAAAACGGAGAATTTTATCGAAATGTCAATTTTACCCCCCTTTTTTTCCTTAATTTTCGACATTTTCTTGCATTTTAATCAAAAAAAGCATCGAAAACGGAGAATTTTAGCGAAATTTCAATTTTTATCCCCTTTTTTTCCTTAATTCTCGTCATTTATCTAGCATTTTGATCAAAACAAGCATCGAAAACTGAGAATTTTAGCGAAATTTCAATTTCTATCCCCTTTTTTCCTTAATTTTCGTCATTTTCTTGAATTATGATCAAAAAAAGCGACGAAAACGAAGAATTTTAGCGAAATTTCAATTTTAACCCCCTTTTTTTCCTTAATTTTCGTGATCTACTTGCATTTTAATCAAAAAAAGCAGCGAAAACGGAGAATTTTAGCGAAATTTCAATTTTTATCCCCTTTTTTTCCTTAATTTTCGTCATTTTCTCGCATTTTGATAATAAAAAGCATCAAAAACGGAGAATTTTAGTGATATTTCAATTTTTATCCCCTTTTTTTCCTTAATTTTCGTCATTATCTTGCATTTTGATCAAAAAAAGCATCGGAAACGGAGAATTTTAGCGAAATTTTAATTTTTATCCCCATTTTTTCCTTAATTTTCGTCATTTTCTTGCATTTTGATCAAAAAAAGCATCAAAAACGGAGAATTTTAATGATATTTCAATTTTTATCCAGTTTTTTTCCTTAATTTTCGTAATTTTCTTGCATTTTGATCAAAAAAGCGCATCAAAAACGGCGGATTTTAGTGATATTTCTATTTTTATCCCGTTTTTTTCCTTAATTTTCGTAATTTTCTTGCATTTTGATCAAAAAAGCGCATCAAAAACCGCGGATTTTAGAGAAATTTCAATTTTCATCCCCATTATTTCCTTAATTATCGTCATTTTCTTGCATTTTGATCATAAAAATGCATCGAAAACGGAGAATTTTATCGAAATGTCAATTTTACCCCCTTGTTTTCCTTAATTTTCGTAATTTTCTTGCATTTTGATCTGAAAAGCGCATCAAAAACGGAGGATTTTAGAAAAATTTTCATTTATATCCACTTTTTTTCCTTAATTTTCCTTATTTTCTTGTATTTAGATAAAAAAAAGCATTGAAAACAGAATTTTTATCCCCTTTTTTTCTTAAATTCTCGTCATTTTCCTGCATTTTGATCAATAAAAGCATCGAAAACTGAGAATTTTAGCGAAATTTAAATTTTTATCCCCTTTTTTTCCTTAATTTTCGTCATTTTCTTGCATTTTGATCAAAAAAAGCATTGAAAACGGAGAATTTTAGCGAAATTACAATTTTTCCTTAATTTTCGTCATTTTCTTGCATTTTGATAAAAAAAAGCATTGAAAACTGAGAATTTTTATCCCCTTTTTTTCCTTAATTCTCGTCATTTATCTAGCATTTTGATCAAAACAAGCATCGAATACTGAGAATTTTAGCGAAATTTCAATTTTTATCCCCTTTTTTCCTTAATTTTCGTCATTTTCTTGAATTATAATCAAAAAAAGCAACGAAAACGGAGAATTTTAGTGATAATTCAATTTTTATCCCCTTTTTTTCCTTAATTTTCGTCATTATTTTGCATTTAGATCAAAAAAGCGACCCAAAAACGGAGAATTTTAGCGAAATTTCAATTCTTATCCCCTTTTTTTCCTTAATTTTCGTCATTTAATTGAATTTTGATAAAAAAAGCATCGAAAACTGAGAATTTTAGCGAAATTTCAATTTTTATCCCCATTTTTTCCTTAATTTTCGTCATATTCTTGCATTTTGATCAAAAAAAGCATCAAAAACGGACAATTTTAGTGATATTTCTATTTTTATCCCGTTTTTTTTCCTTAATTTTCGTAATTTTCTTGCATTTTGATCAAAAAAGCGCATCAAAAACGGAGGATTTTAGAGAAATTTCAATTTTCATCCCCTTTATTTCCTTAATTTTCTTCATTTTCTTTCATTTTGATCAAAAAAAGCATCGAAAACGGAGAATTTTATCGAAATTTCAATTTTACCCCCCTTTTTTTTCCTTAATAATCGTCATTTTCTTGCATTTTGATCAAAAAAAAGCATCGAAAACGGAGAATTTTATCGAAATGTCAATTTTACCCCCTTTTTTTCCTTAATTTTCGTAATTTTCTTGCATTTTGATCAGAAGAGCGCATCAAAAACGGAGGATTTTAGAGAAATTTCCATTTATATCCACTTTTTTTCCTTAATTTTCCTTATTTTCTTGTATTTCGATAAAAAAAAGCATCGAAAACAGAATTTTTATCCCCTTTTTTTCCTAAATTCTCGTCATTTTCTTGCATTTTGATCAATAAAAGCATCGAAAACTGAGAATTTTAGCGAAATTTAAATTTTTATCCCCTTTTTTTCCTTAATTTTCGTCATTTTCTTGCATTTTGATCAAAAAAAGCATTGAAAACGGAGAATTTTAGCGAAATTACAATTTTTCCTTAATTTTCGTCATTTTCTTGCATTTTGATAAAAAAAAGCATTGAAAACTGAGAATTTTTATCCCCTTTTTTTCCTTAATTCTCGTCATTTATCTAGCATTTTGATCAAAACAAGCATCGAATACTGAGAATTTTAGCGAAATTTCAATTTTTATCCCCTTTTTTTCCTTAATTTTCGTCATTTTCTTGCATTTTGATCAAAAAAAGCATCGAAAACGGAAAATTTTAGTGATAATTCAATTTTTATCCCCTTTTTTTCCTTAATTTTCGTCATTATCTTGCATTTTGATCAAAAAAGCGCCCCAAAAACGGAGAATTTTAGCGAAATTTCAATTCTTATCCCCTATTTTTCCTTAATTTTCGTCATTTAATTGAATTTTGATAAAAAAAGCATCGAAAACTGAGTATTTTAGCGAAATTTCAATTTTCATCCCCATTTTTTCCTTAATTTTCGTCATATTCTTGCATTTTGATCAAAAAAAGCATCAAAAACGGACAATTTTAGTGATATTTCTATTTTTATCCCGTTTTTTTTCCTTAATTTTCGTAATTTTCTTGCATTTTGATCAAAAAAGCGCATCAAAAACGGAGGATTTTAGAGAAATTTCAATTTTCATCCCCTTTATTTCCTTAATTTTCTTCAATTTCTTGCATTTTGATCAAAAAAAGCATCGAAAACGGAGAATTTTATCGAAATTTCAATTTTACCCCCCTTTTTTCCCTAATTTTCGTCATTTTCTTGCACTTTGATAAAAAAATGCATCGAAAACGGAAAAATTTAGCGAAATTTCCATTTTTATCCACTTTTTTTCCTTAATTTTCCTTATTTTCTTGTATTTCGATAAAAAAAAGCATCGAAAACAGAATTTTTATCCCCTTTTTTTCCTAAATTCTCGTCATTTTCTTGAATTATGGTCAAAAAAGCGACGAAAACGGAGAATTTTAGCAAAATTTCAATTTTAACCCCCTTTTTTTCCATAATTTTCGTCATCTTCTTGCATTTTGATCAAAAAAAGCATCGAAAACGGAGATTTTTAGCGAAATTTCGATTTTTATCACGTTTTTTTCCTTGATTTTCGTCATTTTCTTGCATTTTGATCAGAAAAGCGCATCAAAAACGGCGGATTTTAGAGAAATTTCAATTTTCATCCCCATTATTTCCTTAATTATCGTCATTTTCTTGCATTTTGATCAAAAAAAGCATCAAAAACGGAGAATTTTAATGATATTTCAATTTTTATCCAGTTTTTTTCCTTAATTTTCGTAATTTTCTTGCATTTTGATCAAAAAAGCGCATCAAAAACGGCGGATTTTAGTGATATTTCTATTTTTATCCCATTTTTTTCTTTAATTTTCGTAATTTTCTTGCATTTTGATCATAAAAGCGCATCAAAAACGGCGGATTTTAGAGAAATTTCAATTTTCATCCCCATTATTTCCTTAATTATCGTCATTTTCTTGCATTTTGATCATAAAAATGCATCGAAAACGGAGAATTTTATCGAAATGTCAATTTTACCCCCTTTTTTTCCTTAATTTTCGTAATTTTCTTGCATTTTGATCAGAAAAGCGCATCAAAAACGGAGGATTTTAGAGAAATTTCCATTTATATCCACTTTTTTTCCTTAATTTTCCTTATTTTCTTGTATTTCGATAAAAAAAAGCAAGGAAAACAGAATTTTTATCCCCTTTTTTTCCTAAATTCTCGTCATTTTCCTGCATTTTGATCAATAAAAGCATCGAAAACTGAGAATTTTAGCGAAATTTAAATTTTTATCCCCTTTTTTTCCTTAATTTTCGTCATTTTCTTGCATTTTGATCAAAAAAAGCATTGAAAACGGAGAATTTTAGCGAAATTACAATTTTTCCTTAATTTTCGTCATTTTCTTGCATTTTGATAAAAAAAAGCATTGAAAACTGAGAATTTTTATCCCCTTTTTTTCCTTAATTCTCGTCATTTATCTAGCATTTTGATCAAAACAAGCATCGAATACTGAGAATTTTAGCGAAATTTCAATTTTTATCCCCTTTTTTCCTTAATTTTCGTCATTTTCTTGAATTATAATCAAAAAAAGCAACGAAAACGGAGAATTTTAGCGAAATTTCAATTTTTATCCCCTTTTTTTCCTTAATTTTCGTCATTTTCTTGCATTTTGATCAAAAAAGCGCATCAAAAACGGAGGATTTTAGAGAAATTTCAATTTTCATCCCCTTTATTTCCTTAATTTTCTTCTTTTTCTTTCATTTTGATCAAAAAAAGCATCGAAAACGGAAAATTTTAGTGATAATTCAATTTTTATCCCCTTTTTTTCCTTAATTTTCGTCATTATTTTGCATTTAGATCAAAAAAGCGACCCAAAAACGGAGAATATTAGCGAAATTTCAATTCTTATCCCCTATTTTTCCTTAATTTTCGTCATTTAATTGAATTTTGATAAAAAAAGCATCGAAAACTGAGAATTTTAGCGAAATTTCAATTTTTATCCCTATTTTTTCCTTAATTTTCGTCATATTCTTGCATTTTGATCAAAAAAAGCATCAAAAACGGACAATTTTAGTGATATTTCTATTTTTATCCCGTTTTTTTTCCTTAATTTTCGTAATTTTCTTGCATTTTGATCAAAAAAGCGCATCAAAAACGGAGGATTTTAGAGAAATTTCAATTTTCATCCCCTTTATTTCCTTAATTTTCTTCATTTTCTTTCATTTTGATCAAAAAAAGCATCGAAAACGGAGAATTTTATCGAAATTTCAATTTTACCCCCCATTTTTTTCCTTAATAATCGTCATTTTCTTGCATTTTGATCAAAAAAAAGCATCGAAAACGGAGAATTTTATCGAAATGTCAATTTTTATCCACTTTTTTTCCTTAATTTTCCTTATTTTCTTGTATTTCGATAAAAAAAAGCATCGAAAACAGAATTTTTATCCCCTTTTTTTCCTAAATTCTCGTCATTTTCTTGAATTATGGTCAAAAAAGCGACGAAAACGGAGAATTTTAGCAAAATTTCAATTTTAACCCCCTTTTTTTCCATAATTTTCGTCATCTTCTTGCATTTTGATCAAAAAAAGCATCGAAAACGGAGATTTTTAGCGAAATTTCGATTTTTATCACGTTTTTTTCCTTGATTTTCGTCATTTTCTTGCATTTTGATCAGAAAAGCGCATCAAAAACGGCGGATTTTAGAGAAATTTCAATTTTCATCCCCATTATTTCCTTAATTATCGTCATTTTCTTGCATTTTGATCAAAAAAAGCATCAAAAACGGAGAATTTTAATGATATTTCAATTTTTATCCAGTTTTTTTCCTTAATTTTCGTAATTTTCTTGCATTTTGATCAAAAAAGCGCATCAAAAACGGCGGATTTTAGTGATATTTCTATTTTTATCCCGTTTTTTTCTTTAATTTTCGTAATTTTCTTGCATTTTGATCAAAAAAGCGCATCAAAAACGGCGGATTTTAGAGAAATTTCAATTTTCATCCCCATTATTTCCTTAATTATCGTCATTTTCTTGCATTTTGATCATAAAAATGCATCGAAAACGGAGAATTTTATCGAAATGTCAATTTTACCCCCTTTTTTTCCTTAATTTTCGTAATTTTCTTGCATTTTGATCAGAAAAGCGCATCAAAAACGGAGGATTTTAGAGAAATTTCCATTTATATCCACTTTTTTTCCTTAATTTTTCTTATTTTCTTGTATTTCGATAAAAAAAAGCATCGAAAACAGAATTTTTATATCCCTTTTTTTCCTAAATTCTCGTCATTTTCCTGCATTTTGATCAATAAAAGCATCGAAAACTGAGAATTTTAGCGAAATTTAAATTTTTATCCCCTTTTTTTCCTTAATTTTCGTCATTTTCTTGCATTTTGATCAAAAAAAGCATTGAAAACGGAGAATTTTAGCGAAATTACAATTTTTCCTTAATTTTCGTCATTTTCTTGCATTTTGATAAAAAAAAGCATTGAAAACTGAGAATTTTTATCCCCTTTTTTTCCTTAATTCTCGTCATTTATCTAGCATTTTGATCAAAACAAGCATCGAATACTGAGAATTTTAGCGAAATTTCAATTTTTATCCCCTTTTTTCCTTAATTTTCGTCATTTTCTTGAATTATAATCAAAAAAAGCAACGAAAACGGAGAATTTTAGCGAAATTTCAATTTTTATCCCCTTTTTTTCCTTAATTTTCGTCATTTTCTTGCATTTTGATCAAAAAAAGCATCGAAAACGGAAAATTTTAGTGATAATTCAATTTTTATCCCCTTTTTTTCCTTAATTTTCGTCATTATTTTGCATTTAGATCAAAAAAGCGACCCAAAAACGGAGAATTTTAGCGAAATTTCAATTCTTATCCCCTATTTTTCCTTAATTTTCGTCATTTAATTGAATTTTGATAAAAAAAGCATCGAAAACTGAGAATTTTAGCGAAATTTCAATTTTTATCCCTATTTTTTCCTTAATTTTCGTCATATTCTTGCATTTTGATCAAAAAAAGCATCAAAAACGGACAATTTTAGTGATATTTCTATTTTTATCCCGTTTTTTTTCCTTAATTTTCGTAATTTTCTTGCATTTTGATCAAAAAAGCGCATCAAAAACGGAGGATTTTAGAGAAATTTCAATTTTCATCCCCTTTATTTCCTTAATTTTCTTCATTTTCTTTCATTTTGATCAAAAAAAGCATCGAAAACGGAGAATTTTATCGAAATTTCAATTTTACCCCCCTTTTTTTCCTTAATAATCGTCATTTTCTTGCATTTTGATCAAAAAAAAGCATCGAAAACGGAGAATTTTATCGAAATGTCAATTTTACCCCCTTTTTTTCCTTAATTTTCGTAATTTTCTTGCATTTTGATCAGAAGAGCGCATCAAAAACGGAGGATTTTAGAGAAATTTCCATTTATATCCACTTTTTTTCCTTAATTTTCCTTATTTTCTTGTATTTCGATAAAAAAAAGCATCGAAAACAGAATTTTTATCCCCTTTTTTTCCTAAATTCTCGTCATTTTCTTGCATTTTGATCAATAAAAGCATCGAAAACTGAGAATTTTAGCGAAATTTAAATTTTTATCCCCTTTTTTTCCTTAATTTTCGTCATTTTCTTGCATTTTGATCAAAAAAAGCATTGAAAACGGAGAATTTTAGCGAAATTACAATTTTTCCTTAATTTTCGTCATTTTCTTGCATTTTGATAAAAAAAAGCATTGAAAACTGAGAATTTTTATCCCCTTTTTTTCCTTAATTCTCGTCATTTATCTAGCATTTTGATCAAAACAAGCATCGAATACTGAGAATTTTAGCGAAATTTCAATTTTTATCCCCTTTTTTTCCTTAATTTTCGTCATTTTCTTGCATTTTGATCAAAAAAAGCATCGAAAACGGAAAATTTTAGTGATAATTCAATTTTTATCCCCTTTTTTTCCTTAATTTTCGTCATTATCTTGCATTTTGATCAAAAAAGCGCCCCAAAAACGGAGAATTTTAGCGAAATTTCAATTCTTATCCCCTATTTTTCCTTAATTTTCGTCATTTAATTGAATTTTGATAAAAAAAGCATCGAAAACTGAGAATTTTAGCGAAATTTCAATTTTTATCCCCTTTTTTTCCTTAATTTTCGTCATTTTCTTGCATTTTGATCAAAAAAAGCATCAAAAACGGACAATTTTAGTGATATTTCTATTTTTATCCCGTTTTTTTCCTTAATTTTCGTAATTTTCTTGCATTTTGATCAAAAAAGCGCATCAAAAACGGAGGATTTTAGAGAAATTTCAATTTTCATCCCCTTTATTTCCTTAATTTTCTTCAATTTCTTGCATTTTGATCAAAAAAAGCATCGAAAACGGAGAATTTTATCGAAATTTCAATTTTACCCCCCCTTTTTTTCCCTAATTTTCGTCATTTTCTTGCACTTTGATAAAAAAATGCATCGAAAACGGAAAAATTTAGCGAAATTTCCATTTTTATCCACTTTTTTTCCTTAATTTTCCTTATTTTCTTGTATTTCGATAAAAAAAAGCATCGAAAACAGAATTTATATCCTCTTTTTTTCCTAAATTCTCGTCATTTTCTTGCATTTTGGTCAAAAAAGCGACGAAAACGGAGAATTTTAGCAAAATTTCAATTTTAACCCCCTTTTTTTCCATAATTTTCGTCATCTTCTTGCATTTTGATCAAAAAAAGCATTGAAAACGGAGAATTTTAGCGAAATTACAATTTTTCCTTAATTTTCGTCATTTTCTTGCATTTTGATAAAAAAAAGCATTGAAAACTGAGAATTTTTATCCCCTTTTTTTCCTTAATTCTCGTCATTTATCTAGCATTTTGATCAAAACAAGCATCGAATACTGAGAATTTTAGCGAAATTTCAATTTTTATCCCCTTTTTTCCTTAATTTTCGTCATTTTCTTGAATTATAATCAAAAAAAGCAACGAAAACGGAGAATTTTAGCGAAATTTCAATTTTTATCCCCTTTTTTTCCTTAATTTTCGTCATTTTCTTGCATTTTGATCAAAAAAAGCATCGAAAACGGAAAATTTTAGTGATATTTCTATTTTTATCCCGTTTTTTTCCTTGATTTTCGTCATTTTCTTGCATTTTGATCAGAAAAGCGCATCAAAAACGGCGGATTTTAGAGAAATTTCAATTTTCATCCCCATTATTTCCTTAATTATCGTCATTTTCTTGCATTTTGATCAAAAAAAAGCATCGAAAACGGAGAATTTTATCGAAATGTCAATTTTACCCCCTTTTTTTCCTTAATTTTCGTAATTTTCTTCCATTTTGATCAGAAAAGCGCATCAAAAACGGAGGATTTTAGAGAAATTTCCATTTATATCCACTTTTTTTCCTTAATTTTCCTTATTTTCTTGTATTTCGATAAAAAAAAGCATCGAAAACAGAATTTATATCCCCTTTTTTTCCTAAATTCTCGTCATTTTCTTGCATTTTGATCAATAAAAGCATCGAATACTGAGAATTTTAGCGAAATTTCAATTTTTATCCCCTTTTTTCCTTAATTTTCGTCATTTTCTTGAATTATAATCAAAAAAAGCAACGAAAACGGAGAATTTTAGCGAAATTTCAATTTTTATCCCCTTTTTTTCCTTAATTTTCGTCATTTTCTTGCATTTTGATCAAAAAAAGCATCGAAAACGGACAATTTTAGTGATAATTCAATTTTTATCCCTTTTTTTTCTTAATTTTCGTCATTATCTTGCATTTTGATCAAAAAAGCGCCCCAAAAACGGAGAATTTTAGCGAAATTTCAATTCTTATCCCCTATTTTTCCTTAATTTTCGTCATTTAATTGAATTTTGATAAAAAAAGCATCGAAAACTGAGAATTTTAGCGAAATTTCAATTTTTATCCCCATTTTTTCCTTAATTTTCGTCATATTCTTGCATTTTGATCAAAAAAAGCATCAAAAACGGACAATTTTAGTGATATTTCTATTTTTATCCCGTTTTTTTTCCTTAATTTTCGTAATTTTCTTGCATTTTGATCAATAAAGCGCATCAAAAACGGAGGATTTTAGAGAAATTTCAATTTTCATCCCCTTTATTTCCTTAATTTTCTTCATTTTCTTGCATTTTGATCAAAAAAAAGCATCGAAAACGGAGAATTTTATCAAAATTTCAATTTTACCCCCCTTTTTTTTCCTTAATTATCGTCATTTTCTTGCATTTTGATCACAAAAAAGCATCGAAAACGGAGAATTTTATCGAAATGTCAATTTTACCCCCTTTTTTACTTTCTCCATATACGAAGTATAGAGAAAGTATTGTTTTCATGAAAAAATTCGACTTCGAGATTTCAACGGAAATACACGTTTTGGGGTCCCCAGAACACGTTTTGACCATTTTCTGAATGATGTCTGTGTGTATGTGTGTGTGTGTGTGTGTGTGTGAGTGTGTGTGTGTGTATGTGTGTGTGTGATAATGGGCGTTCTAACTCGAAAACTAAAAGTCGTATCAATACCAAACTTCATATATAGTACTGTTGTGTGTGCTGTCAGAGATGATTAGTTTTTGGAGTAAATCCGTTAACCGGAAGTTGAGCTTTATTCATTAAAGCTCATTTCCGGTTTTCAAAATATCTCCATAAATATGATATATACGTCTATTGTATTACTTATAAAAGTTTTATATAGTATAATTTACTATAACTTTTGTATTTAACATATTTTTGTATCACCGGTTCATTAGGAGTTATTCGTGAAATACTGATAAACCGGAAGAAGATGATTATGTACTTTGTGGGCGCTCTAACATGAAAACTATTTGTCGGATCAACACCAAATTTCATACATAGTTCTTTTATTACAGTCGTTAGAGTTGATTAGTTTTTGGAGTAAATCGGCTGACCGGAAGTCGAGCTTCATTCTTCAAAGCTCATTTCCGGTTTTCAATATATCTCCATTAATATGATATTTAGGTATATACTATTATTTATAAATGTTGTAGAAAATTTAATTTACTATAACTTTTGTATGAAACATATTTTTGCATCACTGATTGTTTAGGAGTTATCCATGAAATACTGATAAACCGGAAGTTGCTGATTATGTACGTTGTGTAAAGCTCATTTCTGGTTTTCAAAATATATCCATAAATATGATATATTGGTATATTGTATTCCTTATAAAAGTTTTAGATAATATAATTTACTATAACTTTTGTATTTAATATATTTTTGTATCACCGGTTGATTAAGAGTTATTCGTGCAATACCGATAACCCGGGAAGTAGCTGTTATGTCTTTTGTGGGCGCTCTAACATGAAAACCATTCCTTGTATCAACTTTAAATTCCACATGTAGTGTTTTTGTTGGTGTCGTTAGAGTTGATTAGTTTTTGGAGTAAATCGGTTGAGCGGAAGTCGAGCTTTATTCTACAAAGCTCATTTCCGGTTTTCAAAATATCTCCATAAATATGATATTTAGGTATATACTATTAATTATAAATGTTTTAGAAAATTTGTCTTACTATAACTTTTGTATGAAACATACTTTTATATCACCGATTGTTTAGGAGTTATTCATGAAATACCGATAAACCGGAATTTGCTTAGTATGTACTTTGTGGGCGCTCTCACATGAAAACTATTTGTCGTTTCAACACCAAATTTCATGTATATTACTTTGGTTGTTGTGATTAGAGTTTATTATTTTTTAGAGTATATCATTGAACCGGAAGTTGAGCCTTACTCTTCGAAGCTTATTTCCGATTTTGCAAAATACCTCTATAAATATGATATTTAGGTATATACTATTATTTTTAAGAGTTTTAGAAAAATTTCTCTACTACACCTTTTGTATTAAACATATTTTTGTATCACTGATTGTTTAGGAGTTATTCGTGAAATACCGATAAACCGGAAGTTGCTGATTATTTACTTTGTGGGCGCTCTTACCTGAAAACTATTTGTCGTATCAACACCAAATTTCGTACATTTTATTTTGGTTGGTGTCATCAGAGTTGATTAGGTTTTGGAGGATATCGGTTTACCAGAAGTCGATCTTTATTTTTGGAAGCTCATTTCCGTTTTTGAAACATTTCACCATTAATCCTTAAGTAGTCTCGTGGGGTCAATGTGACATCAGGCGCTATATTACCGTCAGGATCACAGAAACTAATGAAGATATTTCAACCAAATTTTCGTTTTGTAAAAATGTTGTCCATGTTATGATTATCTGAGGATTTTCTTAATGTCAAGTTATAAGAAGTATGCAATTTTAGCAGTGCTACCAAATTTACTGAAATAAATTTTAATAATTATCTAAACATTATTTCAACAATTTTTAAGCACCTATACATAAAATAATTCATAGGTAAGTACCAAAAAAATAATGAACACCATATCATGCATATAAACTGACGAAAATTAATATCCAAAACATAAGGTTTCGGGATATTATAAAGATTTACTGAATATTTTAGGAATGAATCTATAATGTTTAAAATGCTATTACAGTTCACAGAATACCTTACTAATGCTCACTGAGTATATATGTGTTGATATAGTTTCAATATAGTAACATAGAGCTACGCATTAATTTGTTTTTTTACTTTCTCCATATACGAAGTATAGAGAAAGTATTGTTTTCATGAAAAAAATCGACTTCGAGATTTCAACGGAAATACATGTTTTGGGGACCCTAGAACACGTTTTGACCATTTTCGGAATGATGTCTGTGTGTATGTGTGTGTGTGTGTGTGTGTGTGTGTGTGTGTGTGTGTGTGTGTGTGTGTATGTGTGTGTGTGTGACAGTGGGCGCTCTAACGTGTAAACTATTAGTCGTATCAATACCAAAATTCATATATAGTACTGTGGTGTGTGCTGTCAGAGTTGATCAGCTTTTCAAGTAAATCGGTAAACCGGAAGTCGAGCATCATACTTCAAAGCTCATTTCCGGTTTTCAAAATATCTCCATAAATATGATATTTAGGTATATACTATTACTTATAAAACTTTTATAAAATATTATATACTATGACTTTTGCATGAAATATATTTTTCTATCACTGATTGTGTAGGAGTGATTCGTGAAATACTGATAAACCGGAAGTTGCTAATTATGTACGTTGTGGTCGCTCTGGGCGCTGGGGCGAAAGGCCACTTCATCGTTTTTGATCGAAAAGGTCCCGAAAAGCATTATTTATAATGATTGGGACGTAAAAGATAATAAAATATAAATTAATCACTCATCTTCAAAGTTTATATTGAATATAGAGTTCGAAATTACTGTCGTAGATAAATATTTACATCTTATATATATGGAGAAAGTCATGTGCTGGCCACATCAGATTTTTTCCTTAATTTTCGTAATTTTCTTGCATTTTGATCAGAAAAGCGCATCAAAAACGGAGGATTTTAGAGAAATTTCCATTTATATCCACTTTTTTTCCTTAATTTTCCTTATTTTCTTGTATTTCGATAAAAAAAAGCATCGAAAACAGAATTTTTATCCCCTTATTTTCCTAAATTCTCGTCATCTTCTTGCATTTTGATCAAAAATGCATCGAAAACTGAGAATTTTAGCGAAATTTAAATTTTTATCCCCTTTTTTTCCTTAATTTTCGTCATTTTCTTGCATTTTGATCAAAAAAAGCATTGAAAACGGAGAATTTTAGCGAAATTACAATTTTTCCTTAATTTTCGTCATTTTCTTGCATTTTGATAAAAAAAAGCATTGAAAACTGAGAATTTTTATCCCCTTTTTTTCCTTAATTCTCGTAATTTATCTAGCATTTTGATCAAAACAAGCATCGAATACTGAGAATTTTAGCGAAATTTCAATTTTTATCCCCTTTTTTCCTTAATTTTCGTCATTTTCTTGAATTATAATCAAAAAAAGCAACGAAAACGGAGAATTTTAGCGAAATTTCAATTTTTATCCCCTTTTTTTCCTTAATTTTCGTCATTTTCTTGCATTTTGATCAAAAAAAGCATCGAAAACGATAAATTTTAGTGATAATTCAATTTTTATCCCCTTTTTTCCTTAATTTTCGTCATTTTCTTGAATTATAATCAAAAAAAGCAACGAAAACGGAGAATTTTAGCGAAATTTAAATTTTTATCCCCTTTTTTCCCTTAATTTTCGTCATTTTCTTGCATTTTGATCAAAAAAAGCATTGAAAACGGAGAATTTTAGCGAAATTACAATTTTTCCTTAATTTTCGTCATTTTCTTGCATTTTGATAAAAAAAAGCATTGAAAACTGAGAATTTTTATCCCCTTTTTTTCCTTAATTCTCGTCATTTATCTAGCATTTTGATCAAAACAAGCATCGAAAACTGAGAATATTAGCCAAATTTCAATTCTTATCCCCTATTTTTCCTTAATTTTCGTCATTTAATTGAATTTTGATAAAAAAAGCATCGAAAACTGAGAATTTTAGCGAAATTTCAATTTTTATCCCCATTTTTTCCTTAATTTTCGTCATATTCTTGCATTTTGATCAAAAAAAGCATCAAAAACGGACAATTTTAGTGATATTTCTATTTTTATCCCGTTTTTTTTCCTTAATTTTCGTATTTTCTTGCATTTTGATCAAAAAAAAGCATCGAAAACGGAGAAAATTATCGAAATGTCAATTTTACCCCCCTTTTTTCCTTAACTTTCGTCATTTTCTAGAATTATGATCAGAAAAAGCGACGAAAACGGAGAATTTTAGCGAAATTTCAATTTTCATCCCCTTTTTTTCTTTAATTTTCGTCATTTTCTTGAATTATGATAAAAAAAAGCGACGAAAACGGAGAATTTTAGCGAAATTTCTATTTTTATCCCGTTTTTTTTCCTTAATTTTCGTAATTTTCTTGCATTTTGATCAAAAAAGCGCATCAAAAACGGAGGATTTTAGAGAAATTTCAATTTTCATCCCCTTTATTTCCTTAATTTTCTTCAATTTCTTGCATTTTGATCAAAAAAAGCATCGAAAACGGAGAATTTTATCGAAATTTCAATTTTACCCCCCTTTTTTACCCTAATTTTCGTCATTTTCTTGCACTTTGATAAAAAAATGCATCGAAAACGGAAAAATTTAGCGAAATTTCCATTTTTATCCACTTTTTTTCCTTAATTTTCCTTATTTTCTTGTATTTCGATAAAAAAAAGCATCGAAAACAGAATTTTTATCCCCTTTTTTTCCTAAATTCTCGTCATTTACTTGAATTATGGTCAAAAAAGCGACGAAAACGGAGAATTTTAGCAAAATTTCAATTTTAACCCCCTTTTTTTCCATAATTTTCGTCATCTTCTTGCATTTTGATCAAAAAAAGCATCGAAAACGGAGATTTTTAGCGAAATTTCGATTTTTATCACGTTTTTTTCCTTGATTTTCGTCATTTTCTTGCATTTTGATCAGAAAAGCGCATCAAAAACGGCGGATTTTAGAGAAATTTCAATTTTCATCCCCATTATTTCCTTAATTATCGTCATTTTCTTGCATTTTGATCAAAAAAAAGCATCGAAAACGGAGAATTTTATCGAAATGTCAATTTTACCCCCTTTTTTTCCTTAATTTTCGTAATTTTCTTCCATTTTGATCAGAAAAGCGCATCAAAAACGGAGGATTTTAGAGAAATTTCCATTTATATCCACTTTTTTTCCTTAATTTTCCTTATTTTCTTGTATTTCGATAAAAAAAAGCATCGAAAACAGAATTTATATCCCCTTTTTTTCCTAAATTCTCGTCATTTTCTTGCATTTTGATCAATAAAAGCATCGAATACTGAGAATTTTAGCGAAATTTCAATTTTTATCCCCTTTTTTCCTTAATTTTCGTCATTTTCTTGAATTATAATCAAAAAAAGCAACGAAAACGGAGAATTTTAGCGAAATTTCAATTTTTATCCCCTTTTTTTCCTTAATTTTCGTCATTTTCTTGCATTTTGATCAAAAAAAGCATCGAAAACGGAAAATTTTAGTGATAATTCAATTTTTATCCCTTTTTTTTTCTTAATTTTCGTCATTATCTTGCATTTTGATCAAAAAAGCGCCCCAAAAACGGAGAATTTTAGCGAAATTTCAATTCTTATCCCCTATTTTTCCTTAATTTTCGTCATTTAATTGAATTTTGATAAAAAAAGCATCGAAAACTGAGAATTTTAGCGAAATTTCAATTTTTATCCCCATTTTTTCCTTAATTTTCGTCACATTCTTGCATTTTGATCAAAAAAAGCATCAAAAACGGACAATTTTAGTGATATTTCTATTTTTATCCCGTTTTTTTTTCCTTAATTTTCGTAATTTTCTTGCATTTTGATCAATAAAGCGCATCAAAAACGGAGAATTTTAGAGAAATTTCAATTTTCATCCCCTTTATTTCCTTAATTTTCTTCATTTTCTTGCATTTTGATCAATAAAAGCATCGAAAACGGAGAATTTTATCGAAATTTCAATTTTACCCCCCTTTTTTTTCCTTAATTATCGTCATTTTCTTGCATTTTGATCAAAAAAAAGCATCGAAAACGGAGAATTTTATCGAAATGTCAATTTTACCCCCTTTTTTTCCTTAATTTTCGTAATTTTCTTGCATTTTGATCAGAAAAGCGCATCAAAAACGGAGGATTTTAGAGAAATTTCCATTTATATCCACTTTTTTTCCTTAATTTTCCTTATTTTCTTGTATTTCGATAAAAAAAAGCATCGAAAACAGAATTTTTATCCCCTTATTTTCCTAAATTCTCGTCATCTTCTTGCATTTTGATCAAAAATGCATCGAAAACTGAGAATTTTAGCGAAATTTAAATTTTTATCCCCTTTTTTTCCTTAATTTTCGTCATTTTCTTGCATTTTGATCAAAAAAAAGCATTGAAAACGGAGAATTTTAGCGAAATTACAATTTTTCCTTAATTTTCGTCATTTTCTTGCATTTTGATAAAAAAAAGCATTGAAAACTGAGAATTTTTATCCCCTTTTTTTCCTTAATTCTCGTAATTTATCTAGCATTTTGATCAAAACAAGCATCGAATACTGAGAATTTTAGCGAAATTTCAATTTTTATCCCCTTTTTTCCTTAATTTTCGTCATTTTCTTGAATTATAATCAAAAAAAGCAACGAAAACGGAGAATTTTAGCGAAATTTCAATTTTTATCCCCTTTTTTTCCTTAATTTTCGTCATTTTCTTGCATTTTGATCAAAAAAAGCATCGAAAACGATAAATTTTAGTGATAATTCAATTTTTATCCCCTTTTTTTCCTTAATTTTCGTCATTATCTTGCATTTTGATCAAAAAAGCGCCCCAAAAACGGAGAATTTTAGCGAAATTTCAATTCTTATCCCATATTTTTCCTTAATTTTCGTCATTTAATTGAATTTTGATAACAAAAGCATCGAAAACTGAGAATTTTAGTGAAATTTCAATTTTTATCCCCATTTTTTCCTTAATTTTCGTCATATTCTTGCATTTTGATCAAAAAAAGCATCAAAAACGGACAATTTTAGTGATATTTCTATTTTTATCCCGTTTTTTTTCCTTAATTTTCGTAATTTCCTTGCATTTTGATCAAAAAAGCGCATCAAAAACGGAGGATTTTAGAGAAATTTCAATTTTCATCCCCTTTATTTCCTTAATTTTCTTCATTTTCTTGCATTTTGATCAAAAAAAGCATCGAAAACGGAGAATTTTATCGAAATTTCAATTTCACCCCCATTTTTTCCCTAATTTTCGTCATTTTCTTGCACTTTGATAAAAAAATGCATCGAAAACGGAAAAATTTAGCGAAATTTCCATTTTTATCCACTTTTTTTCCTTAATTTTCCTTATTTTCTTGTATTTCGATAAAAAAAAGCATCGAAAACAGAATTTTTATCCCCTTTTTTTCCTCAACTCTCGTCATTTTCTTGAATTATGGTCAAAAAAGCGACGAAAACGGAGAATTTTAGCAAAATTTCAATTTTAACCCCCTTTTTTTCCTTAATTTTCGTCATCTTCTTGCATTTTGATCAAAAAAAGCATCGAAAACTGAGAATTTTAGCGAAATTTCGATTTTTATCACGTTTTTTTCCTTGATATTCGTCATTTTCTTGCATTTTGATCAGAAAAGCGCATCAAAAACGGCGGATTTTAGAGAAATTTCAATTTTCATCCCCATTATTTCCTTAATTATCGTCATTTTCTTGCATTTTGATCAAAAAAAAGCATCGAAAACGGAGAATTTTATCGAAATGTCAATTTTACCCCCTTTTTTTCCTTAATTTTCGTAATTTTCTTGCATTTTGATCAGAAAAGCACATCAAAAACGGAGGATTTTAGAGAAATTTCCATTTATATCCACTTTTTTTCCTTAATTTTCCTTATTTTCTTGTATTTCGATAAAAAAAAGCATCGAAAACAGAATTTTTATCACCTTTTTTTCCTAAATTCTCGTCATTTTCTTGCATTTTGACCAATAAAAGCATCGAAAACTGAGAATTTTAGCGAAATTTAAATTTTTATCCCCTTTTTTCCCTTAATTTTCGTCATTTTCTTGCATTTTGATCAAAAAAAGCATTGAAAACGGAGAATTTTAGCGAAATTACAATTTTTCCTTAATTTTCGTCATTTTCTTGCATTTTGATAAAAAAAAGCATTGAAAACTGAGAATTTTTATCCCCTTTTTTTCCTTAATTCTCGTCATTTATCTAGCATTTTGATCAAAACAAGCATCGAAAACTGAGAATATTAGCGAAATTTCAATTCTTATCCCCTATTTTTCCTTAATTTTCGTCATTTAATTGAATTTTGATAAAAAAAGCATCGAAAACTGAGAATTTTAGCGAAATTTCAATTTTTATCCCCATTTTTTCCTTAATTTTCGTCATATTCTTGCATTTTGATCAAAAAAAGCATCAAAAACGGACAATTTTAGTGATATTTCTATTTTTATCCCGTTTTTTTTCCTTAATTTTCGTATTTTCTTGCATTTTGATCAAAAAAAAGCATCGAAAACGGAGAAAATTATCGAAATGTCAATTTTACCCCCCTTTTTTCCTTAATTTTCGTCATTTTCTAGAATTATGATCAGAAAAAGCGACGAAAACGGAGAATTTTAGCGAAATTTCAATTTTCATCCCCTTTTTTTCTTTAATTTTCGTCATTTTCTTGAATTATGATAAAAAAAAGCGACGAAAACGGAGAATTTTAGCGAAATTTCGATTTTTATCCCGTTTTTTTTCCTTAATTTTCGTCATTTTCTCGCATTTTGAACAAAAAAAGCATCAAAAACGGAGAATTTTAGTGATATTTCAATTTTTATCCCCTTTTTTTCCTTAATTTTCGTCATTATCTTGCATTTTGATCAAAAAAGCGCATCAAAAACGGAGAATTTTAGCGAAATTTCAATTCTTATCCCCTATTTTTCCTTAATTTTCGTCATTTAATTGCATTTTGATAAAAACAAGCATCGAAAACGGAGAATTTTAGCGAAATATCAATTTTAATCCCCATTTTTTCCTTAATTTTCGTCATTTTCTTGCATTTTGATCAAAAAAAGAATCAAAAACGGAGAATTTTAGTGATATTTCAATTTTTATCCCCTTTTTTTCCTTAATTTTCGTCATTTTCTTGCATTTTGATCAAAAAAGCGCATCAAAAACGGAGGATTTTAGAGAAATTTCAATTTTCATCCCCTTTATTTCCTTAATTTTCTTCATTTTCTTGTATTTTGATCAAAAAAAGCATCGAAAACGGAGAATTTTATCGAAATTTCAATTTTACCCCCCTTTTTTTACCTAATTTTCGTCATTTTCTTGCACTTTGATAAAAAATGCATCGAAAACGGAAAAATTTAGCGAAATTTCCATTTTTATCCACTTTTTTTCCTTAATTTTCCTTATTTTCTTGTATTTCGATAAAAAAAGCATCGAAAACAGAATTTTTATCCCCTTTTTTTCCTAAATTCTCGTCATTTTCTTGCACTTTGATCAATAAAAGCATCGAAAACTGAGAATTTTAGCGAAATTATATTTTTATCCTCCTTTTTTCCTTAATATTCGTCATTTTCTTGAATGATGGTCAAAAAAGCGACGAAAACGGAGAATTTTAGCAAAATTTCAATTTTAACCCCCTTTTTTTCCTTAATTTTCATCATCCTCTTGCATTTTGATCAAAAAAAGCATCGAAAACGGAGATTTTTAGCGAAATTTCGATTTTTATCCCGTTTTTTTCCTAAATTTTCGTCATTTTCTCGCATTTTGATAAAAAAAAAGCATCAAAAACGGAGAATTTTAGTGATATTTCAATTTTTATTCCCTTTTTTTCCTTGATTTTCGTCATTTTCTTGCATTTTGATCAAAAAAGCGCATCAAAAACGGAGAATTTTAGCGAAATTTCAATTTTTATCCCCCTTTTTTCCTTAATTTTCGTCATTTTCTTGCATTTTGATATAAAAAAGCATCAAAAACGGAGAATTTTAGCGATATTTCTATTCTTATCCCCTTTTTTTCCTTAATTTTTTTCATTTTCTTGCATTTTGATCAAAAAAAGGATCGAAAAATGAGAATTTTAGCGAAATTTAAATTTTTATCACCTTTTTTTCCTTAATTTTCGTCATTTTCTTGCATTTTGATCAAAAAAAGGATCGAATACGGAAAATTTTAGCGAAATTATAATTTTTATCCCCTTTTTTCCCTTAATTTTCGTCATTTTCCTGCATTTTGATCAAAAAATGCATTGAAAACTGAGAATTTTTATCCCCTTTTTTTCCTAAATTTTAGTCATTTTCTTGCATTTTGATCAAAAAAAGCATAGAAAACGGAGAATTTTAGCGAAATTACAATTTTTATCCCCTTTTTTTCCTTAATTTTCGTCATTTTCTTGCATTTTGATAAAAAAAAGCATTGAAAACTGAGAATTTTTATCCCCTTTTTTTCCTTAATTCTCGTCATTTATATAGCATTTTGATCAAAACAAGCAACGAAAACTGAGAATTTTAGCGAAATTTCAATTTCTATCCCCTTTTTTCCTTAATTTTCGTCATTTTCTTGAATTATGATCTAAAGAAGCAACGAAAACGGAGAATTTTATTGAAATGTCAATTTTACCCCCCTTTTTTTCCTTAATTTTCGATATTTTCTTGCATTTTGATCATAAAAAGCATCGAAAACGGAGAATTTTAGCGAAATTTCAATTTTTATCCCCATTTTTTCCTTAATTTTCGTAATTTTCTTGCATTTTGATCAAAAAAAGCATCAAAAACGGAGAATTTTAGAGAAATTTTAGTTTTTAACCCCATTATTTCCTTAATTATCGTCATTTTCTTGCATTTTGATCAAAAAAGCGCATCAAAAACGGAGAATTTTAGCGAAATTTCAATTCTTATCCCCTATTTTTCCTTAATTTTCGTCATTTAATTGCATTTTGATCAAAAAAAGCATCGAAAACGGAGAATTTTAGCGAAATTTCAATTTTTATCCCCATTTTTTCCTTAATTTTCGTCATTTTCTTGCATTTTGGTCAAAAAAAGCGTCAAAAACGGAGAATTTTAGTGATATTTCAATTTTTATCCGGTTTTTTTCCTTAATTTTCGTAATTTTCTTGCATTTTGATCAAAAAAGCGCATCAAAAACCGCGGATTTTAGAGAAATTTCAATTTTCATCCCCTTTATTTCCTTAATTTTCTTCATTTTCTTGCATTTTGATCAAAAAAAAGCATCGAAAACGGAGAATATTATCGAAATGTCAATTTTACCTCCCTTTTATTCCTTAATTTTCGTAATTTTCTTGCATTTTGATCAAAAAAGCGCATCAAAAACGGAGGATTTTAGAGAAATTTCAATTTTTATCCCCATTATTTCCTTAATTTTCGTATTTTCTTGCATTTTGATCAAAAAAAAGCATCGAAAACGGAGAAATTTATCGAAATGTCAATTTTACCCCCCTTTTTTCCTTAATTTTCGTCATTTTCTTGAATTATGATCAGAAAAAGCGACGAAAACGGAGAATTTTAGCGAAATTTCAATTTTCATCCCCTTTTTTTCTTTAATTTTCGTCATTTTCTTGAATTATGATAAAAAAAAGCGACGAAAACGGAGAATTTTAGCGAAATTTCGATTTTTATCCCGTTTTTTTTCCTTAATTTTCGTCATTTTCTCGCATTTTGAACAAAAAAAGCATCAAAAACGGAGAATTTAAGTGATATTTCAATTTTTATCCCCTTTTTTTCCTTAATTTTCGTCATTATCTTGCATTTTGATCAAAAAAGCGCATCAAAAACGGAGAATTTTAGCGAAATTTCAATTCTTATCCCCTATTTTTCCTTAATTTTCGTCATTTAATTGCATTTTGATAAAAAAAGCATCGAAAACGGAGAATTTTAGCGAAAAATCAATTTTTATCCCCATTTTTTCCTTAATTTTCGTCATTTTCTTGCATTTTGATCAAAAAAAGCATCAAAAACGGAGAATTTTAGTGATATTTCAATTTTTATCCCCTTTTTTTCCTTAATTTTCGTAATTTTCTTGCATTTTGATCAAAAAAGCGCATCAAAAACGGAGGATTTTAGAGAAATTTCAATTTTCATCCCCTTTATTTCCTTAATTTTCTTCATTTTCTTGCATTTTGATCAAAAAAAGCATCGAAAACGGAGAATTTTATCGAAATTTCAATTTTACCCCCCTTTTTTTCCCTAATTTTCGTCATTTTCTTGCACTTTGATAAAAAAAATGCATCGAAAACGGAAAAATTTAGCGAAATTTCCATTTTTATCCACTTTTTTTCCTTAATTTTCCTTATTTTCTTGTATTTCGATAAAAAAAGCATCGAAAACAGAATTTTTATCCCCTTTTTTTCCTAAATTCTCGTCATTTTCTTGCACTTTGATCAATAAAAGCATCGAAAAATTAGAATTTTAGCGAAATTATATTTTTATCCTCCTTTTTTCATTAATATTCGTCATTTTCTTGAATGATGGTCAAAAAAGCGACGAAAACGGAGAATTTTAGCAAAATTTCAATTTTAACCCCCTTTTTTTCCTTAATTTTCATCATCCTCTTGCATTTTGATCAAAAAAAGCATCGAAAACGGAGATTTTTAGCAATATTTCGATTTTTATCCCGTTTTTTTCCTAAATTTTCGGCATTTTCTCGCATTTTGATAAAAAAAAGCATCAAAAACGGAGAATTTTAGTGATATTTCAATTTTTATCCCCTTTTTTCCTTGATTTTCGTCATTTCCTGGCATTTTGATCAAAAAAGCGCATAAAAAACGGAGAAATTTAGCGAAATTTCAATTTTTATCCCCCTTTTTTCCTTAATTTTCGTCATTTTCTTGCATTTTGATATAAAAAAGCATCAAAAACGGAGAATTTTAGCGAAATTTAAATTTTTATCCCCTTTTTTCCTTAATTTTCGTCATTTTCTTGAATTATGATCAAAAAAGCGACGAAAACGGAGAATTTTAGCGAAATTTCAATTTTAACCCCCTTTTTTTCCTTAATTTTCGTGATCTTCTTGCATTTTAATCAAAAAAAGCATCGAAAACGGAGAATTTTAGTGATATTTCAATTTTTATCCCCTTTTTTTCCTTAATTTTCGTCATTATCTTGCATTTTGATAAAAAAAGCATCGAAAACGGAGAATTTTAGCGAAATTTCAATTTTTATCCCAATTTTTTCCTTAATTTTCGTCATTTTCTTGCATTTTGATCAAGAAAAGCATCAAAAACGGAGAATTTTAGTGATATTTCAATTTTATCCCGTTTTTGTCCTTAATTTTCGTAATTTTCTTGCATTTTGATCAGAGAAGCGCATCAAAAACGGAGGATTTTAGAGAAATTTCAATTTTCATCCCCTTTATGTCCTTAATTTTCTTCATTTTCTTGCATTTTGATCAAAAAAAGCATCGAAAACGGAGAATTTTATCGAAATTTCAATTTTACCCCCCTTTTTTCCCTAATTTTCGTCATTTTCTTGAACTTTGATAAAAAATGCATCGAAAACGGAAAAATTTAGCGAAATTTCCATTTTTATCCACTTTTTTTCCTTAATTTTCCTTATTTTCTTGTATTTCGATAAAAAAAGCATCGAAAGCTGAATTTTTATCCCCTTTTTTTCCTAAATTCTCGTCATTTTCTTGCATTTTGATCAATAAAAGCATCGAAAACTTTGAATTTTAGCGAAATTTAAATTTTTATCCCCTTTTTTTCCTTAATTTTCGTCATTTTCTTGCATTTTGATCAAAAAAAGGATCGAAAACGGAGAATTTTAGCGAAATTTCGATTTTTATCCCGTTTTTTTCCTTAATTTTCGTCATTTTCTCGCATTTTGAACAAAAAAAGCATCAAAAACGGAGAATTTAAGTGATATTTCAATTTTTATCCCCTTTTTTTCCTTAATTTTCGTAATTTTCTTGCATTTTGATCAAAAAAGCGCATCAAAAACGGAGGATTTTAGAGAAATTTCAATTTTCATCCCCTTTATTTCCTTAATTTTCTTCATTTTCTTGCATTTTGATCAAAAAAAGCATCGAAAACGGAGAATTTTATCGAAATTTCAATTTTACCCCCCTTTTTTTCCCTAATTTTCGTCATTTTCTTGCACTTTGATAAAAAAAATGCATCGAAAACGGAAAAATTTAGCGAAATTTCCATTTTTATCCACTTTTTTTCCTTAATTTTCCTTATTTTCTTGTATTTCGATAAAAAAAGCATCGAAAACAGAATTTTTATCCCCTTTTTTTCCTAAATTCTCGTCATTTTCTTGCACATTGATCAATAAAAGCATCGAAAAATTAGAATTTTAGCGAAATTATATTTTTATCCTCCTTTTTTCATTAATATTCGTCATTTTCTTGAATGATGGTCAAAAAAGCGACGAAAACGGAGAATTTTAGCAAAATTTCAATTTTAACCCCCTTTTTTTCCTTAATTTTCATCATCCTCTTGAATTTTGATCAAAAAAAGCATCGAAAACGGAGATTTTTAGCGAAATTTCGATTTTTATCCCGTTTTTTTCCTAAATTTTCGGCATTTTCTCGCATTTTGATAAAAAAAAAGCATCAAAAACGGAGAATTTTAGTGATATTTCAATTTTTATCCCCTTTTTTTCCTTGATTTTCGTCATTTCCTGGCATTTTGATCAAAAAAGCGCATAAAAAACGGAGAATTTTAGCGAAATTTCAATTTTTATCCCCCTTTTTTCCTTAATTTTCGTCATTTTCTTGCATTTTGATATAAAAAAGCATCAAAAACGGAGAATTTTAGCGAAATTTAAATTTTTATCCCCTTTTTTCCTTAATTTTCGTCATTTTCTTGAATTATGATCAAAAAAGCGACGAAAACGGAGAATTTTAGCGAAATTTCAATTTTAACCCCCTTTTTTTCCTTAATTTTCGTGATCTTCTTGCATTTTAATCAAAAAAAGCATCGAAAACGGAGAATTTTAGTGATATTTCAATTTTTATCCACTTTTTTTCCTTAATTTTCGTCATTATCTTGCATTTTGATAAAAAAAGCATCGAAAACGGAGAATTTTAGCGAAATTTCAATTTTTATCCCCATTTTTTCCTTAATTTTCGTCATTTTCTTGCATTTTGATCAAAAAAAGCATCAAAAACGGAGAATTTTAGTGATATTTCAATTTTATCCCGTTTTTGTCCTTAATTTTCGTAATTTTCTTGCATTTTGATCAGAGAAGCGCATCAAAAACGGAGGATTTTAGAGAAATTTCAATTTTCATCCCCTTTATGTCCTTAATTTTCTTCATTTTCTTGCATTTTGATCAAAAAAAGCATCGAAAACGGAGAATTTTATCGAAATTTCAATTTTACCCCCCTTTTTTCCCTAATTTTCGTCATTTTCTTGAACTTTGATAAAAAATGCATCGAAAACGGAAAAATTTAGCGAAATTTCCATTTTTATCCACTTTTTTTCCTTAATTTTCCTTATTTTCTTGTATTTCGATAAAAAAAGCATCGAAAGCTGAATTTTTATCCCCTTTTTTTCCTAAATTCTCGTCATTTTCTTGCACTTTGATCAATAAAAGCATCGAAAACTGAGAATTTTAGCGAAATTATATATTTATCCTATTTTTTTCCTTAATTTTCGTCATTTTCTTGAATTATGGTCAAAAAAGCGACGAAAACGGAGAATTTTAGCAAAATTTCAATTCTAACCCCCTTTTTTTCCTTAATTTTCGTCATCTTCTTGCATTTTGATCAAAAAAAGCATCGAAAACGGAGATTTTTAGCGAAATTTCGATTTTTATCCCGTTTTTTTCCTTAATATTCGTCATTTTCTTGCATTATGATCAAAAAAAGCATCGAAAACTGAGAATTTTAGCGAAATTTAAATTCTTATCGCCTTTTTTTCCTTAATTTTCGTCCTTTTCTTGCATTTTGATAAAAAAAAAGCATCGAATACGGAGAATTTTAGCAAAATTATAACTTTTATCCCCTTTTTTTCCTTAATTTTCTTCATTTTCCTGCATTTTGATCAAAAAAAGCATCGAAAACGGAGAATATTTGCGAAATTTCAATTTTTATCCCCATTATCTCCTTAATTTTCGTCATTTCCTTGCATTTTGATCAAAAAAAGCATCGAAAACGGAGAATTTTAGCGAAATTTCAATTTTAATCCCCTTTTTTTCCTTAATATTCGTCATCTTCTTGCATTTTAATCAAAAAAAGCAACGAAAACGGAGAATTTTATCGAAATGTCAATTTACCCCCTTTTTTTTCCTTAATTTTCGACATTTTCTTGCATTTTGATCAAAAAAAGCATCGAAAACGGAGAATTTTAGCGAAATTTCAATTTTTATCCCCTTTTTTCCATAATTTTCGTCATTTTCTTGCATTTTCATCAAAAAAAGCATCGAAAACGGTGAATTTTAGCGAAATTTCAATGTTTACCCCCTTTTTTCCTT
Organism: Sympetrum striolatum; assembly: GCA_947579665.1. NCBI lineage: Eukaryota > Metazoa > Arthropoda > Insecta > Odonata > Libellulidae > Sympetrum > Sympetrum striolatum. Next base: position 124,435,439 of record OX388341.1, read on the forward strand.
AATTTTCGTCATTTTCTTGCATTTTGATCAAAAAAAAGCATCGAATACGGAAAATTTTAGCAAAATTATAATTTTCATCCCCTTTTTTCCTTAATTTTCATCATTTTCCTGAATTTTGATCAAAAAAAGCATCGAAAACGGAGAATATTTGCGAAATTTTAATTTTTATCCCCATTATTTCCTTAATTTTCGTCATTTTCTTGCATTTTGATCAAAAAAAAGCATCGAAAACGGAGAATTTTATCGAAATGTCAATTTTACCCCCCTTTTTTTCCTTAATTTTTGACATTTTCTTGCATTTTGATCAAAAAAAGCATCGAAAACGGAGAATTTTAGCGAAATTAAAATTTTTATCCCCTTTTTTTCCTTAATTTTCGTCATTTTCTTGAATTATGATCAAAAAAAGCGACGAAAACGGAGAATTTTAGCGAAATTTCAATTTTAACCCCCTTTTTTTCCTTAATTTTCGTCATTTTCTTGCATTTTGATCAAAAAAAGCATCAAAAACGGAGAATTTTAGTAATATTTCAATTTTTATCCCGTTTTTTTCCTTAATTTTCGTAATTTTCTTGCATTTTGATCAAAAAAGCGCATCAAAAACCGCGGATTTTAGAGAAATTTCAATTTTCATCCCCTTTATTTCCTTAATTTTCTTCATTTTCTTGCAATTTGATCAAAAAAAAGCATCGAAAACGGAGAATTTTATCGAAATGTCAATTTTACCCCCCTTTTTTCCTAAATTTTCGTAATTTTCTTGCATTTTGATCAAAAAAGCGCATCAAAAACGGAGGATTTTAGAGAAATTTCAATTTTTATCCCCATTATTTCCTTAATTTTCGTCACTTTCTTGCATTTTGATCAAAAAAAAGCATCGAAAACGGAGAAATTTATCGAAATGTCTATTTTACCCCCCTTTTTTCCTTAATTTTCGTCATTTCCTTGCATTTTGATCAAAAAAAGCATCGAAAACGGAGAATTTTAGCGAAATTTAAATTTTTATCCCCTTTTTTTCCTTAATTTTCGTCATTTTCTTGAATTATGATCAAAAAAAGCGACGAAAACGGAGAATGTTCGCGAAATTTCAATTTTCATCCCCTTTTTTTCCTTAATTATCGTCATTTTCTTGAATTATGATAAAAAAAAGCGACGAAAACGGAGAATTTTAGCGAAATTTCAATTTTTATCCCCTTTTTTTCCTTAATTTTCGTCATTATCTTGCATTTTGATCAAGAAAGCGCATCAAAAACGGAGAATTTTAGCGAAATTTAATTCTTATCCCCTATTTTTCCTTAATTTTCGTCATTTAATTGCATTTCGATAAAAAAAGCATCGAAAACGGAGAATTTTAGCGAAATTTCAATTTTTATCCCCATTTTTTCCTTAATTTTCATCATTTTCTTGCATTTTGATCAAAAAAGCGCATCAAAAACGGAGGATTTTAGAGAAATTTCAATTTTCATCCCCTTTATTTCCTTAATTTTCTTCATTTTCTAGCATTTTGATCAAAAAAAGCATCGAAAACGGAGAATTTTATCGAAATTTCAATTTTACCCCCCTTTTTTTCCCTAATTTTCGTCATTTTCTTGCACTTTGATAAAAAAATGCATCGAAAACGGAAAAATTTAGCGAAATTTCCATTTTTATCCACTTTTTTTCCTTAATTTTCCTTTTTTTCTTGTATTTCGATAAAAAAAGCATCGAAAACAGAATTTTTATCCCCTTTTTTTCCTAAATTCTCGTCATTTTCTTTCACTTTGATCAATAAAAGCATCGAAAACTGAGAATTTTAGCGAAATTATATTTTTATCCTCCTCTGTTCCTTAATATTCGTCATTTTCTTGATTGATGGTCAAAAAAGCGACGAAAACGGAGAATTTTAGCAAAATTTCAATTTTAACCCCCTTTTTTTCCTTAATTTTCATCATCCTCTTTCATTTTGATCAAAAAAAGCATCGGAAACGGAGAATTTTAGCGAAATTTCAATTTTTATCCCGTTTTTTTCCTAAATTTTCGTCATTTTCTCGCATTTTGATAAAAAAAAGCATCAAAAACGGAGAATTTTAGTGATATTTCAATTTTTATCCCCTTTTTTTCCTTGATTTTCGTCATTTTCTTACATTTTGATCAAAAAAGCGCATCAAAAACGGAGAATTTTAGCGAAATTTCAATTTTTATCCCCCTTTTTTCCTTAATTTTCGTCATTTTCTTGCATTTTGATATAAAAAAGCATTGAAAACTGAGAATTTTTATCCCCTTTTTTTCCTTAATTCTCGTCATTTTCTTGCATTTTGATCAAAAAAGCGCATCAAAAACGGAGAATTTTAGCGAAATTTCAATTTCTATCCCCTTTTTTCCTTAATTTTCGTCATTTTCTTGAATTATGATCAAAAAAAGCAACGAAAACGGAGAATTTTATCGAAATGTCAATTTTACCCCCCTTTTTTTCCTTAATTTTCGACATTTTCTTGCATTTTGATCAAAAAAAGCATCGAAAACGGAGAATTTTAGCGGAATTTCAATTTTTATCCCCTTTTTTTCCTTAATTCTCGTCATTTATCTAGCATTTTGATCAAAACAAGCATCGAAAACTGAGAATTTTAGCGAAATTTCAATTTCTATCCCCTTTTTTCCTTAATTTTCGTCATTTTCTTGAATTATGATAAAAAAAAGCGACGAATACGAAGAATTTTAGCGAAATTTCAATTTTAACCCCCTTTTTTTCCTTAATTTTCGTGATCTTCTTGCATTTTAATCAAAAAAAGCAGCGAAAACGGAGAATTTTAGCGAAATTTCAATTTTTATCCCCTTTTTTTCCTTAATTTTCGTCATTTTCTCGCATTTTGATAAAAAAAAGCATCAAAAACGGAGAATTTTAGTGATATTTCAATTTTTATCCCCTTTTTTTCCTTAATTTTCGTCATTATCTTGCATTTTGATCAAAAAAAGCATCGGAAACGGAGAATTTTAGAGAAATTTCAATTTTTATCCCCATTTTTTCCTTAATTTTCGTCATTTTCTTGCATTTTGATCAAAAAAAGCATCAAAAACGGAGAATTTTAATGATATTTCAATTTTTATCCAGTTTTTCTCCTTAATTTTCGTAATTTTCTTGCATTTTGATCAAAAAAGCGCATCAAAAACGGCGGATTTTAGTGATATTTCTATTTTTATCCCGTTTTTTTCCTTAATTTTCGTAATTTTCTTGCATTTTGATCAAAAAAGCGCATCAAAAACGGCGGATTTTAGAGAAATTTCAATTTTCATCCCCATTATTTCCTTAATTATCGTCATTTTCTTAATTTTGATCATAAAAATGCATCGAAAACGGAGAATTTTATCGAAATGTCAATTTTACCCCCTTTTTTTCCTTAATTTTCGTAATTTTCTTGTATTTCGATAAAAAAAAGCATCGAAAACAGAATTTTTATCCCCTTTTTTTCCTAAATTCTCGTCATTTTCTTGCATTTTGATCAATAAAAGCATCGAAAACTGAGAATTTTAGCGAAATTTAAATTTTTATCCCCTTTTTTTCCTTAATTTTCGTCATTTTCTTGCATTTTGATCAAAAAAAGCATTGAAAACGGAGAATTTTAGCGAAATTACAATTTTTCCTTAATTTTCGTCATTTTCTTGCATTTTGATAAAAAAAAGCATTGAAAACTGAGAATTTTTATCCCCTTTTTTCCTTAATTCTCGTCATTTATCTAGCATTTTGATCAAAACAAGCATCGAATACTGAGAATTTTAGCGAAATTTCAATTTTTATCCCCTTTTTTTCCTTAATTTTCGTCATTTTCTTGCATTTTGATCAAAAAAAGCATCGAAAACGGAAAATTTTAGTGATAATTCTATTTTTATCACGTTTTTTTTCCTTAATTTTCGTAATTTTCTTGCATTTTGATCAAAAAAGCGCATCAAAAACGGAGGATTTTAGAGAAATTTCAATTTTCATCCCCTTTATTTCCTTAATTTTCTTCAATTTCTTGCATTTTGATCAAAAAAAGCATCGAAAACGGAGAATTTTATCGAAATTTCAATTTTACCCCCCTTTTTTTCCCTAATTTTCGTCATTTTCTTGCACTTTGATAAAAAAATGCATCGAAAACGGAAAAATTTAGCGAAATTTCCATTTTTATCCACTTTTTTTCCTTAATTTTCCTTATTTTCTTGTATTTCGATAAAAAAAAGCATCGAAAACAGAATTTATATCCCCTTTTTTTCCTAAATTCTCGTCATTTTCTTGCATTTTGGTCAAAAAAGCGACGAAAACGGAGAATTTTAGCAAAATTTCAATTTTAACCCCCTTTTTTTCCATAATTTTCGTCATCTTCTTGCATTTTGATCAAAAAAAGCATTAAAAACGGAGAATTTTAGCGAAATTACAATTTTTCCTTAATTTTCGTCATTTTCTTGCATTTTGATAAAAAAAAGCATTGAAAACTGAGAATTTTTATCCCCTTTTTTTCCTTAATTCTCGTCATTTATCTAGCATTTTGATCAAAACAAGCATCGAATACTGAGAATTTTAGCGAAATTTCAATTTTTATCCCCTTTTTTCCTTAATTTTCGTCATTTTCTTGAATTATAATCAAAAAAAGCAACGAAAACGGAGAATTTTAGCGAAATTTCAATTTTTATCCCCTTTTTTTCCTTAATTTTCGTCATTTTCTTGCATTTTGATCAAAAAAAGCATCGAAAACGGAAAATTTTAGTGATATTTCTATTTTTATCCCGTTTTTTTCCTTGATTTTCGTCATTTTCTTGCATTTTGATCAGAAAAGCGCATCAAAAACGGCGGATTTTAGAGAAATTTCAATTTTCATCCCCATTATCTCCTTAATTATCGTCATTTTCTTGCATTTTGATCAAAAAAAAGCATCGAAAACGGAGAATTTTATCGAAATGTCAATTTTACCCCCTTTTTTTCCTTAATTTTCGTAATTTTCTTCCATTTTGATCAGAAAAGCTTATCAAAAACGGAGGATTTTAGAGAAATTTCCATTTATATCCACTTTTTTTCCTTAATTTTCCTTATTTTCTTGTATTTCGATAAAAAAAAGCATCGAAAACAGAATTTATATCCCCTTTTTTTCCTAAATTCTCGTCATTTTCTTGCATTTTGATCAATAAAAGCATCGAATACTGAGAATATTAGCGAAATTTCAATTTTTATCCCCTTTTTTCCTTAATTTTCGTCATTTTCTTGAATTATAATCAAAAAAAGCAACGAAAACGGAGAATTTTAGCGAAATTTCAATTTTTATCCCCTTTTTTTCCTTAATTTTCGTCATTTTCTTGCATTTTGATCAAAAAAAGCATCGAAAACGGACAATTTTAGTGATAATTCAATTTTTATGCCTTTTTTTTCTTAATTTTCGTCATTATCTTGCATTTTGATCAAAAAAGCGCCCCAAAAACGGAGAATTTTAGCGAAATTTCAATTCTTATCCCCTATTTTTCCTTAATTTTCGTCATTTAATTGAATTTTGATAAAAAAAGCATCGAAAACTGAGAATTTTAGCGAAATTTCAATTTTTATCCCCATTTTTTCCTTAATTTTCGTCATATTCTTGCATTTTGATCAAAAAAAGCATCAAAAACGGACAATTTTAGTGATATTTCTATTTTTATCCCGTTTTTTTTCCTTAATTTTCGTAATTTTCTTGCATTTTGATCAATAAAGCGCATCAAAAACGGAGGATTTTAGAGAAATTTCAATTTTCATCCCCTTTATTTCCTTAATTTTCTTCATTTTCTTGCATTTTGATCAAAAAAAGCATCGAAAACGGAGAATTTTATCGAAATTTCAATTTTACCCCCCTTTTTTTTCCTTAATTATCGTCATTTTCTTGCATTTTGATCAAAAAAAAGCATCGAAAACGGAGAATTTTATCGAAATGTCAATTTTACCCCCTTTTTTTCCTTAATTTTCGTAAATTTCTTGCATTTTGATCAGAAAAGCGCATCAAAAACGGAGGATTTTAGAGAAATTTCCATTTATATCCACTTTTTTTCCTTAATTTTCCTTATTTTCTTGTATTTCGATAAAAAAAAGCATCGAAAACAGAATTTTTATCCCCTTATTTTCCTAAATTCTCGTCATCTTCTTGCATTTTGATCAAAAATGCATCGAAAACTGAGAATTTTAGCGAAATTTAAATTTTTATCCCCTTTTTTTCCTTAATTTTCGTCATTTTCTTGCATTTTGATCAAAAAAAGCATTGAAAACGGAGAATTTTAGCGAAATTACAATTTTTCCTTAATTTTCGTCATTTTCTTGCATTTTGATAAAAAAAAGCATTGAAAACTGAGAATTTTTATCCCCTTTTTTTCCTTAATTCTCGTAATTTATCTAGCATTTTGATCGAAACAAGCATCGAATACTGAGAATTTTAGCGAAATTTCAATTTTTATCCCCTTTTTTCCTTAATTTTCGTCATTTTCTTGAATTATAATCAAAAAAAGCAACGAAAACGGAGAATTTTAGCGAAATTTCAATTTTTATCCCCTTTTTTTCCTTAATTTTCGTCATTTTCTTGCATTTTGATCAAAAAAAGCATCGAAAACGATAAATTTTAGTGATAATTCAATTTTTATCCCCTTTTTTCCTTAATTTTCGTCATTTTCTTGAATTATAATCAAAAAAAGCAACGAAAACGGAGAATTTTAGCGAAATTTCAATTTTTATCCCCTTTTTTTCCTTAATTTTCGTCATTTTCTTGCTTTTTGATCAGAAAAGCGCATCAAAAACGGCGGATTTTAGAGAAATTTCAATTTTCATCCCCATTATTTCCTTAATTATCGTCATTTTCTTGCATTTTGATCAAAAAAAAGCATCGAAAACGGAGAATTTTATCGAAATGTCAATTTTACCCCCTTTTTTTCCTTAATTTTCGTAATTTTCTTCCATTTTGATCAGAAGAGCGCATCAAAAACGGAGGATTTTAGAGAAATTTCCATTTAAATCCACTTTTTTTCCTTAATTTTCCTTATTTTCTTGTATTTCGATAAAAAAAGCATCGAAAACAGAATTTTTATCCCCTTTTTTTCCTAAATTCTCGTCATTTTCTTGCATTTTGACCAATAAAAGCATCGAAAACTGAGAATTTTAGCGAAATTTAAATTTTTATCCCCTTTTTTCCCTTAATTTTCGTCATTTTCTTGCATTTTGATCAAAAAAAGCATTGAAAACGGAGAATTTTAGCGAAATTACAATTTTTCCTTAATTTTCGTCATTTTCTTGCATTTTGATAAAAAAAAGCATTGAAAACTGAGAATTTTTATCCCCTTTTTTTCCTTAATTCTCGTCATTTATCTAGCATTTTGATCAAAACAAGCATCGAAAACTGAGAATATTAGCGAAATTTCAATTCTTATCCCCTATTTTTCCTTAATTTTCGTCATTTAATTGAATTTTGATAAAAAAAGCATCGAAAACTGAGAATTTTAGCGAAATTTCAATTTTTATCCCCATTTTTTCCTTAATTTTCGTCATATTCTTGCATTTTGATCAAAAAAAGCATCAAAAACGGACAATTTTAGTGATATTTCTATTTTTATCCCGTTTTTTTTCCTTAATTTTCGTATTTTCTTGCATTTTGATCAAAAAAAAGCATCGAAAACGGAGAAAATTATCGAAATGTCAATTTTACCCCCCTTTTTTCCTTAATTTTCGTCATTTTCTAGAATTATGATCAGAAAAAGCGACGAAAACGGAGAATTTTAGCGAAATTTCAATTTTCATCCCCTTTTTTTCTTTAATTTTCGTCATTTTCTTGAATTATGATAAAAAAAAGCGACGAAAACGGAGAATTTTAGCGAAATTTCTATTTTTATCCCGTTTTTTTTCCTTAATTTTCGTAATTTTCTTGCATTTTGATCAAAAAAGCGCATCAAAAACGGAGGATTTTAGAGAAATTTCAATTTTACCCCCCTTTTTTTCCCTAATTTTCGTCATTTTCTTGCACTTTGATAAAAAAATGCATCGAAAACGGAAAAATTTAGCGAAATTTCCATTTTTATCCACTTTTTTTCCTTAATTTTCCTTATTTTCTTGTATTTCGATAAAAAAAAGCATCGAAAACAGAATTTTTATCCCCTTTTTTTCCTAAATTCTCGTCATTTACTTGAATTATGGTCAAAAAGCGACGAAAACGGAGAATTTTAGCAAAATTTCAATTTTAACCCCCTTTTTTTCCATAATTTTCGTCATCTTCTTGCATTTTGATCAAAAAAAGCATCGAAAACGGAGATTTTTAGCGAAATTTCGATTTTTATCACGTTTTTTTCCTTGATTTTCGTCATTTTCTTGCATTTTGATCAGAAAAGCGCATCAAAAACGGCGGATTTTAGAGAAATTTCAATTTTCATCCCCATTATTTCCTTAATTATCGTCATTTTCTTGCATTTTGATCAAAAAAAAGCATCGAAAACGGAGAATTTTATCGAAATGTCAATTTTACCCCCTTTTTTTCCTTAATTTTCGTAATTTTCTTCCATTTTGATCAGAAAAGCGCATCAAAAACGGAGGATTTTAGAGAAATTTCCATTTATATCCACTTTTTTTCCTTAATTTTCCTTATTTTCTTGTATTTCGATAAAAAAAAGCATCGAAAACAGAATTTATATCCCCTTTTTTTCCTAAATTCTCGTCATTTTCTTGCATTTTGATCAATAAAAGCATCGAATACTGAGAATTTTAGCGAAATTTCAATTTTTATCCCCTTTTTTCCTTAATTTTCGTCATTTTCTTGAATTATAATCAAAAAAAGCAACGAAAACGGAGAATTTTAGCGAAATTTCAATTTTTATCCCCTTTTTTTCCTTAATTTTCGTCATTTTCTTGCATTTTGATCAAAAAAAGCATCGAAAACGGAAAATTTTAGTGATAATTCAATTTTTATCCCTTTTTTTTCTTAATTTTCGTCATTATCTTGCATTTTGATCAAAAAAGCGCCCCAAAAACGGAGAATTTTAGCGAAATTTCAATTCTTATCCCCTATTTTTCCTTAATTTTCGTCATTTAATTGAATTTTGATAAAAAAAGCATCGAAAACTGAGAATTTTAGCGAAATTTCAATTTTTATCCCCATTTTTTCCTTAATTTTCGTCACATTCTTGCATTTTGATCAAAAAAAGCATCAAAAACGGACAATTTTAGTGATATTTCTATTTTTATCCCGTTTTTTTTCCTTAATTTTCGTAATTTTCTTGCATTTTGATCAATAAAGCGCATCAAAAACGGAGGATTTTAGAGAAATTTCAATTTTCATCCCCTTTATTTCCTTAATTTTCTTCATTTTCTTGCATTTTGATCAAAAAAAGCATCGAAAACGGAGAATTTTATCGAAATTTCAATTTTACCCCCCTTTTTTTTTCCTTAATTATCGTCATTTTCTTGCATTTTGATCAAAAAAAAGCATCGAAAACGGAGAATTTTATCGAAATGTCAATTTTACCCCCTTTTTTTCCTTAATTTTCGTAATTTTCTTGCATTTTGATCAGAAAAGCGCATCAAAAACGGAGGATTTTAGAGAAATTTCCATTTATATCCACTTTTTTTCCTTAATTTTCCTTATTTTCTTGTATTTCGATAAAAAAAAGCATCGAAAACAGAATTTTTATCCCCTTATTTTCCTAAATTCTCGTCATCTTCTTGCATTTTGATCAAAAATGCATCGAAAACTGAGAATTTTAGCGAAATTTAAATTTTTATCCCCTTTTTTTCCTTAATTTTCGTCATTTTCTTGCATTTTGATCAAAAAAAGCATTGAAAACGGAGAATTTTAGCGAAATTACAATTTTTCCTTAATTTTCGTCATTTTCTTGCATTTTGATAAAAAAAAGCATTGAAAACTGAGAATTTTTATCCCCTTTTTTTCCTTAATTCTCGTAATTTATCTAGCATTTTGATCAAAACAAGCATCGAATACTGAGAATTTTAGCGAAATTTCAATTTTTATCCCCTTTTTTCCTTAATTTTCGTCATTTTCTTGAATTATAATCAAAAAAAGCAACGAAAACGGAGAATTTTAGCGAAATTTCAATTTTTATCCCCTTTTTTTCCTTAATTTTCGTCATTTTCTTGCATTTTGATCAAAAAAAGCATCGAAAACGATAAATTTTAGTGATAATTCAATTTTTATCCCCTTTTTTTCCTTAATTTTCGTCATTATCTTGCATTTTGATCAAAAAAGCGCCCCAAAAACGGAGAATTTTAGCGAAATTTCAATTCTTATCCCATATTTTTCCTTAATTTTCGTCATTTAATTGAATTTTGATAAAAAAAGCATCGAAAACTGAGAATTTTAGTGAAATTTCAATTTTTATCCCCATTTTTTCCTTAATTTTCGTCATTTTCTTGCATTTTGATCAAAAAAGCGCATCAAAAACGGAGGATTTTAGAGAAATTTCAATTTTCATCCCCTTTATTTCCTTAATTTTCTTCAATTTCTTGCATTTTGATCAAAAAAAGCATCGAAAACGGAGAATTTTATCGAAATTTCAATTTTACCCCCCTTTTTTTCCCTAATTTTCGTCATTTTCTTGCACTTTGATAAAAAAATGCATCGAAAACGGAAAAATTTAGCGAAATTTCCATTTTTATCCACTTTTTTTCCTTAATTTTCCTTATTTTCTTGTATTTCGATAAAAAAAAGCATCGAAAACAGAATTTATATCCCCTTTTTTTCCTAAATTCTCGTCATTTTCTTGCATTTTGGTCAAAAAAGCGACGAAAACGGAGAATTTTAGCAAAATTTCAATTTTAACCCCCTTTTTTTCCATAATTTTCGTCATCTTCTTGCATTTTGATCAAAAAAAGCATTAAAAACGGAGAATTTTAGCGAAATTACAATTTTTCCTTAATTTTCGTCATTTTCTTGCATTTTGATAAAAAAAAGCATTGAAAACTGAGAATTTTTATCCCCTTTTTTTCCTTAATTCTCGTCATTTATCTAGCATTTTGATCAAAACAAGCATCGAATACTGAGAATTTTAGCGAAATTTCAATTTTTATCCCCTTTTTTCCTTAATTTTCGTCATTTTCTTGAATTATAATCAAAAAAAGCAACGAAAACGGAGAATTTTAGCGAAATTTCAATTTTTATCCCCTTTTTTTCCTTAATTTTCGTCATTTTCTTGCATTTTGATCAAAAAAAGCATCGAAAACGGAAAATTTTAGTGATGTTTCTATTTTTATCCCGTTTTTTTCCTTGATTTTCGTCATTTTCTTGCATTTTGATCAGAAAAGCGCATCAAAAACGGCGGATTTTAGAGAAATTTCAATTTTCATCCCCATTATCTCCTTAATTATCGTCATTTTCTTGCATTTTGATCAAAAAAAAGCATCGAAAACGGAGAATTTTATCGAAATGTCAATTTTACCCCCTTTTTTTCCTTAATTTTCGTAATTTTCTTCCATTTTGATCAGAAAAGCGCATCAAAAACGGAGGATTTTAGAGAAATTTCCATTTATATCCACTTTTTTTCCTTAATTTTCCTTATTTTCTTGTATTTCGATAAAAAAAAGCATCGAAAACAGAATTTATATCCCCTTTTTTTCCTAAATTCTCGTCATTTTCTTGCATTTTGATCAAAAAAAGCATCGAAAACGGAGAATTTTAGCGAAATTTAAATTTTTATCCCCTTTTTTTCCTTAATTTTCGTCATTTTCTTGAATTATGATCAAAAAAAGCGACGAAAACGGAGAATGTTCGCGAAATTTCAATTTTCATCCCCTTTTTTTCCTTAATTATCGTCATTTTCTTGAATTATGATAAAAAAAAGCGACGAAAACGGAGAATTTTAGCGAAATTTCAATTTTTATCCCCTTTTTTTCCTTAATTTTCGTCATTATCTTGCATTTTGATCAAGAAAGCGCATCAAAAACGGAGAATTTTAGCGAAATTTAATTCTTATCCCCTATTTTTCCTTAATTTTCGTCATTTAATTGCATTTCGATAAAAAAAGCATCGAAAACGGAGAATTTTAGCGAAATTTCAATTTTTATCCCCATTTTTTCCTTAATTTTCATCATTTTCTTGCATTTTGATCAAAAAAGCGCATCAAAAACGGAGGATTTTAGAGAAATTTCAATTTTCATCCCCTTTATTTCCTTAATTTTCTTCATTTTCTAGCATTTTGATCAAAAAAAGCATCGAAAACGGAGAATTTTATCGAAATTTCAATTTTACCCCCCTTTTTTTCCCTAATTTTCGTCATTTTCTTGCACTTTGATAAAAAAATGCATCGAAAACGGAAAAATTTAGCGAAATTTCCATTTTTATCCACTTTTTTTCCTTAATTTTCCTTTTTTTCTTGTATTTCGATAAAAAAAGCATCGAAAACAGAATTTTTATCCCCTTTTTTTCCTAAATTCTCGTCATTTTCTTTCACTTTGATCAATAAAAGCATCGAAAACTGAGAATTTTAGCGAAATTATATTTTTATCCTCCTCTGTTCCTTAATATTCGTCATTTTCTTGATTGATGGTCAAAAAAGCGACGAAAACGGAGAATTTTAGCAAAATTTCAATTTTAACCCCCTTTTTTTCCTTAATTTTCATCATCCTCTTTCATTTTGATCAAAAAAAGCATCGGAAACGGAGAATTTTAGCGAAATTTCAATTTTTATCCCGTTTTTTTCCTAAATTTTCGTCATTTTCTCGCATTTTGATAAAAAAAAGCATCAAAAACGGAGAATTTTAGTGATATTTCAATTTTTATCCCCTTTTTTTCCTTGATTTTCGTCATTTTCTTACATTTTGATCAAAAAAGCGCATCAAAAACGGAGAATTTTAGCGAAATTTCAATTTTTATCCCCCTTTTTTCCTTAATTTTCGTCATTTTCTTGCATTTTGATATAAAAAAGCATTGAAAACTGAGAATTTTTATCCCCTTTTTTTCCTTAATTCTCGTCATTTTCTTGCATTTTGATCAAAAAAGCGCATCAAAAACGGAGAATTTTAGCGAAATTTCAATTTCTATCCCCTTTTTTCCTTAATTTTCGTCATTTTCTTGAATTATGATCAAAAAAAGCAACGAAAACGGAGAATTTTATCGAAATGTCAATTTTACCCCCCTTTTTTTCCTTAATTTTCGACATTTTCTTGCATTTTGATCAAAAAAAGCATCGAAAACGGAGAATTTTAGCGGAATTTCAATTTTTATCCCCTTTTTTTCCTTAATTCTCGTCATTTATCTAGCATTTTGATCAAAACAAGCATCGAAAACTGAGAATTTTAGCGAAATTTCAATTTCTATCCCCTTTTTTCCTTAATTTTCGTCATTTTCTTGAATTATGATAAAAAAAAGCGACGAATACGAAGAATTTTAGCGAAATTTCAATTTTAACCCCCTTTTTTTCCTTAATTTTCGTGATCTTCTTGCATTTTAATCAAAAAAAGCAGCGAAAACGGAGAATTTTAGCGAAATTTCAATTTTTATCCCCTTTTTTTCCTTAATTTTCGTCATTTTCTCGCATTTTGATAAAAAAAAGCATCAAAAACGGAGAATTTTAGTGATATTTCAATTTTTATCCCCTTTTTTTCCTTAATTTTCGTCATTATCTTGCATTTTGATCAAAAAAAGCATCGGAAACGGAGAATTTTAGAGAAATTTCAATTTTTATCCCCATTTTTTCCTTAATTTTCGTCATTTTCTTGCATTTTGATCAAAAAAAGCATCAAAAACGGAGAATTTTAATGATATTTCAATTTTTATCCAGTTTTTCTCCTTAATTTTCGTAATTTTCTTGCATTTTGATCAAAAAAGCGCATCAAAAACGGCGGATTTTAGTGATATTTCTATTTTTATCCCGTTTTTTTCCTTAATTTTCGTAATTTTCTTGCATTTTGATCAAAAAAGCGCATCAAAAACGGCGGATTTTAGAGAAATTTCAATTTTCATCCCCATTATTTCCTTAATTATCGTCATTTTCTTAATTTTGATCATAAAAATGCATCGAAAACGGAGAATTTTATCGAAATGTCAATTTTACCCCCTTTTTTTCCTTAATTTTCGTAATTTTCTTGTATTTCGATAAAAAAAAGCATCGAAAACAGAATTTTTATCCCCTTTTTTTCCTAAATTCTCGTCATTTTCTTGCATTTTGATCAATAAAAGCATCGAAAACTGAGAATTTTAGCGAAATTTAAATTTTTATCCCCTTTTTTTCCTTAATTTTCGTCATTTTCTTGCATTTTGATCAAAAAAAGCATTGAAAACGGAGAATTTTAGCGAAATTACAATTTTTCCTTAATTTTCGTCATTTTCTTGCATTTTGATAAAAAAAAGCATTGAAAACTGAGAATTTTTATCCCCTTTTTTCCTTAATTCTCGTCATTTATCTAGCATTTTGATCAAAACAAGCATCGAATACTGAGAATTTTAGCGAAATTTCAATTTTTATCCCCTTTTTTTCCTTAATTTTCGTCATTTTCTTGCATTTTGATCAAAAAAAGCATCGAAAACGGAAAATTTTAGTGATAATTCTATTTTTATCCCGTTTTTTTTCCTTAATTTTCGTAATTTTCTTGCATTTTGATCAAAAAAGCGCATCAAAAACGGAGGATTTTAGAGAAATTTCAATTTTCATCCCCTTTATTTCCTTAATTTTCTTCAATTTCTTGCATTTTGATCAAAAAAAGCATCGAAAACGGAGAATTTTATCGAAATTTCAATTTTACCCCCCTTTTTTTCCCTAATTTTCGTCATTTTCTTGCACTTTGATAAAAAAATGCATCGAAAACGGAAAAATTTAGCGAAATTTCCATTTTTATCCACTTTTTTTCCTTAATTTTCCTTATTTTCTTGTATTTCGATAAAAAAAGCATCGAAAACAGAATTTATATCCCCTTTTTTTCCTAAATTCTCGTCATTTTCTTGCATTTTGGTCAAAAAAGCGACGAAAACGGAGAATTTTAGCAAAATTTCAATTTTAACCCCCTTTTTTTCCATAATTTTCGTCATCTTCTTGCATTTTGATCAAAAAAAGCATTAAAAACGGAGAATTTTAGCGAAATTACAATTTTTCCTTAATTTTCGTCATTTTCTTGCATTTTGATAAAAAAAAGCATTGAAAACTGAGAATTTTTATCCCCTTTTTTTCCTTAATTCTCGTCATTTATCTAGCATTTTGATCAAAACAAGCATCGAATACTGAGAATTTTAGCGAAATTTCAATTTTTATCCCCTTTTTTCCTTAATTTTCGTCATTTTCTTGAATTATAATCAAAAAAAGCAACGAAAACGGAGAATTTTAGCGAAATTTCAATTTTTATCCCCTTTTTTTCCTTAATTTTCGTCATTTTCTTGCATTTTGATCAAAAAAAGCATCGAAAACGGAAAATTTTAGTGATATTTCTATTTTTATCCCGTTTTTTTCCTTGATTTTCGTCATTTTCTTGCATTTTGATCAGAAAAGCGCATCAAAAACGGCGGATTTTAGAGAAATTTCAATTTTCATCCCCATTATCTCCTTAATTATCGTCATTTTCTTGCATTTTGATCAAAAAAAAGCATCGAAAACGGAGAATTTTATCGAAATGTCAATTTTACCCCCTTTTTTTCCTTAATTTTCGTAATTTTCTTCCATTTTGATCAGAAAAGCTTATCAAAAACGGAGGATTTTAGAGAAATTTCCATTTATATCCACTTTTTTTCCTTAATTTTCCTTATTTTCTTGTATTTCGATAAAAAAAAGCATCGAAAACAGAATTTATATCCCCTTTTTTTCCTAAATTCTCGTCATTTTCTTGCATTTTGATCAATAAAAGCATCGAATACTGAGAATATTAGCGAAATTTCAATTTTTATCCCCTTTTTTCCTTAATTTTCGTCATTTTCTTGAATTATAATCAAAAAAAGCAACGAAAACGGAGAATTTTAGCGAAATTTCAATTTTTATCCCCTTTTTTTCCTTAATTTTCGTCATTTTCTTGCATTTTGATCAAAAAAAGCATCGAAAACGGACAATTTTAGTGATAATTCAATTTTTATGCCTTTTTTTTCTTAATTTTCGTCATTATCTTGCATTTTGATCAAAAAAGCGCCCCAAAAACGGAGAATTTTAGCGAAATTTCAATTCTTATCCCCTATTTTTCCTTAATTTTCGTCATTTAATTGAATTTTGATAAAAAAAGCATCGAAAACTGAGAATTTTAGCGAAATTTCAATTTTTATCCCCATTTTTTCCTTAATT
This sequence comes from Sympetrum striolatum, assembly GCA_947579665.1. Classification (NCBI taxonomy): domain Eukaryota; kingdom Metazoa; phylum Arthropoda; class Insecta; order Odonata; family Libellulidae; genus Sympetrum; species Sympetrum striolatum. The sequence goes on from OX388341.1 coordinate 124,451,639, forward strand.
TTCGTCATATTCTTGCATTTTGATCAAAAAAAGCATCAAAAACGGACAATTTTAGTGATATTTCTATTTTTATCCCGTTTTTTTTCCTTAATTTTCGTAATTTTCTTGCATTTTGATCAATAAAGCGCATCAAAAACGGAGGATTTTAGAGAAATTTCAATTTTCATCCCCTTTATTTCCTTAATTTTCTTCATTTTCTTGCATTTTGATCAAAAAAAGCATCGAAAACGGAGAATTTTATCGAAATTTCAATTTTACCCCCCTTTTTTTTCCTTAATTATCGTCATTTTCTTGCATTTTGATCAAAAAAAAGCATCGAAAACGGAGAATTTTATCGAAATGTCAATTTTACCCCCTTTTTTTCCTTAATTTTCGTAAATTTCTTGCATTTTGATCAGAAAAGCGCATCAAAAACGGAGGATTTTAGAGAAATTTCCATTTATATCCACTTTTTTTCCTTAATTTTCCTTATTTTCTTGTATTTCGATAAAAAAAAGCATCGAAAACAGAATTTTTATCCCCTTATTTTCCTAAATTCTCGTCATCTTCTTGCATTTTGATCAAAAATGCATCGAAAACTGAGAATTTTAGCGAAATTTAAATTTTTATCCCCTTTTTTTCCTTAATTTTCGTCATTTTCTTGCATTTTGATCAAAAAAAGCATTGAAAACGGAGAATTTTAGCGAAATTACAATTTTTCCTTAATTTTCGTCATTTTCTTGCATTTTGATAAAAAAAAGCATTGAAAACTGAGAATTTTTATCCCCTTTTTTTCCTTAATTCTCGTAATTTATCTAGCATTTTGATCGAAACAAGCATCGAATACTGAGAATTTTAGCGAAATTTCAATTTTTATCCCCTTTTTTCCTTAATTTTCGTCATTTTCTTGAATTATAATCAAAAAAAGCAACGAAAACGGAGAATTTTAGCGAAATTTCAATTTTTATCCCCTTTTTTTCCTTAATTTTCGTCATTTTCTTGCATTTTGATCAAAAAAAGCATCGAAAACGATAAATTTTAGTGATAATTCAATTTTTATCCCCTTTTTTCCTTAATTTTCGTCATTTTCTTGAATTATAATCAAAAAAAGCAACGAAAACGGAGAATTTTAGCGAAATTTCAATTTTTATCCCCTTTTTTTCCTTAATTTTCGTCATTTTCTTGCTTTTTGATCAGAAAAGCGCATCAAAAACGGCGGATTTTAGAGAAATTTCAATTTTCATCCCCATTATTTCCTTAATTATCGTCATTTTCTTGCATTTTGATCAAAAAAAAGCATCGAAAACGGAGAATTTTATCGAAATGTCAATTTTACCCCCTTTTTTTCCTTAATTTTCGTAATTTTCTTCCATTTTGATCAGAAGAGCGCATCAAAAACGGAGGATTTTAGAGAAATTTCCATTTAAATCCACTTTTTTTCCTTAATTTTCCTTATTTTCTTGTATTTCGATAAAAAAAGCATCGAAAACAGAATTTTTATCCCCTTTTTTTCCTAAATTCTCGTCATTTTCTTGCATTTTGACCAATAAAAGCATCGAAAACTGAGAATTTTAGCGAAATTTAAATTTTTATCCCCTTTTTTCCCTTAATTTTCGTCATTTTCTTGCATTTTGATCAAAAAAAGCATTGAAAACGGAGAATTTTAGCGAAATTACAATTTTTCCTTAATTTTCGTCATTTTCTTGCATTTTGATAAAAAAAAGCATTGAAAACTGAGAATTTTTATCCCCTTTTTTTCCTTAATTCTCGTCATTTATCTAGCATTTTGATCAAAACAAGCATCGAAAACTGAGAATATTAGCGAAATTTCAATTCTTATCCCCTATTTTTCCTTAATTTTCGTCATTTAATTGAATTTTGATAAAAAAAGCATCGAAAACTGAGAATTTTAGCGAAATTTCAATTTTTATCCCCATTTTTTCCTTAATTTTCGTCATATTCTTGCATTTTGATCAAAAAAAGCATCAAAAACGGACAATTTTAGTGATATTTCTATTTTTATCCCGTTTTTTTTCCTTAATTTTCGTATTTTCTTGCATTTTGATCAAAAAAAAGCATCGAAAACGGAGAAAATTATCGAAATGTCAATTTTACCCCCCTTTTTTCCTTAATTTTCGTCATTTTCTAGAATTATGATCAGAAAAAGCGACGAAAACGGAGAATTTTAGCGAAATTTCAATTTTCATCCCCTTTTTTTCTTTAATTTTCGTCATTTTCTTGAATTATGATAAAAAAAAGCGACGAAAACGGAGAATTTTAGCGAAATTTCTATTTTTATCCCGTTTTTTTTCCTTAATTTTCGTAATTTTCTTGCATTTTGATCAAAAAAGCGCATCAAAAACGGAGGATTTTAGAGAAATTTCAATTTTACCCCCCTTTTTTTCCCTAATTTTCGTCATTTTCTTGCACTTTGATAAAAAAATGCATCGAAAACGGAAAAATTTAGCGAAATTTCCATTTTTATCCACTTTTTTTCCTTAATTTTCCTTATTTTCTTGTATTTCGATAAAAAAAAGCATCGAAAACAGAATTTTTATCCCCTTTTTTTCCTAAATTCTCGTCATTTACTTGAATTATGGTCAAAAAGCGACGAAAACGGAGAATTTTAGCAAAATTTCAATTTTAACCCCCTTTTTTTCCATAATTTTCGTCATCTTCTTGCATTTTGATCAAAAAAAGCATCGAAAACGGAGATTTTTAGCGAAATTTCGATTTTTATCACGTTTTTTTCCTTGATTTTCGTCATTTTCTTGCATTTTGATCAGAAAAGCGCATCAAAAACGGCGGATTTTAGAGAAATTTCAATTTTCATCCCCATTATTTCCTTAATTATCGTCATTTTCTTGCATTTTGATCAAAAAAAAGCATCGAAAACGGAGAATTTTATCGAAATGTCAATTTTACCCCCTTTTTTTCCTTAATTTTCGTAATTTTCTTCCATTTTGATCAGAAAAGCGCATCAAAAACGGAGGATTTTAGAGAAATTTCCATTTATATCCACTTTTTTTCCTTAATTTTCCTTATTTTCTTGTATTTCGATAAAAAAAAGCATCGAAAACAGAATTTATATCCCCTTTTTTTCCTAAATTCTCGTCATTTTCTTGCATTTTGATCAATAAAAGCATCGAATACTGAGAATTTTAGCGAAATTTCAATTTTTATCCCCTTTTTTCCTTAATTTTCGTCATTTTCTTGAATTATAATCAAAAAAAGCAACGAAAACGGAGAATTTTAGCGAAATTTCAATTTTTATCCCCTTTTTTTCCTTAATTTTCGTCATTTTCTTGCATTTTGATCAAAAAAAGCATCGAAAACGGAAAATTTTAGTGATAATTCAATTTTTATCCCTTTTTTTTCTTAATTTTCGTCATTATCTTGCATTTTGATCAAAAAAGCGCCCCAAAAACGGAGAATTTTAGCGAAATTTCAATTCTTATCCCCTATTTTTCCTTAATTTTCGTCATTTAATTGAATTTTGATAAAAAAAGCATCGAAAACTGAGAATTTTAGCGAAATTTCAATTTTTATCCCCATTTTTTCCTTAATTTTCGTCACATTCTTGCATTTTGATCAAAAAAAGCATCAAAAACGGACAATTTTAGTGATATTTCTATTTTTATCCCGTTTTTTTTCCTTAATTTTCGTAATTTTCTTGCATTTTGATCAATAAAGCGCATCAAAAACGGAGGATTTTAGAGAAATTTCAATTTTCATCCCCTTTATTTCCTTAATTTTCTTCATTTTCTTGCATTTTGATCAAAAAAAGCATCGAAAACGGAGAATTTTATCGAAATTTCAATTTTACCCCCCTTTTTTTTCCTTAATTATCGTCATTTTCTTGCATTTTGATCAAAAAAAAGCATCGAAAACGGAGAATTTTATCGAAATGTCAATTTTACCCCCTTTTTTTCCTTAATTTTCGTAATTTTCTTGCATTTTGATCAGAAAAGCGCATCAAAAACGGAGGATTTTAGAGAAATTTCCATTTATATCCACTTTTTTTCCTTAATTTTCCTTATTTTCTTGTATTTCGATAAAAAAAAGCATCGAAAACAGAATTTTTATCCCCTTATTTTCCTAAATTCTCGTCATCTTCTTGCATTTTGATCAAAAATGCATCGAAAACTGAGAATTTTAGCGAAATTTAAATTTTTATCCCCTTTTTTTCCTTAATTTTCGTCATTTTCTTGCATTTTGATCAAAAAAAGCATTGAAAACGGAGAATTTTAGCGAAATTACAATTTTTCCTTAATTTTCGTCATTTTCTTGCATTTTGATAAAAAAAAGCATTGAAAACTGAGAATTTTTATCCCCTTTTTTTCCTTAATTCTCGTAATTTATCTAGCATTTTGATCAAAACAAGCATCGAATACTGAGAATTTTAGCGAAATTTCAATTTTTATCCCCTTTTTTCCTTAATTTTCGTCATTTTCTTGAATTATAATCAAAAAAAGCAACGAAAACGGAGAATTTTAGCGAAATTTCAATTTTTATCCCCTTTTTTTCCTTAATTTTCGTCATTTTCTTGCATTTTGATCAAAAAAAGCATCGAAAACGATAAATTTTAGTGATAATTCAATTTTTATCCCCTTTTTTTCCTTAATTTTCGTCATTATCTTGCATTTTGATCAAAAAAGCGCCCCAAAAACGGAGAATTTTAGCGAAATTTCAATTCTTATCCCATATTTTTCCTTAATTTTCGTCATTTAATTGAATTTTGATAAAAAAAGCATCGAAAACTGAGAATTTTAGTGAAATTTCAATTTTTATCCCCATTTTTTCCTTAATTTTCGTCATTTTCTTGCATTTTGATCAAAAAAGCGCATCAAAAACGGAGGATTTTAGAGAAATTTCAATTTTCATCCCCTTTATTTCCTTAATTTTCTTCAATTTCTTGCATTTTGATCAAAAAAAGCATCGAAAACGGAGAATTTTATCGAAATTTCAATTTTACCCCCCTTTTTTTCCCTAATTTTCGTCATTTTCTTGCACTTTGATAAAAAAATGCATCGAAAACGGAAAAATTTAGCGAAATTTCCATTTTTATCCACTTTTTTTCCTTAATTTTCCTTATTTTCTTGTATTTCGATAAAAAAAAGCATCGAAAACAGAATTTATATCCCCTTTTTTTCCTAAATTCTCGTCATTTTCTTGCATTTTGGTCAAAAAAGCGACGAAAACGGAGAATTTTAGCAAAATTTCAATTTTAACCCCCTTTTTTTCCATAATTTTCGTCATCTTCTTGCATTTTGATCAAAAAAAGCATTAAAAACGGAGAATTTTAGCGAAATTACAATTTTTCCTTAATTTTCGTCATTTTCTTGCATTTTGATAAAAAAAAGCATTGAAAACTGAGAATTTTTATCCCCTTTTTTTCCTTAATTCTCGTCATTTATCTAGCATTTTGATCAAAACAAGCATCGAATACTGAGAATTTTAGCGAAATTTCAATTTTTATCCCCTTTTTTCCTTAATTTTCGTCATTTTCTTGAATTATAATCAAAAAAAGCAACGAAAACGGAGAATTTTAGCGAAATTTCAATTTTTATCCCCTTTTTTTCCTTAATTTTCGTCATTTTCTTGCATTTTGATCAAAAAAAGCATCGAAAACGGAAAATTTTAGTGATGTTTCTATTTTTATCCCGTTTTTTTCCTTGATTTTCGTCATTTTCTTGCATTTTGATCAGAAAAGCGCATCAAAAACGGCGGATTTTAGAGAAATTTCAATTTTCATCCCCATTATCTCCTTAATTATCGTCATTTTCTTGCATTTTGATCAAAAAAAAGCATCGAAAACGGAGAATTTTATCGAAATGTCAATTTTACCCCCTTTTTTTCCTTAATTTTCGTAATTTTCTTCCATTTTGATCAGAAAAGCGCATCAAAAACGGAGGATTTTAGAGAAATTTCCATTTATATCCACTTTTTTTCCTTAATTTTCCTTATTTTCTTGTATTTCGATAAAAAAAAGCATCGAAAACAGAATTTATATCCCCTTTTTTTCCTAAATTCTCGTCATTTTCTTGCATTTTGATCAATAAAAGCATCGAATACTGAGAATATTAGCGAAATTTCAATTTTTATCCCCTTTTTTCCTTAATTTTCGTCATTTTCTTGAATTATAATCAAAAAAAGCAACGAAAACGGAGAATTTTAGCGAAATTTCAATTTTTATCCCCTTTTTTTCCTAAATTTTCGTCATTTTCTTGCATTTTGATCAAAAAAAGCATCGAAAACGGACAATTTTAGTGATAATTCAATTTTTATGCCTTTTTTTTCTTAATTTTCGTCATTATCTTGCATTTTGATCAAAAAAGCGCCCCAAAAACGGAGAATTTTAGCGAAATTTCAATTCTTATCCCCTATTTTTCCTTAATTTTCGTCATTTAATTGAATTTTGATAAAAAAAGCATCGAAAACTGAGAATTTTAGCGAAATTTCAATTTTTATCCCCATTTTTTCCTTAATTTTCGTCATATTCTTGCATTTTGATCAAAAAAAGCATCAAAAACGGACAATTTTAGTGATATTTCTATTTTTATCCCGTTTTTTTTCCTTAATTTTCGTAATTTTCTTGCATTTTGATCAATAAAGCGCATCAAAAACGGAGGATTTTAGAGAAATTTCAATTTTCATCCCCTTTATTTCCTTAATTTTCTTCATTTTCTTGCATTTTGATCAAAAAAAGCATCGAAAACGGAGAATTTTATCGAAATTTCAATTTTACCCCCCTTTTTTTTCCTTAATTATCGTCATTTTCTTGCATTTTGATCAAAAAAAAGCATCGAAAACGGAGAATTTTATCGAAATGTCAATTTTACCCCCTTTTTTTCCTTAATTTTCGTAAATTTCTTGCATTTTGATCAGAAAAGCGCATCAAAAACGGAGGATTTTAGAGAAATTTCCATTTATATCCACTTTTTTTCCTTAATTTTCCTTATTTTCTTGTATTTCGATAAAAAAAAGCATCGAAAACAGAATTTTTATCCCCTTATTTTCCTAAATTCTCGTCATCTTCTTGCATTTTGATCAAAAATGCATCGAAAACTGAGAATTTTAGCGAAATTTAAATTTTTATCCCCTTTTTTTCCTTAATTTTCGTCATTTTCTTGCATTTTGATAAAAAAAAGCATTGAAAACTGAGAATTTTTATCCCCTTTTTTTCCTTAATTCTCGTAATTTATCTAGCATTTTGATCGAAACAAGCATCGAATACTGAGAATTTTAGCGAAATTTCAATTTTTATCCCCTTTTTTCCTTAATTTTCGTCATTTTCTTGAATTATAATCAAAAAAAGCAACGAAAACGGAGAATTTTAGCGAAATTTCAATTTTTATCCCCTTTTTTTCCTTAATTTTCGTCATTTTCTTGCATTTTGATCAAAAAAAGCATCGAAAACGATAAATTTTAGTGATAATTCAATTTTTATCCCCTTTTTTCCTTAATTTTCGTCATTTTCTTGAATTATAATCAAAAAAAGCAACGAAAACGGAGAATTTTAGCGAAATTTCAATTTTTATCCCCTTTTTTTCCTTAATTTTCGTCATTTTCTTGCTTTTTGATCAGAAAAGCGCATCAAAAACGGCGGATTTTAGAGAAATTTCAATTTTCATCCCCATTATTTCCTTAATTATCGTCATTTTCTTGCATTTTGATCAAAAAAAAGCATCGAAAACGGAGAATTTTATCGAAATGTCAATTTTACCCCCTTTTTTTCCTTAATTTTCGTAATTTTCTTCCATTTTGATCAGAAGAGCGCATCAAAAACGGAGGATTTTAGAGAAATTTCCATTTAAATCCACTTTTTTTCCTTAATTTTCCTTATTTTCTTGTATTTCGATAAAAAAAGCATCGAAAACAGAATTTTTATCCCCTTTTTTTCCTAAATTCTCGTCATTTTCTTGCATTTTGACCAATAAAAGCATCGAAAACTGAGAATTTTAGCGAAATTTAAATTTTTATCCCCTTTTTTCCCTTAATTTTCGTCATTTTCTTGCATTTTGATCAAAAAAAGCATTGAAAACGGAGAATTTTAGCGAAATTACAATTTTTCCTTAATTTTCGTCATTTTCTTGCATTTTGATAAAAAAAAGCATTGAAAACTGAGAATTTTTATCCCCTTTTTTTCCTTAATTCTCGTCATTTATCTAGCATTTTGATCAAAACAAGCATCGAAAACTGAGAATATTAGCGAAATTTCAATTCTTATCCCCTATTTTTCCTTAATTTTCGTCATTTAATTGAATTTTGATAAAAAAAGCATCGAAAACTGAGAATTTTAGCGAAATTTCAATTTTTATCCCCATTTTTTCCTTAATTTTCGTCATATTCTTGCATTTTGATCAAAAAAAGCATCAAAAACGGACAATTTTAGTGATATTTCTATTTTTATCCCGTTTTTTTTCCTTAATTTTCGTATTTTCTTGCATTTTGATCAAAAAAAAGCATCGAAAACGGAGAAAATTATCGAAATGTCAATTTTACCCCCCTTTTTTCCTTAATTTTCGTCATTTTCTAGAATTATGATCAGAAAAAGCGACGAAAACGGAGAATTTTAGCGAAATTTCAATTTTCATCCCCTTTTTTTCTTTAATTTTCGTCATTTTCTTGAATTATGATAAAAAAAAGCGACGAAAACGGAGAATTTTAGCGAAATTTCTATTTTTATCCCGTTTTTTTTCCTTAATTTTCGTAATTTTCTTGCATTTTGATCAAAAAAGCGCATCAAAAACGGAGGATTTTAGAGAAATTTCAATTTTACCCCCCTTTTTTTCCCTAATTTTCGTCATTTTCTTGCACTTTGATAAAAAAATGCATCGAAAACGGAAAAATTTAGCGAAATTTCCATTTTTATCCACTTTTTTTCCTTAATTTTCCTTATTTTCTTGTATTTCGATAAAAAAAAGCATCGAAAACAGAATTTTTATCCCCTTTTTTTCCTAAATTCTCGTCATTTACTTGAATTATGGTCAAAAAAGCGACGAAAACGGAGAATTTTAGCAAAATTTCAATTTTAACCCCCTTTTTTTCCATAATTTTCGTCATCTTCTTGCATTTTGATCAAAAAAAGCATCGAAAACGGAGATTTTTAGCGAAATTTCGATTTTTATCACGTTTTTTTCCTTGATTTTCGTCATTTTCTTGCATTTTGATCAGAAAAGCGCATCAAAAACGGCGGATTTTAGAGAAATTTCAATTTTCATCCCCATTATTTCCTTAATTATCGTCATTTTCTTGCATTTTGATCAAAAAAAAGCATCGAAAACGGAGAATTTTATCGAAACGTCAATTTTACCCCCTTTTTTTCCTTAATTTTCGTAATTTTCTTCCATTTTGATCAGAAAAGCGCATCAAAAACGGAGGATTTTAGAGAAATTTCCATTTATATCCACTTTTTTTCCTTAATTTTCCTTATTTTCTTGTATTTCGATAAAAAAAAGCATCGAAAAAAGAATTTATATCCCCTTTTTTTCCTAAATTCTCGTCATTTTCTTGCATTTTGATCAATAAAAGCATCGAATACTGAGAATTTTAGCGAAATTTCAATTTTTATCCCCTTTTTTCCTTAATTTTCGTCATTTTCTTGAATTATAATCAAAAAAAGCAACGAAAACGGAGAATTTTAGCGAAATTTCAATTTTTATCCCCTTTTTTTCCTTAATTTTCGTCATTTTCTTGCATTTTGATCAAAAAAAGCATCGAAAACGGAAAATTTTAGTGATAATTCAATTTTTATCCCTTTTTTTTCTTAATTTTCGTCATTATCTTGCATTTTGATCAAAAAAGCGCCCCAAAAACGGAGAATTTTAGCGAAATTTCAATTCTTATCCCCTATTTTTCCTTAATTTTCGTCATTTAATTGAATTTTGATAAAAAAAGCATCGAAAACTGAGAATTTTAGCGAAATTTCAATTTTTATCCCCATTTTTTCCTTAATTTTCGTCACATTCTTGCATTTTGATCAAAAAAAGCATCAAAAACGGACAATTTTAGTGATATTTCTATTTTTATCCCGTTTTTTTTCCTTAATTTTCGTAATTTTCTTGCATTTTGATCAATAAAGCGCATCAAAAACGGAGGATTTTAGAGAAATTTCAATTTTCATCCCCTTTATTTCCTTAATTTTCTTCATTTTCTTGCATTTTGATCAAAAAAAGCATCGAAAACGGAGAATTTTATCGAAATTTCAATTTTACCCCCCTTTTTTTTCCTTAATTATCGTCATTTTCTTGCATTTTGATCAAAAAAAAGCATCGAAAACGGAGAATTTTATCGAAATGTCAATTTTACCCCCTTTTTTTCCTTAATTTTCGTAATTTTCTTGCATTTTGATCAGAAAAGCGCATCAAAAACGGAGGATTTTAGAGAAATTTCCATTTATATCCACTTTTTTTCCTTAATTTTCCTTATTTTCTTGTATTTCGATAAAAAAAAGCATCGAAAACAGAATTTTTATCCCCTTATTTTCCTAAATTCTCGTCATCTTCTTGCATTTTGATCAAAAATGCATCGAAAACTGAGAATTTTAGCGAAATTTAAATTTTTATCCCCTTTTTTTCCTTAATTTTCGTCATTTTCTTGCATTTTGATCAAAAAAAGCATTGAAAACGGAGAATTTTAGCGAAATTACAATTTTTCCTTAATTTTCGTCATTTTCTTGCATTTTGATAAAAAAAAGCATTGAAAACTGAGAATTTTTATCCCCTTTTTTTCCTTAATTCTCGTAATTTATCTAGCATTTTGATCAAAACAAGCATCGAATACTGAGAATTTTAGCGAAATTTCAATTTTTATCCCCTTTTTTCCTTAATTTTCGTCATTTTCTTGAATTATAATCAAAAAAAGCAACGAAAACGGAGAATTTTAGCGAAATTTCAATTTTTATCCCCTTTTTTTCCTTAATTTTCGTCATTTTCTTGCATTTTGATCAAAAAAAGCATCGAAAACGATAAATTTTAGTGATAATTCAATTTTTATCCCCTTTTTTTCCTTAATTTTCGTCATTATCTTGCATTTTGATCAAAAAAGCGCCCCAAAAACGGAGAATTTTAGCGAAATTTCAATTCTTATCCCATATTTTTCCTTAATTTTCGTCATTTAATTGAATTTTGATAAAAAAAGCATCGAAAACTGAGAATTTTAGTGAAATTTCAATTTTTATCCCCATTTTTTCCTTAATTTTCGTCATATTCTTGCATTTTGATCAAAAAAAGCATCAAAAACGGACAATTTTAGTGATATTTCTATTTTTATCCCGTTTTTTTTCCTTAATTTTCGTAATTTCCTTGCATTTTGATCAAAAAAGCGCATCAAAAACGGAGGATTTTAGAGAAATTTCAATTTTCATCCCCTTTATTTCCTTAATTTTCTTCATTTTCTTGCATTTTGATCAAAAAAAGCATCGAAAACGGAGAATTTTATCGAAATTTCAATTTCACCCCCATTTTTTCCCTAATTTTCGTCATTTTCTTGCACTTTGATAAAAAAATGCATCGAAAACGGAAAAATTTAGCGAAATTTCCATTTTTATCCACTTTTTTTCCTTAATTTTCCTTATTTTCTTGTATTTCGATAAAAAAAAGCATCGAAAACAGAATTTTTATCCCCTTTTTTTCCTCAACTCTCGTCATTTTCTTGAATTATGGTCAAAAAAGCGACGAAAACGGAGAATTTTAGCAAAATTTCAATTTTAACCCCCTTTTTTTCCTTAATTTTCGTCATCTTCTTGCATTTTGATCAAAAAAAGCATCGAAAACTGAGAATTTTAGCGAAATTTCGATTTTTATCACGTTTTTTTCCTTGATATTCGTCATTTTCTTGCATTTTGATCAGAAAAGCGCATCAAAAACGGCGGATTTTAGAGAAATTTCAATTTTCATCCCCATTATTTCCTTAATTATCGTCATTTTCTTGCATTTTGATCAAAAAAAAGCATCGAAAACGGAGAATTTTATCGAAATGTCAATTTTACCCCCTTTTTTTCCTTAATTTTCGTAATTTTCTTGCATTTTGATCAGAAAAGCACATCAAAAACGGAGGATTTTAGAGAAATTTCCATTTATATCCACTTTTTTTCCTTAATTTTCCTTATTTTCTTGTATTTCGATAAAAAAAAGCATCGAAAACAGAATTTTTATCCCCTTTTTTTCCTAAATTCTCGTCATTTTCTTGCATTTTGACCAATAAAAGCATCGAAAACTGAGAATTTTAGCGAAATTTAAATTTTTATCCCCTTTTTTCCCTTAATTTTCGTCATTTTCTTGCATTTTGATCAAAAAAAGCATTGAAAACGGAGAATTTTAGCGAAATTACAATTTTTCCTTAATTTTCGTCATTTTCTTGCATTTTGATAAAAAAAAGCATTGAAAACTGAGAATTTTTATCCCCTTTTTTTCCTTAATTCTCGTCATTTATCTAGCATTTTGATCAAAACAAGCATCGAAAACTGAGAATATTAGCGAAATTTCAATTCTTATCCCCTATTTTTCCTTAATTTTCGTCATTTAATTGAATTTTGATAAAAAAAGCATCGAAAACTGAGAATTTTAGCGAAATTTCAATTTTTATCCCCATTTTTTCCTTAATTTTCGTCATATTCTTGCATTTTGATCAAAAAAAGCATCAAAAACGGACAATTTTAGTGATATTTCTATTTTTATCCCGTTTTTTTTCCTTAATTTTCGTATTTTCTTGCATTTTGATCAAAAAAAAGCATCGAAAACGGAGAAAATTATCGAAATGTCAATTTTACCCCCCTTTTTTCCTTAATTTTCGTCATTTTCTAGAATTATGATCAGAAAAAGCGACGAAAACGGAGAATTTTAGCGAAATTTCAATTTTCATCCCCTTTTTTTCTTTAATTTTCGTCATTTTCTTGAATTATGATAAAAAAAAGCGACGAAAACGGAGAATTTTAGCGAAATTTCGATTTTTATCCCGTTTTTTTCCTTAATTTTCGTCATTTTCTCGCATTTTGAACAAAAAAAGCATCAAAAACGGAGAATTTTAGTGATATTTCAATTTTTATCCCCTTTTTTTCCTTAATTTTCGTCATTATCTTGCATTTTGATCAAAAAAGCGCATCAAAAACGGAGAATTTTAGCGAAATTTCAATTCTTATCCCCTATTTTTCCTTAATTTTCGTCATTTAATTGCATTTTGATAAAAACAAGCATCGAAAACGGAGAATTTTAGCGAAATATCAATTTTTATCCCCATTTTTTCCTTAATTTTCGTCATTTTCTTGCATTTTGATCAAAAAAAGAATCAAAAACGGAGAATTTTAGTGATATTTCAATTTTTATCCCCTTTTTTTCCTTAATTTTCGTCATTTTCTTGCATTTTGATCAAAAAAGCGCATCAAAAACGGAGGATTTTAGAGAAATTTCAATTTTCATCCCCTTTATTTCCTTAATTTTCTTCATTTTCTTGCATTTTGATCAAAAAAAGCATCGAAAACGGAGAATTTTATCGAAATTTCAATTTTACCCCCCTTTTTTTCCCTAATTTTCGTCATTTTCTTGCACTTTGATAAAAAATGCATCGAAAACGGAAAAATTTAGCGAAATTTCCATTTTTATCCACTTTTTTTCCTTAATTTTCCTTATTTTCTTGTATTTCGATAAAAAAAGCATCGAAAACAGAATTTTTATCCCCTTTTTTTCCTAAATTCTCGTCATTTTCTTGCACTTTGATCAATAAAAGCATCGAAAACTGAGAATTTTAGCGAAATTATATTTTTATCCTCCTTTTTTCCTTAATATTCGTCATTTTCTTGAATGATGGTCAAAAAAGCGACGAAAACGGAGAATTTTAGCAAAATTTCAATTTTAACCCCCTTTTTTCCTTAATTTTCATCATCCTCTTGCATTTTGATCAAAAAAAGCATCGAAAACGGAGATTTTTAGCGAAATTTCGATTTTTATCCCGTTTTTTTCCTAAATTTTCGTCATTTTCTCGCATTTTGATAAAAAAAAAGCATCAAAAACGGAGAATTTTAGTGATATTTCAATTTTTATTCCCTTTTTTTCCTTGATTTTCGTCATTTTCTTGCATTTTGATCAAAAAAGCGCATCAAAAACGGAGAATTTTAGCGAAATTTCAATTTTTATCCCCCTTTTTTCCTTAATTTTCGTCATTTTCTTGCATTTTGATATAAAAAAGCATTGAAAACTGAGAATTTTTATCCCCTTTTTTTCCTTAATTCTCGTCATTTTCTTGCATTTTGATCAAAAAAGCGCATCAAAAACGGAGAATTTTAGCGAAATTTCAATTTCTATCCCCTTTTTTCCTTAATTTTCGTCATTTTCTTGAATTATGATCAAAAAAAGCAACGAAAACGGAGAATTTTATCGAAATGTCAATTTTACCCCCCTTTTTTTCCTTAATTTTCTACATTTTCTTGCATTTTGATCAAAAAAAGCATCGAAAACGGAGAATTTTAGCGGAATTTCAATTTTTATCCCCTTTTTTTCCTTAATTCTCGTCATTTATCTAGCATTTTGATCAAAACAAGCATCGAAAACTGAGAATTTTAGCGAAATTTCAATTTCTATCCCCTTTTTTCCTTAATTTTCGACATTTTCTTGAATTATGATAAAAAAAAGCGACGAATACGAAGAATTTTAGCGAAATTTCAATTTTAACCCCCTTTTTTTCCTTAATTTTCGTGATCTTCTTGCATTTTGACCAATAAAAGCAGCGAAAACTGAGAATTTTAGCGAAATTTCAATTTTTATCCCCTTTTTTCCCTTAATTTTCGTCATTTTCTTGCATTTTGATCAAAAAAAGCATTGAAAACGGAGAATTTTAGCGAAATTACAATTTTTCCTTAATTTTCGTCATTTTCTTGCATTTTGATAAAAAAAAGCATTGAAAACTGAGAATTTTTATCCCCTTTTTTTCCTTAATTCTCGTCATTTATCTAGCATTTTGATCAAAACAAGCATCGAAAACTGAGAATATTAGCGAAATTTCAATTCTTATCCCCTATTTTTCCTTAATTTTCGTCATTTAATTGAATTTTGATAAAAAAAGCATCGAAAACTGAGAATTTTAGCGAAATTTCAATTTTTATCCCCATTTTTTCCTTAATTTTCGTCATATTCTTGCATTTTGATCAAAAAAAGCATCAAAAACGGACAATTTTAGTGATATTTCTATTTTTATCCCGTTTTTTTTTCCTTAATTTTCGTATTTTCTTGCATTTTGATCAAAAAAAAGCATCGAAAACGGAGAAAATTATCGAAATGTCAATTTTACCCCCCTTTTTTCCTTAATTTTCGTCATTTTCTAGAATTATGATCAGAAAAAGCGACGAAAACGGAGAATTTTAGCGAAATTTCAATTTTCATCCCCTTTTTTTCTTTAATTTTCGTCATTTTCTTGAATTATGATAAAAAAAAGCGACGAAAACGGAGAATTTTAGCGAAATTTCGATTTTTATCCCGTTTTTTTCCTTAATTTTCGTCATTTTCTCGCATTTTGAACAAAAAAAGCATCAAAAACGGAGAATTTTAGTGATATTTCAATTTTTATCCCCTTTTTTTCCTTAATTTTCGTCATTATCTTGCATTTTGATCAAAAAAGCGCATCAAAAACGGAGAATTTTAGCGAAATTTCAATTCTTATCCCCTATTTTTCCTTAATTTTCGTCATTTAATTGCATTTTGATAAAAACAAGCATCGAAAACGGAGAATTTTAGCGAAATATCAATTTTTATCCCCATTTTTTCCTTAATTTTCGTCATTTTCTTGCATTTTGATCAAAAAAAGAATCAAAAACGGAGAATTTTAGTGATATTTCAATTTTTATCCCCTTTTTTTCCTTAATTTTCGTCATTTTCTTGCATTTTGATCAAAAAAGCGCATCAAAAACGGAGGATTTTAGAGAAATTTCAATTTTCATCCCCTTTATTTCCTTAATTTTCTTCATTTTCTTGCATTTTGATCAAAAAAAGCATCGAAAACGGAGAATTTTATCGAAATTTCAATTTTACCCCCCTTTTTTTCCCTAATTTTCGTCATTTTCTTGCACTTTGATAAAAAATGCATCGAAAACGGAAAAATTTAGCGAAATTTCCATTTTTATCCACTTTTTTTCCTTAATTTTCCTTATTTTCTTGTATTTCGATAAAAAAAGCATCGAAAACAGAATTTTTATCCCCTTTTTTTCCTAAATTCTCGTCATTTTCTTGCACTTTGATCAATAAAAGCATCGAAAACTGAGAATTTTAGCGAAATTATATTTTTATCCTCCTTTTTTCCTTAATATTCGTCATTTTCTTGAATGATGGTCAAAAAAGCGACGAAAACGGAGAATTTTAGCAAAATTTCAATTTTAACCCCCTTTTTTCCTTAATTTTCATCATCCTCTTGCATTTTGATCAAAAAAAGCATCGAAAACGGAGATTTTTAGCGAAATTTCGATTTTTATCCCGTTTTTTTCCTAAATTTTCGTCATTTTCTCGCATTTTGATAAAAAAAAAGCATCAAAAACGGAGAATTTTAGTGATATTTCAATTTTTATTCCCTTTTTTTCCTTGATTTTCGTCATTTTCTTGCATTTTGATCAAAAAAGCGCATCAAAAACGGAGAATTTTAGCGAAATTTCAATTTTTATCCCCCTTTTTTCCTTAATTTTCGTCATTTTCTTGCATTTTGATATAAAAAAGCATTGAAAACTGAGAATTTTTATCCCCTTTTTTTCCTTAATTCTCGTCATTTTCTTGCATTTTGATCAAAAAAGCGCATCAAAAACGGAGAATTTTAGCGAAATTTCAATTTCTATCCCCTTTTTTCCTTAATTTTCGTCATTTTCTTGAATTATGATCAAAAAAAGCAACGAAAACGGAGAATTTTATCGAAATGTCAATTTTACCCCCCTTTTTTTCCTTAATTTTCGACATTTTCTTGCATTTTGATCAAAAAAAGCATCGAAAACGGAGAATTTTAGCGGAATTTCAATTTTTATCCCCTTTTTTTCCTTAATTCTCGTCATTTATCTAGCATTTTGATCAAAACAAGCATCGAAAACTGAGAATTTTAGCGAAATTTCAATTTCTATCCCCTTTTTTCCTTAATTTTCGACATTTTCTTGAATTATGATAAAAAAAAGCGACGAATACGAAGAATTTTAGCGAAATTTCAATTTTAACCCCCTTTTTTTCCTTAATTTTCGTGATCTTCTTGCATTTTAATCAAAAAAAGCAGCGAAAACGGAGAATTTTAGCGAAATTTCAATTTTTATCCCCTTTTTTTCCTTAATTTTCGTCATTTTCTCGCATTTTGATAAAAAAAAGCATCAAAAACGGAGAATTTTAGTGATATTTCAATTTTTATCCCCTTTTTTTCCTTAATTTTCGTCATTATCTTGCATTTTGATCAAAAAAAGCATCGGAAACGGAGAATTTTAGAGAAATTTCAATTTTTATCCCCATTTTTTCCTTAATTTTCGTCATTTTCTTGCATTTTGATCAAAAAAAGCATCAAAAACGGAGAATTTTAATGATATTTCAATTTTTATCCAGTTTTTTTCCTTAATTTTCGTAATTTTCTTGCATTTTGATCAAAAAAGCGCATCAAAAACGGCGGATTTTAGTGATATTTCTATTTTTATCCCGTTTTTTTCCTTAATTTTCGTAATTTTCTTGCATTTTGATCAAAAAAGCGCATCAAAAACGGCGGATTTTAGAGAAATTTCAATTTTCATCCCCATTATTTCCTTAATTATCGTCATTTTCTTAATTTTGATCATAAAAATGCATCGAAAACGGAGAATTTTATCGAAATGTCAATTTTACCCCCTTTTTTTCCTTAATTTTCGTAATTTTCTTGTATTTCGATAAAAAAAAGCATCGAAAACAGAATTTTTATCCCCTTTTTTTCCTAAATTCTCGTCATTTTCTTGCATTTTGATCAATAAAAGCATCGAAAACTGAGAATTTTAGCGAAATTTAAATTTTTATCCCCTTTTTTTCCTTAATTTTCGTCATTTTCTTGCATTTTGATCAAAAAAAGCATTGAAAACGGAGAATTTTAGCGAAATTACAATTTTTCCTTAATTTTCGTCATTTTCTTGCATTTTGATAAAAAAAAGCATTGAAAACTGAGAATTTTTATCCCCTTTTTTTCCTTAATTCTCGTCATTTATCTAGCATTTTGATCAAAACAAGCATCGAATACTGAGAATTTTAGCGAAATTTCAATTTTTATCCCCTTTTTTCCTTAATTTTCGTCATTTTCTTGCATTTTGATCAAAAAAAGCATCGAAAACGGAAAATTTTAGTGATAATTCTATTTTTATCCCGTTTTTTTTCCTTAATTTTCGTAATTTTCTTGCATTTTGATCAAAAAAGCGCATCAAAAACGGAGGATTTTAGAGAAATTTCAATTTTCATCCCCTTTATTTCCTTAATTTTCTTCAATTTCTTGCATTTTGATCAAAAAAAGCATCGAAAACGGAGAATTTTATCGAAATTTCAATTTTACCCCCCTTTTTTTCCCTAATTTTCGTCATTTTCTTGCACTTTGATAAAAAAATGCATCGAAAACGGAAAAATTTAGCGAAATTTCCATTTTTATCCACTTTTTTTCCTTAATTTTCCTTATTTTCTTGTATTTCGATAAAAAAAAGCATCGAAAACAGAATTTATATCCCCTTTTTTTCCTAAATTCTCGTCATTTTCTTGCATTTTGGTCAAAAAAGCGACGAAAACGGAGAATTTTAGCAAAATTTCAATTTTAACCCCCTTTTTTTCCATAATTTTCGTCATCTTCTTGCATTTTGATCAAAAAAAGCATTAAAAACGGAGAATTTTAGCGAAATTACAATTTTTCCTTAATTTTCGTCATTTTCTTGCATTTTGATAAAAAAAAAGCATTGAAAACTGAGAATTTTTATCCCCTTTTTTTCCTTAATTCTCGTCATTTATCTAGCATTTTGATCAAAACAAGCATCGAATACTGAGAATTTTAGCGAAATTTCAATTTTTATCCCCTTTTTTCCTTAATTTTCGTCATTTTCTTGAATTATAATCAAAAAAAGCAACGAAAACGGAGAATTTTAGCGAAATTTCAATTTTTATCCCCTTTTTTTCCTTAATTTTCGTCATTTTCTTGCATTTTGATCAAAAAAAGCATCGAAAACGGAAAATTTTAGTGATATTTCTATTTTTATCCCGTTTTTTTCCTTGATTTTCGTCATTTTCTTGCATTTTGATCAGAAAAGCGCATCAAAAACGGCGGATTTTAGAGAAATTTCAATTTTCATCCCCATTATCTCCTTAATTATCGTCATTTTCTTGCATTTTGATCAAAAAAAAGCATCGAAAACGGAGAATTTTATCGAAATGTCAATTTTACCCCCTTTTTTTCCTTAATTTTCGTAATTTTCTTCCATTTTGATCAGAAAAGCGCATCAAAAACGGAGGATTTTAGAGAAATTTCCATTTATATCCACTTTTTTTCCTTAATTTTCCTTATTTTCTTGTATTTCGATAAAAAAAAGCATCGAAAACAGAATTTATATCCCCTTTTTTTCCTAAATTCTCGTCATTTTCTTGCATTTTGATCAATAAAAGCATCGAATACTGAGAATATTAGCGAAATTTCAATTTTTATCCCCTTTTTTCCTTAATTTTCGTCATTTTCTTGAATTATAATCAAAAAAAGCAACGAAAACGGAGAATTTTAGCGAAATTTCAATTTTTATCCCCTTTTTTTCCTTAATTTTCGTCATTTTCTTGCATTTTGATCAAAAAAAGCATCGAAAACGGACAATTTTAGTGATAATTCAATTTTTATGCCTTTTTTTCTTAATTTTCGTCATTATCTTGCATTTTGATCAAAAAAGCGCCCCAAAAACGGAGGATTTTAGAGAAATTTCAATTTTTATCCCCATTATTTCCTTAATTTTCGTATTTTCTTGCATTTTGATCAAAAAAAAGCATCGAAAACGGAGAAATTTATCGAAATGTCAATTTTACCCCCCTTTTTTCCTTAATTTTCGTCATTTTCTTGAATTATGATCAGAAAAAGCGACGAAAACGGAGAATTTTAGCGAAATTTCAATTTTCATCCCCTTTTTTTCTTTAATTTTCGTCATTTTCTTGAATTATGATAAAAAAAAGCGACGAAAACGGAGAATTTTAGCGAAATTTCGATTTTTATCCCGTTTTTTTCCTTAATTTTCGTCATTTTCTCGCATTTTGAACAAAAAAAGCATCAAAAACGGAGAATTTAAGTGATATTTCAATTTTTATCCCCTTTTTTTCCTTAATTTTCGTCATTATCTTGCATTTTGATCAAAAAAGCGCATCAAAAACGGAGAATTTTAGCGAAATTTCAATTCTTATCCCCTATTTTTCCTTAATTTTCGTCATTTAATTGCATTTTGATAAAAAAAGCATCGAAAACGGAGAATTTTAGCGAAAAATCAATTTTTATCCCCATTTTTTCCTTAATTCTCGTCATTTTCTTGCATTTTGATCAAAAAAAGCATCAAAAACGGAGAATTTTAGTGATATTTCAATTTTTATCCCCTTTTTTTCCTTAATTTTCTTCATTTTCTTGCATTTTGATCAAAAAAAAGCATCGAAAACGGAGAATATTATCGAAATGTCAATTTTACCTCCCTTTTATTCCTTAATTTTCGTAATTTTCTTGCATTTTGATCAAAAAAGCGCATCAAAAACGGAGGATTTTAGAGAAATTTCAATTTTTATCCCCATTATTTCCTTAATTTTCGTATTTTCTTGCATTTTGATCAAAAAAAAGCATCGAAAACGGAGAAATTTATCGAAATGTCAATTTTACCCCCCTTTTTTCCTTAATTTTCGTCATTTTCTTGAATTATGATCAGAAAAAGCGACGAAAACGGAGAATTTTAGCGAAATTTCAATTTTCATCCCCTTTTTTTCTTTAATTTTCGTCATTTTCTTGAATTATGATAAAAAAAAGCGACGAAAACGGAGAATTTTAGCGAAATTTCGATTTTTATCCCGTTTTTTTCCTTAATTTTCGTCATTTTCTCGCATTTTGAACAAAAAAAGCATCAAAAACGGAGAATTTAAGTGATATTTCAATTTTTATCCCCTTTTTTTCCTTAATTTTCGTCATTATCTTGCATTTTGATCAAAAAAGCGCATCAAAAACGGAGAATTTTAGCGAAATTTCAATTCTTATCCCCTATTTTTCCTTAATTTTCGTCATTTAATTGCATTTTGATAAAAAAAGCATCGAAAACGGAGAATTTTAGCGAAAAATCAATTTTTATCCCCATTTTTTCCTTAATTCTCGTCATTTTCTTGCATTTTGATCAAAAAAAGCATCAAAAACGGAGAATTTTAGTGATATTTCAATTTTTATCCCCTTTTTTTCCTTAATTTTCGTAATTTTCTTGCATTTTGATCAAAAAAGCGCATCAAAAACGGAGGATTTTAGAGAAATTTCAATTTTCATCCCCTTTATTTCCTTAATTTTCTTCATTTTCTTGCATTTTGATCAAAAAAAGCATCGAAAACGGAGAATTTTATCGAAATTTCAATTTTACCCCCCTTTTTTTCCCTAATTTTCGTCATTTTCTTGCACTTTGATAAAAAAAATGCATCGAAAACGGAAAAATTTAGCGAAATTTCCATTTTTATCCACTTTTTTTCCTTAATTTTCCTTATTTTCTTGTATTTCGATAAAAAAAGCATCGAAAACAGAATTTTTATCCCCTTTTTTTCCTAAATTCTCGTCATTTTCTTGCACTTTGATCAATAAAAGCATCGAAAAATTAGAATTTTAGCGAAATTATATTTTTATCCTCCTTTTTTCATTAATATTCGTCATTTTCTTGAATGATGGTGAAAAAAGCGACGAAAACGGAGAATTTTAGCAAAATTTCAATTTTAACCCCCTTTTTTTCCTTAATTTTCATCATCCTCTTGCATTTTGATCAAAAAAAGCATCGAAAACGGAGATTTTTAGCGAAATTTCGATTTTTATCCCGTTTTTTTCCTAAATTTTCGGCATTTTCTCGCATTTTGATAAAAAAAAGCATCAAAAACGGAGAATTTTAGTGATATTTCAATTTTTATCCCCTTTTTTCCTTGATTTTCGTCATTTCCTGGCATTTTGATCAAAAAAGCGCATAAAAAACGGAGAATTTTAGCGAAATTTCAATTTTTATCCCCCTTTTTTCCTTAATTTTCGTCATTTTCTTGCATTTTGATATAAAAAAGCATCAAAAACGGAGAATTTTAGCGAAATTTAAATTTTTATCCCCTTTTTTCCTTAATTTTCGTCATTTTCTTGAATTATGATCAAAAAAGCGACGAAAACGGAGAATTTTAGCGAAATTTCAATTTTAACCCCCTTTTTTTCCTTAATTTTCGTGATCTTCTTGCATTTTAATCAAAAAAAGCATCGAAAACGGAGAATTTTAGTGATATTTCAATTTTTATCACCTTTTTTTCCTTAATTTTCGTCATTATCTTGCATTTTGATAAAAAAAGCATCGAAAACGGAGAATTTTAGCGAAATTTCAATTTTTATCCCCATTTTTTCCTTAATTTTCGTCATTTTCTTGCATTTTGATCAAGAAAAGCATCAAAAACGGAGAATTTTAGTGATATTTCAATTTTATCCCGTTTTTGTCCTTAATTTTCGTAATTTTCTTGCATTTTGATCAGAGAAGCGCATCAAAAACGGAGGATTTTAGAGAAATTTCAATTTTCATCCCCTTTATGTCCTTAATTTTCTTCATTTTCTTGCATTTTGATCAAAAAAAGCATCGAAAACGGAGAATTTTATCGAAATTTCAATTTTACCCCCCTTTTTTCCCTAATTTTCGTCATTTTCTTGAACTTTGATAAAAAATGCATCGAAAACGGAAAAATTTAGCGAAATTTCCATTTTTATCCACTTTTTTTCCTTAATTTTCCTTATTTTCTTGTATTTCGATAAAAAAAGCATCGAAAGCTGAATTTTTATCCCCTTTTTTTCCTAAATTCTCGTCATTTTCTTGCATTTTGATCAATAAAAGCATCGAAAACTGAGAATTTTAGCGAAATTTAAATTTTTATCCCCTTTTTTTCCTTAATTTTCGTCATTTTCTTGCATTTTGATCAAAAAAAGGATCGAAAACGGAGAATTTTAGCGAAATTTCGATTTTTATCCCGTTTTTTTCCTTAATTTTCGTCATTTTCTCGCATTTTGAACAAAAACAGCATCAAAAACGGAGAATTTAAGTGATATTTCAATTTTTATCCCCTTTTTTTCCTTAATTTTCGTCATTATCTTGCATTATGATCAAAAAAGCGCATCAAAAACGGAGAATTTTAGCGAAATTTCAATTCTTATCCCCTATTTTTCCTTAATTTTCGTCATTTAATTGCATTTTGATAAAAAAAGCATCGAAAACGGAGAATTTTAGCGAAAAATCAATTTTTATCCCCATTTTTTCCTTAATTTTCGTCATTTTCTTGCATTTTGATCAAAAAAAGCATCAAAAACGGAGAATTTTAGTGATATTTCAATTTTTATCCCCTTTTTTTCCTTAATTTTCGTAATTTTCTTGCATTTTGATCAAAAAAGCGCATCAAAAACGGAGGATTTTAGAGAAATTTCAATTTTCATCCCCTTTATTTCCTTAATTTTCTTCATTTTCTTGCATTTTGATCAAAAAAAGCATCGAAAACGGAGAATTTTATCGAAATTTCAATTTTACCCCCCTTTTTTTCCCTAATTTTCGTCATTTTCTTGCACTTTGATAAAAAAAATGCATCGAAAACGGAAAAATTTAGCGAAATTTCCATTTTTATCCACTTTTTTTCCTTAATTTTCCTTATTTTCTTGTATTTCGATAAAAAAAGCATCGAAAACAGAATTTTTATCCCCTTTTTTTCCCTAAATTCTCGTCATTTTCTTGCACTTTGATCAATAAAAGCATCGAAAAATTAGAATTTTAGCGAAATTATATTTTTATCCTCCTTTTTTCATTAATATTCGTCATTTTCTTGAATGATGGTCAAAAAAGCGACGACAACGGAGAATTTTAGCAAAATTTCAATTTTAACCCCCTTTTTTTCCTTAATTTTCATCATCCTCTTGAATTTTGATCAAAAAAAGCATCGAAAACGGAGATTTTTAGCGAAATTTCGATTTTTATCCCGTTTTTTTTCCTAAATTTTCGGCATTTTCTCGCATTTTGATAAAAAAAAAGCATCAAAAACGGAGAATTTTAGTGATATTTCAATTTTTATGCCCTTTTTTTCCTTGATTTTCGTCATTTCCTGGCATTTTGATCAAAATAGCGCATAAAAAACGGAGAATTTTAGCGAAATTTCAATTTTTATCCCCCTTTTTTCCTTAATTTTCGTCATTTTCTTGCATTTTGATATAAAAAAGCATCAAAAACGGAGAATTTTAGCGAAATTTAAATTTTTATCCCCTTTTTTCCTTAATTTTCGTCATTTTCTTGAATTATGATCAAAAAAGCGACGAAAACGGAGAATTTTAGCGAAATTTCAATTTTAACCCCCTTTTTTTCCTTAATTTTCGTGATCTTCTTGCATTTTAATCAAAAAAAGCATCGAAAACGGAGAATTTTAGTGATATTTCAATTTTTATCCACTTTTTTTCCTTAATTTTCGTCATTATCTTGCATTTTGATAAAAAAAGCATCGAAAACGGAGAATTTTAGCGAAATTTCAATTTTTATCCCCATTTTTTCCTTAATTTTCGTCATTTTCTTGCATTTTGATCAAAAAAAGCATCAAAAACGGAGAATTTTAGTGATATTTCAATTTTATCCCGTTTTTGTCCTTAATTTTCGTAATTTTCTTGCATTTTGATCAGAGAAGCGCATCAAAAACGGAGGATTTTAGAGAAATTTCAATTTTCATCCCCTTTATGTCCTTAATTTTCTTCATTTTCTTGCATTTTGATCAAAAAAAGCATCGAAAACGGAAAAATTTAGCGAAATTTCCATTTTTATCCACTTTTTTTCCTTAATTTTCCTTATTTTCTTGTATTTCGATAAAAAAAGCATCGAAAGCTGAATTTTTATCCCCTTTTTTTCCTAAATTCTCGTCATTTTCTTGCACTTTGATCAATAAAAGCATCGAAAACTGAGAATTTTAGCGAAATTATATATTTATCCTATTTTTTTCCTTAATTTTCGTCATTTTCTTGAATTATGGTCAAAAAAGCGACGAAAACGGAGAATTTTAGCAAAATTTCAATTCTAACCCCCTTTTTTTCCTTAATTTTCGTCATCTTCTTGCATTTTGATCAAAAAAAGCATCGAAAACGGAGATTTTTAGCGAAATTTCGATTTTTATCCCGTTTTTTTTCCTTAATTTTCGTCATTTTCTTGCATTATGATCAAAAAAAGCATCGAAAACTGAGAATTTTAGCGAAATTTAAATTCTTATCGCCTTTTTTTCCTTAATTTTCGTCCTTTTCTTGCATTTTGATCAAAAAAAAGCATCGAATACGGAGAATTTTAGCAAAATTATAACTTTTATCCCCTTTTTTTCCTTAATTTTCTTCATTTTCCTGCATTTTGATCAAAAAAAGCATCGAAAACGGAGAATATTTGCGAAATTTCAATTTTTATCCCCATTATCTCCTTAATTTTCGTCATTTCCTTGCATTTTGATCAAAAAAAGCATCGAAAACGGAGAATTTTAGCGAAATTTCAATTTTAATCCCCTTTTTTTCCTTAATATTCGTCATCTTCTTGCATTTTAATCAAAAAAAGCAACGAAAACGGAGAATTTTATCGAAATGTCAATTTTACCCCCTTTTTTTTCCTTAATTTTCGACATTTTCTTGCATTTTGATCAAAAAAAGCATCGAAAACGGAGAATTTTAGCGAAATTTCAATTTTTATCCCCTTTTTTTCCATAATTTTCGTCATTTTCTTGCATTTTCATCAAAAAAAGCATCGAAAACGGTGAATTTTAGCGAAATTTCAATGTTTACCCCCTTTTTTCCTTAATTTTCGTCATTTTCTTGCATTTTGATCAAAAAAAAGCATCGAATACGGAAAATTTTAGCAAAATTATAATTTTCATCCCCTTTTTTCCTTAATTTTCATCATTTTCCTGAATTTTGATCAAAAAAAGCATCGAAAACGGAGAATATTTGCTAAATTTTAATTTTTATCCCCATTATTTCCTTAATTTTCGTCATTTTCTTGCATTTTGATCAAAAAAAAGCATCGAAAACGGAGAATTTTATCGAAATGTCAATTTTACCCCCCTTTTTTTCCTTAATTTTTGACATTTTCTTGCATTTTGATCAAAAAAAGCATCGAAAACGGAGAATTTTAGCGAAATTAAAATTTTTATCCCCTTTTTTTCCTTAATTTTCGTCATTTTCTTGAATTATGATCAAAAAAAGCGACGAAAACGGAGAATTTTAGCGAAATTTCAATTTTAACCCCCTTTTTTTCCTTAATTTTCGTCATTTTCTTGCATTTTGATCAAAAAAAGCATCAAAAACGGAGAATTTTAGTAATATTTCAATTTTTATCCCGTTTTTTTCCTTAATTTTCGTAATTTTCTTGCATTTTGATCAAAAAAGCGCATCAAAAACCGCGGATTTTAGAGAAATTTCAATTTTCATCCCCTTTATTTCCTTAATTTTCTTCATTTTCTTGCAATTTGATCAAAAAAAAGCATCGAAAACGGAGAATTTTATCGAAATGTCAATTTTACCCCCCTTTTTTCCTAAATTTTCGTAATTTTCTTGCATTTTGATCAAAAAAGCGCATCAAAAACGGAGGATTTTAGAGAAATTTCAATTTTTATCCCCATTATTTCCTTAATTTTCGTCACTTTCTTGCATTTTGATCAAAAAAAAGCATCGAAAACGGAGAAATTTATCGAAATGTCTATTTTACCCCCCTTTTTTTCCTTAATTTTCGTCATTTCCTTGCATTTTGATCAAAAAAAGCATCGAAAACGGAGAATTTTAGCGAAAGTTAAATTTTTATCCCCTTTTTTTCCTTAATTTTCGTCATTTTCTTGAATTATGATCAAAAAAAGCGACGAAAACGGAGAATGTTCGCGAAATTTCAATTTTCATCCCCTTTTTTTCCTTAATTATCGTCATTTTCTTGAATTATGATAAAAAAAAGCGACGAAAACGGAGAATTTTAGCGAAATTTCAATTTTTATCCCCTTTTTTTCCTTAATTTTCGTCATTATCTTGCATTTTGATCAAGAAAGCGCATCAAAAACGGAGAATTTTAGCGAAATTTCAATTCTTATCCCCTATTTTTCCTTAATTTTCGTCATTTAATTGCATTTCGATAAAAAAAGCATCGAAAACGGAGAATTTTAGCGAAATTTCAATTTTTATCCCCATTTTTTCCTTAATTTTCATCATTTTCTTGCATTTTGATCAAAAAAGCGCATCAAAAACGGAGGATTTTAGAGAAATTTCAATTTTCATCCCCTTTATTTCCTTAATTTTCTTCATTTTCTAGCATTTTGATCAAAAAAAGCATCGAAAACGGAGAATTTTATCGAAATTTCAATTTTACCCCCCTTTTTTTCCCTAATTTTCGTCATTTTCTTGCACTTTGATAAAAAAATGCATCGAAAACGGAAAAATTTAGCGAAATTTCCATTTTTATTCACTTTTTTTCCTTAATTTTCCTTTTTTTCTTGTATTTCGATAAAAAAAGCATCGAAAACAGAATTTTTATCCCCTTTTTTTCCTAAATTCACGTCATTTTCTTTCACTTTGATCAATAAAAGCATCGAAAACTGAGAATTTTAGCGAAATTATATTTTTATCCTCCTCTGTTCCTTAATATTCGTCATTTTCTTGATTGATGGTCAAAAAAGCGACGAAAACGGAGAATTTTAGCAAAATTTCAATTTTAACCCCCTTTTTTTCCTTAATTTTCATCATCCTCTTTCATTTTGATCAAAAAAAGCATCGGAAACGGAGAATTTTAGCGAAATTTCAATTTTTATCCCGTTTTTTTTCCTAAATTTTCGTCATTTTCTCGCATTTTGATAAAAAAAAGCATCAAAAACGGAGAATTTTAGTGATATTTCAATTTTTATCCCCTTTTTTTCCTTGATTTTCGTCATTTTCTTACATTTTGATCAAAAAAGCGCATCAAAAACGGAGAATTTTAGCGAAATTTCAATTTTTATCCCCCTTTTTTCCTTAATTTTCGTCATTTTCTTGCATTTTGATATAAAAAAGCATTGAAAACTGAGAATTTTTATCCCCTTTTTTTCCTTAATTCTCGTCATTTTCTTGCATTTTGATCAAAAAAGCGCATCAAAAACGGAGAATTTTAGCGAAATTTCAATTTCTATCCCCTTTTTTCCTTAATTTTCGTCATTTTCTTGAGTTATGATCAAAAAAAGCAACGAAAACGGAGAATTTTATCGAAATGTCAATTTTACCCCCCTTTTTTTCCTTAATTTTCGACATTTTCTTGCATTTTGATCAAAAAAAGCATCGAAAACGGAGAATTTTAGCGAAATTTCAATTTTTATCCCCTTTTTTTCCTTAATTCTCGTCATTTATCTAGCATTTTGATCAAAACAAGCATCGAAAACTGAGAATTTTAGCGAAATTTCAATTTCTATCCCCTTTTTTCCTTAATTTTCGTCATTTTCTTGAATTATGATAAAAAAAAGCGACGAATACGAAGAATTTTAGCGAAATTTCAATTTTAACCCCCTTTTTTTTCCTTAATTTTCGTGATCTTCTTGCATTTTAATCAAAAAAAGCAGCGAAAACGGAGAACTTTAGCGAAATTTTAATTTTTATCCCCTTTTTTTCCTTAATTTTCGTCATTTTCTCGCATTTTGATAAAAAAAAGCATCAAAAACGGAGAATTTTAGTGATATTTCAATTTTTATCCCCTTTTTTTCCTTAATTTTCGTCATTATCTTGCATTTTGATCAAAAAAAGCATCGGAAACGGAGAATTTTAGAGAAATTTCAATTTTTATCCCCATTTTTTCCTTAATTTTCGTCATTTTCTTGCATTTTGATCAAAAAAAGCATCAAAAACGGAGAATTTTAATGATATTTCAATTTTTATCCAGTTTTTTTCCTTAATTTTCGTAATTTTCTTGCATTTTGATCAAAAAAGCGCATCAAAAACGGCGGATTTTAGTGATATTTCTATTTTTATCCCGTTTTTTTCCTTAATTTTCGTAATTTTCTTGCATTTTGATCAAAAAAGCGCATCAAAAACGGCGGATTTTAGAGAAATTTCAATTTTCATCCCCATTATTTCCTTAATTATCGTCATTTTCTTAATTTTGATCATAAAAATGCATCGAAAACGGAGAATTTTATCGAAATGTCAATTTTACCCCCTTTTTTTCCTTAATTTTCGTAATTTTCTTGCATTTTGATCAGAAAAGCGCATCAAAAACGGAGGATTTTAGAGAAATTTCCATTTATATCCACTTTTTTTCCTTAATTTTCCTTATTTTCTTGTATTTCGATAAAAAAAAGCATCGAAAACAGAATTTTTATCCCCTTTTTTTCCTAAATTCTCGTCATTTTCCTGCATTTTGATCAATAAAAGCATCGAAAACTGAGAATTTTAGCGAAATTTAAATTTTTATCCCCTTTTTTTCCTTAATTTTCGTCATTTTCTTGCATTTTGATCAAAAAAAGCATTGAAAACGGAGAATTTTAGCGAAATTACAATTTTTCCTTAATTTTCGTCATTTTCTTGCATTTTGATAAAAAAAAGCATTGAAAACTGAGAATTTTTATCCCCTTTTTTTCCTTAATTCTCGTCATTTATCTAGCATTTTGATCAAAACAAGCATCGAATACTGAGAATTTTAGCGAAATTTCAATTTTTATCCCCTTTTTTTCCTAAATTTTCGTCATTTTCTTGCATTTTGATCAAAAAAAGCATCGAAAACGGAAAATTTTAGTGATAATTCAATTTTTATCCCCTTTTTTTCCTTAATTTTCGTCATTATTTTGCATTTAGATCAAAAAAGCGACCCAAAAACGGAGAATTTTAGCGAAATTTAATTCTTATCCCCTATTTTTCCTTAATTTTCGTCATTTAATTGAATTTTGATAAAAAAAGCATCGAAAACTGAGAATTTTAGCGAAATTTCAATTTTTATCCCCATTTTTTCCTTAATTTTCGTCATATTCTTGCATTTTGATCAAAAAAAGCATCAAAAACGGACAATTTTAGTGATATTTCTATTTTTATCCCGTTTTTTTTCCTTAATTTTCGTAATTTTCTTGCATTTTGATCAAAAAAGCGCATCAAAAACGGAGGATTTTAGAGAAATTTCAATTTTCATCCCCTTTATTTCCTTAATTTTCTTCATTTTCTTTCATTTTGATCAAAAAAAGCATCGAAAACGGAGAATTTTATCGAAATTTCAATTTTACCCCCCTTTTTTTTCCTTAATAATCGTCATTTTCTTGCATTTTGATCAAAAAAAAGCATCGAAAACGGAGAATTTTATCGAAATGTCAATTTTACCCCCTTTTTTTCCTTAATTTTCGTAATTTTCTTGCATTTTGATCAGAAGAGCGCATCAAAAACGGAGGATTTTAGAGAAATTTCCATTTATATCCACTTTTTTTCCTTAATTTTCCTTATTTTCTTTATTTCGATAAAAAAAAGCATCGAAAACAGAATTTTTAACCCCTTTTTTTCCTAAATTCTCGTCATTTTCTTGCATTTTGATCAATAAAAGCATCGAAAACTGAGAATTTTAGCGAAATTTAAATTTTTATCCCCTTTTTTTCCTTAATTTTCGTCATTTTCTTGCATTTTGATCAAAAAAAGCATTGAAAACGGAGAATTTTAGCGAAATTACAATTTTTCCTTAATTTTCGTCATTTTCTTGCATTTTGATTAAAAAAAAGCATCGAATACGGAGAATTTTAGCAAAATTATAACTTTTATCCCCTTTTTTTCCTTAATTTTCTTCATTTTCCTGCATTTTGATCAAAAAAAGCATCGAAAACGGAGAATATATGCGAAATTTCAATTTTTATCCCCATTATCTCCTTAATTTTCGTCATTTCCTTGCATTTTGATCAAAAAAAGCATCGAAAACGGAGAATTTTAGCGAAATTTAAATTTTTATCCCCTTTTTTTCCTTAATTTTCGTCATTTTCTTGCATTTTGATCAATAAAAGCATCGAAAACTGAGAATTTTAGCGAAATTTAAATTTTTATCCCCTTTTTTTCCTTAATTTTCGTCATTTTCTTGCATTTTGATCAAAAAAAGCATTGAAAACGGAGAATTTTAGCGAAATTACAATTTTTCCTTAATTTTCGTCATTTTCTTGCATTTTGATAAAAAAAAGCATTGAAAACTGAGAATTTTTATCCCCTTTTTTTCCTTAATTCTCGTCATTTATCTAGCATTTTGATCAAAACAAGCATCGAATACTGAGAATTTTAGCGAAATTTCAATTTTTATCCTCTTTTTTCCTTAATTTTCGTCATTTTCTTGAATTATAATCAAAAAAAGCAACGAAAACGGAGAATTTTAGCGAAATTTCAATTTTTATCCCCTTTTTTTCCTTAATTTTCGTCATTTTCTTGCATTTTGATCAAAAAAAGCGACGAAAACGGAGAATTTTAGCGAAATTTCGATTTTTATCCCGTTTTTTTCCTTAATTTTCGTCATTTTCTCGCATTTTGAACAAAAAAAGCATCAAAAACGGAGAATTTAAGTGATATTTCAATTTTTATCCCCTTTTTTTCCTTAATTTTCGTCATTATCTTGCATTTTGATCAAAAAAGCGCATCAAAAACGGAGAATTTTAGCGAAATTTCAATTCTTATCCCCTATTTTTCCTTAATTTTCGTCATTTAATTGCATTTTGATAAAAAAAGCATCGAAAACGGAGAATTTTAGCGAAAAATCAATTTTTATCCCCATTTTTTCCTTAATTTTCGTCATTTTCTTGCATTTTGATCAAAAAAAGCATCAAAAACGGAGAATTTTAGTGATATTTCAATTTTTATCCCCTTTTTTTCCTTAATTTTCGTAATTTTCTTGCATTTTGATCAAAAAAGCGCATCAAAAACGGAGGATTTTAGAGAAATTTCCATTTTTATCCACTTTTTTTCCTTAATTTTCCTTATTTTCTTGTATTTCGATAAAAAAAGCATCGAAAACAGAATTTTTATCCCCTTTTTTTCCTAAATTCTCGTCATTTTCTTGCACTTTGATCAATAAAAGCATCGAAAAATTAGAATTTTAGCGAAATTATATTTTTATCCTCCTTTTTTCATTAATATTCGTCATTTTCTTGAATGATGGTCAAAAAAGCGACGAAAACGGAGAATTTTAGCAAAATTTCAATTTTAACCCCCTTTTTTTCCTTAATTTTCATCATCCTCTTGCATTTTGATCAAAAAAAGCATCGAAAACGGAGATTTTTAGCGAAATTTCGATTTTTATCCCGTTTTTTTCCTAAATTTTCGGCATTTTCTCGCATTTTGATAAAAAAAAGCATCAAAAACGGAGAATTTTAGTGATATTTCAATTTTTATCCCCTTTTTTCCTTGATTTTCGTCATTTCCTGGCATTTTGATCAAAAAAGCGCATAAAAAACGGAGAATTTTAGCGAAATTTCAATTTTTATCCCCCTTTTTTCCTTAATTTTCGTCATTTTCTTGCATTTTGATATAAAAAAGCATCAAAAACGGAGAATTTTAGCGAAATTTAAATTTTTATCCCCTTTTTTCCTTAATTTTCGTCATTTTC
The DNA here is from genome assembly GCA_947579665.1 of Sympetrum striolatum. Taxonomy (NCBI): domain Eukaryota; kingdom Metazoa; phylum Arthropoda; class Insecta; order Odonata; family Libellulidae; genus Sympetrum; species Sympetrum striolatum. The sequence goes on from OX388341.1 coordinate 124,484,385, forward strand.
TTGAATTATGATCAAAAAAGCGACGAAAACGGAGAATTTTAGCGAAATTTCAATTTTAACCCCCTTTTTTTCCTTAATTTTCGTGATCTTCTTGCATTTTAATCAAAAAAAGCATCGAAAACGGAGAATTTTAGTGATATTTCAATTTTTATCCCCTTTTTTTCCTTAATTTTCGTCATTATCTTGCATTTTGATAAAAAAAGCATCGAAAACGGAGAATTTTAGCGAAATTTCAATTTTTATCCCCATTTTTTCCTTAATTTTCGTCATTTTCTTGCATTTTGATCAAGAAAAGCATCAAAAACGGAGAATTTTAGTGATATTTCAATTTTATCCCGTTTTTGTCCTTAATTTTCGTAATTTTCTTGCATTTTGATCAGAGAAGCGCATCAAAAACGGAGGATTTTAGAGAAATTTCAATTTTCATCCCCTTTATGTCCTTAATTTTCTTCATTTTCTTGCATTTTGATCAAAAAAAGCATCGAAAACGGAGAATTTTATCGAAATTTCAATTTTACCCCCCTTTTTTCCCTAATTTTCGTCATTTTCTTGAACTTTGATAAAAAATGCATCGAAAACGGAAAAATTTAGCGAAATTTCCATTTTTATCCACTTTTTTTCCTTAATTTTCCTTATTTTCTTGTATTTCGATAAAAAAAGCATCGAAAGCTGAATTTTTATCCCCTTTTTTTCCTAAATTCTCGTCATTTTCTTGCATTTTGATCAATAAAAGCATCGAAAACTGAGAATTTTAGCGAAATTTAAATTTTTATCCCCTTTTTTTCCTTAATTTTCGTCATTTTCTTGCATTTTGATCAAAAAAAGGATCGAAAACGGAGAATTTTAGCGAAATTTCGATTTTTATCCCGTTTTTTTCCTTAATTTTCGTCATTTTCTCGCATTTTGAACAAAAAAAAGCATCAAAAACGGAGAATTTAAGTGATATTTCAATTTTTATCCCCTTTTTTTCCTTAATTTTCGTCATTATCTTGCATTATGATCAAAAAAGCGCATCAAAAACGGAGAATTTTAGCGAAATTTCAATTCTTATCCCCTATTTTTCCTTAATTTTCGTCATTTAATTGCATTTTGATAATAAAAGCATCGAAAACGGAGAATTTTAGCGAAAAATCAATTTTTATCCCCATTTTTTCCTTAATTTTCGTCATTTTCTTGCATTTTGATCAAAAAAAGCATCAAAAACGGAGAATTTTAGTGATATTTCAATTTTTATCCCCTTTTTTTCCTTAATTTTCGTAATTTTCTTGCATTTTGATCAAAAAAGCGCATCAAAAACGGAGGATTTTAGAGAAATTTCAATTTTCATCCCCTTTATTTCCTTAATTTTCTTCATTTTCTTGCATTTTGATCAAAAAAAGCATCGAAAACGGAGAATTTTATCGAAATTTCAATTTTACCCCCCTTTTTTTCCCTAATTTTCGTCATTTTCTTGCACTTTGATAAAAAAAATGCATCGAAAACGGAAAAATTTAGCGAAATTTCCATTTTTATCCACTTTTTTTCCTTAATTTTCCTTATTTTCTTGTATTTCGATAAAGAAAACATCGAAAACAGAATTTTTATCCCCTTTTTTTCCCTAAATTCTCGTCATTTTCTTGCACTTTGATCAATAAAAGCATCGAAAAATTAGAATTTTAGCGAAATTATATTTTTATCCTCCTTTTTTCATTAATATTCGTCATTTTCTTGAATGATGGTCAAAAAAGCGACGACAACGGAGAATTTTAGCAAAATTTCAATTTTAACCCCCTTTTTTTCCTTAATTTTCATCATCCTCTTGAATTTTGATCAAAAAAAGCATCGAAAACGGAGATTTTTAGCGAAATTTCGATTTTTATCCCGTTTTTTTCCTAAATTTTCGGCATTTTCTCGCATTTTGATAAAAAAAAAGCATCAAAAACGGAGAATTTTAGTGATATTTCAATTTTTATCCCCTTTTTTTCCTTGATTTTCGTCATTTCCTGGCATTTTGATCAAAATAGCGCATAAAAAACGGAGAATTTTAGCGAAATTTCAATTTTTATCCCCCTTTTTTCCTTAATTTTCGTCATTTTCTTGCATTTTGATATAAAAAAGCATCAAAAACGGAGAATTTTAGCGAAATTTAAATTTTTATCCCCTTTTTTCCTTAATTTTCGTCATTTTCTTGAATTATGATCAAAAAAGCGACGAAAACGGAGAATTTTAGCGAAATTTCAATTTTAACCCCCTTTTTTTCCTTAATTTTCGTGATCTTCTTGCATTTTAATCAAAAAAAGCATCGAAAACGGAGAATTTTAGTGATATTTCAATTTTTATCCACTTTTTTTCCTTAATTTTCGTCATTATCTTGCATTTTGATAAAAAAAGCATCGAAAACGGAGAATTTTAGCGAAATTTCAATTTTTATCCCCATTTTTTCCTTAATTTTCGTCATTTTCTTGCATTTTGATCAAAAAAAGCATCAAAAACGGAGAATTTTAGTGATATTTCAATTTTATCCCGTTTTTGTCCTTAATTTTCGTAATTTTCTTGCATTTTGATCAGAGAAGCGCATCAAAAACGGAGGATTTTAGAGAAATTTCAATTTTCATCCCCTTTATGTCCTTAATTTTCTTCATTTTCTTGCATTTTGATCAAAAAAAGCATCGAAAACGGAAAAATTTAGCGAAATTTCCATTTTTATCCACTTTTTTTCCTTAATTTTCCTTATTTTCTTGTATTTCGATAAAAAAAGCATCGAAAGCTGAATTTTTATCCCCTTTTTTTCCTAAATTCTCGTCATTTTCTTGCACTTTGATCAATAAAAGCATCGAAAACTGAGAATTTTAGCGAAATTATATATTTATCCTATTTTTTTCCTTAATTTTCGTCATTTTCTTGAATTATGGTCAAAAAAGCGACGAAAACGGAGAATTTTAGCAAAATTTCAATTCTAACCCCCTTTTTTTCCTTAATTTTCGTCATCTTCTTGCATTTTGATCAAAAAAAGCATCGAAAACGGAGATTTTTAGCGAAATTTCGATTTTTATCCCGTTTTTTTCCTTAATTTTCGTCATTTTCTTGCATTATGATCAAAAAAAGCATCGAAAACTGAGAATTTTAGCGAAATTTAAATTCTTATCGCCTTTTTTTCCTTAATTTTCGTCCTTTTCTTGCATTTTGATCAAAAAAAAGCATCGAATACGGAGAATTTTAGCAAAATTATAACTTTTATCCCCTTTTTTTCCTTAATTTTCTTCATTTTCCTGCATTTTGATCAAAAAAAGCATCGAAAACGGAGAATATTTGCGAAATTTCAATTTTTATCCCCATTATCTCCTTAATTTTCGTCATTTCCTTGCATTTTGATCAAAAAAAGCATCGAAAACGGAGAATTTTAGCGAAATTTCAATTTTAATCCCCTTTTTTTCCTTAATATTCGTCATCTTCTTGCATTTTAATCAAAAAAAGCAACGAAAACGGAGAATTTTATCGAAATGTCAATTTTACCCCCTTTTTTTTCCTTAATTTTCGACATTTTCTTGCATTTTGATCAAAAAAAGCATCGAAAACGGAGAATTTTAGCGAAATTTCAATTTTTATCCCCTTTTTTTCCATAATTTTCGTCATTTTCTTGCATTTTCATCAAAAAAAGCATCGAAAACGGTGAATTTTAGCGAAATTTCAATGTTTACCCCCTTTTTTCCTTAATTTTCGTCATTTTCTTGCATTTTGATCAAAAAAAAGCATCGAATACGGAAAATTTTAGCAAAATTATAATTTTCATCCCCTTTTTTCCTTAATTTTCATCATTTTCCTGAATTTTGATCAAAAAAAGCATCGAAAACGGAGAATATTTGCTAAATTTTAATTTTTATCCCCATTATTTCCTTAATTTTCGTCATTTTCTTGCATTTTGATCAAAAAAAAGCATCGAAAACGGAGAATTTTATCGAAATGTCAATTTTACCCCCTTTTTTTCCTTAATTTTTGACATTTTCTTGCATTTTGATCAAAAAAAGCATCGAAAACGGAGAATTTTAGCGAAATTAAAATTTTTATCCCCTTTTTTTCCTTAATTTTCGTCATTTTCTTGAATTATGATCAAAAAAAGCGACGAAAACGGAGAATTTTAGCGAAATTTCAATTTTAACCCCCTTTTTTTCCTTAATTTTCGTCATTTTCTTGCATTTTGATCAAAAAAAGCATCAAAAACGGAGAATTTTAGTAATATTTCAATTTTTATCCCGTTTTTTTCCTTAATTTTCGTAATTTTCTTGCATTTTGATCAAAAAAGCGCATCAAAAACCGCGGATTTTAGAGAAATTTCAATTTTCATCCCCTTTATTTCCTTAATTTTCTTCATTTTCTTGCAATTTGATCAAAAAAAAGCATCGAAAACGGAGAATTTTATCGAAATGTCAATTTTACCCCCCTTTTTTCCTAAATTTTCGTAATTTTCTTGCATTTTGATCAAAAAAGCTCATCAAAAACGGAGGATTTTAGAGAAATTTCAATTTTTATCCCCATTATTTCCTTAATTTTCGTCACTTTCTTGCATTTTGATCAAAAAAAAGCATCGAAAACGGAGAAATTTATCGAAATGTCTATTTTACCCCCCTTTTTTCCTTAATTTTCGTCATTTCCTTGCATTTTGATCAAAAAAAGCATCGAAAACGGAGAATTTTAGCGAAATTTAAATTTTTATCCCCTTTTTTTCCTTAATTTTCGTCATTTTCTTGAATTATGATCAAAAAAAGCGACGAAAACGGAGAATGTTCGCGAAATTTCAATTTTCATCCCCTTTTTTTCCTTAATTATCGTCATTTTCTTGAATTATGATAAAAAAAAGCGACGAAAACGGAGAATTTTAGCGAAATTTCAATTTTTATCCCCTTTTTTTCCTTAATTTTCGTCATTATCTTGCATTTTGATCAAGAAAGCGCATCAAAAACGGAGAATTTTAGCGAAATTTCAATTCTTATCCCCTATTTTTCCTTAATTTTCGTCATTTAATTGCATTTCGATAAAAAAAGCATCGAAAACGGAGAATTTTAGCGAAATTTCAATTTTTATCCCCATTTTTTCCTTAATTTTCATCATTTTCTTGCATTTTGATCAAAAAAGCGCATCAAAAACGGAGGATTTTAGAGAAATTTCAATTTTCATCCCCTTTATTTCCTTAATTTTCTTCATTTTCTAGCATTTTGATCAAAAAAAGCATCGAAAACGGAGAATTTTATCGAAATTTCAATTTTACCCCCCTTTTTTTCCCTAATTTTCGTCATTTTCTTGCACTTTGATAAAAAAATGCATCGAAAACGGAAAAATTTAGCGAAATTTCCATTTTTATCCACTTTTTTTCCTTAATTTTCCTTTTTTTCTTGTATTTCGATAAAAAAAGCATCGAAAACAGAATTTTTATCCCCTTTTTTTCCTAAATTCTCGTCATTTTCTTTCACTTTGATCAATAAAAGCATCGAAAACTGAGAATTTTAGCGAAATTATATTTTTATCCTCCTCTGTTCCTTAATATTCGTCATTTTCTTGATTGATGGTCAAAAAAGCGACGAAAACGGAGAATTTTAGCAAAATTTCAATTTTAACCCCCTTTTTTTCCTTAATTTTCATCATCCTCTTTCATTTTGATCAAAAAAAGCATCGGAAACGGAGAATTTTAGCGAAATTTCAATTTTTATCCCGTTTTTTTCCTAAATTTTCGTCATTTTCTCGCATTTTGATAAAAAAAAGCATCAAAAACGGAGAATTATAGTGATATTTCAATTTTTATCCCCTTTTTTTCCTTGATTTTCGTCATTTTCTTACATTTTGATCAAAAAAGCGCATCAAAAACGGAGAATTTTAGCGAAATTTCAATTTTTATCCCCCTTTTTTCCTTAATTTTCGTCATTTTCTTGCATTTTGATATAAAAAAGCATTGAAAACTGAGAATTTTTATCCCCTTTTTTTCCTTAATTCTCGTCATTTTCTTGCATTTTGATCAAAAAAGCGCATCAAAAACGGAGAATTTTAGCGAAATTTCAATTTCTATCCCCTTTTTTCCTTAATTTTCGTCATTTTCTTGAATTATGATCAAAAAAAGCAACGAAAACGGAGAATTTTATCGAAATGTCAATTTTACCCCCCTTTTTTTCCTTAATTTTCGACATTTTCTTGCATTTTGATCAAAAAAAGCATCGAAAACGGAGAATTTTAGCGAAATTTCAATTTTTATCCCCTTTTTTTCCTTAATTCTCGTCATTTATCTAGCATTTTGATCAAAACAAGCATCGAAAACTGAGAATTTTAGCGAAATTTCAATTTCTATCCCCTTTTTTCCTTAATTTTCTTGAATTATGATAAAAAAAAGCGACGAATACGAAGAATTTTAGCGAAATTTCAATTTTAACCCCCTTTTTTTCCTTAATTTTCGTGATCTTCTTGCATTTTAATCAAAAAAAGCAGCGAAAACGGAGAACTTTAGCGAAATTTCAATTTTTATCCCCTTTTTTTCCTTAATTTTCGTCATTTTCTCGCATTTTGATAAAAAAAAGCATCAAAAACGGAGAATTTTAGTGATATTTCAATTTTTATCCCCTTTTTTTCCTTAATTTTCGTCATTATCTTGCATTTTGATCAAAAAAAGCATCGGAAACGGAGAATTTTAGAGAAATTTCAATTTTTATCCCCATTTTTTCCTTAATTTTCGTCATTTTCTTGCATTTTGATCAAAAAAAGCATCAAAAACGGAGAATTTTAATGATATTTCAATTTTTATCCAGTTTTTTTCCTTAATTTTCGTAATTTTCTTGCATTTTGATCAAAAAAGCGCATCAAAAACGGCGGATTTTAGTGATATTTCTATTTTTATCCCGTTTTTTTCCTTAATTTTCGTAATTTTCTTGCATTTTGATCAAAAAAGCGCATCAAAAACGGCGGATTTTAGAGAAATTTCAATTTTCATCCCCATTATTTCCTTAATTATCGTCATTTTCTTAATTTTGATCATAAAAATGCATCGAAAACGGAGAATTTTATCGAAATGTCAATTTTACCCCCTTTTTTTCCTTAATTTTCGTAATTTTCTTGCATTTTGATCAGAAAAGCGCATCAAAAACGGAGGATTTTAGAGAAATTTCCATTTATATCCACTTTTTTTCCTTAATTTTCCTTATTTTCTTGTATTTCGATAAAAAAAAGCATCGAAAACAGAATTTTTATCCCCTTTTTTTCCTAAATTCTCGTCATTTTCCTGCATTTTGATCAATAAAAGCATCGAAAACTGAGAATTTTAGCGAAATTTAAATTTTTATCCCCTTTTTTTCCTTAATTTTCGTCATTTTCTTGCATTTTGATCAAAAAAAGCATTGAAAACGGAGAATTTTAGCGAAATTACAATTTTTCCTTAATTTTCGTCATTTTCTTGCATTTTGATAAAAAAAAGCATTGAAAACTGAGAATTTTTATCCCCTTTTTTTCCTTAATTCTCGTCATTTATCTAGCATTTTGATCAAAACAAGCATCGAATACTGAGAATTTTAGCGAAATTTCAATTTTTATCCCCTTTTTTCCTAATTTTCGTCATTTTCTTGAATTATAATCAAAAAAAGCAACGAAAACGGAGAATTTTAGCGAAATTTCAATTTTATCCCTTTTTTTCCTTAATTTTCGTCATTTTCTTGCATTTTGATCAAAAAAGCATTGAAAACGGAGAATTTTAGCGAAATTACAATTTTTCCTTAATTTTCGTCATTTTCTTGCATTTTGATAAAAAAAAGCATTGAAAACTGAGAATTTTATCCCTTTTTTTCCTTAATTCTCGTCATTTATCTAGCATTTTGATCAAAACAAGCATCGAATACTGAGAATTTTAGCGAAATTTCAATTTTTATCCCTTTTTTCCTTAATTTTCGTCATTTTCTTGAATTATAATCAAAAAAGCAACGAAAACGGAGAATTTTAGCGAAATTTAAATTTTTATCCCCTTTTTTTCCTTAATTTTCGTCATTTTCTTG